>VRYO01002782.1:9465887-9511762 GCA_009812075.1 Sialia sialis
GGCTGCATTCTTCAGTGAAAAAGGTGCGGCTTATATTCGTGAAACTACTGTATAGTATTGCAGATATAAGACATCCATAACAACATTGGAAAGGCTTCCCAAAGGGGACTGAGAGGGAAGAGCATCCTACTGAAAGAATATAAGCAAAAGAATCAAGCCTTACTGCAAAAAAAAAAAAAAAAAAAAAAAAAAAATCTGCTACTCCTAATAACTTTGTCAATAAATGTTCTATAAATAAAAAATCTAGTAGGAATAGATGCTGTGCAAAAGATTAACCTTTATTGCCCTCTTTGAGAAAGTTATTGCAAACATTCAGACAAAGTGCAAATAGTGTAGATTCTTCTGTTTCTGCATTCTTGAGCCATCTGGTTGTCTCCTTGAAAACAGTTCTGCTATTATTTTTGAGTATTCTGTTCCCTCATACATCTTTAGTTATATTATTTAGTTATATATAGTTTTGTCTCAGTTGTTAACTTATAGTATTTTATGTTGTTTTGTTTCTCTGATATGAAATTTGACAACACATGCTCGATATTAAAAATCATTAGCTAGGTACATCTGGGTAAGCAGAATTCAAGAGACAGATTTTTAGTGTAAAAGTCACTAACTCAAATTTTCAGATTACCTTCTTCCTCTGAATGCCAGGAGTTGCCTGAAGTGCCGTGGGTGGTTCTTTTGCTTCTGTTTTCAGATAGCTAATATTTGATCACTTCCTAAACTGCTCTTCTCACCTTGAACTGAATCCAAACTATTTTTTACTTTTGATAAGTAAACCTATCAAAAAGTCTGACTCAAACAGGGATGTACAGTAAGCCACCACACATCTTTGAATTTAAATATTGCATAGATTTAGGACTGTCCTACAATAGCACACTCAACAAGCTAAAATTTAAAAGTTTATCACAGGAGGATTGAGTACAAAATAATAGAATTTCTACAACAATGTAGATTCCGCATTCCCTGAAGATAAACCCCCAGATAAACAATGTACATGCAAAATTATGTAAGAACCAATTCAGCTTCATGGACCTTAAATAACACAGTACAGTGCAGGAGTGTTGCCATGCTGTAGTAACACGTGCTCATGATTTAAGGAAATCTGTCCCAAAGTGTCTGAACTCACTGTTCAGAGTGGTGGGATGGATTAAAACATGTGAAGGTGTAGTTATACAGAGCACTGTGATGCCACTGTGACAATAGATCAGGAGAAACACTTTGTTCTGGGCAACTTTAATTCCTTGTGGTAAAGAAGCACTGTCCAGGTGTCCCTCCTGTGAATTGCTGTATGTGACAGAATCCCCCAGGACACTGCTGTAACTTGCTGGGCACTGCTGTCATCTGCAGGCAGTGCTGGCTCAGACTGAGCAGGCATGCAGCCTGTCTGAGCTGTGACAAGCTGTGACAATGAGCCAGAGCTGGATGGTGTAAAAATGACCTGTGCCGTCATCCTTAGAAACTAAGTTCTCTTTCCCAGTAAGTACAAGGTGTGTGAGTTAAACAGGGAGACTGAAATACCCTTAAAATCCCAGAACATAATAGAATAATGGTTAGTATTTCAGAAATACAGGTCTTGTTAGTTCATACAAACTCACTGTGTAATCATTCAATGTGATAGGGAAAGCTGGGGCTTTCATCTGGATTTATTAACATGAACTACTTATGGAAGAGTTAAAAAATCTGTCTCAGTGTTTAAATGTTTGAGCACTTAACTGAGGACAGACACCTAACAATTCATAGCTGAGTAGAATCAGCCTTGCAAGTCATAAAACATAAAACAGAATCCTTCCTTTTAAAGTGGTTGTTATGTCTAGATCAAAGGTAGAGGATTATGCAGTATGCCCAGTTTAAGAAAGTGTCATTCAAGAGGTTAATGTAAAACTGGAAGCGCAACACTTTTTATGTTTAGTGTTATCTACTATCTTTCTATTATGTAGAAATACTTCCAAGTGTTTACAGCCATCCATGCCAAAATTCACTGAGCTGAGAAAAAGAAAGAATAAAGGAAGCCTTAAACTGTGGGGTTTTTAGCTTAAAGTGACAACCTAGAAATAGTATCTTGTTAACTCCATGTTTCTGATCACTGGATATTGGTGGCTTTGCAGGCTCTCACATAATTTCTGACAGTAATATTACATACACCTGTCAGCCCAGTAAATCCAGCCCAGGAATGGATGAGTATATACTGTGTCTTGTGGCCCTGGTGTTAAGAGTGAAAGTGGTGACTGGGTTTGAACAAAGGCCAGCTGCTCTGCATCTTCTTCAGATCTTTGCCTGTTCTGCGTGGTTCCCAAGACCACAGAATTAAAAGGTGTGTAAATGTGGTATAATTTCCTGTGATCTTAATCCACATCTATGGAGATTTTGTTTAAGTCAGAAGTAACCAGCTTGAATTTCAAGTTTCTTCGGGAGTTTGAAAGAGAGGTAAGTAGAACTGATTTTCTCTTCCTAGAAAAATTTTGACTGTTGTTGAGATTTGGAGATGATGGAATGTGGCTTTGCTCTTTAAACAAAGTTACTCCTCAGGGTACAAGTACATTAGCAGGAATTCTTTCTCTCCAGTCCTTTAATTCTCTGTAGTTATCTGTAATTCAAGATTTATGGTGCCTTCTGTAATGAGAGAAATCTTACATAATATATGTAGCCTTTGTACTTACTAGACTAGAGCCTAATCCAACTCTTATTCCTTTGAAAAATGCCTTCATGTCTGCATGCCCCTTTCAGGTCTTGGACTTTCACAGTGTAAAGACCTATATTTTTAATAGTCTTGGCCTGTGTTCTTTCCTGATGAAGAACTGGTAACCTTAAAAAAGTTGACTGTGAACACAATCCAGCAAGCAGACCTGGTGGGCTGAGCGCATAAATATGTATGTAGACAAACAGGCTTTTAATGATGGCATGGAAACTATGTAGGCGATCTATTGATACAGTAATAAGTGTAAGAACTGCATGAATAATAACTTCTAAGTTTGTTGTTAGGGCTGCTTACTGCTATCTTGTATGATGATTCATTATTGTAAAGCATAATCATTACAAGCTACAGCAGTGTCTCAGGCACCTTGGCATAATTACCCTGTGTTTCTGCAAGAAAACAAAAAGCTTTCTTTTGTCTGGCAATTGCTGAGTAATTGCTGAACAGTTATATGTTTATGATATGAAATAGAAATACTATAATATTTGGTCTTTTGTCTGACTGCCCTCCCCATATGTTTCTTGCCTTTGTTTTGATTTTGTATTAGTTTTTGCTTTTGTGGGGTTTTTATTTGTTTTTGTTGGTTGTTGGGTTTGCATTTTTTTCCCAGTTCACACAAAAAAAATCACTTCCTCTTATTGGTAGAACACATTGTGCTGGTGCTGCTGAGTTTGCTGCCTTAAGTTGTTTAGCAATTAAGACCTACCTAGACTTGATAAAAAAAAAAGTCCTCTTCCTTGCTTTGTTGTTCTTTTCTAACTAAAAAAACCAAATTTTTTTATCACAATCACTCCTGGGATTTGGTGGCTAGCAGTTAGAAGTGCCAGTGAATTCAGATATCATTGAGACTCATGCCATGAAATTCATGTTCTTTTTGTGGTGAGAGCACAGAACAAAATTGAAACTTCCATTAACTTTTGAAAGAAGTCTTCATCACTTTAGGTGGCTCTTCTCGCTGAGTATTTTGACACAGTTTTTGGCTGTGTATTTTTGGGTTTTCTGTTGGTTTTTTTAAGGGGAAGAAAGTAGGTTGTTATTGTGTTATAAATAGACAGAGTAATCCTAGCTTTATAGGAACTTCAGAAGTAGAGAAGTCTTCCCAGATGTCAGTATCTTCTTAAATAACATTGCAGTTTCTCTTCAATCTCAGGAACATAGATTTTATTTTTTTTTCCCATAGGTCAAAGTCCCAGTCTGTCTTCTGTCTATAACTCAGTTTATAAACTTCTAGGAGTAAAACACTGTGACAGAGTAGTGAAGAAGCTGCATTTTTCATTTAACTTTTAAGCAGACCTTTCATTTCATACTTAGGCAATGTATTATGTAAAATGTACATATGGATTTGTATAAATTGGGTAGAAAAACAGTGGAAAGAACAAGACAGCCAGTTAATGTGTAAGAGTATTTGCCTGCAGAGTGTTGAGCAATCAGGTCCATGTCCCACGGGTGGGTTATGAGGGACTGAATGGAGCAGGAAAGGCCAGTGCAGGAGTTCCACTTGAGCTACTGTGTCTGGTCAGACAAATGCCTCTAAAACATGATTGGAAACATCTTCTCTCCCTGAGAAAGACTATTGCCTAGACTTGATGGGATTTTGTTCCACTTAACCTCTAATTTGGGAATGCCATATGGCATGTTGCTTTAAAAGCTGATGATTCCTGTTATATGCAGCAGATTTTGGAAAATGATTTTCACTAAGTGAGCAAAAGATGGAGCACTTTGTATTCCTCATACATCCAGCACTATTAAAGAAACATATTGGGGCAGACAATAAACATTGCTCAAACACTGTTTAGTGCCTCTTGCAATACCTTAATACCACCATCTGGTGAGCTGAAATCATGTTAGAGCTTATTTGTAGGTTCTTTTTTATCATTTAATGGGTTTGTCTGACAAGGTTTTGACCAGGGAGCTGAGCCTTCTAAAATAGGATTGTGGTGTGAGTGCTGAAATACTGCATGCTTAGCTTGCTTTGTTCCCTGATGCTAGGCGGGTGCAATAGAAGAGCAGAAGGGAAGAGGGGAATTCTCATCTCATGGGTAGGATTTTGGTGTCCTCAGCCTGTTTCGAGCTGCTGAGCCAGTGGAAGAAAAAACTGCAGGTCCTGTTGCATTCTAAAAAAACCTGTTGCTGAATGACTTGTGATAGGTTTGGCTCATGCAGGTTTTTTGGATCTGATTGATTCATCTTAATTAGTTGTGTTGAGATGCTTATTGATCTCATCTTCTAGACCTTCTGAATTTCATGTCATGAATCCAAGCCTCATATTTTTAAGGGCATACTAAATAGAACAAGTTGTCATAATGTAAACTTATTTAATGAATGTTCTTTGTGCTTGCTTCTAATTCCATAATGTGCTGATAAAAATCCCCTTTTTAATAGTTTCTTCATCAGTTATTGGTGGCTAGGGTTCTTAAACTGTGAAGCAGCTCTCCCAGACTGTCCTTCTGGTTCTGTTCCAGCTTAAACATATTTTTGGTTTGAAATAAAACATGACTATCCAACATTTTCAAAAAGAAATTGGACCTGACCTCAGCCTGGCATTAGTTGCTGTTACTCCTGTCTCTTTGAATTGCATCCAATTTGAAATGAAACTGCTGCAGAAGACACTAGCAAGTGCAGAAAAATATATTGAAACAGTTAAATGTTATGCTCAGTCTTTCTTAATTGTAATACTTTAAAATCCCATAGTATAAAGTCTCGGACTAATGATTAATTGTTCCTAATTAGCAAATAGCCCAGTGGAAAGAAAGGAGGTTTCTTTATCACTGACAGAATAAAAGGAATGAAAACAACTATCTTGGTTTTTATCCTGTGGGGAAGATTGTCATTATTATGAAACAATTTAGACAATTGATTATTAACAAAGACAAGTTTAAGAGCAAGGACAAATGTTGATAGCCCCAGCCTGCATGTTCACACTCTAATATAGTGTTATTTCTTGGATAATAATTTCTCCTAGGAACAGGAGTGACCATGTCCTTTTAGCAAGAAATCCTTTGCCACTAAAAGAAAAAGGCAATGTATCCTCTTGTGCTGTGACCTGAGGTAAAAGATAAGATCAGTCTTAAACAACTACTCTTTAAAAGGTATTTATTCCCTCATATACCCTGGGAGAAAAGAAAAAAGCACAATAGAAGAAAGGTAAATTACTTTTTTACTCTTGACTGAATCATCTCTTTTCAGTGTTTGTAAAATGCAGTGTGATCATTTCCTATTAAAAGGAAATTAATTTTTCTGTTAGGCATTGTGAAACACATTAACTGTGTGCTGAAATGGCATTTAGGTTTGTCCAGCAAGGCTTACTTGTTAAACCTCCTTGTTCACAATTCAACCAAAATTATGATAAATAAATTATCCCATTTATGGAACAGTTGGATATTATGGACATCTTATTCCATGGAGATAGGCATTCCAATTTGTTTTTCTAGTAATTCTAGGAGCTCTATAGGATGGAAGGACTCTAAATTAGGTTTAAGCAATGGTCCAGTGGAAATATATAATAGTGGAAATTTATAATAGTGTGGATCCCTGTATAGCTATTCCTACCATCTTAAACCTTTTTTTCATTTGATATTTTTCAAATTAATGTTCTTTGAAGCTTATTTTCTTGCGTTTACTAACTGGTTGAACACAAATTGTAATTGCTAGGCTAAGCACACTTTGGGTTTTTTATTTTGTATTTTATTTATAAATGGTTTAATGTTTTACTCCTTCCTAAATAATCTAATTACTTCCAAATATTGCTTAAAAAAACTTCAGTGCATAATGCTAGGACCAGTTGCCTTGGTTTTCATCTTTCTTTTTTTTTTGTCTCACTCTTTGCAAGTGGGAATTGCTCGGTTGTCTGTTTTGTAGCACTACAAGATGCTTTACTAAAAGAAGGTTATGCATCCTCTCAGCCTAGGGACAACATATTCTCTGATACATGGTCTTCAGTGACACTGAGCAGCACCTGTGTGCTTAAGGTAGCCTGAGAGAAGTTACGTGACCATAGTGAAATACCTTACACTGCCATGGAACATCCTTTCCCCATCTCCAGAAAATGCTTTTAACTGAGTGTCATCACTGCAGTGGGAGGCAGATCCTGTCATGTTGGAGAATCTGGAGAAGTCACTCGTGTTTACCCAGCATCAGCTGGAAGCTGAGAGGGACTCCATGTGGCTAAAATGCCTTCAGGAAGGATGTGAGATGTAAACTCACAAATGTGGTTACTAGAGGAAAAAGGAACAAGTGTATGCGGTGGAATTTAGCTTGGTCACAAGAACCAAAGACTTGATCTCTCTCGCTATGTTGGAGTGAAAGCCAGAGGTGGTGGAGGTAATTTCAGTGGCATGAGGTACTTTGCCATTGGCAGGTCTAGGTGTTTGCTTGGAAAGAAAGGATCATCTCGGACCTTGGTGACACAAGTATCAACATCACTCCTGCTCAAGTATAGTAGCATGCAGCTTAGCAATAGAACACCATATGTGTCTGTGACTTAAGCAGCAAACAGCAAAAATGTAGGAAAAGCCTTTACTTTCCCCATGAAGTTGAGTGTGCTAAAGGCAGTCTGTGTTCCCAGGTTAGAAGCGCTCTGATCATATGGTGCTGCCTGATGTGCGAGCTGGTGTTTGATGTGTTCTTGACATCAACAGCTAAATGGAGCCATGAACTCCTAAGTAGTGTAATTTACCCTCTTGCTAAGTCATTTCCACCCAGATGTCTGTAGGACAGACTCCTGAAGGAGGAACTTGGCTTGGGAGCAGGCATAAACACCTCCGGGAAGAGGACCAGCATTATCCTTCTACCCACTGCCCGGCAGGATATGCCACAGCAGGAGGAGCTGCACCCACCATCAGTGCAGAGGACACAGGGAGAGTGCTGGCAGCTCCTCAGCAAGCCTGGTCTGCTAAATGTGTGTGTGTGTGTGCCTGTGACTGCACAGGGGGAACAGGGAGCTTAGTCTGAGGGAGGGCTAATTAGCTGTCCCAATTCCCCAAGCTGGTGTGTTAAGCAGTGTAGCCTGCTCTACGCTTTGCAGTTTCTTCTCCCTTGCAAAAGTCAAGTATCTGCTGCCCCTTTCCTTCCCTTGCAGAAACTTTCGTGTGGAACAAATGCTTCTTCCCTGGATGTTTTTGCTTTCTCTTGGTTGTGTTGACTTGAGACAGACATTGCACTGTCATTTTGCTCGTGTCCCTGCTGTGGCTTAAGCAAACCTGCTATTGACATGTGCTCCTGCTTAGTGGGAACAAGGATAATGGGCTAAGAGCCTGATCTTGCAGTAAGTTCTACTCCTGCTTTCAGTGGTACCAAGGTTTAAGACAAGTTATTTTCTTCCCTGCCCCTGTGTATTTTATTTCCCATGATTATTGATATTGCCCTCCAATATTTATCATGTTTGATCAAGTAATTAAGCAGTGACAGAGGGGCTTATCCAGTGCATGCTTTTGTGGTGAATTGAAACCCTTGTGTATAAAGCACAGTTTTATAGACAAAATTAGGCAACTAAGTGAACCATTATGTAGAAAATCACAGCTACTGGAACAAGAATTCCTCCTCCTTTTTAAATAAAAAAAAGTATTACATGGCACTTAATATCTTCTAGTATAACACAGGGATTAAAAATATTTTTAAGGAACCTTGTGCTTGTTTGAATACTCCGAGCCTGAAAGAGTACAGCTGAATACATTAACCATGTATTCAAGTCTGATAGAATTATATACAGCAATATCAGGTAGATATATTCACTCTATGCATAAAGTTGTGTGTTCAATCCATTTGACTGTCAGTTTGATAGTGTTAATGATAAATTTCAGGTTCCTTCTATATAATGAAATAATGAACAGAAGTGTTCCACATATCTTTTTTAAGTCTTGAGAAAGCTTGTTGAAAACAAGTCAATAGAACAATTGTGCACTTAATTGCTAATCTATTTTATGTTTTATTAAATGTTGAGTGTTGTTTTCCTAATTCACTTACATGGTAATGGGTGATCAAGTAATGATTGATGTCTTGTAATTTAAAAATAGCTTAATTGTATGGAACCTTGAAAGCTAAACAGGACTTGACATCTGAATGGACAGTTATGAACATTCATAACATTTTTCCGCAAGAAACAGTAATTGTTTGGTAACTGGTGTTTAACATACCAGATGATTTCTTTCCAGTCTGTTCTCAGCACTTCTGAAAGCTGACTTTTGGACTGAAAACTCTTGGGCTTGAATTTGTTTTTTTCCCATGATGTGTTCCCATAAGTATAAAATTTAGTACTGGAATATTTCCCACTTTGCTCCTAAGGTGGTGTGAGGGAAAGACACCCAGGGTAGTTTTTATTGTTCAAAAAAATAAATGGTGATTTGAGCATGAGTCTGTCTGGCATGACCAAGCTCTAGACATTGTTCATGGCAAAGTATAAAATGCCATCTGGTAAGGGCCTGAAGAACTATGGCTTGAATCTCAAAACCTGCTAGAGAGAGGGGAGGATGAGAAGCCCTGAGTAGCTGATGTGTATTTAAAAAGCAATGGCAATGGAAGACAGTGGTTACTGAAGACATGAACCTCCAATGCCATGCTAATTGCAGGTTAGGTGACCCAGGTGTGTGTGCCTGTGCTGATTTATCTGTGCACACTCACTTGTCTGTACTTGAGTGCCCATATTGGTGTAACTGAATACCTAGTGGTAAAAAGAACAGCCTCTGCATTAGCACAGACAACTGGCTGCCTTTCAAAGACACCTGGGATAAAAAAATTTTACCCTCAAAATTAGTTTGTTATGGACAAACTTCCTTTCAAACTCCTAACAGTAAGGCTTTAAGTTCGAAACCTGTTAGCTCAGAAGCAGTCAGATTGGGAGTCTACTTCTGAAAAACTGACATTGTCAACTGAGGTGTTATTTTATAGTTTACCAATTCCTCAGGTAAATATTTACATGAGCTAGTAAAGGAAACAATGCATGAGTGTAAGTGAAAGTACAAATTTCATTTCTGGTCAGTCTTGTTTTGTTTTACACAAGGTAATAGCTCATTTATTTAGTGAAGCATTAGAGACTTCACTCTCTGCCCAAAAGCTTTTGCTTGCTTTAAGGAAAAATGCATTATTTAGCAGCAGTATTGAAATCCTTCACCAAACACAAAGCCTCAGAGGCAGCTGAGCGCACTAGAGGTGTGGACTGACAACCTGCAGCAGCTTGCAAATGCATATGATGAAAAGCCAGTCACTGGATGGTTAAGTTCAGAGTTGAATTGCTTATCACTATATTTAAACAAGGAGAAAAATATGTGGCAAAAATCTGGTTTTCTTCCAGCTGTTTTTAAATCCTCAGTGAAGGGCTTCAGATAATATTTGGGGAGTATAAATTTGTAAGTAGTATGGGAATAGGTGCTTCTAGAGATTGTATTACTTTTGAAACTATTAACTTACCAGATGCTTCTGCTTTCTCTGTGGTTCAGTGGGAAGAAACAGACTTACTTACTTTAAAGATTCTCCTCTGACAAAAAACTCCAGTCTTCTTATTGTGATAATTCAAAGGAACACAGAAGAAACTAGTAGGTTACTGATTTTGAAAGGACTAAGCTGGAGATGTTTCCATTTTCCTTAAGTGTTTGTGGCTCCATTGTTTAAATGAGGATTATAACATTGATACATTACAATGTATTTTGGGAAAAAAATAAAACTCCTACAAATGCAGAAGAAAATACTGCATTTCACAAGATGAAAATTTTAAGTAGGCCACTGAAGGGGACAAGGAAAAAATCAAAATATGCCAGTGGTATTAGCAAATTCTGAGTGATGTCTTCCTTCTATAGTTCAGGACCATATTACAGAAGATGACAAAAAATGTTTAACACGACTTCAATTGCAAACTGCACAACTCAGTCCATATTAATCTATCACCAAGATACTTTGTTCCTTCTAGCTAAAGTATTAAATAATGATCTTTTACTTTGCAATTAAGTAATCACTCTTGAGAAGTAGCAGGTGCAATGGAATGGAAAAAAATGGAAAAGGGAGGTATGCAAGCTGACAGTCACTGATTTATGTATACAATATCTGGAAACAAATGCAACAAATTAGGTGGCAATGAACATTAATCAGTTTTGATGTTGAATTGGGGGTAACCCTGAAATTGTTGATTTGATATGAATGTGTGTTTAGGACATACTGAAGATTAGGAAGATGTGCTCTAAAATTTTTAAATTAGCCAGTTTTTTTAGTTTGACTACGAGCAATGAGATTTAAAACCCAATAGGATGAATCTACTGGCACCCAGAGGGTTGCTTTTCTGCCAGTCAGTGCTGGGCCCAAATGCATTCTTCACTAAAATGCATTTGCTTTGTGTGCTGGGCTGACTTTCCCTCTCAGAAGCTTTTATTGCTGATGATCTTTCCATCCAGCAACATTATGCCCTTCTAGGCTTTTTTTTGACTCAAGCGTCTTGGCTTCAAAATAGTCACAGGTGGATGGCAGACCTTTATCCTATGGAATGAGGCAGGATGTTTGGGCGAGCCAGCAAAGCATTTTTTAAAGGAATTGGTCATAAACTTTCTTCTTATTTGTGTCTCCCAGCTGACTTGGCTCTGATTGTCTGTGAGGGTTTAGGGCAGCTCAGGGGGGCACTTGCAGTTTCGTGTGGTGCTGTAGCTGCCTGGGCAGGTGGGGCTACTCAGGTGTGAGGAGGAGAGAAAATAGTTATCAATATGGCAAGTTACAAATTGTGTTTTTGCAGGACAGTTTCTGCTAAGCAGTCACTAAACTAAGGACATAACTTATACTGGAATTTTGGTTTCCCCTGAAGACTTGGTCTTTTATTACTGCTCTGACTAAAAGTGGAGTGTGAGTCCTGAAAAAGCGGAGGTGATTTCATAATTGAGTTATTGATTTGGGTAGGGAGAGAGAAGATGATGGAAATTGTTTAAATGCCATTGTCTTAGTGCTTGTTACATGCTCACTATTCTAAAGATTAAATTCCCTGCTTTGTTGCTCCTTTGAAACGAAAATTAAAATAAAAATACTGTTATATTGTAGTGCAAGTACATAAACTCGAGTAGCAGAAAAATTCCATTTTTGTTGCTACATGTCCACCATGGCTGGATGTTAGTTGAAGATTAGAGTCCAGAAGCAAAGAAAGAATTCTGTCAGCAAAGTGTCATGGAAGGCTTCAGTTTGTTTGTGGCACCTGCAAACTGCCTGCCTATATCTTGCTTTTAAAGATTTTGAACTGTTTATTTTAACGGTGTTGACTGTGCCTCATTCAGTCTTGCAAGCTGTGTGAGCTTAGGGAAAATAAATGAAAGGTTCTGTATTTGAGCTCTCATTGTGACTTAGGTTTTTGTTTTGTTTTAACCTATACTTTCAAAGCTAGGAAATACCAGAAGCCTTGCAATGTAATGTGCATAGCTGACCTTTTGAGTTCAGATTGCAACAGAAAGGAGAGGAAAGTACTTTGAGGTTAAAAAAGCATAAGGCTAAAACAAGGTTTAATAAAGCACTTTGTATCACTGGAAACAATAAATGCTGCAGAGAAATTTGTGCAATGCTGTGATCAAAGATGGAAGAAAATATGCAAATATATACTGAATCATTAAGATGTTAAAGCAATATTTTCAGCATCACTGTAACTTCAGTTGTATTGATCTGTGAAGTTGAGTACCAGAGAAGTAAATGCCAAGTGTGACAAAATAAAATGAGAGAGAAATTAATGCCAAATGGTATCATCCAAAGCTATTAAACAAGAATCAGACACAGCTACAGCATTCACTGTGTCTAATTCACTTGCATGCACTAGTTCTGATAAGCAATTTAGCTGCATTTCCTCTATCCTGGATAACACAAAGGGTAATGTATGAAGTAATTGCAGTAATTGCCCCTGGGTTTGAAGCAGTATGTGAAAAGGAGGAATTCCTGCCTTGGTTTTGGTGCTGTTTTGGTTTGGTTTTTTTAACAGTGAGAATAAAATCCCAACTTTTTTTTTTTTTTTTTAACTGATGTTTGTGGCATAATTCTTACTGTTAATATTTTCACTACTCTTTTAAAATAGTAATGACTCATGGTCCAGCAAGTGTGAGGCCTGTTGTGCTGCCAGTAGAATTATGGAGTAGGAGACAGGTGCTATCCTCAGAAAACTGCCATCCAACAGACTGTGAACTAATGTTCTGGTTGAGCCTGTTCTGAGCTGTGCCTGCTCTCTCTCCCTCTCAGCCACACAGAAAACCAAATGGGGAAGCTGGCTCTGGGGTTCAGAGGATTATTTGGCCAAGCACCAACTTTTGTGGAGCACATTCAGTGAGTCAGGCATAAATTTAATTGTGTACGTACCACTTGCTGGGATGGGTGTGAGAGCTGCTTTTGTCCCAGGAAACATTCCCTGTGCTGCCCCATTGTCTGGTGGCATGCCTGGGCTGCAAAGGGGAGTGCTGTGCTCCCATTACCTGGACTTGGGCTCTGTAGCTGAAAGAGGACAGTCTTTCATGATCCAGTTTTCCTCAGCTCATCTTTTTGAGCTGTTCCGACCCTTTCTGAAGTTTTTGACAGCCAGGAGCCTTCTTGCCCTGCTGTGGAGCACTGCAGCATTGAAGGATTAGAGAAGACCTGTCCCTGTTGGAAGGAGTGGAGTAGGATTCCATAGTTTTTTTCTGCTTGTCTCACAGCTGGAGCACAGAATCAAGGCTTGTGTGTCTCCTCTGTGTGTTGTAAAACAACATTTGTGATGATGTGAGATTGCTAAGCACAGAAGAAAAATTATAAACATCATAAATGAAATTTGAAGCTTTCTCTGTTTGATCTTTGCCAGAAGGGGACAGATGTTTTCTTTTCACATGCTGTGTTGGAGAGCAGGCTGCTAGGCCACCCAACAGGAGTTTTGCACCTCAAACCTGGAACAGGTTAGATGCTTGATTACTGAAATTGCAAAAATATATGTATTTTCATCCAATGCATTTATAAAATAAAGGTCAAGCCTGCTGCTTAAAACATCTTCCAGCATCTGTTTTCCATTCATTTCCATGCCCTATGCAAGTGCTTTATTTCAAAATGGTGTTTGCTGCATTGTGTTGGTATTTAAGGTGAGTAATTGGATATCTATCTTAGGCACAAAGTTATTTTCCTGTGGCTTTATAACTTTAAATCCCAGTAGCCTGTTGTATCTAAAGCATTGTCACTTTGTGAAACAGAAAACATTTTGCACAAGTGACAAACCATGTTCTCAGTGAGTGTTTACTCTTCGTATTTGTGCTGTAAATCTAAAAGCACACTTGCTTTGAGGCTATATAGTTAGTAGTTGTAAAAAGCTGTTAAATGGTATTAAGATCTCATTTGTTAAGCTGGATTTTTTAAATAGCATTTTTTTCTACTTGTAAATCATGCTTTTTTTGGTGCATTTTATGGTCCACAGCCCTTGAGGTTTTTTCAGGCACTTCCAGATGCTCAAGATGTGAACAGCACTCGAGTAATGAAATAAGGATTTCCATGCTTTGTTGCTCACAGGTGCATTAATACTGCACTGAAATGTGATCTTGTCATGTTAGTAACACACAGGCCAGCAAACCTTGAAACTGTCCATCAGTAACCCACAAAGATTCTGTAAGAAACAGGGTAGTTGAAATTAATTTGAATTTACAGTTACTGGTGTCATTTTTTTTTTAAATAAATGAAAGTGAAAATCAGACCTTAAAACTGCTAAACAGAAGACAATGATTCTTGTGGATGAAAATTTTTGTGCAATTTTTAGCACGGGATTTTAGCAATCCCACGCTAAAAGGGAAAAGAATGAACAAAAACTAATTGCACAACAAATATAGTTGCAAAGTTGCAGTGTTCATATTCTTGGCTTCTCTAACCTGTCCTCCGGAGCTAAGAGATTATCCTGTCTTGTATCATCAGGTGAGCAGTTTCTGGCAGAGCTATGACTATGGCTTGATGGTGAATGTTCTTGTGTTGTAATATTAAGAACAACTTCAGATGTGTATAAACTCAGTTTATCTAAACTTGATTTTGCAGAGGGTGTCTTGTACAATAGGGCTGGATCTTGCTGGCATTGACAGGAAATACTGGTTTTCTATCCTCTCAAAGTATATTAAATGTTCACTTGCTGAAACAATTAGTAGGAAGATCCTCTCCTTTTTAAATGCAGAAGACTCTTCCCTTAATAGAGGAGCTTGGAATCTCACATTGTAAATTTTGAAATTGCTTGCCACCTTTACTGAAGGTTGCTGTTGCCTTAGTGAAATTGGCAGACAGCAGCCCCATGCTGTAGGGTGCCCAGTGCCAAATCCAGCATCTTTACTGGAGCTTGTGCTCTCCAGCAATTCAAGCAGAGGGCATGACTAAGGCTCAGGCAGTAATTCTGAAACCTCCCTGCAAATGGTTTCTGGGACTTACCTGCTTTGACAGAATACACAAATAATTTCTCTGCCAGGAAGGCTCTTGAGTATAAAAGGACTTAGTGGGTTAGGTATGACATGGGGTGTTTAGCTGAAAATTATTTCATTGTCTTTTAGATAATTTTGAATATTGAAATTGGAGGAAGGGGGACAAGGGAAGAAACCTGATTATTCATATAATCTCTAATGAGGAGCACCTGAACAGAATCTCTTGGTTTAATATGATGTCTTTTTTTGACTGTTTCTATGCTCTTCTTTACTGACTGTGAGTTTGAGACATATAAATTAAAAAGTTCTGACACATCCTGAATTCATTATTCTCTGTTCGGAGATTAATTTTTTCCCGTCTTCCTGTGGAAGAGTGACCAAATGTTCCTGTCAACTGCTGTGATGTAACTTTGGGAGCAAGGAGACTGCAGACTGAGGTGTTTATGGGCTTTTTGGTAATTCTTGCCAGTAATACCTTTCTGCTAATGTTTTAAGAAGTGAAACATTGATTATTTAGAGTGAATGTGGAAGGGGAGGTGTGTGTGAGGCTGGGCAGGGCTGAGGGAAGCTCTGTTTAATCCAGAACTGAGCAGGGCATTGGTAGTGCTCTGAATTTCTAATGATCATTTTATTTGTCAAGTTCTACAGTTGCAAGCAGTGCAAGCTATACAAGTGTTGGTAGCAAAATAAAGCATTTTAAAGAGATTATTTTTGTCACCAAATATTGCCTCCTACAAAATGTATTAGTTCTTTTCACTGCATCAGTATAATTAATTCCGTCTGTTAACCAGCTTATTTAATCTAATACTTTCTTCTGCACTTGCTGACAATAGTTACAAAAAAATTACAAACCAACTGAAAACAATGCAAATAGATTTGTTTGCTGTTTCTTCTACAGTGGCAGTTTGCCAGAGATGGCATGCTTTGCTAAATGTCACTAACTATTATGTATTTAGGACTTAATTATGCCTTTAAGGCACTGGCCCTTTCAGGGAAGAGTGGATAAAATTGCTTCCTTGAGAGCTTTCAGCCACGCTCTGCCTGAGAAAACATGACTGCTGGTCGCATGGTGGGAAATGAAAAGGCGAGTTGATCATCTATTTGAGATGATGGAGCATATGTTCTTGCCCACATCTCTTAGCTCTGCTGATGGATGAGTTATCTCACTGCTTTGGGCATTAAATAAACCTTGATTAAAACTATGTCTGCACCTGTAGCCTCAAATGCTCTTTTTATCTAGAGCTTATAATGGAGAAGAAACTTTCAGGCTACAAAGTCTAAGACCCTAAATATTCCTAGATTTTTCTACAACAAAACATAATGTGAATAGTTAATTAGAAAATAAAAATATTAACTTTGCAGGCTTTTATTCAACTAACACTGAACCAGGAGGTCTGAGAGGGTAAGAGTCTAGACTGGGACCTTTGATCTCTGAAGAGACTGTAGACCCAGGACATACAATTGCTGCCAGCTTCTAATTCTTAACTTCTTGAAAATATCGTATTTCATAGCATATTTATAAACGTCAGAGTATATTCAGAGGCAACTCGTGGGAGCACAGCTAAATCAGGATTATACTGCACTGTGGAAGTATGTAGGATGTAGCTGTTGAATAATTTAATGCTGCTTTGCTCTATCAACTTTTTAGTCAATCCATTTTCCTTAGCGTTTAGTCAACTCTCAAAGGTTCCCTTTCAAAACTCGAACTATTACAAACTCTTTCAGATGTGAGTCTAAGTGCTATCAGTAGTACTGGATTTCCCTAGAGCTGTCTTGCATGTCAGGTAGTTTCATTTAGCATTTTAAATCTTTAGTCAGGAACTCATTGACAAAAATAGTATGTCTGTTTCAAAATCTGCAAGAACCCAGGTTACAAAAGCAACTGCCTAAGCTGGGGAATGGTGTCCAAACTTCTTCCAGCGCTTCCTCATGGGCTCCTTATGGTTCCTAAAAGTGCTCTGTGGAGTAGCAGTGTGTGGGTTCAGGAGCCTGACAGCTGCCTCTTCTCTGCCATAGTACCTTCCACCTCTAATGTGAGCTTCCTCCAACTTGCCTCTGCTGGATGTCTTTGCTCAAGCTCTTCTCCAGGGCTGAAGTGTTAGAAGAGATGGAAACAGCATCTGTCTCTGATGGCACCTGCTCCCCTGCCGCCAGACACTGATTTAACATCTTCCCTGATTTCTGGAAAACTCTTCTGGAATTTTTTGAGTAGTTAAGCCTGCTATTTAGACGTTTATAAAAATCAGAGGTGATTGCAGCAAATCCTTTAATAATCTTTGCTATGTGCATACTGAAACACATCTGGGCTAAAATATTACAGCTTAGAAGAAAGTAACATATGCTCTAGTCTCAGTGTCTTGCAAACCAAAAATAGCAGAGCCTGTGTTCTAATAAGTAAAACAGAGCTGCAGTTCACACAGATTGCTTGATTTTTACCCTTGATTTCAACAGAGAAAACATCCTAGAACCATCATATATTTCTTGCTCTAATATAAATAAAACAAATGCACTCTATTGTAGTGTCATCAGTGATATTTATATAAAGCACTGGCTTTACAATGGTACATAATTTATTGTTGAAATTATATTTAATTGCACTGAAATATTACTCGCTGCATGCCTCTTCCCATTCTATTATAAATGCATCTTAGTATGCTCCCTGCTTGCAGCTGAAATAATAAATGATTTCATAACTTGAGTTATTTGTGGGATACTGGAAATAGGTTTTCTGTCAGTACAGAGACATTTTATGAACTTGTTATGGTGTGGATATTCATTGCTTCCTCTCTTCTGGCACGATAAGTCTCTGGACAGTAGTGTCTAGTACTTAAATATTTTGGAGGAGCTAATGTTAAGAATATTGAGGGTAGACATCAAATTACAGCCTTGCCCAAGTTTTTTGTTTTACTGACTTGTATTTAATAATACTTCACTAAACACCTTCAGACCTGTACACTATAATTACAGCACTAATCTTGTGTTGCAATTTTATTGCTCTCAGTGCTTTTAAAACAGATTTTTCTCCCCCCATCATAAAATTTATCTGTATGCATTAATAATGGGAAAACAATGCATGTGGTATAATGGTTGTAATGAAAAATATTGAAATGGGGCCACTTCTCGCAGAAAGTATTTTCCCAGTACTTAGGTTAAACACAAGATAACAGTGATGCTATAAGATGTTCAGTTTTCTAAATAGTGGATTTGCTATGTAGTAGTGTTAAAGGTTATTAGATGCTACATGCCATCTTCATAAAAAACTAATATTCCTCTTCTGGAAATACTATGAAGACTACAATGTGAAATGCACAAAACTTAAATTTCAGCATTCATCAGAGTTATGAAAACCAAACTTGGTATGTTAGTATATGGCATAATCATTCCTTTCTTTCCATTTTCCAATTTTTCTTTCTTTTCCTCTTCTTATTTCTGCCTTATTCAACACTTTCTGTGAAAGGTATTTTTTCTCCATCTTTCAGTGTGTGGTCACATGTATTATTAACTACTTGCTATTCTAGCCCTGCCATAAAAAACCCCAGGCATGTTAATGTATGCCTAGACTTGTGTATGGCACTGTCATCAATTGTGGTATTGTGACAAGTATTAATGAACTCATCCTTAAATTGGATCTATTATGGGAGAATGTGTGTATGAGAGAGAAAAATGTCTGTTGTAACTGTAGATACATTTTAGACATGAGGCTATGTGATGCAAGGTTAATACCATAAACTTGTCTGACACTGAAGAACTCAGTGAGTTTTATTTTTTAAGTGCTTGATATGTTAGGAAACTTTTTTAAATCATAAGGTGAGTGGATGGGTACTTGTCACTTCTGCAAATCACGCTGTAGGTATTGGTAATTGGACGTCTGTAGGTGTAGTTGATGCAGAGAAAACATGAAGGGTGGTTAAAGATTAAAGGATTGTCAGAGGAAGTTAGAGGTGGTTCAGTGCTCAGGGATGTGCTCATGGTGGGTTAATGCAGGACCTGGATAACAAGCTGGGACCAAATAAACCTTGTTACAGAGGCAGTGCTGTCAGTGTGGTGCTGACAGCAGCACAGGCATATGCACCAGCCCAGCTTTGGAGCTCTAGGCTGCCTCTTCCCGGGTGCAGGGCAGCCAGAGGCAACTGTGCGATTGAGATGGTAACAATTGTTCAAGCAGTATTATCCTGCTGTTACTCTGTATTAGCCTGCTGATAATTACTGAGAAATGTGCTCAACTTGGATGCTTTTGAGTAGAGCTTCTGAAGTTAGAAACTTGTAAGAAATTTTACATTTGAAGGATCCAGTTCTAGAAGTCAGTATCAAGGTTTTCAGTGCAGACCTGTGCAGTTTGAGCTAAGACAGTAACTCCATGAGAATAGGGTGCTGAAGAAAGATGAAATGTGTTTTTGGCTTCATGAGAAAGGATTCATGAGAGGGTGAGGCTTCTGGTTTGGTTTACAGTTGTGTAGCAGTGCAGCCTTTAGTAGGACTCTGCTTCTGCCACTGTACCAACCTCAATTACTTGCATCTCTCCCTCCAGCTCCCAGCACCTACCCATGCCCTTTTTCCTATGCCCTTCGCCAACACAACTATTAAAAAATAGATTTCTAGCCTGAAATATGTCTGTAGTTGATAAACCTGTTTTTCTTATGCTTTTGGCCATTTAAAGACGTTTAGGACTATATTGCTTTAGGGATCTGAATGCACAGACCAAATCATGATTTCATACTCAGACTAGTTTTTTTAAAACAATTGCTGTGATGAGGTGACTGATTTGTGTTATGGATGTTCTAGATGAAATATAGGGCTAAATATATTGTATTTCAATGCTAATTAAAATCTTGCACTAGAGCCTGTAACAGACCCTGGGTGTTCACACTGGGTGAGTTAGTTCCCTCCCTTCTCTGTCACATCAGGAGACCCATCTCTGATCCTATAATTTGTACCATTAATTATTAGTAATGGCAATGCACAGACCTCAATGAAATTGTCTTTCTTTACAGGTGTACGTTTGAATTTCTGCTGGTTGGTGTTTGTCAATTTATGGGTTCTTTTTTTCAGGACTTTTCCCTGTAATTCTTGACAGTGGTAGAGATGGTCATTTCAGTTCCTGTTTGTGATGATTGTAAATTTGTTGCCTTGACATTAATCTTATGAAGGACATATAGCTTAAGGAAACATTCAGTTATGTAAAATGCAACATTCTAGAATAGTGTTTTTACTAAAGTTGTCAAATGTACCATAAATTTTGGCTTACGATACTGACAAAAACTAGCTTCAAAGTCACCATCAGGTGCAAGATTACAGAGTAAACTGTCTCAGAGAAC
Source organism: Sialia sialis (assembly GCA_009812075.1). Taxonomy (NCBI): domain Eukaryota; kingdom Metazoa; phylum Chordata; class Aves; order Passeriformes; family Turdidae; genus Sialia; species Sialia sialis. The sequence continues at coordinate 9,486,239 of VRYO01002782.1, forward strand.
AGAGTAAACTGTAAAGCTTAGTTTTCAACTGCAATGCAGAGATAAACTTGGCATATTTTGTCAGCTAGTGAAAAATAGAAGCTATTATCTTCTGTTATAAGCAATGGTGACAAGACCAGGTAGCAAAGAGCAGTTCCATAAAAATTATTAAAAACATATAATGCCTTCAACAGGTAAATTCTAGCTTGAGCAAAACTGTATCCTGATTTAATAAGTAGAGGGAGTGGAGAATCTACCACAATTAACTTAGTACTTGACTGTTCTTGTCATAAAAGAGAAAACCATAAATCATGCTGGCTAATTAGAGCCATGATTAATTCATTGCTGATAGTGTGAGGTCTGCTACCTTTACTGACTCTGCTTTGAAGAATTAAACTTTCTTCTACCACACATAAAGACTCGGATAAAATAAGATGGTAGAGTCCCACTTTGGGAACTCACTGTGCTTGGTTAGCAGAGATTATCAGCAGCTCTGCTCCCTGGGAGGATGAGAGGTAGAATTCAAGATTTTAACTGCAGACTGATGCATTTTTTGCTGACAGAAAAATTGCCATTTTCACAGGAAGGGGACAAGATTCAGAGGTAATTATTCTAAATGCTTTGTTATTTCTAAACAAATTTGAAAGTACATAAGTGAGTATTTCTAATACTTATAAAAAAGTACGGTGTTAGCAAAACCAGAACAATTAGAACTGCAAATAAGGCAAAAGAGTTGAAGTTTTATTATAGTATAATGGTTTCCAAAGTAGTAACAGGCCTAGAAGGTGTTGAAGGGGAAGGGTCAAGACCAAGAGGAAATTTTGCTATGAGGGAACTTTATGGAAGAAAGAGTAGAAGCAAGGGGAGAGGGTACCTGACTTTTCTATTTTTTTTAAAAAATCATGTTATGCTAAGTATCTTTCCTTTGCCGTTTTGAAATAGTTTTATGCTGTAATGTATTAAGCTGGATTTAATTTTGAATGTCTTCTATCGTGTAACAAGTATAAAGATTTGCATTCTGAAGGAAGTGATTTGATTTTAGTGAAACAGTATTTTGACCTGAAAAATGCTGTTCCGGAAACTTGTGGGATAGGAAATGGTAACCCCATGTGGTAATGATACTTGGAGCTGTGCTTGACTGAGACAAAAATAGGTTTAGAGGCTGGTGTATTCCTCCAGCAAGACTGCACTTTAATCAGGATGAAGAGGATTGTGCAGTCAGGAAGCAGGATGAGGTGGTGTGAATTTTACCTAATAAATTCATGTCTGTTATCCTGAGCAGAGGAGAGGCTGTTCTGCTTACTGAAGGCATTCAGGAAGGATTGAAGCAGGAGAGAGATTTTTTTGTTTTGTTTTGTTTTTTTCCTCTTGGAAAACACAGTTCAGAACTCAGGCTGCCCCAGATACTTGTTAGATGAAGGATAAAATCAATCACTATTCTTCTGTCAATTCAACCACACTCTGGCTTTTCCTTTCTTTTTCCATGTAGCTTCCCTCCATCTGTCTGGATGACAATAACCCTTTGCTCTCTTTTGTATTGTTTTTGTGCCCCCATGTGTCCTTGCCCCACCAGTGTTCTCCTGCACAAAGTTGCTAAGACATGGGCACTCCTTCATACTGTTTCACATCTCTGTTTCTTAAGCATCCTCCTGTTGGCCTCCAATGCCTGCAGAGTTGTTCTTGATTTTACCTGTTGTCTGTTCTGCTTCTAAAACCACTTTGAGCTGCTTGTGCTGCCAGTGCTCACAGTTTCTACTCATCTTCTTTTGTCTAGCTTATTCCCAGTGTTGCAACAGTCAAACTAATTATTTCCCTACCTTTTATTAGATGCTCATTAATGACTCTTTGCATTCTGCCCTGATTGTCCTATGGCTTGAGAGGCAACAGTAAGAGGTAGAGAACAATGTGTGGAGTGCTTGTGGACACAGCAGAACCAAGTGAAATCCATGACTGTGAGGAATGAGAGTGGATTAAAAGACCCTCACCACGAGGGCATTGGACAGGGGCTGGTTTGGAAATCACGTATTAAGGAGCAAGGAAGAGAATGGAGCAGGATATATTTTAGTGGATGGCAGAAAGGGATTTCAGCTGATGCTGTCCTGCTGAAAAGGTGTAGTCACACTTCCATCAAAGGCTCTCCCACCCCTCTTGCACTGGCAGCAGCTTTGCCTCAGTATGCATTGACTTGGGTCAGTTTGCTGATTCAGCTATCGAAGAAGCAATAGAAACTACCATAAAAGCATCTTTTCAGGAAGGTGCTTTTACTTTTCTGAGGAACAAAGAGGAAGAAGAGTAGCTGGAAGAGAGAGTCTGTGTCAAGGGGATTGCTGGTGTTTTACTGGGTCTTAATACCTCTAGAAATAGAACTTGGGGGAAAAATATATCCAAGTAATTGGGAAAGGAGTAAAATACCATGTCCTTCCCACACCCCAAAACAATTAGGAGGAAAAGATAGTGTATTGGCTAACAAAATATATCTCATAAGTTAAAATATCCAAAACAGTTGTCAACTTGAATTTTGCACATGGCTTCAATCTAAGCAGGGAATTATTTTTCTGGTTGTTTGACTGCCCTTTCTTCTCTGCTTCCTCTTCCCTCTTTTCACCTATCTGTTGTGCCCTTTCATTCCTGAAGATATCTCTTTTTGTAAGAGTGGTGATCCCTTAGTGTATGATTAGAAAATGCTGCAGATAACAGGACCTTGATCTCTGCCTGAGGCCTCTACCTATCTGTAGTGACATTTCCAGGGAGCCTGAGTCTACAGCCAAAAGCCCTATCTGTGAGGGATACAAAAATAAACCGTGGTTACTGAGGACCTGCTTTCAGCTGAGACAAGCCCACTGCCAAATGAAAGGATTTATTTAGGCATATGGATACTGAGTGTTAGTTAAATTTACAGATGTGCCTGTCTTGAAGTAATAAGACTTGATATAGTGGAGAAAGGAAATTTAACGGAAAATATCCTCAAGAAAATCAGTCTGCTCCTAATTACATTTTTACATATAAATACATAAGATTTTATTATAAATTTTACAGTATTTCAATCAGCAATCATGACATTTAGTATGAATTACAAAATTATAACTAGCAGGTATGTAGCAAATAACACGGTTTATAAGTAATAGCACATTCTGAAAAAAGTGATACAAAACATGTTGGAGAATACTCTAGCTACTGGTTAGGTCTGAGGAAAGGCTCCCTTATTAACTCTGAACTTTGTTCCAAGTCCAGATTCAGATCATGTAGTTTGTAATATTAGGGTTATATAGAAATCAACCTCACTATATTATTTCAGCTCTATTTGTTTTGAATCCTCATTTTCCCATATTCATAGCTTTCAGTCTTTTTCTTCCTCTCTGACAATTGTTAGACATCCTTTAAGACTATGACCAAATTTTAGTAGCAAATGTATTTGTCGTGTCTGAGTAGCTTCTTAATTACTAGTAAATTGTTTGATGTCTTATCTTAATTGACACTTGAACTGTACTGTCAGCTGAGTGTGTTTTTGTAACCCAGCCAGCTTCCATGTGGAAAATCAGCTCTGACAAAGCTGAAGCCCTTTACACCTTGCATATTTCTGGGGTTTAGCAGACTTCTTAGCTGCCAACAAGTGGAACATCTCAGAGTGATTATTTGTCTTTCAGATGCCACAGATTGTCTTTCTTTGGTATGTGCTCACAGCATTTGTTGGTGCTCTGGGCAGATTTGGCCTCAATATGTCTGAATTCTTTTCTCTTGTGTGTATTTGTTTGTTCATTAATGTTTGGTGGTTTCTGTGAGTTCTAATTATCTTGGAAAAGAGACTGCTTGCACAGTGGTGATGGGGTTTTGCTCAGCTGGCTGAGCTGCTGCCAGGCACAGCCAAACCATCACTGTTCTGGAGCTGTGCTGAATGAAGTGCTGTGTGTAACACAACTCTTCTTCCTCTTGCTGAGTACAGTAAAATAGAAAAATTATTCATTGTAAATCATCACAATTAAGTCTTGATGTCATTAGAAAACTTTAAAATACATTTTAATACATGTTATTTCCATAGTAATTTTATAGAAAAAATTCTTACTAAATTATGCCTCACTGTATATTCAGTTTACAACTTCTGTTTTTTGAATTTCTGAATGGACTAGTGCGAGATCTTCTTGCTGCAGTAGATTGGTAGGAGATCTCACGATGTTCTTCTTACTGGTGTTACCCTGGCAGATATAGGCTATAAAGCAACAAACCATAAAGAACAAGGAAAAAAATTATTTGGATATTTTTTTTTAAAGTCAATTAAAAGAATAGAACCGCGATAATGTTTTTCCAAATAAAAGTAAGCATCAAGTAGAGTTATGAGTCTGCTCAGCATGCATTTGTTTCCCCCAGCCCTCTTTTGCATTCTTTACTCAATAACATCTGTGCTATGTTCAATAACCTCCCCACACAGCAGTATTTTAATGCCACTTGTCATCTTCTTGAAAAGAGAAAGAAATATGATCAGGAGACAGAATGAGAAGCTACACAACTGCCTTCTAAAGTGATTTTAATACAGTGAGGAATGGAGTGCAGAGGTATTTTAATAGAACTAAAAAGATTTATTGCTATTTTGTCTTAAGTATTAAGCTACAGCACTAGCAAACCTCTTTGCACTAGCAAAGTGATTCCTTTGTTTAGGAATCAGGAGCTGGTTTTTCTGACATGGCTTGTAAAAGCAACTGCAAATAGAATTTTTCATTCTAAATTAAAATCTGCTGTGTCATATACTTGTTTTTCCTACCCTATTGAGCAAACGAGACTAACAATATCCATAAGTCAGCTCATGATGCAATTTACTTTCTCAGTGGAAATGCAAGTGATAGGTCCTGGTCCTACAAAGGAAATGAAATTTTGGAGGAAAAAAACCACATGATCTGGTTTATGTATTTCTTATCTTTAACTGACAGTCCTAAATACAATTGTTTAAAAGTTATGTAATAAAAATCACTTGCTCACAATACAAAGGATTAAGAAATTTGCTCTTTATGACAAAATTGTTACCTAAAGATCTTTGAGTTAATTTCTGTCCTACGAGAGACTTAAATAATATTTATAGAATAAAACTAGAAAGAATACTAAACCTATTAGTTAATGGTTATCCACTGTGTAAACGCAAATATACCATAGGGAGAGCACAGGTACTGTGCAAGGTATCCACTTTAGAAAGCACATATCTTTTCACTGGAAAATAGGAGCACCTGTCTTTTCTGTTTTACACACAGATAAGTGCAATAAACTGTAATTCTGTTGTGACTACCTGATGTCTGGACTAGAAAAATAAGTGTTCCTCTTGTCTTAATGCATTGAAAGAAGAAATTTAAATTTTGCATTATTTTCTGTTTCCATTCTTAGCATCAAGTTTCACTGAGATAATATGATTTTCTCTCTGCCTTTTGAAGAGTTTCCTGCAACTTCAGAAAATCTCAAGACATCCAAAAAAATACTTTTTTTATCCCTTTTGTTTATTTATAAAAGATTACTTAATGGAATTAATTCTTTCCAACTTGCACACTTATTGAAAAATTGAAACCCAGTTGCCAAGGAAAATAAACACAGCAGGGTAAGCTGCTGTGGAAAAACAAGAACATCAATATGTAGTTTTGTTGAACTGACAAAGTGAAATCATAGTATTAACCTAATAACAATGTCATAGACAGTCACAGCATTATTTAAATATTGTAATAGATCTATAGCCTTATAAGAGAAATTCCTCCTTTGTTTGCCACAGAGATGCATGTTTTCTTCTTCACTTAAAGATGTTAATGATTTGTAATGAAGCAGCTTGTAGTAAAGGAGGTAAGGCAACTGGCTTTGAGCTAAATATCCTGTAATAGCCTTGGCTGCCTGTTGCAAGGGCAGTCTTGAATGTTTTCCTGGAAAGTGGTGTTCTGAGAGGATCTGCAGCAGGTTTTGTACCTGCACAAATGCTTTTAGTACAGCACTGTGCCTGTAGGGGCACATCAGCCTTTTGTACTGATCTCAAGAGGATTTTTTTAGTAAAATATCCATAGAGAGGGAGATCGTGTGGAGATACAGAGCTCTACTGATCCTTACACTGTAATGAACCAACATAAACAAGTAGCAAATGCAAGTAGTAAAACTGTTCTGCTAGATTACAGGTATTTTCATGTTATTAGCTTCTCTTATCTGATCTATAGCACCAAAAACTTATAAACTGATCTGTCAAATCCTGGCAACAAGAATTCCTGAGGGGGGAAGATTCATGCTAGAGTGGTGAATGTTTTTGGGTTTTTTTTTTCTTTTCCTTGGGAAGCTAAGTATCAGGTTTAGTTGTTCCAGCTTGTGTTGGACTACAAAACAGTGAGCAAATATAAGCAAAAATTTAAGCCTTTACTATTTTGAGAAGTTTGAGGACTACAACTTAGTTTTTGTTTTCTTTTCTAGAGTTTTTCAAGTATCTATCTGGAGAACCTGTAGTCAGGGTTTATAAGGTGGGATTTGCATTTTTAGGAGACAGCCTGCTTTATTTTTTACAGCAAAACCCTGTGTAAAACAGCACACTACCTCTCCCTGTAAAACTATGTGAAAGGATTTTTGTCATCCTAAGCTGTGGCACTGTCAATTATCAGGGCTCAAACTCTGCAGAGTCTTTGAGATGAGGAACAGTGTTTTGCATAATTGAGCCTCTTCCTATGCACCAAATGTAAGCACTAAGTGAAAATCCACTCTGAAATAACTGTCTATGTTGGTCTTCTCCGACATAGGTGCATAGTCTTGGATTGCCTGCCAGAAACAATGAGCCCAAATGCTACCACACTATAGAAAGGGTTTCCTTTAATTGCAGTGTCTTGGTGTACCAGAGAGCTCTAGAATTGAGGCTGCTCTGTTTTCTGTCCTTGCTATCACAGGCAGCTAGGGCACCTGGTGAGCTGATGCAGTGAAAGACAATTCTCCCCAAGACAAGAGTTTACAGAATAAAAGTATTATTTGAGGACGTTCCACAGGTGTGAAAATACATTATCTCATTCACAAATTAATTCAGGGTTTTAAGACACTAGGATTTAAAGGCTCTGTCTGTTGTCACGAAAGTACAAGAGCACTGCTCTCCATGCAATGTTCAGGAAGAACAAGCTTTCCATCTCTTGTTTCCCTCTCTGCTCAGCTGGTTGAGAAGCATATGCAGCACCACATCTGTGATGTTGCTGTCCTGGCAGCAGAATTGACAGAGCATGGTGTCTCCTGTGAGCCAAGATGATCTCATGTCCTTACACATTAGCATTTTGGGATTAAGAGAGCCTTAAGCAGTGCTAGCTTCTGTCACAGTAGCCCAGATAAAACTTGGCAGTTCACTGGGAGCTTTAACATATGAGATGGAAACGCTTGGGTTAAAAGAATAACCAGAAACTAATATTTGAGAGGTTGTGCAGGTGATTCTCCTAATCAAGGCACTAATGCCTTTCATATTATGCAAATCCCATTGTATTACATGTGTAGAAACTGTACAAATATTGTAATTCCCTAAGTGATGGAAATAATGTGATTTAGGAGGGAAAGGTCTTTCTTAAAATGATAAGGCACTGTGTATAGAGCTGAGAAGAGAATAAATGAGCATATTATAAGTCTCAAATTATCCTTCATTGTCAACATTAAGCTGCAAGCTACCTCAGAACCTAATGTTTCATGACTTTTTTTTAAATTTTTGTAATATAAAGCTGCTTTCTTCTGCCCTTCTGCAGTCATGTGCTACTCAATGAGAGATCTGCTGCTGTGCTCTCTGCAAAGCCTTGACAAAATATGAGAATGTATGAGCAGGAGTTTCTCCTCTAGCTACTTTCTCTTAGCACATGGCAAAGAGCTGACAGCCCAAAGTTCTCACCTGACAAATCTTTCCATTCTCTCACTGACCAGTCCTTCCACAAATGCTCTGCTGAGTTCAGACCTTGGAAAATTGCAGTACTATTAAATACTGGGTTGCACAGCTGAAAAAGAGAGCAGGTGGTACCAATCACCAAATAGGAAATGCAGAATTTAAGCTGTTTCCAGTCATGTTTTCTTTCAAACTGTTGAAAAGGGGTGAGGCTTGGTTTGGCTTTTGGGGGGGTGTTTTTTCCTCAGCTCACCAGAGTAATCCAGAGTCCTACTCGAGGCTGCCAAACTCTACTCTCAGATATTTTTGTTAGACTAATTGACTGTTACCAGAGCTGTATTACCTCATGGGTCACATAGCAGGGAAGCTCACATGTTTGGTGCCGATTTGGTTCTCCCTTCAGATGGCTTAGTATTATAGATGTAGATGCAGGGATGTTAGAAATAGTTGAAAATTTACTATTGAATTCTACAATATATTTTTTAGTAGAGATGGAAAAATTTGTTCCTTGGACTGAATTTGTCTCTTCTTTTGTAGAACTTCACAACAAATGATCTTCACTAATGCATGCAGCGTGAAGCAGTGTACAAACACTTTTCCTGAGATGTTTTTGATAGAGATGGAAAAGTTATTTTGCAATGAGCACCATTTAATGTTTTGTTTGGACATATCTGGAAGTGAGAAGGCCATGCTATGTAGGAAGTAGCTAATGCTTTTATCTAATTTCTTGCTTTAAAATAATGAATTGTCTGCAAGGTAAAATCTCCAACTATAATCAATTTAAACAAACTTCTAAAGAATTATCTTGCTTTAGAAATTTTATTGTCTTCAAATTGCTTCTCAATTTCTAAAGGGGTCTGAACACTCCCAAGCTAGTCACCATAAACAGTGTTGAAAACTTCTTAATATATTTTCACCTGCTTTTGCAACTTTTGTCTTTTGTATCAATTTAAAACAGAAATGGATTTACTTTGTGCAATTTTCAATAAACTGAATGGCTGAAATTTCTTTCTTTTCATCCTGCTAGCCAGAGGAGGTGTGTGACAATTCAGTTTACTGGTGAAGTGTGGAGCAACTTTGCTCTCAAAATTACCAAAGACTCCTTTTCTTGCCTCCTCTTTTTGGTTAGTTTGGTTGCTTTGGCTTTTTTTTCCCCTACTCCTTGATGCCTTTATAGCTAAATGTTCAGCATGAATAAAATTAAACAATTCATGTTTCAGTCTCTGGCAGGAAAATGTACTTTTGGCTAAAGTCTCACCAAGATTTTTTGAGAGAGAGAGCTATGCACAATATAAATTCAGGTAGCAGTTAATTGAAATTGCCCATTGCAAATAAAATGCCTTTTCTGTTTAATGGTGTCACCTTGTCCTGTGCAGTATGGGATCTGATTTCTGTACAAGGGTAAACCAGGGTTTGCTTAATGGCAGCTTAAATAATTAGCATTTGAGCTTTTTGAGAGTAAATATGCTACTTATGTACAGGTTAATGTATAAAAAATGGATCCATGCCTATGAAATCCTTAGATATGTCTACCTACCATTAGGATTGTAATTCAAATTAGTGCCTTGTTAAAGTATTACAGATTTAGTTTATCTGAAGCAATTAGTTTTTTGACAACCTGAAGGGGTAGATTACTTACACTTGTAAGAAAATTGTAGTTGAAACATGGATAAGACCTCTTTACAGTACTTAAACTGTCAGATAAAATTATTCAAAGGCTTTTTTATAAAGAAAAGTTATTTTAGTTTGATTTAAATTCTATTAACTTTTTTTATTCAACCATTACCAAAAAACTCCTTCTCATGAATGGCACTCAATTTCAGACCAGTCAGTGGTCAGGTGCAAACATAGCAGCTGCTTTATGTGGGCCAGAGAACTGGTGATATATTATCATGTCTTTAACCTGTGTGATTAATGATTGCAATAGGAAATCTGAATGTGGAAGTGGCTGCATTTCTGTGATGAGCTAGGGATCAATGTCGCGTTACCAAAATTCAGAATAAAGTCTCTCTCCAGGCAATGAATTTAGAGGGTAATTCAGAATAGAACTGTACTTGAGGGCTTTTTGTCTTCCTGTAAGGGAAAATCCTATCCTGAAATTGGAGGAATCGGGAGAGAAAAGCTACCAAGTTTGCTAGCTGATTTAATCCTCAGTGGTGGATTTCTCCAGCTCTTGGTTCTTTCCTATAATATATCAGAATGTGTCTGGGAGTCTGGTCACACATAACCAAACACTTGAGGAAAACTTCATCTGTAATAGTGCACATGAATTAAAGTACAATTGCACTACATGTGGGAAGAGCAATGGTAAATAGCCAGTCCTGTGTTCTGATTATGCTGCAGTTCATATTCTTTGTCAGTATGTTGACTAGTAACCAGAGCTGTCTGTCTCATCCTAAATGCTACTTGCCTACTGGAGAAGCAAGTCTTTGAGTGTTTAGGGAGTTTTATAGCTTTATGTTGGGCGCTCTTCAAATGACAAGGTAAAATTGATTCCATAAAATTTCAAAACCCCTCTCAAAGAAAACCCAAAAACCCCACACAAACAAGAAAAAAAGCAACCCCAAAAAAAGCCTCCACAAAACCAACCAAAGCCAAATAATCTGAAAAGCTGCCACACACAAAGCAAACCAAAACCAAACAAAATTCAAAACTGGCTTGACTTTTTTTAGGTCTTTCTGAACATACTCTTAGAGATACTGACTAAAAACTTGGTATACTCCAGCAATCAACTGCACTGTTTGTATGACAGAATCTATCCAAACAAGCACTTGAGATTTTGTAAAAAAACCTCAAACTATAGTGGTTTACACACTTGAGATATGCAGCTGTTTCTCTGTTTAAGTTCTTCAATAAGAGATGCCTCAGACTGTCACTAGCTACTAAAATTCATTTCCAGTAATGAGAGCATGGTTGTATGAATGAGGGTATTGTTGCTGGTAAGGTTGTTAAGAAACTGTGCTGAAAATAGCTGAGGAAATTATCTTGTCTGTCTCAGTCCTACCTCTCCTAAATTCTGGGTGTAATAACTGTCTGATGCATAACAGCTTTGCTTTGTGCAGAGGGTGAAATGGGGGAAAATCTGAGTGTCCGCAACAACAGTAAGACCCAGAGGAGAGGATTCAATAAGTATTTTAAAAAATGCAGTTTGCTTCCTGAACTACTCTTGTGACTCATTTCATGCAAAATGGCCCAAGCTGGTGTTTAGAACCAGAACAGACATTTGTAGTGTAACCCAGTTAAGCATTTCACTCTTCCAGGAGAAATCTTATTTACACTTTTTTCTTATCTTTTCAGGGCTATTTGGCATTTCTTGGTTTTCTTCGAAAGCTTTTTTCTCTGGTCTCCAGGTTTTGTGTTAGATTTCTTGTTGCTTTAGACTTGTAAAGTAATTATCTCCTGTATTTGCTTTGCAGTTTAACGCTGACTTAATTCTATTTCACTATTAATTCACTAATATTATTGTATGGATCTCTACTGTAACTTAATTTGGTGATAGTTCTGTAACATTGTCCATCAAATTAATAGAAATGGAGAGCATTTCAAGCATTTCTTGCATGTCAACATCAGCTTCATTATTGTACATTTCTGAGAGGTCACTGTGGAAAACCATTTAAGGTGTGACCAATTGAAATTCACTGAGGTCCCCTAAAAAACCCTGAGCTGGTGATGCACCACAGGAAATCTCATATCACATCTCAGAGCAGAAAGTAAAATCCGAAGCAGATGATCTTCACTAGCCCTGCAAGTTCTAGCAAATTCTCCTTCGTATATTCCATCCCCATCCTGGTTCTGAGAAGGTATGAGCTGTTTTGCTCCCTTTGGAGGTCTTTGTTCAAATCAGACCCACTCTCTACTGAGGGGATTTAATCCAGTTAAGGTTGCAATGCACTCATGGTCGTTGGTATGTAAAAAAGCTTTATTCAAATATTATTAAATTCAAATATATTAACATATATTCAGTGTTCTAAACCAGGTAGAGACTTTGCCAGCTGCTAGCTGCCTCCCTTGATACTGAAAAGCTAAAGGAAATTCAAATTTTCTTTGTGCCCTGGGGAAAAACAATCTAAAGTTTATATTGCCATCTACTTGTGGAGTAAATAGCAATATTTCTAATTCGGAAAAAAAAATCTGTCAACTTTCACAAGTGATTACACAAACTGGGCTGGGAGAGAGAACTCCCTTTGGCACAAGCAAATGAGCTGAGCCCTTTGCTGGTGTAACAGGCGCTCACTTTGGAGGGGCAGCTTGTCAGTCCTGAGCTGAGGAGCAGCTCCCCAGGACCTGTCCCAATGCCTGGCCAGTGACAATCTGGCAGAGTGATGGGATTGTCCACCCTCACTAGACAGCTATTAAAATGGCTACATTTTGGTGGAAATAGTGCTTTTTAAAGGCGAGGACACTGGAGCAGCTGTGGGCTGCAGGGTTGGTGGTGGCAGGGGACACTGCCAGTGTGGCCTTGGGCTACCTGCAGTGCTGCCCACTGGGGCTCTGCTCTGCTGCTCAGTGTACAGGTTTTTCATACATTCACCAAGTTGCAATTTGTGCTGGGTATTTCTAGGCAAGCTTACTGATGTGCTAGAGCAACAAAAACGACAAAGAATTAATGTCCCGTAATCAGTACCCTCAAAGTTGGCTTCCTTCAAATTCCTTAGCACTCAGGTGTGAAAACCTGCTCTTCTGGGGTCTTCTCACTGACATTTTCTAGTCAAGCAGGGATTTCCTTGGAAATACTAGTTAGCTGCTTTGAATAGGACAGTGCTTATTAATTGCATCCCTGTAAGACAGGCATTTGTTTCCTCTTCCGCCTTTTCAGTAGGGGAGTTTTATTTCATGTATGAGAAGATCAACTGGAGCAACAAAACAGTGTGAGATGGGGAATTCCTGTGAAAGATTAGGTAGTAACTTATGTCATTTGAATTAGTCTTGCAATAAATTTGTACAGGAAATTAATTAGGAAGGCTAGCTTTTATGAAAAAGGAATTGATTTTCATTGTAGTTTTTATTGTTCATTTCATTCGTAGTTTTTATCTTTTTCCTCTTTTTTTTTTAAAAAACCTATATAGGATTAGTTTCTAATTAATTCAAACTCTGCTTAGATTGATTAGTGACTTTTAATCTTTGTACTCTTCTCCCTCTACATCTAAGGCTTGCCTAATTTTCATTTTTTTAAGAAACATGCTGCTTACCAGTTTCCTTTCTGCCACCACCAGCCATAGCACTGTATGAAACTGGAAGCTACTGTAATCACTGAGTTCAGGTTTCTGCATAATGGCCTGACCTGTATGTGAAACAGTATTTGGAGTTGTATTTGTGCTCAACTGCTCAATGGGTTAGAGCAGAACAGAATTCTGTGACAACACCCTAGTCATGTAATCTAGAAAAAAAGGGCATAAACATAATCATATACATTGGGGTTTTTTTGTTTATTAAATTCCTAGTTTCTCTTATGAGTACCTTTTTAATTTCCCTGCAGGACTTCAATATGTTGAAAAGAAAAAAAGAGTAGTTTTCAACACCATGGAATTACAGAGCAACTCTGGTAAAGCAGAAGCAAGGGTAACATTGAAAAGGTAAGGATTAATTTTTTTCTTTGAAAACATAACACATTCCTTCAAAGTTATCCTGTTCTCCCTGTGACTACAGCACCCCTATTGACATCAACTGGAGTTTAATATAAGCAGATACTGTTGAATAGACTTCAAGGGAACCTGTGTGATGATCAGGGAAGAGAATTTAACTCTTGCTACTTAGCAACTGAGAAAATAAAAATTATATATGGGAAACTCCACTTGTATTCACAGCTGGCAAGAGCAGCCTTACACTCGCTCTATGGCCTGATTCAGTTTCCAGGCTAAAGAACAGATACAACATTGAGCTCCAATGATCCAATTTAAATGAGGGCTTATGATATCAAAAAGCCCCCTCAGGAAATGGCAAGAGTGCAGAGGCAGGTGTGGCTGGAGTGTAAAACGTGTCATCCTATAGGAAGGAGCCTAATTACCTTTCCCAGACAGGAGGAAGCCCTGAAGTCTGCTCATCTGCACTTTTATATCTGATGTTTAAAAGCCGGTGGGGGCAATACTACCTTAATATTTTTAGTGGCGACTTTATCCCAGCAGACCTTATACTAGATCAGACATCATTAATCTGAATTACTCAGGCTTTTCAAAAGATCTGGCATAAAACCAGCAGAAGAGTAGAAAGCCAGCAGAAATGCAGTGTGTGCTATGCCTGGCTGGGTTGAACTGTGTTCTGCCTGGTGCAGGTCAGATGGGTACCTCAGCAGCACCAGCCCTGTGCACCTTCTGCAGAGTAGAAGTAGAGAAAGCAGCATCACTGAAATTCACACAAAACCCTAAGTAACTGTGCAAGTCTTATGAAAAGTGGGTGTGTAGAGGGCTCTGTGCCCGAGAGGTAATTGGGGCAGACTTCATGTGAGTTGTAGGGTTTTTCTTATTATCTTTGGAAATTGCATTTAAATCCCTGGCCGTGTGCTGTAGCTGGGGTGGAGATGCACCTGTTCTCTTGTCAGGAAATATTTTAATGATGGGCTTTGGCCCATGCATTTTTGTACTTTGAATATATAAGCAGTGGTTATTACCCAACAAGTGAATCATGGAAAATCATGAGTGGTGTGTGTGACATGTTGCTAGAGCCTTCAGCTGGGCTAATTACTGCTGACAAAAGTATTTTCCTAATCCTGTGCTACCTGCGGGCTTGTGCTTCTCAGGTTGAGTTGACACTGAAAAGCAGAAAAACAGATCTTTAGGAGATGTAATTGTGGTGGGAAACTCCAAATATTTTCATCCCTTGTGTTCAGTGGGTCTCTGACCTCACGTGTTTTTACCACCCTCTGTTGGCTGTCACTGCACTAAATGGCAGTGGAGCTGTGTTACCTTTTTTCACACTCCAGCATGTTTTAGTAATGGACAGTAATAGAAATTTCCTTCCAAAGAAAGAAGGAAAACAAACATTGTCTTAGCTGTTGCTGGAGGTTATAGTCAAAACATTGTTTCCTTACCGCTTGATAGAAACAAATCTGGCAAAATATTGATGTGCATGTTGCTTTACATCTATCTTTGTCATTATTCATAGCTACCCCCACCCATAATACTGAATTTCCCCAAGTGCCATCTGTCACTATCGTCTGTGATTAAAAAAAATAATTAGAAATTGGTCGCAAGACTATGTACAGCATCTGTGGGTACAGTAGCTGTGATAAAACCATCCTTGCTATTAATTTTGATTGCAAAATCCTACAATGGGTAGAAGTAAAGAATAATCTTCCTTCCATCATAGAAGTGGATAGCTGAATAAATGAATGTAAGGTACACCTGCACATAAAATGCACATCAATGTACATGGATATTTAAGATCTGCTTTATCCTTGCAATTTTTTGTATTTCATTAGTATACAGTAAAATTCAAGAGGCCTTTATTAAGACTGCAATTCAATGGCAGATTGGCCTACTGTGGAAAAAATTCAGGATGCCATAGCTTTTATTAGCACTTTAAAAATTGCACCAAATGAAAGTTGACAATTTTTGCATTTTCTTTCTGAAAATACAAAGATGCTCATTATGATTTTTCTACTCTCTATTTATCATTCATATATCAACTCCTATATGATTAAGTATTTCCTTTAATATGGAAAAAAGTCTTGAGACAAAAATTCTCAAACAGAGTAAATTCTTTTAAATGTGTGCATGATCTCTTTATGCAGAAATCCTTTGCTTGCACAAAAGGAGCTGGAATGCAGAGAACAGTTACAGTACTATCTCTGACAATACACGAGTATAAGCATTACTGTATTTTTGGACCAGATCCTCATGATTGAGTAGTCAGTCTCACCAAGTAAATTACTTAACTTTTACTATTTAAATATAATCTATACTTTTTAAAAAGAAATGTAAAAATATATACTTCATTTTAAAAATAATGCTGTTTAATGACGTTTTCACAGATTTTTTACTCGTTGGTCTTATAGACTTCACCTTGATAAAAATGTGTGATTATCAAATTACTTTGAAAAAAACTAAATGGTGGTGGTCTGGTCTTGGTCTAAATGTTGCTTTGTCTCTTTGGTTTCCGAATGAATTCTGCTGTGATAAAAATAGGTGGTCATACATTAAGATAGCTAAGCCCATAATTCTTTATAGTGGCTAGAAACAAATGTGTACCTGCTGTTTCTGGAATAAAGCCAGCAGTACAGATTTCAGAATTAGTAGGTATAAGAATCAAGGACATGAACTTCTCACTGATGCCCCTATTACTTCACAGATTAAATCAAAATACTTAGCTCTAAGCCCTTCTCAATTTCATCTATATCTTGGGTTTAAGTAAATGTCATAAGAAAAGATATCTTTTTCCTCCTCTGAAATAATCTCAGGCTACCACAGGGAGTCTTACATTGTATAAGAACTGAAAGTTTTACCATTATAATGTACATTTCTCCCATCAAATGAAAGGCACATAAAGACATTTAATCAAAACCTGGAGTGCTGTACTGTGGGCAAATGATGTTTGTATTTGAGCACCTGAAAGTGGTATAACAGTGGACAGTTAACTCTAGTGGATGGTGGAAGCAATTTTAATACAGCAGAAAAACATGCTTGAAAAGTATGCATATGAAAAGTAAGTTAAGTGAACTTGGAAAAAGATTAAATACTATGGTTCATTGGCTATTTCAGTTTGTGTTGCTTAGTCATAAAGAAATAGGTGTATTTAGTTTGAGACCTTTATTCAAGTCACTAGAGTATACATGCCAAATTGAAATGTATTTCATAAAAAAAAAAAATCAGTTCTATCTTTTTTAAGTGATATTTTTGTTCAGAAGCAGAGGTTTGTATTGGCTCTGAAATGGGCCCGGATTCAGTGTTGCTCAGGTCTGTCATTTATCAGACTTGTTAGACAAGTCCAGGAGCAGTAATCCTGGGAGGCATCTGAGACATTGCTGTAGGTACAGGAGTCTAACAGTGAAACCCAAATCAAACTCTGGGGAAGTGCTACTGTTGAGTGAGAACCTTGAGTCTGCAGCAACCTCCTTAGCCAAAGGAATTTTGGCTTCAACAGTTGAGGGATGTGCTGGTACTTTGGAGTCAAGAGACAGCCTTCCAGCTCCAGACAGGAAAGGCTGAATTTAAATGACTGGATATCCCCAGAGAGGAGTTTTCATGGGAAGCAATGAGCTACAAAGGAATTTGGGAATCCAGTTTGTGATGTATAATCAGGATGACTGTGATGTTGGGCCTGGGCAGGGATGTAACTTGTGTTTGCTGCCAGGAGCCCTTGTTGACATTTAGATGTGCTGTTACTTTTTTTTTTTCTTTTTCTTTTCTTTTTTATTTTTTTCTTTTCTTCTTTTTCTTTTAATCTTCTAGCTCCGAAGCCTTTTTAGCTTTCTCCTTGCAATTTATTAGCTCAAACTTCTGATTTGGGCTCTACAATTCTAGAAATGGTGTGGTTTTGCCACTGTTGCTGTCTGAGATAGGAAGGGTGTTGCTCAGACTGTTTTCCTTTTTCTAACTGAAATGCAGACTGGTGATAAATGGAGAATCCCTTGACTGCAGGGGGTGGAGGAAGAAATGAGAAAGAAAACCTTCCTTAAGACCTAAACCACTCTGTGGTTTTAAATCAAAATAAAACTTGTACCATTCATCTTTGTATTAGAAACCTGCATATCTTGCAGAGTGGAAATATTTTTACAATGTATTTGGGATAGATATGAGCTTCTTCCAGCTCTTGCTCCAAGCTGAAAGGGTTTTGGTGCATCAAGAATACCTCTGAATAAATTTAATTTATTCAATAATGTAAAAACACTGTAATGTAAAAGTATGGGGTTTTTTGTTTGTTTTTCACCTTGGTAGAAATTACCAATAGGAACTTCAGCAGCTCCTTCAGTGTGTTGGAAGGGCCAGGTGTCTATGGAAAAGTCCCATCCCCTGGGAGAGCTAGATCCTGCAGTTCTGGGCTTGTTAGGATTTTGTCTATGTGGTATGTAATGTTTTTCTCAATTTGTCATTTAAATCAGATGCAAATACAAAAATGGAATAGTCAAACGCTATTTGAAGAGCCACCCATCCTTGCAGAACTGGATGGATTTATACCACAGCATCACTGTAGAATTTTCTTCTGACAGCATTATTCATTCTTCGTTCAGGATATACAAACGTCCTTAAGCCCCTCTGAACTCAAAGGGCCTCTAACAGGCTGTTTTGTATAAATTGACTCATTTCTCATTAACTATTTTTGTACAGGAATTTCTGTGATTTTGCAAACGTACATGACAGCAAATGCTTTTTATTGCAAACTGTCTCATCAAAAAATGAACAGGGATGGAAGGGTAGTGTTTTTTCCTAATAGTGTCATGGATATCTTGGAAAGATAAAGCCTGTTTTTTGGATCAGTGTTGGGTCAGTGTCTAACACACCTTTGGCACAGCAGCCTGTGTTTCCTGTTGATTTGCTTCTGTGCAGAGCAGTTAAGTATGTAGAGGGACAGAAAACAACGCCGTAACTTGATGGTTAGAGCACTTGCTTGTGACAATTTGAATCCTGAGCCAAAACTGGAGTGGAAGAGCAGGCTGTCCTGGTGCTTGTGGCCTCTCTTGCAAAGGCACAAGATCTCTCCCTGTTGCATGGTGCTTCTGGTCCCTTGTCTATTCAGTATATGCAGGGTATTTATCCCCTCATGTATTCATGGTTTCTTTTCCTTGAGGGAATGGGGTGAATCATATGATCCAAAATGGAAATAATTTTTGTCAAGGAAAAACTTTTCATTCCATCTAAAATGCTTTTGTTTTGAAATCAGACCCCACAGTAGCAAATTGATCGTTGACATAGCTCAAGTTAATTCAGTGTGTGTTTGTTTGTTTTCACAAACCTTCCTGGTAACTTTTAGTAAGGTGTTAGCTGATTTAAGAAACTTTATTCTTCATAAAATCCTGTAATGGCGGTAGTTGCCTTTTTTTATGTGAACTTCTGAAGGCTTTTTCCCAGCAAAGCTATGAGCTCAATAGACATGAATAGTTTGGCACTCCTGTAGCCCAGCTCCTGGAACTGAGGATCATCCTTCTTCTCCAGACATTTGACAGAAAAGCTGAAGCATAATGCTACATTTCTCCCATGCATTGCCAGTCTTGTCTGACTAAGGTATGAAATAAAACCCAGCACCTCCTCCCTGTGGTACCTGGGTGGAAGAATATCATCCATCACACCTGTATGTGCCAAGGGTTTGTTATGAAGGGTTCCCTTTGGATGAAAATTGGATTTTCTATCCCTAGAGTTTCTTCAAATCTAACTCTGAACAAACCTTTGACTTTTTAAAAAATAATTTCCTCTGTCAGTAACCAGGAAGGTGCAGTCTCAAGAAGGGAATGAGTATGGAAGTTTTCAAGTGTTTTCTGCAGTTGGTTACAGCTGTCTCCAGGATACATTTTCACACAGCAGATACTGGGTTATCCTGCTCTGCCCACCATGAGGAGAAGCTCAGTAGAGCTGGCATTTAACTCTCTCTCAGCAAAAGCCATGTGTGTCCACCAGTGAGGCTCACAGAAGGTCTGGGCTGTGTGCTTGTGACAGAACTTGTCTAGTGTGCTCTGCAATCATAAATCTCAATCTGTGTACTAGTAGGTGTTCAGAATAAAATGAGCTCTCTATGAGGTTTTATCTTGCTTTATTATATACCCTCTACAGTGTAGATGATAAATTTTTTTCTCCTGATAATTGACACCTCTATTAGCATTTCCGTTCATGGATTTTGAGTGGCTCTGCAAAAAAATTCAAATCCATTTCTAATATTATTTACAACACTTAATTATGAAAGCAAACACATTCAGTAAAAAGAAGTCTTTAGTGAATAGACAGTAGTTGATTATATAACTTGATAGCATAAAACTTGATTTTTTTTTTTACTCGCAAGTGGTGCTCAAAGCAGAAATATCTAAGTATTGTGTATTTGAGATAAAAAGGGCTCCACTTATAGAGACTTCTAGAACAGAGGAACAACTCTAAATGTTTAGGATTTTATAAGAATACTGCTACATCCTCAGATTTATCTGATAAAATTAATTTATAATTATGTCCTTGCAACTTAAGGTATTTTGTCTTTAAGAGGAAGAGTAAAAATTTAGTTCATACTCTCCTGTTTGTACTGCTGCTTTTAGTCTCTGCACAGCAGGGTCATGTCATCTTTTGCATTTATAGCTCTTAGTTTTAGCTGTAACCCACGGGACAGATGCTGAGGCCAGGAAAATGAAAGATTTTTAATAAGTAAAACTGTAATATCCAATTAATTAGTTCCAGTGGTGCAGCTGAGATCCTTCTGGCCATTAAGTGGGATCTGTGAAGGTTCCTGCTGCCCAGCCCTGCTGTGTTGTGGGATGGATCCCTCAGACCATGAAGGAAAAAGTTCAAATATAATATGTCCACTTGGACACAGGAATTCCTTCTCCGCTTCCGGTAAAAATGTGAGTGCCCTGAAGTTGGCTGTGTGCCTCTAGAAGGTCTGTGGATATCTAATTGATTTCAAAACAAAATCAATTTCCCTATTTTTGTAGATCTCAGCAAATAAAAATTTAAATTTTGCCTTTGGATTTAAGAAATTTTAAGACTTTATAAATTAATAATCAAAGGAAATGGCAAAAAAAGTTTGGTTCTGAAAAAGATCTGTATTTCCATTTTGAGAAGCTTTTGGGTTTTCCACTTTTTTTTCCCTTGATAAAATAACATAAGCAGTTTTGCAGAAGTTAAGGAAGTTACTTATAAAGTTATTAGATGAATCTGCAATTTTTACTCCCAAAGAAGCGTTTCCCAAAGCTGTTGCCATTTCTCTAAGCCTGTGACAGGAGCAGTCTTTCCTATGTATCGAGGGACAGAGATTGAACACTTCCTTCTGTGCTGTCCGTCAGCTGGTGGTGCAGGCAACAAACCCAGCTCCTCCTGTAGCTGGCGAGTGACCTCCAAGATTGCAGGGTACTTTCAGTTTCAGCAGTGATGGGATTTGAAATGTCTTGCAGGAAAGGCTTCCTTTCAGAAGGCAGAGGCTGTAAGAAGCATCCTCATAGCAGGGGATTCTCCTCCAAAATAAGTTGGATTTTTTATGGTGATATTTGAGTTCTGTCATTGTACATGAGCACACATGGATCTGCCGTTTCCTGGGAGCTTAGAGTCCTAACTTTGCATGAGAGAGATTCCAAGTCTTTGTCTTGAGTGATAATAGCATGAAAGTAACACAGCTGTGTTTGAAAATAGACCAGATGAAGAGAGATGCTTTCCCCTTTTTCCTTTCCTCCCCAGTGTGTCTCCCAGGGCAGAACAGGGAAGGGCTGGTTTGCAGCAGGCAAACGGAGAATGACTGGGGCAGTAAAAGGGGCTTGGCTGGTACAAACCTTGCAGCAGTTCTGGGTAACCTCAAGTCTTTGTGGTCTGGGGTACTGTGGCACAGGGCTCCCCTTGCACCACAACAAGTTTTTTTTAATACATGACAGAATTAGAGGGGGAGATCTCTGTATTATAAAAGGGAACAGCCTTGGTAAATCTAAAAAAACCACCTATCAGTAAGATATCAAGAATAATAGCAGTAGTTTGTAAATATTTCCTTGCTTAAAAGAATTACTGTTTCAGCAATCTAAAACTGTCTGTTATCAGTTCTAAGTGATTTTAAAGTTGCAATTGACTATAATAATACTTGCTAACTATATGAAAGTACTTAATACTTAAAAGTACTTAATACTGCCTCTTAAAGTATTCTTATTTTTAGAACTCCAATGTAATATCTTTCCAAGTTTTCTTTGATTTTGTGCAGTTTAAACAACCAGTATGTGGCTTTAATGCTGATTTGTTTTTAATGCTAAGTCTGCCTACAAATTTAGGACTAAATGTAAATCAGAAATGCAGTAATGTAATTGTTATGTAAAAGATTTTATAGTCAACAACAAGAGCACAACTGTGAAATGTGGGAACTATTTTAGAATGTTTTTTCTTTTGAGATGAGTAGAGGCTGATAAAGAATGGAGAAGCAAGTGCTTCTTCATCTCTTGAGTAACCACTTCAGGAGCAGTCCTGTTCACACTTTTCACAGAGACCTCACATATGCAGAGTGAAATCTCTGGAGCTGCACTGACTGTGCTGTATCTCTCTTGAGACTTAAATTTTTGTTTAGTTTTTAGGCTGTTTGCATTTTCACATTCTAGCAGCATGCATTGAAGGAGCATTCAGTGTGCTTCTTATGCTCCTTTCCAGTGTCATCCTTAGATGAATGCATGGGTCCTGGCAGTGCTGGGACTGGGACCAGAGTGGCCCAGTAAAACAGAACCATTTTTCACTGCATGGGATGGAGATGCACATTTCCCATCAGTGCCAGCTGTCAAGCTGATCAGGGAATGAGTGCTCCCTGAGCTTTACTAACGCTCGCTCCATCTCTCATATATTTCAGTGTATGGTAAAGGCAGCTAAGACACTTTACAGCTTGTAACATGGATTGCACTCAGTGTATGCAGGCTCTGAGCTCAGAGCAGGATAAGCCCCATTGCCTTTAAGGGTTCTCATCACGCAGCATGCCAGGAAAATGGCTCTGTGGGGAAAATGGCTTCGTTTGGCAATGCACAGGACATAAAGCAGAAGTGAGATGCATTTCAAAGAGGCTTTCTGCCTAATGTTTGTTTGAAATCCACAGACTCACTTAATCAAAGAAGGAAAAGTGAATTGAATAGGTCCAGTGTACCTGGAGCAAGTAATTAACTATTGGTTTTCTGACAAGATCAAACTTGATGGCCAAAACCTTTGAATAGGAGAAGAAAAAAGAAACTGTCTTGATTAATTAAACCTCAGGAGTGCCTTCCTCATCACTGTTACTGTCAGGGAGTCAAGTCTCTAGCATCTTCATCTTCAGGCAGGAAGAAGCAGTGGGGGTGCAGTACTGCTCCTCAGAGAGCAGGGACTTTATTTCAGGAGAGATTGGGAAAGCTGTGAGGGCATTCCCATAGAGGAGCTTTAAACCTGCTAAGGTAGAACCTTGAGAAACAGACCCAAAAACCACATTTTCCCCATGACTGTTCTTTTGATACGAAATAATGTTAATAAATTATGCTGTAGTCCAAAGTAGTGCAGCCACCTGGAGGTCTTAGGGCTGCAGGAGCTGGGAGGTGCTGGGGTGTAGCCAGAGCAGGGGAGTGCAGGCAGTGGCTGCTCTGACCTCTGGCCAGAGGCTGTTTTGGGAGATGTTATTGGTACTGTTTCTGCTCACTCCTCCCCTTTCTCTCAGGACAATTTTTTCTAGAACTGTTGTTTCATCCCTTATGAAAAGGAATAAGCTTTTAAATTCTGTAAGATAACTTCTCTTATTCCTCATCTACCTCATCCATCTATGAATTAGGAACTTCTAAGTTTAAAAGCAGTAAATCTTAAAAAAATGTAATTTGTGCTCCTGATAGTTGATAATTAGACTTCTAAAAATACAGTACTAACTTATGTTTTTTGAATAAAATCACAATTCTCTAAAGTTATTAAGTATCTTTTTCTGGGATTCCCTATAATTTAAAGTTTTATTTCATTTATTTTCTTCCTTTGCATAATGTTTCCAAATGTGCTCTGGTCTCAATAACAATTGTGCTGAATTTCAAGCCAAGAGTTTCAGTCCGGCAGGACAGGAATCAGCCTGGACCTGTGTCCTCCCCTCTGTAGCCACAACAGCACTCTGGTGGCTGCTTTCTCCACCTGCATCTTTCTCATCATCTGCCCTGTGTGGCTCTCCAGTGGCTGCACCATCACTTTTTGTATTCCCTGTGAAGTCTGGTCCTCTACACACATCAATGAAGCTGAGAGAGCTTTATTCCCTGATAGAAAAATGTTCTCTGTAGCAACCATTAGGGAAAGTGGAATTAGGGAACACATTTGAAGCTCCTGCTCAATTGCTCTTTCTTGGGATGCTCCCTTTCTGTTTCATGAGGGCCATATCCTGCAACTGGGTGTGCTGCAGTGTATAGCAATATACTTTTGTATGTCCTATTTTATCTGCTTGTATGCATTGCCTGCAAACCTTATTTGCTTTATGTATTTTGACTTTAAATATGAAAGAAGAGAGAGCATGACAGTTCTAACTTTGTTAGTTACTTGGTGTGACTAATTTCTGCAAATGAGTTGTTTTGTATTGCTGAAAGCAAAACTTAGTGTTTTCCTGGGATCAAAGTGCTACGTCTTCTCATCGGTAAGTCCCACTTTAGAGAGGCTGTACCTTGAGTTTCTCTAAAATTGAAATGCACAGACAGTAAGGTCCTTTGTGTCCAATTTGTCTGAATTTCATTGAAAAAGTTGTATTTCCTTTTG
The DNA here is from genome assembly GCA_009812075.1 of Sialia sialis. Taxonomy (NCBI): domain Eukaryota; kingdom Metazoa; phylum Chordata; class Aves; order Passeriformes; family Turdidae; genus Sialia; species Sialia sialis. The sequence goes on from VRYO01002782.1 coordinate 9,510,383, forward strand.
TGCTCCATTATCAATGGAATGAAAGGTTGTTGATTATAGCAGAAGTGTAATACTCAGTTTCTTCTGGGCAAATGGGTGATCAGATGAAGGAATGCCCCTTCCATTTGAGCTCTTGCTGAAGCAAAGGATTAGTTGTAGAGACTTCCAGGTTTGGAGCTGCTGCAGAGTGATAGGGCAGTGATTTAGGGCTAAATGTGAAATCAGAATCAGTATTTAAGAATTTGTACGTAACCTGATATTGAACACATGAGTGGTGGTGAAGCCATCAAAACTTTTGTATATTGTCTTCCATATGTTTTTGTTCCAGGAAATCCTTAAAGTCGGTTAAACATCAGTCAGCTCACATCACCCTATCATCCCTTCTACCCATGAAATCAGTAAATTATTACAACGCTAGGAGTTAAAATGTACAGGGGTCAAACCAATCAGAAATCATTCCTGAGAACCATTCCTGCCACCTCCGGCCCCTGGAGTGGCTGCTCCGTGCCCTGCACACTTGTTTATTCTGTAGTCCTTGTATCTCATACATGGTCCACTGCTCATTCCAGCCAGGGGTGAAAAGACTCCTTTGGAGAAGTCCCATTTTTTTCTTCAGGTACACAGGGCCTCTCTTTAGGAGTTTATCTTGGCCAGTGGCTGGCATGCTTTGTGCAGTATTCCATGGGTTTTCTTGTGCCAGGCATGTTGTTTCTTAAGTAGTAACCCAAACTCATAACTTAATCTTGTCTTACTCATCACTCTCCCCTTGTTTCTCTGGCAGAACAATGCATGAGATGTTGTTTCAGACATGGATATTTCAGCCGTGCTATGCAAACATAACTACATCTAGAAAGTTAACTTCGCTATAAAATCTGAATATGTTCTCGTTTTTCTAATCTTTGAGCTGAGAATGTGTTATTAAATTATCTTATTTATCTTTTTGCTTAAAGTGTGTGTAAAAATTAAAAGCCACTGCTCTTTAGAAGCAAATATCAGTCCACTTTATCTTCTTGATGTACTGTAAACTGCACACACAGAGGAGGTTAGTAGCTGAATGGGGGATGATTATGAAGATGAATGAGTGGCCAGGAGACAGAGTCAGTTTAATGAGCTGAGCAGTAAGGAGGCTGTAATTTTTATAGATTAGCACTGAACTTGTCACTTACTGGCTGATACAACAACTTAGTTTCAGAATTACAGTATGTCAGAAATGAGCTCAACAAGCTCAAAACCAGTGGCAATCTGATTATCCCCCTTGTAATCCAAATTACAAGTTCTTCTGGATCTGTATTACCTCTTTCTAAGGTTTTATCTGTCACAGGTAAGAAGCACAGGCCATAAAAGTGCACAATTACAGTAATTTCACAATTATAAGCCGCACCTTTTTCATTGAAGAATCCA
>VRYO01002782.1:9512762-9531068 GCA_009812075.1 Sialia sialis
CTTTGCTCTAGTGACAGAGCCTCTGAGCAGCTTCCCATCCCCAGGCTCTCTTGTGCTCAGTCAGCTCAGCACCTCATCGCATGCCAACCCTGAAGGAAGCAGCAATGTGGGAAACAAAATGGTGAATGCCCAGGACCACCACTTTCCTAGAGATGTTGATGATACAGTGCTTTATTTTTTTACCATCATTTTGTACTCTTGGGCTAGTCTTTAGTGACCCTCTAACACTCTGTGAGTTTGTCACCTGGCTTGGTTCCCAGTACGACATGCATGTTCTGTGCACTGGTTTACAGGCAGAAGTTTGTCATGCCATAATGTTATCAACAACTGCTTGTTTCGGTGCCCCCCAAGAAACCCCTGCCTCCTCTGTCATTGGATGCCTTAACTGACCACAGGAACTGCTCCAGGTTGGTTCTTGTCATTGTTCTACCTGGTGCAGATGAGCCAAGGACCTGGTTCCTGGTAGGAAAGTCAGGACAGGCACCTAGGCTGATTTTTATTTTACAAACTGAGCTAAAGCAGTGAGCCCTCAGTCTGGCACCATTCCCAGAAGTGTTATTTTACAGGCATGATGCATTTGATAATGGTCTTGCTTCTGGAGTAGCATACAAGGGTTAATTATCATTCCATGAGCAGATGACAGTGTTGATTTTTCCCCCTCATAATTCACTCAGGCCACAGACTGATTTGTTGGAAGAAGCATTTTGGTTTCAGACAGCTCTGAGACAACAAGAAGGGGGAAGGCCATGTTTGGGTTTGTTAAGGTAACAGGCATCTGTGTTTTTGGAGATGGCTCTTGTGGTCAGCTGTAGACAAGATTGTTGGCACTGTTTTTGGTGACCTGAATCCACTCTGAGTCAAGTGCAGGTCAAGAAATGGTGCTCCAGTTCTCTATTCTGCCAGGGTTTCCCAGTGCTTTACAAAAAGTTGGCAGTATTTCATGTACCATTTTAAGGTTTTGCTGCTTATCTGCTCTTGAGCCTTGCTCTTGGGTAGTTTACCTTTCCAGTGAACACATAATTCTGTTCTAAAAGCTGAGTTTTCTCTTGATATTTGCATTGTGAATATGCAGAAAAGCCTGGTTAATCTTATAATAGTCTTTCCTTTGACACTCACCTGCCATATCACACTAGGAAAAATTTTTACCCCCTTTCCTTTCCTTTTCTACCCATTAAAGGAGAGCAGTGATATCTTCCTCTCCCAGCCCTCCGAGAGTTTTCAACCACCATGGGATGTTATGTAGGCATTATTCCCAATGTGTATTTTACAGGTAAATTACTTCACTTGTATCAAATGCACTAACTCAACAAAGCTATTTTTAAAATAAAGTTGTGGTGCACTAGGTATGAGATCTTCTTGATCAAACACTTTTACTGGCAGTTGTCAGCAATCAAAGAGAGATGGCTCTGGCTGCCCTCAGATGGACACAGTCCTGCCACTTTTCACCCTGTGCTCATCCCATCCTCTGTTTGTCTTCTTCTGGCTCATGCTGTCACGAGGAGTGGCTCCTCATGAACAAGCAGAAATGATTCCAAGGCTCTTGATGACTTACACCAGCATAGCTTTTAAAAGAATAATTTCCCTGTGTGCTTACTGAACATTAGTTAAATAAGAATGTTAATCCGTCAACTGAGGACCTGAACAGATGAGTCCGATATTTGTGTGTGTGTGTATGTAATCTTGTCTTTTAAATTATAAGTTCCTATTTTTAAAATTATTCATTAAAAAAAATACAAAACAAAACCACAAAAACCCCACAACATATTGACCTTTTAAAACCACTGCATGCCAGACCTTCTTAAGAGATTTGGCACTGACATTTTTTTCATAACGGAAGATTCATTAAGGTCAGTTATAAATTTGCTGCAATAAATACAGAAGAATTAAGAGCTCATCAGCATTACCACAGCGTAATGTTCAGCGGATTGAATTATGTACTTAGAAAGATGAATCTGTGGCAATTGGCAAGCTTCAAGAGGAAAGCTGCATGTGAGCATGGACATGTGTATGCACATGTGTGAGAGGAATGGTAGAGAAAATGAGGGGAGGAAAAAGGAATTTTAAAAAGCAAACAATTTTTTTCTAGCCTGGTAATATTTAGAGTAGACATGATAAACAATATGATCTTACTCTCTCTCAGTGCCTTGTGGTCAATGTTTCTGGTGGTAAATGCTGTGCTGTGACTGGGTATCTGTCCTGCTCTCCTCCCCTTATGGGCAGACACTGCCTTTTGAGCCATATTTTGTGCAAACAGTATTGATCGTGATAGATGAGTGTGAGAGGGTCAGCCCTTTGCCTGCCCCCTGGAGTAATTGAGCTGCAGTTTGTTAAAGGGTAAGAGAAAAGATATTAAACATGAAGAAATGCACTAAGTGGGTGTGAGCTGTGTTCCCAGCTGTTCACAACATCTATTCAGTAATACAGAGCATCAATCTCATTCTCTACACAAAGTAGGAGCATGGCAAGTCAAGAGCCTCTGATAGGCAGTGCTCACCAGCAAGATACAATGTTCAATTTAAGGAAAGATTGAAAAACATCATTCTTCCCTTAAAACAATTTGTACAGAATAAATTTGGCACTTGCCAGCTATTCCCAGAGAGAGAAACTGATAATAGGACAGAGAAAATCATGTAGCATGATTTAGGATTCCCAGGATGGGATTACTTGTAATAAAACAGGAGGGAGGTGGGAGAAGGAAGAACTGACAGTAAGCTTGATGTTAATTCAGAGTGCTCTTAAACCCCTGGAAATTCAGGGCTGATGGTATTGGACACCTCTCAGCATCAGGACTCAGCCTGAAGGTTCAGCAAAGTTGCAGATACTGGCTCTGAGTGCCTCAGGTGGAGCTGCTGGGTGCAGGTTCCTCCAAAAACCTGACCCCCAGGGCTCCCTACAAAATAATCCTCTGATGAAAACTAGTGTCAGGTCCTGAACTAGTACCTCACATGGTTTGCCTTTTGTCTTTCCGTCTGGCAAAATCATTTACAGGGCATGTTCAGCTGAATCTATGCTGACTTCCCATACTGGTAATAAAAAAAAAAAAAAAAGATTCTGTGAAGCTTCAAACTAGATTGTGCTGTAGGTCACTGAGGGCAGCCCATACATACCACCTGCCCCAGATGTCTGTGGGGGATCTGAGATGTGTTCTGGATAAGAGGTAATGATGCTGGGAGGCAGTTTATCTAACAAAGCCTGGTACCAAAGATCCTCTGGTTAGTTGTATGGAGAGGAATATATGGTAAGCACTGAAGGTAACAAATCCCTTTAGATCTCATTGGTGTGGGCCCACAGGGCAGGAAGTCAAAACTACTTCTTCTCTTTCACAAGTTGCATGTCATTACCAGGCCTCTCATAACCACAGAACTGAGAAAGAAAAGATGAAATTTGGTTTTCTCACCAAAAACTCATTAGTGTTCACTGGATTTAAAGTCTCTGCCCCCAGATCTAGCAGTTGTGCTCTGCATGACTGAGCAGCTGAATCCTACTGCGCCTTACAATAAAGAGACTTAATCTATATTCTTTCAAAGCTCTATTGTAACTAAAATATATTGCTCCTATTCTAATTTTAGCGTGGTTTTAGTAGGTGAGACTAGAGGTTTCCAAAAGCAGATTTTCTCACCAAAAATAATCTGCATACACTGAATGACATTTACATGATGCTGAAAAAAATACTTAGTCTTTTTAATACCATAAAATAAATTTTCTTCCTTTAATTTCATTTTTTATATTGCAGTATTTTAAATAAGTGATTTTATTTTTTTTCTGTGACATCATTTTCTCAAGGCTAACAATGGCTTGGGGAAATAGAGTAGAAAGCATTTTTTGGGTGATGTGGCGCTCTTAATGGTTTATTTCCATTCTCCCACACAGTGAGTAGTAGTGATATTTTGATTATTGTCCCTATGGAAGGCATACTGTAAAGAAAATGGGTCCTCATGGAGTATGTTGGAGTTCCTGCTGTGGTTAGAATGGAAGCTTCAGACAAAGTTTCTTAGAAAAGATTCTGCTGTTGAGTTCGTGAGGTGTGTAACCTTGCTTCCTAAACTACTCAGAATACTGCTAGATCCAATATTAGCCCCAGGATTGGTCACCAGTTTGTCTAGACAATTATATAGATGTAATTGAACCTTTATACTACCTTGTCCTGCAAGATTAAGTATGGAAACACAAATATGCATATAAAAAATGCATGATTTATTTTGTTTTTAAAAAAGACTAAAAGACTATGATCAGATTTATTTACTATGTAGTACAGACAGTGCACTATACTAGCAGTTATACCTATTTTTTAAAGCAAGATTTAAACAACGATATTGGTGAAATAATTATTAATTAAAAATTGAAGTTATTGATCCTTATCAATGAGCATTGGCAAATGTCTTTTGCCTAAAGGAGTAATCCTGAGTGCTGTCCTCACTTGGGAGGAATCTCCACATGCACTCCTAAAGGGGTCGTTTTAGAAGCCCCTGCCCTTAAAAAGTGAGACTCCCTGCCTGTCAGTCATACAGTTCTAGACTAACTCTGTCAGCTCAGCAGCATTAGATAACTTATCAGTTCTATCATTTGTTGGCTCCTTTGACAGGAACTTTGCCACATCCTCACTGCTAGTGCCAGTGTCTGCCAGGAAACATCATTCTTCCCGTCCTAAGGATGTTTAAGATTGGGATTGATGGATCAGGCTGGTCTCAGCACTCTTCACCACTGAAAGCTGTATCACCCACACCCCTTCTCCATCTGTTGCTGATAACTTTTGAGACAGTGTCAAGTTTAAACTGGTTTGCTCCTATTTAAACAATGCACGCGAAGAGTACCTCTATGTACACAGCATGTGTAATGCTGAATCTGGCACTGTACAAAATGTTCTTTACCCAGCAGAGCTCCCCTGTCCTAACTGCCCCCAGCTCCTTGTGACACACTGCAGATGCACCCACAGAGTCAGTTGTTGGATTAATCTGTGGATGAAGTTGGTTGTGTTTTAGGTCCTTAAGGAAGGAGCTGTGTTTGTTCAACTCACGCATGCTGACCTTTGTAATCAACTTTATCAACAGGTCATTTGTACCTCTGAATACACAAAATGCAGATCTTATTTGAACTCAGAATATGTAAGCGACTTGTAAATTTTATTGGGTGTAAATCTTAAGCCACCTGAAGCCAAATTGAGCTTTATGCTATTTGACCTTTTTGTTTATTAAAATGCTAGAGGCTGGCCAGATGGTGTCCACAGAAACAAGTATCTTCTGTGTTCCTGAGCTGAAGTGGCTGATAGAAATGGGGAGGAACCAGCTCCATCGTAGCGGTGTTGTGCACCCATCAGAGCCTCTGTAGCCCTCCTTTCCGTGCAGCTCCTCCTATGTAGGATCTGGAGGTGTTGCACCTCTCCCTGCATGCTGTGGGAACTTCCACAAGCCTCATGTTCAGGAGCTTTTTTCCTGGCTGAACAAAATATGGAAGGGACATCACTTATGGAGGCCTTTGCCTTTGGGTTCTATTCCATCAAAAAACAGGAGCATGGGGTCCACTCTTTACATTAAAGCTGCTATTTAAGGCTTCCTAGAATACAAGAAATCTGCAGTCCTGAAGCTGAGATTAAAAGAGCATATTTGCTGTGATCATTTGTATTTATAGACAGACATTTCATCACTGGTAGTGGAGCATTAAGTTCTCCTTCAAGGCATACTCAACCTCAAGGTGAGAACAAGAGGTACCATTAGAATTAATGCAACTTAGTTTCAAACCCGGCCATGAGTATAGAATCAGAGCCTGAAATAAGAGTTTGGATCTAAGTTTGACATGTAAATTTATTTTTCACTAGCTTTAAAAATCTGCCTATGTATTGATATTGCGACTTTCAATATGGGATCCTTCGACAACCGTTGTAGAGCCTGCGAAAAGAAACAAAGACCATATATCCTGTGTAATATATACACCTGGCGTGTAGCAGTCTGAAAGTGTGACAGCTTCAGTGAATGCTTAGAGGTCTTATTGATCCATAAAGCATGAAAGCAACAAAAATTACTCCACGTAATAATAAATGCTAGTTTACAAGGAGCAAATTAAAAACTTTTATGTCTCCTTTGGGGATATCATCCTTGTTCCAGAAGGCAGGTTTGTTATGCTTTCAGGAGAGATTTAGAAGAATATCTAATGGTCAAGTACCATTTACTCTTTGTCTATATGTTTTACAGTGCACTGAAATTCGTACTTACAATTTTATCATGCTTTTTGCCTCCTTTTGCCTGATAACACTGAGATGAACTAACAAAGAAGACTCCATTTACTCCATGGAGTGAGCTAATCAGTTAGAATAGTTAGATAGTTAGAAATGTCATCATAAACTTGCCTCAGTAGAGCAACTTACATTTTCCCAGCAATGCCCCTCTTGGATTTAAACCTATAGTCAGGAAAAGAAGGGTGATTAACAACGGGTTTTTTAATATTATGTAATTACTGCCTGGTTCAGATTACTAAAATTATGATGATACTAGTAATAGAATTAAAGAAAAATAATTAGTTGAAGTAAACAAACCCAGCCCATTCTCTGCTGCCTCCCAGAGTCTAGTCTCAGTGCTGCCTGGAAAGGCACCCAAGGCATCGCTGGGAGTGAGTGAAGTGGCACTTTGCAGAGAGGTTGCTACTCCAGGCAAAGGCAGAGTTCTGCCTGTATTTGCCTTCAGGCACAAAGCCCTCCTGTCCCCAGGCAGCGCTGCCCTGGTGCTGCTGCAGCCTCCCTTCCTGCCCTCCTGGGTGCCCTTCCAGCTCTGCCTGGTTTTCTGAGCAGTGGGGCTGGTGGCACAGAGGTGGCACCAGTGCAGGGGCTCAGCCAGTGACTGCAGGAGGCACCGAGAGCAGAACAAGGTGCTGCTGCCCAGGGACAGTCTGAAGTTCTGTGCAAAGACCCTGCCTGTTTTTAATGAGTGAGGCCAGGCTTTACAATTGTGTTCAGCCAGTAATTAGCAAAAGAGTGGGTTATGAAATGTTCCCTGGCAAAATTGCCAAGGCCTACTCTGATGTCTGGAAAGGTTTTAAAGACAAGATTAATGAGCTAAGTGTGCTATAAAATCACAGAGAAGCTAAAAACTTAGGGCAGGTACTGGTTAATTACTCTCAGTGGAATATGGTGTGGATGACAATGATAATGGTAGTCTGAATGGGCTGACAAATCTTGCTACTAGGCAGAGAAAATTATGATAAATGCCTGCATAAAGACTCGAGTTTAAATTCTTGCAGACGTCTCATCTGAAGTGCATTCTCAAGAGGTCCAAGAATTCAGAGGCTTCTTGCCTCTGATGTTCCTCTATGCTGAACTTGTTCTGCGTTTTTAATTTCATATTTGAACATTTTTTGTCTTTCTGTGGCTTCTTTTGATGATGGAATGGCTGTGAAGTACAGGAGTTCCTTTGTAGTGAAGAGTATTTAAGCACAAAATGTGTGAAATTTCTCATTCTATTTATTGCAAGTATGAGTTCATGTGAGTGAGTTTTGTGACACTTCTGTATTTTGATTTGAGGTGTGGAGGTTTAGATTTCCATAGTGAGGGATTGTTAAGATGAATTTGTGCAGGGAAGTGTGTGCTGCAGCCTGAGCAGGGAACAGCCACCACTGGGGCTGCTTTGCAAGCCCCCAACAGGCAGCCAAACCAGAGTGCAGACCCCTCACCCAAACCCCCACTATTGGCTGCCCTAGGTAGGAATATTACAGGATCCTCCTCTATTCCGTGAACATTTCAGTCAACATATACTTTCCTGGGAAATATTGATTACTGGGTATTACATAATTTTTTTATGAAGCTTATCCAGGTCTTGCAGATACTGTGGGTGTGATAAAAGCTGTGCTTTGTAATTGGATATGACAGCACCAAGGAAAAAATGGATGTATCCTAAGAGGATTGTGACTTAAAGGGATGAAGTTATCCTTGTTATATCCTATTCTTTCCATGACTAGAGCTGCAAAGCAGAGGATAACGTTTTTTTAAATGTTGAAGTGACTTGAGACTCCACATTTGATTTTCACAAGTGGCTTCAGCTACTCTTGTCCATACATGCTTCAGCCTTCCAACTATGATGAAGTTTAAAAGGAGTAAGCAGTGGAAATAAAGCTGATAAAAGCCACCTCAGCTGAAGTTTCTCTTATCCTTTTCAAGTCCTGGCAGTACTAATGCCAACCTAAACGTGCTAGATGTGGTAAAACAGGGAGCTGATTTCACTCCTCAGGGCAGAGTGTGACAATTGTTTGTGTTATGGAGTCAACCAGGTGCTCATCTCTTCTGCCTGCGCTGCAGGCCAGGTGCACACTTGAATTTCTCTGCTAGGAAGCTCTTATTATCCAGATAAACACATAATTTAAAATGTTTATTAAAGAATTACAACCACTCCTTCAAGTGTGAAGGAGGAAGCCAGGAGGATGAGAAGGCTGCTGTTCCTTAGGGCCTGGCACAGAGAGCTCAGCTGCAGTGCTGGTGGCTGCTCCTTTCCCAGATGAGAGGAGCAGGGTAAGTCCTGCCCTAGAGCCAGCAGCTTTACTGAGCATTCCTAAGGCCACCCAGGGGCCCCTATTGAGAAATCCCCACTTGCCAAAGCAGGGCTGCAGCCACTGTTTGTATGAAATGGATGGGCAAACAGGGCCATTTGTATAATAAACATGATTAATTTCAAATGCTGTTATCTTAGTCCCTCTCCTTCTAATCTCCTTCAGATCCTCCTGGAGCAAGATATAGAGCACATTTGCTATTACCTCATGCTGTTGTTTTCTAAAGCTCTTGCTTTCCCTGTGAAGTTCCCTGCTTTATCATCCCTGAGATAGCGACCATTCAGCTTCCCTTACCCTCTGGTCCTCTACATAATGTAATTTGAACTACACTGACATTCCCAAAAGAGTGAAGCTTTAGCTTTTACTGAGATTTTAATTCAAAGCAAACACAGAGCTAAGCCGTGAGCTGATCTTAAGTATGGTATAAAATGTAAAAATGCCATTTCTTTGCCTCTTCTTCCATTTAGAAGAACCGAACCACTTTTATTTCAGCAATAAATGCCATTTTAAGAATTATTAAGATTTTATATGTTGTGTTTGGCAAAGCGGATTAATTATTCTTCCTGCTTAGTTTCTATTCAGGCAATCAAATGATATTAAGCTAGTTTGCTCTTCACTGTTTCATTTATAAGGAAAAAGAGGGATTTCTGTTTTTCACATACAATGCCTAGATGATTCATGTTAATACAATTTGAAGCAATGAGAAAATAAGGCATTTCAGTAGGGATTTTTGTTCCATTAAAACCTGGTTTCTGTTTCCTTAATACCTTGCTCTTACACACCAACCTTTTTTGGTATCTCCCAATACATTTATTTAACAAAAATGGTCTTTTAAAAGTGGTTCTAGAGCTGTGGTTACTTTATTAAAGAGAATATAATGGGTGCTTTTGGTCCCAGCTGATGATCTGGTTGCTTTCAGAATGTTTGCTGACACTGGAGCTCCAGCTGGCAGCAAGGCCAAAGGAAAGGGAATTCCAGCTCTCTTTTCTGCTCATGAGTGTGGTCCAGGCTGAGGGGCTTTAGAAGGGCAACACCTGGGAATGTATTTTTATTTTGATATTATGGTGTTAGGAGGACTTGAGGGGAAGGGAGAGAATAATAAAGACGTTGTAAGTTCTTTCTGCATGGACAGGAGAACCTGATTTCCTGTAAATTAAATTCAATGAGAACTTGAAACCTTTACAGACTGAGAAGGTTCCACAAAGAAGGACATCCAGTAATCTGCTTCGTTAGGTCTAAGGACCTGTTAGATCTGCAAAATGGGTTCTCTTGTGGTTTCTTTGCCTTCCTGCTCATTGGTAGTCTCAAGGGCAACAGTGCATTCCATTCTGGTGTCCTACATGGAACATGTAAAGCCACATCATAACAGAAACCTGTAAAACCATATCAAAAGAGGAAACAAACCAGTCAAGAAATCATGCAAAGAAAACAAAAATATTGAAAGTTGTAATAAAATCTGTAGCACTTACGTCTCTTCCCCTCTTGAGGGCTATCGCAGAAACCTCTGTGCAGCTGCAGAGCCCTTGTGTGGGCAGCCAGAGGGTGCAGACAGGCAGCCTGATACCCCCCAAACTCAAAGGGATGCCCTTCTCTGGTCCCACTTGTGACACACAGGCTGCTGTGCCATTGCTGCCAAGGCTCACCATGCCAGGAGCTCCCTTTCCAGGCTGGGCACCTCAAGGAGAAGCAGTTCTGGGGCTGCCTGTGCTGCAGAGAAACATGCCCGGGGCTCTTCCTGCAGGGAAGTGTTTTCTTATCTAAACAAATGTCATTCAGGATTAAAGAATGGTTTGGTCTCTGAGTATAGGAAAACAGGACAGATAGAGGTTATTTTGGCTCATTCAGCTCATTTGTGTTTGTGAAATTTAGTCCCTTTAACAGGTTCTGGTACTTTAATCTGTTCCTTATCCCACTGATCTTCCAAACAGAAAAATGCTAACAATATATCTTACTTGAGCCTTTCAAGTCATTCTTGTGAAACACTTTCATTTGCAGTGTAATGAGAACTATCAGGTATTATTGTTAAGGGCTGCTTCAGTCCTAGCTGGATACCAATTCACCTCTCTAGCTTGAAGAATAGTGTATTTCACTCCACATCATTTGTTCATATACGAAGAACAGACTTTGAAATAGCCTTTTTTCATCTCCTTTTTTGTTTAGTTGGAAGGATTGACACTAGAAAAGCTCATTTCATGAAATAAGTAGTTCTTGAAGTGATGGGTAACAAAGGGATATGCTTTAAGTGAACAGCAACACAATTCTGTAGTTATCCAGCCTGTGACATTAGGTCTATTCACAAAGTGCTGGAAAGGTTGGAGTCAAACTCCCATGCAATCTCTTGGAGGCAGGCTGTGCTCACTCCAGCATACCTGCCAAATACATGTGAGGCATTCAGCAAAGAAAATATACATCACTTCATCTTTTCTTCTCAGTTTCTGTCCCTTTAATTCAGTGAATAATTTTTATCATGTACACTGGTTAGAATACATTGATGGCTGTATGGAGGGTATCAATTTTCTTGTATTTTGTGTCTTAGGAAACTGTCTCAGGAATCCAGAAAGATGGTTTCTTCCAGGAGGAGGCTTTCTGGGGTCAGCCAGGATAGCTCACAAGGTAGCTGATTATGGACTCAGCATTAATTATACTACATATATACTACAGTAATTTCACGATTATAAGCCACACCTTTTTCATTGAAGAATCCAGCCTACCCCAATAGTGCAGCTTATATTCCAGCGCAGCTTATTTATGGACAAATCCCAGTGAAATGCCAACCCAGAAGTGAGAGCCAGCCAGGGAGGGCACCTGGGGCTGCCTTTAAAGGCTTCGCTGGTCTATGAAAACTGTTGCAACTTGAGCACCTGACACCAAACCCAGCTGGCAGAGATTCTGTTACTAATTTGTTACTTTGTTACACATGGATCCTTGCTTTAAAAAAAAAAAAAGGTGCGGCTTATATTCAGGTGCAGCTTATATATGGACAAATCCCGTGGTCTACCCAGCTACCAGGAGATGCGGCTTATAATCAGGTGCAGCTTATAATTGTGAAATTACTGTAATTTGAGTGAGCAAGTTTTCAAGTTCTCCTAATTGCAATTACTTCATCCTTTATTTTTGGTTGGTTGTTTTGTTTTGTTCAATGCTTCAACGGACAATAAGTCACATCTCTTGCATCTTTGATGCTTAACTTCTAGCTTTGCAAGCAAATATCTTTGCTCACCCAAAGAACAACTGTAGCATCTCAAGTCAACATTGCTGCCCTGTAATCCTCCTCTAGCTAACACTGCCACAAAACACAAGTGATGAGAGCCAGGCTGGCAAAGTTGTCATGGTGAAAAGGAGACAAAAATTAAGGCTGCCCTTCCCTGGCAGAATCCCAGCTGGAATGCAGCACTACAAACACCATCTGCTTTCTCCTGCAAATAAGCCCTTCCAGGGTGCAGTGGGCCTGCCTGATGGAGGAGGGGGGAAATTCTGCCCCTGTTTATCACAACCCCTGTGGATTTGAACTCAGCCTTTGCTCGTAAGTGCAAATTATTATTACAGCATGCAACTGGGTCTAGAACTTGGGCCTGGTTAGCACCCTCTCTATTTGTGACCATTCAATGGCATCAAATTATCAGTACGGTTGGGAACTACCTCTAAGGTCACCAAGTCCAACTGTTAACCAAACACCACTTCATATCCCGAAATTTAATTTTTTTTGCAAGCTTTTAAATTTTATTTTAAACCAATAGCGTCTGCTATTTACTAAACTTTTTAAAAAACTTGAAAAAATAAACCATAATCAAACAAAAAACACCGAACATTCCCCCCTTAAAAAATCCCAAAACTAAACAAATAGCAGCCCTTCCACTTCCCCCAAAAAATCCGAAATAGAAAAGACCACCACCTCACAAACAAAAAACTCCCTCCAAAGTTCTATAAGGAACAATTTTGGAAATATAAGAAACTGCCTTCCCACGGTTATGGTTAATGTATAACAAACCAGCTTCAATGTCTCATCTCCCCAAACTTCATAAAATTTCATTATGTTAATATCTTCTAAACCTTAGAATTATGTCTGCAAGTGACCACTGCTTCTTGAAAGCTTCCTGTATTCATGTTTTTAGGAACAAATGCTTTCAGAGGTTAAAGCAAGTTTGCATGTTAGCTTAGCAAGCATTTCTATGAGCACACCTGGCATCTCCACTTTTGTTGAGTAAAGCTGAGCAGCTCACTGTAATGTGCTTGTTAAAGACAAAATTGTCAGCATTACTGGTGCCCTACTTCTTGAAATGCATTTAAGTAGTTGATGAAATGGAACCTGTGACATTTCAGTTAAGTATCTGAAACTGCTTGAGCAGCAGCTGCTTTGTCTTTGGTGCTCACATTTAAGGCTTCACTCTCCTGGGTCCTGCCATGATTGGGCTCTGTCCTAGAGAGACACTAAATATCCCTCTCTGTTTATGGCTAGAGAATTTCCCTTTTGTCTATCACTGAAATAACTGGGTATTTTGGTTAGGAAATCATACATTTTGTCTTATTGTCCACTCAAGCTCACTTTCTATTTTTTCCAATTATTTACTGAAGAAACACCATTTTTCTAAATAATTTAGTCAGTGTCTGGGGATTCTCAAGCCTTTCTCTGATTTCAAAAAATCATATAAAGTGCTGCCACTTGGGTAGGGAATGAATACATATCTCTCCTGCCTTGTATTCTTCCCAGGCTGAGAACAGGCTCTGCTCCTTTGTCCCTTCTAATCTCAGGCTATCAGGAAAGCTTCTGTTACTTCAAGGCTGATATTATTTGAAGTATCTTGGTTTAATCCCATTTCCCTAAAGATTTAGGGATTTTTCTTCTAGAATCTAAAAAATTAGTGTTCTTTGAAAATAATTTGTCCTTAAAGCATGGCTAAAAAATTCTGTCCTGTTTCTCCTCTTTAAAATTAATGGATAAAAAAAATCTCATTTGACAAAAAAAAAAAAAAAAAAATACTGAGCCCCAAATTGCCATTTCATTAAGTTCTAATTCAATTATTGTGATTGCTATTAAAATTTGAGGAAGGGCAGAAGATTTATCAATAATTAAAAGAAAATCTCTATATCCAGACTATAATATTCTAGGTGATAGGAGCAGAGATTAAAGATGTGTCAGTAAAAAAGTCATTGACATCAACAAAACACCAAAGGTCAAATAGGTCATGAGTAATAGACAATCATAGATTATCATAAAACAAGTGATTATTGGTTATTGCTTCAGATTAATCTTGGATAACTATTACTCTCTCTTACTGCTGAATACTATATATTATTAACTAAAAATTAATTGCCACCTCTATGGAAGTAATTCACCATATACCTACATTCATATTAAATTACCTAGCTCTTGTTCCTTAAATTCAGTCTCTTTTGCAAATCAAGTTCTATCTATTCCTTAAAGGGCTTTACACCTGCTATCTGTTATTATTTTTCTTGGCATATGGAAGTCCTTCTAAAATTTCATGTATGCATTTAAATCAAGTTCTGTTATTCTTCAGGGTTGTATAATTTAACAACATTTTTTCTTCAGTGTTTTTAAATGTGTTTTGACATCTTATTTGGTATAATTGCCTGTTTAATTCTATACAACATTTAAAACCCACTGTATATTGTAAACTGTTCTGTGCAGGGTTCTATACATGTTACATCTCTGTCTTTATTTGAGCTCACGTGTCCTAGATTGATGCAGTTTTTCCACTCTGAGATTCAGCAGGACCCATGCAGTTTCCCCAGGCTGTACAGAACCATTGTCAAGAGAAACCAAACCATGAGGCTGATTCTTCTCAGGTGCTGCTGTGTGCTTTGCAGCCAGCCACAGAGAGCTAAACCAAGTGTGCACTCGTGATTGAGAGCACAAGCTTTGATACCCTGCTAGAAATTAAAGGGCACATGCAGAGCCCCTGGGTCTGCAGAGCAGCAGCAGCACCCCGGGGTGCAGAGCTGGGAGAGGCATTACTCATGTGGTAATGTTCAAACACATTTTACAAGTGGGACTTAGATGGATTTCGAAGTTACTGAGAGTAATATTTCAGGGGGGCGGGGGGGTGATGCAGAAAAAAATCCACCCGTTATCGAATCTTTGTGGAATTGTTTTAGAAGTTTCTTTTTAGTGCTGTGTTTTCTTGCCCTCTAATGATGGAGATTAGGAGAAAGCACAGAATGGTCCTTCATAAAATAGAGGATTGATGTTTTTAAAAAGATAATTTCCTATTTTTAAATTATCAAAAATGCAGAAATGAAGTTAAGACAAAACTTTCAGTGAGAAGAAAGATGAATTTGGCAGTACTGAATTTTCAGGGGAAAAAATTTTCTCTACCCCTGTGTTGCACAGAGAGTGTAATAATAGAATTCTGATATTCCCTAGCAAAAATAGAATTATTAATTGTGTATCTGGTTTAGACAATTGCAATTCTACATTTACATTATGAGCTTCATCTGAAGGGGTTTTTGTTTTATTTTTTTTTTGTATGTACCTGATAAGTAGCAGCATATATATTTGGTCACATACTAAAACATTTTTTAAAAAAATTTTAAGATTGCTCATACCTTATGATATTTACCACTTTTTACATGATTGTTCACAATGTATGGTAACTCTAATGGTTCATCATTCTTAGGTGTTTTAATTACTACATGATATTCTTTTTATGTTCTTGGTTGTTTCCCTTTGATCACTGTATGCATCTCAGTTATTTTGTGAGTGCATTTTGTCTGTCAAGCAGGTCCTTACCATCAGCACAGTCCCCACTGTGTAAATTATTCTGTCTAAAAGGAGCCGTCATGAAACAGTCTGCACCTTGCTGGATGTTATTTGCCTGATATTTAAGTCCTGCCAGGAAATGCTGCTTCCTTTTCTCTTGGTAGATGGCATCTGTTACAGATTTTTATGTAGATCTACATTAGGAGCTACAGCCAACTTCCATAATGTTTGGGGAATTTGGTTTTGTGATAGTGGATTGTCAGACTGTGGTCTGAACCAGTTATCTTCTGAGAACCTTCAGGTTTTTGAGCTTAGTGTTCATGGGAATAAGGAAATTGCATTTTCCGCAGATTTTTAGGTTCATCAAAATGCTGCCAAGAGCACCTCCAGCTGGTGCTGATGGTCAAGCACAGGGTACAGCATGGCAGCAGCCTCAGATCCACCCCACCAGCTTCTCACCAACTTATGGAGCCCCTGTTGCCACAGTATTGTCTCTTTCTCCATACTCAGACATGGAAACTTAATTTCAGAATTCTCTTGAACAGAGAAGGCATCTGATATCCTATTTCCATGCAGTCAGATGCAGCTGGTGGCTCAGCCCCTATGAGAATGTTTCCTGCACAAGCTCTGTTAGGCTGTTTTCCTTGTGGCTCACTTTGTCCCCACCATTCTTTCCAAGTATAAGCTGGCTCCAAACACAGTAAGTGCTTTACAGTTGCATAGACTTCTATCCCCCAAAAGTTCCTGGGTTTCCCAGGCACCTGCTGTAATTCAATCTGTCTTGGTGGCAACCACAACTGTCGTGAACAAAATGTTATTTGGCAGGCAAGGGCAAACAGGTGTCCCGTAGCATGAAGACGCACGTGTTCCTGCTCTCTTGTAGCCCTCTGCGCCTGAATAAATCCGTGCTCCATGAAGCATAAGGCTGGAATCAGAGCAGTGGTGTGGAACACCAAGGCAAAGGCATTCAGACAGTATTAGCAAGGCTAGACAGTAAATTTGGGAAATAACAACAAGGAGAAATAATATCTCTTTTGTAGTTCTGACTGGGAAAGAAGATTGCATGTCCTCACCTCGAGTGATGGAAAAGCCACGGGGAACGTGAACAAACCAACATTCATGTGTGTGGTAGAGCAGCACTGCGTGAGACAGAACTGAATCCTCTACTTCATTACAAGGCAATGAACCTCTTTCAGTTCACACTGAGATTTTGGCTCTGGTTACTGTATTGGCAACAGACTTGTGGACAAGCTACAGGCAGCTTCAGGGAAATAGCAGGAAGGCCCCCAAATGTATGAATTAGAGTTATCCAGATGGGGCATTACACAGGCTGCATAAGCATCTGATGATCAAGGCAGGACATAGTGATTCATATCTTGGAGCTATTCCTAGAATTACCGTGGGAAAGCTCAATAGCATGGTCCTGTGACCCCCGAGGCTCTGGAGAGGTGTTAAAGATCAGAAAATTTCATGGAAGGGAAAAAACCTCAAGCTGCTTTTGCAGGAAAGCACCTGTGAAAACAGGCAGGACTTTAGAACAAGATTTGTCCCTGCTAATATTACTATTTTGTCAACATCATAAAAGGGATATTTAGCACCTTGACCTAAAAACATGGCATGTGTGTCAGCAGCGGCCAATTCTGAGATTTCAGGAACAAGACTATCCCTGTGCTACCTTGCTATACAGGATACTAAGTCATAGGAAAATTCTGGTGCTGAGCAGAAATACTTGTTTGAAAACAAACTGCCATGGGGACGTGCAGTGAACATAGTTGTGAAAAAGTTAAAACAAGGTTAAGGTATTACTTACCATACTTATATTCACTATTCACAATCTCCAGCGAATGGAAAGTGAGGGGGGAAAAAAGTTGATGGGAAAGATTTAACTCCTGCAAGTTCATGTACGTAATCATAGGGTCACTCCTTTAAAATTGCACAGCCTGAATGTGGTGCCATGGTGGATTGGCTATAAAAACATAGCCCAAAAGGAGTAACATGCATGTGTAGAGACAAATGTTAAACTCTGTGCTCCAAAATTTAGCAGAAATGGTCAATTACTGGCAGATTTCATTTTTTTTCCCTGAGAGACCTACTTTATTTGTAGCAAAATGGATTCCACTATAAAACAATACTGCCATTTAGTGCTCTATACTGGACAGCATTCATGCCACTGTAATCTGCTCGGTAGCTGTTCCAATACAGATTTTTCTACAGGTATGGAATAACTGTGTGATTAATAGTTTCTGAAAAGTAAAGGAATTAATACTTAGCAAGGTAACATAGCTGTAAAATTGCCCCCAGTTGGGGTATCTTCAAACTGTGGGCAGAAGCAGCTCTGAGGGAATGATGCAGTGACAGTGCTACCAACTCCAGTGCTGGAACTCCCCACTAGCAGCGGGCAGGGATGTAGTTGTCCCGCTGATCCGGCCAATGAGTCTGCTCTGGAGTGACATTCTGTGGAGAAAGGAAGGGGAGCACAGACAGCCAGGCACTCAAGGGCAAACTCAAGGACTGCCTGTACCAGATGGCACTTCTGTCTCAAACCCATTTCACAGGTTGCGGTGCATGTGCTTAAGTCAAGGCTGGTGTTTCTTAGCAAAAGCCAGTATGTGATATCCTTTTTTATGTTTAAGAACCCACGATCACTGTCCAACTTTACTGAAAATTAGACACCAAGTGAAGAATTTATACCTCCTCCAGTACCATCACTCAGCTTCTCTCTGGCTGTTTCCTCAGTGCTGGCACGTGAGCAGAACCCCCTGCAGAAGCAATGTTGCTTGCTGTGCTTTGCAGCCTGGCCACAAACTTGTTACTGCCGGGCACCTGTGCTCTGTGGCATGGGGCCAGACAACTTGGGGGCAGGCACTGCTCCGTCCTGACAGCTGGGGATTAACATCCCCGAGGCCTAGCATGCCCTGGCCCTGTACTCCATGTGTCAAATATTTGGGACAATATTCTCAGATGAGACCATGTCAGCTCTAGTCCGTAGTGCGTTTCTGCCGCTCTCTTTTGGAGATTGTGCTGTCACTAATCTGGTCTCATACTAGTTTTCTAAAAAA
>VRYO01002782.1:9531230-9543826 GCA_009812075.1 Sialia sialis
TGGTCTAGCCAGCTACTGGGATGTGCAGCTTATAATCAGGTGCGGCTTATAATTGTGAAATTGCTGTACATAACACAAGGCAGTAGGCCAGCACAAGCAGGTCTTACAAATATTTTGGGACCTAGGGGCAGAAATCCTCCAGCTGGTGGGAGAGGAACTTCTTGGAGGTCACAGGGCATCCTCCTGTTTCCAGATCCCAGCTCTGAAGTGGGGAATTAGGACAAGTCACCCAGCCAATATGAGGCCAAGTGACAGAGTAGGAGCCAGAGGTGCAGCTTTTGTAGAGAAAGAATCAATAGCTGGACACATGCTCATATTTGTTTACTACTTTGATGTCTTCTGTCAGAACAAGATCAGATGCACTGAGACTCATCCTCAAGACTGTAGAAATGTGTGCAAGGTTTATTAATTGATAAAAAATTAATACAGTCTGGAGTGGGACAAATTGAAATTAGAGTGAATCAGCTCATCTGCTAGAGTATAATGCAAAGCATAGATAATAGTGCTAAAACACCAGTGCACATCAGATATTAGCCAACAATATGGCACTTGCTATGATTAAAAAATATTCTTGGTACAGGAACTCTACATGTTTCAGAGAAAGATTCTTTAAAAAGGATGTTTGGGGGTTTTTTTTAGCTCTGCTACTTTTCTGACATAACATTTGCAGTCATCTTTTGAACTTTTGCCATCAAGAAATATATGGTTTAAAGTATGGATCCTATGGACCTTGGGAATCCTGCTGCTGACCACTAGTAGTAGCAGATCTGGATTTTAGTACACATTAGCAATGGCCTGGTAACTTCTAAACATGGCACATTCTAACTATGGTCACAGAGTAAAAATGAAATTGTTTTCTTTTGAAAGATCCTGGACATTGGATATTTTCTCAAGTTGTATTATCTGTCAGCAGCTTACAAATGTTTCATGAGAACTGAGCCATACAATACACTGTGTGTCATCTTAGAAAATTCATACAGAGCCACTATCGAGTTCCTACATAGAACATGGCATTCAGAAGCTGCTCAATTCTAAGTAAATAAGAGATGGATAACACTTTTCTGGATACACAAAAAAGCCTCAGTTTAATGTAAAATGCACTTTGAAATCCAGGCTAGCATCTTCCATTTTGGCTGGTCTTCTCCCCCAGGCCCACGGTGTACATTTTGCTTCTCCACCTGAGTGCAATATTCAAGGACCAAGCAGTTCTTGTGGTTTTGTAGCATTTCTGAATATTCAGCTTAGTCTATGATACTTCTGTTCCAGCAGGAAATAACAAAAACGATACTTTCTAGTAGTCTGTTCTTGGAAGACTTGTAGCTCAGTTTTATTTTTTTTACAATGTTTCTAGATTCTAGGTCTTAAGAAGAATTACAGCTAATGAAAATCTAATACAGACTGCTATTTATCACTGCTATGTATGTATAATTATCAAAATTCAAAAGAGTTAAAGATTTATATGTCTGCAGGAATTTGCAGAAATGTTAGTTATCTTATTTCTCTTGGATAAAGAGGAGAGACACATTTCCTCTCACCTAGCTCCTCCATCACTTGAAAGCCACCAGGAAAAGCAAAAGGTTAGTGTTGCCTTCCCTGCAGGTGCTGAAATTTTGATAGCATTGCACCCATTCCTTTACACTGTAAAGGCAGAAATAAAATGACTGCCCACCTTTGAAAACATAAAAAAAACAAATTATAATTCTGTTAATATATCAAGAAGAAAGAAGGATATATTTCTTCACAAACTGCAAACTTTGAAATTTTGATCCCAACCCTAGCAGGTTTTTCAAGATGCAAGGATAACACTGGACTTTTTTTGAGAAAAATTTTGATTATCCTTGACTGCAAGTCTACATTATGTTCTTATGTACTTATTTTGACATAAATGGGTATTGCAGGAGTTCTTTTATGAAATAATACAGCATTTCTCTCTAGAAATGAGATGAAAATCTGGGCCAGTCTGTCAAAATAACAGTTCTTTGAGCACTCAGCACGTCATAGTTATAACTTGATTTCTCAGTCAGAGCTGCTACTACAGTTCTGCTCTGAGTAGTGGAAAATATTCTTGCATCTTGCAAGCTGGCTCAACAAATTATTGCTAACTGCTAACTCTACTATTCTTTGATCAAAATAAGTGAAAATGGTCTGTGACCCAAAGGGATCCATCCAGATTCCCCCCTGCCCATGTCCCAGTCGTGTGTGGTGAGCTGGAGCTCTGGCAGCTCCCAGACCTGCCCTGCCCTGTGCACCTTTGTTTCTAGCTGGGTTGGCAGCTCTGCCCCCCTGGCTGGCAGCAGCCTTTCCCACAGCTTCCCAGCCATTCCCAGTCCCCAGCTGGAGCCAGGCATTATTGCTGCCTCTTTGATGCATGGCCCAGGTGGAGACATGGCAGCAAACAGCCGTGCCCTCAACGTTAGAGTTCAGCAGAACAGTGTGGGAATGGAGCACCATCGCCATTTGATTTATCAAAGTGTCTTGATAGAGCCTATATGCACAGGAGGGTTCCCTGGCCTGAGTGCAGGGTGGAAGGGAAGAGGGGACACCCATCTGGGGCTGGTATTTTCTGCCTGCTGTTGTAAGCAGGAGTGCAAATGTTGCTATCAGTGCTGTATGTGCTGTTTTCTGCTGTGGCGATCACTCCAGAAGCACTTCACAATCGTGTTTGGGGGTCATTCACCATTTCATAGACATTCTAGAAACAGCTTTTTTCCCAGTGTCAATAAACAAAGCTACCACCTGTATCTGTTACGCTGCACAAATGTTCACCAGTACCCTTCCAGTTGGCCCAGTTGAGCTCAGTGCCCAGGCGGCAGCTCCAGAACCCCTCCAGAGCTGTACACCTGTGATGCAGCTCAGGTGCTGTGATGCAAGTTAGCTTTAGGAAACTAAAAATTATTGTACTTTTTACACTACTATTAATCGTTTGAGGCTTACTTAGCACTGAAGAATGGTTGTTATTAGCCCAATTCTGGACCTAATGGCTATGGGAATTGGTTTCATACTGATGCTTGCAATTGTTTGAAAACCTGTTATAAAGAACAGTTTTATGAATTTCTACAGTCTCTGTGTATTAACCCCATCAGCCTGATCAACTAAAGCAAAATAGTTCCAAATGAAGAAAATTTAGATCTTAATCTCTACTAGTTATATTTTTTATCTTTCTTTCAAGGACATGAAATTTTATTAAATCTCACAAAATAGTGAAACATTGATGTTGAAATTAAAAAAGTTAAGAAATTAACTCACTGAATTTCCAAAAGCCATGTTTTGTCATACTTTCTTTTCTAGGGCATGTTTTTATCACAAACAGATTATTTAGATAGATACTTAATAAAATATAAGATACTTTGTATGCAACTAAAATAGGGTTACAGGAACCTTAACCCTGCCATTTTGTTAATTTCTTTGATATTTAATGTTATGGGGTTTTTTTTTCCTTTCATTAGGAAAGCAATGAAGTAATTCCTGAATGTGTGAGTACGCATGTGTGTTTCAGGCTGCCAAGTGTCCTTGAAACATTCCTAAACAATTTTGCTGATCCATTAGGTTCTGTACTGTATCTGCCTAATTGGAAAAAGGTCTCTCTAGGAAAAAAAAAAAACAAAACAAAAAAACCTGTCCATTCCAGACCTGCTAATCAGAGTTTATTTCCTCTAAAACACTTCTTTAGATCTCCCTTTAAGAAGAATGTGTGTTATGTGAGCTCTTCTGTGTGATGCTGCTGAGAGGCTGTGTATGTTGACATGCTTATTTGAAAACTAGGAGAGCTGATGAGAAGGTCTCTTTTGTGTGACAGCTGAAATCTAGGAGTTACGAATCTGTTTTAAAGGATGGTTTTGGTCCATGCATGATATTTTATGTCAGACCCCACATCTCAAGCAGTAACACCTCAGTTGTGCCTATGTGGGCAAATGGTGACGTATTCAGACTCTTTGGAGGGTGGGTGCCACTACCGTGCTTCAGGAATAGGGAAGGAAAATGAAAATGGTAGATTTGCAGTTGAACAGCAATGGCCAAAGTGACAACTGATGACACAGAAGTGAAACAAGGACAAGAAAGGACAGATGTTAACAGAGCAGACCTTTGGCTTGTTGGGGGAGTGGCATCCACAGCATGGAGCTGTGGGCTAGAAATGGACTTGGGGGCATAGGCAAGTTTCTCTCTATTCTTAGCACCTTCTAGTGTCAAAAATCTGCATATTTTAAAATTTGGCTCTAATTTGTATTTTCATTTATTTCTAGAGAAGAAAGGCTTTCAAAAATTAACACTGGAAAAAAGTACCAGTGTGTAGAGCAGATCCTTTGCTCTTAAATAGTCTGCTTTTAATGGCAGTCAGGAGACAGCAGAGCTTCTTTCCATGACAGATTTGGCTGCTACGTGAAAATACTTTTCTTTGTATACTGGGAGGCCAGTTGAAGTTCCCAGGATCACACTATAAATCTCAAAAATATTTTTTTTCAATTGCAGGTTAAGCTAATTAATACAATACTGTCTCATGAATATTTTTTGGCTCTTGAGACATAGAAGATAGATATCAATAAACCTGTGTACTATTAGTTACAGAGCAAATTCTACTTTGTTTTTCCTGCCCAAGAGACTTAGGTCTATTTCCTTATCTGGAAATGAGGAGCCTCAAAAGACAAAGCAGAGTAGACTGAAAGGTCTGAATGTTCACAAATTTCATTTATATCTTCAAAATCTCTTTTGCACTATATCTATCTTGTCTATATACATGAATATTAATATAAATAGGAGAAAATATTTGCTAGTTATTTGATTTCATTTTATTTTGTCTATTTTTACTATTTCTAAAATGCAGCTATGGACAAAAGTGATCTTGTGATCCTTAACTGATAAAGAAAAAGCTACTCCTGTGTCTGTAAAACTGGCATTCAGATTGATTATTTTATTCTCCTTTCAGGTGCATCTAGTATGTCTTAAACTGTGTCACTGGGGGTTTTTATAAAGCTGAAGATAATTAAGAGATACATAAAACTGATATTGGTGTAACCCTCAGAAATGTGAAGGGTAGCAAATGGCTCATCAGCTGCAATGTCAGGAATAGCAATTTTCAGAGGATGGTGAATCAATTTAAGGCATGGATGAGTAAGATTTTTTTCAAGACAAAAAATCAGATTTTAAAGCAAACACACTAGAAGACCTAACTTGAATAGAAATACTTTCATGCTGAAGGGGTTACTGCACTTGTTTTTGGTCTCAGGTTGAAACAGTCACCCTGAGTGTAAAAGGACACACACACAAAATCCACCTTAAATACCCACCAAAAAACCAAAACAAAACCAAATAAGCAACAACAAACAAACAAGACCAAAAAAATACCCCCCCCAAAAAAAAACAAAAAAAAACAACCCAAAAGCAAATTTTAAATAGAAAAGTAAATAGTCCAGGTTCACTATATTAATTGAGTGAGGTACAAGGAAGAAATACTGCAAATATAGGATAAAAAAACTCATTCTGTTTTTCCTCAGAAATATGCCTTTAAAATAAACTAAAACTATCTCAGTTCTTTATTGAGTATTTTCTAAAGTGCTTCACTGAAGCTATAACAAATTCTAATATGTTCTAGTATAAGCTAAGAACTGCAGAGTCTACTGTAAAAAGTGCATATTTCTGTTACTAATTCCCCCCTCACATCAGGTTGTTCAAAGCCCCAGGTCAGACAGGCTTTAAGTAACCTGATCCTGGTGAAAAATGCCAGTGTGTGGCAGGGGGTTTGGAGAAGATGTTTAAAGGTTTCTTCTAACCCAGACCATTCTGTGATTCTACTCTCAATACTGCCTTATTGATTCTGCTGGAGGTATTTGAGTTACTATTCTGTAAAAATGTGAAAACCTGGATTGCAGATGTACAAGATCTCTTTACCACTTTACCTTGCACAAGGTCAAATATTAATCAGTGCCAGAACAGAACCTGTGACAACTCCAAATTCCAGCTTTTGAAAGCACTGGGAAATACTTCAACTCACACCATCACTAAATGAATTATTAAATGGAATAAATCTGTATTGTGTGTGGACATAAACACAAAATAGGCTGAAATTGAGTTCTTTCATTTTATGGGCTTTTTAAAGCAGTGTTCTCCTTAGCTGTTGGATAGTAGGACTTCAGAAAAAAACCCATATCCAAACTGTCCCCTGAACCATGGGCATGGTGTTGGTTTCTGCTATGTTCTGTGCAAACCCACTATCCTCAGACAAGAAGAGGAGCAGTTTTGTCAGTCATTCTGTAACTGGGTGCATTGGTAACAGTGTTGGCACACTCAGAGGGGTTGTGGATGAAGGATGTAAAAGGTCTACTTTTCCTTTCTTTCCTATCCCTTTTTTGTTTAATGTATGTATATTTAAAAATCTCTAGGTTCTGTATCTGAAAAGCTTGTTCCTCATTTCAGTGGCTTTGGATGAAGCCTTGGGGGTTTGACTTTGGCAGCTTTGTTGCATTGTTGGTACAGTAGCAAGGAGCATTGGTCACTCCTGTGAGGGACATGGCTTTAATTGGTAAAAAAACCTCTTGGCTACATGTTCAGTAGGCAGAGCAAATTTCTGTGCTCCTAGGAATTAAACCTTATGACTGTGGCTGTCTGAATATATAAAAGAAGACATTTGGCAATTTTACTGGAATCATAAACTATGTATATTACATTGATAACACTAATTGTTACTTGAGGGATTTATTAGCAGAAGTAGTTACTTTTCTTGAGTATCCAGGATTCAAAACTCACTGACAATTTCTTCTTGCACATAAACCTCAGGGGTTATGAAATCTTATTAATTGGGAAAGTGTAAGACACAGTTAAGCCATGAACATAACGAAGATGTTTCTAGGAATACACTCCTGGGATACAGATCTGTGCATTTCAACAAGCTGAAAACTTTCTCTAGCAATTTCTGTCCTGTGAGCAATTACTATTTAATTCATACCACTGAGCTTCCTCAATCAACAAATACAAATGTGATGAGATCATGGGACAAATGAGTGTATTAAAGATCAAGAGAAGATGGATGATTTTCAAATTACTCTGAATTTGAGAGTGACAGACAGTGGGAAAGCTATTCCATATGTCAGGACTTAAGACATGCATCACTTTTCCAGCAGCTTAATGATTTAGCTGGCTAAGATTTCAAACATTCAAGTGAACAGCAGTCAATGTGCAGGTGTGATATTCACTGTTTTGCAGTACAAACTGTCATTGCCAGGTACAGCAATGCTGGCAGCCTCATCATCATTTAAATGCAACTGTGGGCTCTCTCCACTTGTGACCAGTGGAATCTGCATGGTCACAGGGAGATGCTGCATGTCTTGGCAGGGCTGCTGCTGGCATCCTTCACACTGGGATTATTTTAGATTGACTGCCATGGATGTGTTATTTTCTATTTGTTAACACATGGGGACTTGTAACTCTGACAACTGAGAAAAATATTCTCATTTATATGATGATTATTCTTGTTTTCTCCAATGGAATCTGAAAACACACTCTCTTATCTTTACCTCCTCTCTCACACACCTGCATGGTCCAAAAACTGGCAACAATTGCAGTACTAATTGTATGATGCTTTCTTTGGCAGCAAGGAAAACATTTCACTGTATTTTTTATCACAGTGAATTCCAGATGTGAATATAAAGATAATCCATATTCTTTTAGCAACATTTAAAAAAAAAGATGAATTCTAGCAAAATTAGCTTTCATTTTATTTTTTTTTTTTTTACTCTGATCAGGAAAATTATTTCACACCTGTTTCTGGCTTGAGTGGGTAGGTTAAATTGTTGTAATTATGAGTACAGTACATAGTATAGTACATTGAGCTACCCTGGAGGGCTGGAACAGTATCAGCTGAAACAGGCAACCAAAAGTGAGCCTTTGTGACCCAGTACTCAAGGTTCATGATTAAAGATAATAAATGTCTGATAACAATTAATTTTTACTGGATCTGTCACAACAGAGAGGAAGCAACTAATTTAAGAAATCTAAATTAAATTATAAAAAGTGAACTGAATTGTAAATCATTATTTCTTATTCAATTTCATATTTCAGTCATTGTGTTTCATACCCCTAAAAGCCACTTCATAGTGAGGTCATTCATGACATTTTTTTAAAAGGTCTTAGAATGATTTCCTTGGTTTATTTCGTTAGATATGGATCTGGTGATTCCTGCATATGCCTTCATCCTCCTGAGGTTTGGCCTCAGGAAAAGGGAAAAATCCAGCCCTGACCTGCATGGAGAGAGTGGCTACAGGCCAGTACTGGGGATATGGGAGTCCTGCAGTAGACAGGCAGTGATGGCAAAACTGAGGATTTCCATCCCAGTAGCCTTGCGATAGATTTCTTCCTAGACTTAGTGTGCCTTTTTGAAGGAAAAATCTGAAATTAGTGTTCTTGCAAGATGGGCTGGGACACCTAACAGGACACACTATGGTGATGCTATTGAATGTCTGGATGGAGTTGAAAGTGCCACTTTTGAGCTGCTAATCACTAAGTGGCTTGGGCTAAGATTTCACTACAAAAGCTTTCCTTTCTACATGGTAGCATAACAATTATGATCACTATAGATTTTCAAGATAGTTCCTCTGATAACAAAAAGAGATAAAAAAGGCTTAATGTGAGTCCCATGGTAGAGTTTGCTTTATTTTCCTTTGGTCCATGAGAGCTTTAATTTGCTGACTCTTATCTCATGCTGAAAGATTCCTCTTTTCTGCAGACTCTGGGGATAGGGGAGGATGACAGTTCTGAGGGAGTCGCCTGCAGGCATCATTCCTCAGAAGTTCCTGTGGTTGCAATTTCACCTGTTGTTTCAATGCCTAGCACCAGGAGTTAAAAGAAGCCTATTCTTCTTTGAAGGTGAAAGAAGCCTTGTCTCATGCTTCTTGCAGGTTTTTATTTTGCTTCTGTCTTCAATATGCAGAACAGAAGCCTCTGTGCATGCTGGAGTCCCCTGGCACAATTTCGTGCCTGGCAAAGTCTTGCAAAGGCTTCCTGTTTGATGACTTGCACTGTAAAATCATGAGTCTCTGCAGCCCCCAGGACGGCTGCTCTGTCGTGCTGGCAGGATTGTCTTCTCTGTAGTCTCCATGGGTTTCACTAGTTCTGCTGATTGCCAGACACTTTTAAAATGTGCCCTCGGTGCTCTGTAGAGAGGCATGTGCACATCAGCTTGAAGTCATTAAGCCAGAGAGAGAACACATCCTTGATCCTACCCCAAGAAGTCTCCAGCAGCCAGCATCTCTTTCTGACTTGTCTTGAATTTTTTTGGGTTACTTACATTAGCCCCTGATCCCAGATTTTTTTGGCCTGTGAAAAGTTAATTTTGCTTGTGAAAGTAGAAGAAAAATACTGCTTTGTTCTGTCCCTTTTTTGCCCATGAGTGGTTGGCTCTTTGTGTGCAAGGCTTCTCAGGGAAGGTATGACTCTGGCTGTTCTAAAAAGGCTTTAGGGGTCTTTACTGCCCAAAAGAAAACTCACTCAGAGTGCACCTTCCCCAGCTTCTTATCTCACAAGATGGAAGAGGTCTTAGCTATCTCCTGTGACATCAGTCACATTTCTCCTTTCTTAGCATCTGTAGCGCTTTCTTTTCATTAAAAATTTTATTCTTGCTTCCTCATGGTGCGTTTCCAGGGTTTTTACTTACTCAAATTCAGTATTGATACTGGATTTTGCAAATCCAGAGTGCCTTGAAGCTAATGAACTCACCACATAGATTTTACTGACATTTTTCACAATTGTTAGTGACAGACCTGAGATTGTGGTATATGAATTCAGTCTGATATGTTGATGTTGCTCTTTAAGATAAGCAGCTGTTTTGGAGGCATTGATGAAAAAAAAAAAAAAATCCCTTACCTTGGTCCTATTAGAAATATTTCAAAAGCTATTCCATGTTTCCAGTCCTCTGTTCCCAGTAAGAGATTTTCAGCACTGCAATATATGACTTTTCCTGCATTTTCTGTGTATCAACACCCATTTAGTTTTTGGTTTTCCACATATGCCTGAACCAAACCACTGTATTGACTAAGTGTCTCACACTGAACATCATATGATTTCAGGAGGTTGGCTGTTTCTTTTCCTTGGTATTGCTTGGACTTCCTGGTGGTTTACAGCATTGATTGTTGTTAGTATTACATTCATCACAAGCTAAATTTACCAGTGCAATCATCCCTTTGGCCAAGTCTAATCAAGAAATTATACCATATTTGTTCTTAATATATCTGGTATTAGACATTGTCATCAGATGTTATCCCAGTGCACGACTCTCTTTACCCTGACTGTGTTTTCCCAAGGCTACCCTGAATAATTCATTTAACTGATTACTTCTGGGGGAACCATAAGCACCAAGAACTGATCTTTTCATTCTTGTTTGCAACTAGCTCTGATGTATCTGCTGGCTATCACCCTGCCCCTCTCCACTCTTCCACTCTGGAGCCCCAATAGCTATGTTTGGCCACCACATTGTTTTGCAGAGTTCAGACAGTTGACTGTGACAGATTTTTCAGCCACTGTACTATCACGTTACATCATTAAATGTCCACCAATTATTTTTTGAAAGCAATTTTCTGTGGGTATAATATTAGAAGAAGAGAAGGGAGTCATTCTCTTTAAAAATGCTGCTAACCACCGTAAAGGGAAAATTCACCAATGCACATGGAATTAAGGGTAAATCTGAGACTTTGTGAAGTAACACCTGCTTCTTTCCAATGCATGGGGGGTCAGCAGCTCAGGTAACCCTGGCATAGAAAGTTCCTTTTGTTCGGTTGTTTTTGGTCTTCTTTTAGACAGAATAACATGATCTGTGCAAGGTAAAGTCTGAAAGCAGGCACTGAACCCATAAATAGGATCTTTGTAGCAATGTTCAGTGGGTGGGTAATTTAAGCAGGAGACAGCAAGCACAGCTGATGAGGTTTGTTTGCTTCATATGCCTGTGTTTCTGTGGGGCTGGAAAGCACATCTGCTTGTGCTTTGTAGCTGTTCATGTGCCCCCACCTTGTCATGTGAATTTGACTTCATGCACACTTATTTTTCTGATAAGAACTCCTGACATTTTTGCACTTTGCTTGTTACAAGCACCAAATCTTTGTTTCATTGTGCTTGGCAGCTTTCACAAAAACATTTAGCCATCTGTAGCTGCAGACCAAATACATGCCTTTTCTTCGTGTGTTATCATCAACATTACTGTGACTAATCTTTAGCACCGGTTTCTGCATCATTCTAAATAAACAAATGAGAGTAGTTCTAGCTTGCAGCTATCAAAATTCTTTCATGGTTGGTTTAATAAGAAGTGATATGTTTTTATGGATTTGAAGAATGGAAAGAGGAGTACTGGAAAACCCCTGTTAGATTAATGAGTTGTACAGATCTCCACTGTGATCTGTTGCAAAATTAGCATAGGCAGCTGGTAATGGTTCTCATTGCCACGGCAGAACAAGAGATACTTCTTTATTAAACTGTTTGTTAACTGATGTAGTCTAAACCTATGCTTTTGCTAATTCTTTGTGATCAGGGAAAATCACTCAGTTTGGTTGAAAGAATGTACTGGGTCTGGGAAAATGGAACAGATTTGGAAATTGTAATGATGTTTGTTGATTCAGTTCAGTAATTATTACAGGCAAATTCCTCCTAATTGACATTTGATTAGGGAAGAGTTCTGAAAGTGTTTTAATCCGATGAGGTACTTTTGGCTGCATTTCTATATTTAAAAACTTTACCTATTTTGGAGTCTAATGTATTTCTTACAGACACATAGACCCAGGTATTTACTTACAGCCATAAATATGGGGCAGCATATATGTAATACATGTATCAAGATAAAAATACTGTAATATTTAAGTTATTCTCTGCTTTAAAACTTCACATGACCCAAATTTATTTGTTCTTGTTGAAGTGACTTCAAATCCAAAAATTAGGAGAATGCCATGAAGTATTTTTAGTACCCATCAAAGAACATATGTATTCACATTTAAGAGGACCATTATAGAAAATTATTAATATTTAAATAGACTTAAAAAAACCTCCAAACTTCAAATAATCTATTTTAGAAAATGCATTCTCCCCATTTATAATCAGCTAGAAATGTGAATCCCCGAAATGTGCAATCCCTTCCAAACAGAACTTCCTAACAACCCTTCCCACCCATGCAATCTACACAAGCTACACTCAGTTTTAGCATTCATTCTTTATGATAAAAATATGTTCCATTTTTTTTCCAAGTGGTTTAGACAAAGTGAATACACTGATCTAGAGACAAAACACCAATTTAAAGTGAGAAATAAGATCAAGGAAGGACAATCAAACCAGTAGCTTTGTATCAAGAGGGAAGAGTGATTACATTTGTACAAAGCCCCTGACTTCCAAGGTCAGAATGAGCTAAAGTGAACTACCTTTTTTACCAATTGACATCAAAAGCAGGGAAGACCCCATGAAGGTGTGTTTCCATATAGCCACAATGTATCACAGTCACAGCACTGACAGGGAAAGACAGAGACTTTGCTTTAGGCCACAGGAGAGGTGGGGCTTTCCTGGCATGTGAAAAAAAAATGAATCATATGAAAATCTACATGTGTTTTGTAGCCCAAAAAGAAATGCAGTAATTTCAT
>VRYO01002782.1:9544826-9586818 GCA_009812075.1 Sialia sialis
CTTATAATTGTGAAATTACTGTAATACTGTGGAACTTTTAAAATACAGATTGCATGCTTTTCCAACAGTGGCATATGACCTGCAGACTCTACACAACAGTGGGTGCAATTTGGTTTCCATCAAGGTGAATAGCAGGCATATCTAATGGCCTTAAACAATGCTTGGATGTAAGAGGCAATATCTTGGCAGTTTCTGAATTCAGTTTTTGTGTGTTGGCTGACATTTAGGGACTGATGTCCAACAGGCTGATAGCTCTGGATCCTGCTCTCTGCCTGTCAGCTGAAACACAAGCAGAGTTTCATCCCAGTTTCACTCCATACAAAGGAGTCCTGAATACTGCTGCCTACTGTCAACAGACAGACACCTTGTAAAATGGTATGGGTGGAGCTATGGGTCAGATACAGTGTCAGAGCTAATAGTGTCTACTGGGAAGGAAGCTTTTTTGAGGAGTACAGTACAAATGATTAAAGTATTTCTTCCTCTTGTATTGTCATCTGATTTGAAGAGTCCAGTGGTTGCAACACCAGCAGTAGGAAAGGTTAAATGCTGACTCAGTGCTACAATGACTGTAGGAATCAGATAATTTGAATGAAACTTGAATGCACACCTGGTTCGGTACATACTGAACCATTAGGGTATATTCAGTCTAGGTAAGCTACACTTCCAGCCATCCAGAAGCAAAGCTGACAAAGCTTCTCATTGCACAGCCAGATCAGGTTCTTCATTAATCACTCTGGCCAGTACTTAAGGTGAGGAGTTGTGAAGCACTGGCTTTACCTTATGAGTCTAAAGTACCCTGGACCTAGGAGAACTGCTCTCAGTCCAATCCTTGGGGGGGCTTGTGCCAGAAAGATGTGAGAGCATCTTCAAATTGTGAGAGGGAATTGCAGGAATAGGATGTACCCTGAATAATTTTCTTCTGAGTTCTTAGCAACTTTACCAGCACTCACTCAGATAATCTGGTTGTATTCAGGTGCACAGTCTTTCTTTTGGGCTGTTTTAAGGGATATGAGTGGGATTTTTTAGAGCTGGCTTCCATGGGGTGTTTAACTGCCAAAAGCTACAAGCTGTAGTTGCAGTGGATTTTTGAAGGCACATATATTTTGGAATAGATTTGGAATTGTAATTTGATGGCCTGATCATTTTAATGTGTTTTATTTTTAATGTTGGGACTAAATTTAAGTTTGCATTTTGGTTTCTAATTATTAAGAGTCTGCTTTAGAGAGCAACGTCTACTGTTATCAGTCTTTCACATTTACTCAGCTTCCTAAAATTTGGCCTCTTTCATTTGGGAGCCTGTTACTTGGCCCTCAACTTTTCAGTGTCAGTCTGCATTTCATTACCATATTTAAAAAACTGTTTTCATTAGGTCTTCCACTGAGATTTAATGCCTTTTTACTAAACTCAGGCAGATTTTGAACTACTGTTTTAAATCTAGATATGTATCTAGCTGCTGTCTATTTTTCATCTGTCTAGAAGAAAATAAAAGTCAACATTTCCAAATTTTTGCATATGGTGATAGGAGATCCTACAGAGGTTTGAAAATCATTGTAGGCTATTGATTTTCTCTCAACAGAAAAGTAGTATGTTAGCAAGCACCATTCAGCATTGCAAAGTAATGCAAATGGATGCCCAACAAGCTTTCTAATTCTCCTCAGCACAGACAATGCATTTTTCCAGCGTGCAAGGGCTGAGGAATAAGCCTTGCTGCCTGCCATCTTTCCTAAGAAAGGCATGCAACTCCACACCATGTGCAACACTAATTCTGCTGCTGAGGGTGGAGGTTAAACACCATTCTCTGCCTTCCCACAGTGAGAATTTGAGTTCCTTTGAAAGCTCTGTGGGTGTTGCTCTTTCAGCACCGAGACCTCAATCTCTGTGGGGCTCCCCTGCTAAAGTATCCCGTGGTGGTTTTATCCATATATTCCTCCATAGCCATGAGACAGTGGCACTGTGAAAATGCACCTCTTTTCTTTCCTTAGCTTTATGTTCCTTCAGACAGTCCCAAGGCAGACATATTTTTCGTGTCACCATTATGAAAACATTTTGCAAAATGTTCTGTTTTATTTAATGAGTGAAAAATAATTTGATTTCCCCCTTCATCAAGCAATATATATGCTGCCTTAAATCACAGTTTGATAAATCTCTGAATGGCATGAGTAATTAACAGCCCCTTATAAGAGCTTTGTAATAACCAGTAACATCAAAGGGTAGGAATAGACCAGAAAATAAACCAATAATTAAACCAATAAATCTTTTAAATATAAGTGGGTTAAAATCTCCTTTGAAAATAAGCATGTGCACTAGCCAACATCCAAACTATGGACTTTGTCCAAGAAACTCATATGATGCTGAACAGAAGATGCAACAAATGTCCATCCCACAATAGGATTAGTCTTGGTGGTTTATGTGATAAGAAATACAAATTCTGCCTGGCAAACATTCAGTAGCAAAATGCCCCTGTGGTTTGAAACCCTGCTGGTCAGGCATGCAGATCAGTCAGAGCAGGTCTGCAGAGCAAAATAGTTGCTGATGAAGACCTGACATCCTTATAATGCATTTTTCATTATCTTATTTGGACTTGGCTGAATTTGTCCAGTCTGGTAAATCTCTGGTGCTGCTGGGAGTATTGTGGATGCACTGCTGAATGGATGTGGATGAACTGCAACAATCTTCCAGTTGTTTCATTCAGTTTGTGTATTTGGACACGGCTGTGTGAAGCAAACCTAGGCAGAAGGGTCTACAACTAGGTACAATTCAAATTTTC
This sequence comes from Sialia sialis, assembly GCA_009812075.1. Lineage (NCBI taxonomy): Eukaryota > Metazoa > Chordata > Aves > Passeriformes > Turdidae > Sialia > Sialia sialis. The sequence goes on from VRYO01002782.1 coordinate 9,547,594, forward strand.
TCTCCCCATCTGAGCTAAAGCAAAGATGTGCTCTTCAGTGAGAAAGAAGGAGGAAAAAGTGTCCTTAAAATATTTGGTGCTCTCAGGGTGTCTTACTGTGCACCACAGTCTCATTTTGGGGTTAGAGCTGCAGCCTTGGTTACCTGTATTGCTTGGGTCATGTGGGGGGCAAGCACAAGGTTTTATTATTAGATGCTATCAGGACTGGGCTCAAGGTAGATCAAATTCTAATGGCACATGGCTGAAATACAGGGATTACTCCACCACCAGCCCCTGGAAAGGGGGTGCAGGATTGTGCCCTGGGCAGAGGCATGGCCAGTCACCACTGGCTGAGATGGGCTGCAGATGCTGCATCTACAGACAGAGTGAATTTACAATCATTTCCTAGGGTAGAGCTGAAAGCCTGTCATCAGCTATCATATATGCATCAGTATTCTGTAAAAACCTGAAACAATGTGGCAGGAATTTGTTTTGATATACTTGAATCTGATAGTGCAAACTGTTTTTTTTAGAAAGGATATTATGGTATTGATATTCCAAAGCTGATCTTGTGTCTAGAAGTAAAACTATGTGTATTATAGAAGACTCGAATGACTGGATAAATATTGCTAAGTGCTGCTTCAAAAATGAAATGCAGAGCTGGAGTACACTCACACATAAATAAAAATGCTGTCTGCTGGGATTTCTTTATTGTGTTTAGCAGAGAGCTATAAATGCACATTTGAATAGGGACTTTTATCACTGTCTGATGTTTAGATCTGTGAATGTACAGAAATCAGAGACTTACAAGCTCAGTTTACTCTTGGATACTTAAATACATTCAAATAATTTTCTTCCAGTCTTGTGCAAAAAATGGAATTGAAAATATTCAGCTATATTTCTTAGGATAGTCCACAAAGATATGGAGTTTTTGTTCCAGGAATGACCATAGCCATGATTTCAAAATAAAAACAACAGTCACTTTGCTAGGCTCCACACATGGAGCACAGCTGCAGCCAAAGGTGTTATTTTGGTATGTTTTGTTAAAAGAGATCTAAATAAATTCAGGACAAAACTTTGCCAATAAATGAGCCATTTCAAGACACAGACTTGGCATGTAGCCTAGCCAGCTTGCAGTTGTGAGTCACGTATTATAGAGATACTCAAAGACATTCTTTGTTTCTTTGTGAGCCAAATGTTCTTTCCAATCCTTCCTGCAGCAACTCTGAAGCTTGTAGGCTTTGAGAAGTAATTTTAGGATGGTCCCAAGGAGTCTAGTTGAAAATAAATCTTAAAACAATAAATGAGATGGTTTAGTTGTGTTTCCCACTGTGTTTATTTTTCTCCATCAGTGAAAATTTAGACAGTTCCTGCGGTGTATTCTCTACAAGTCATTTTGCAGTTTGGTGCTTGCTTTTTCTGTTTGCTGCTTCTCTGGCTTTGATATTTCTTTTATGAAAGTCCACAGAATTTCAATATCAAGCACAACAAAGCGACTATTTAAAGTGTAGATTTTTCCCTCATTGTCTTCATTCAAAGTGTGGCCAAATATCAAGATGAGTTTGCAGATCTAATTTTTATTCCTTCAGTTCAAAGTCTAAACTTTCTTGAAACGTACTTGCTAACACTGACACTTGTCTTACAAAGTTTGCTTTTGATCAACCAGTGCTAATATACAGACTATGACACAACTTCTCATAATTTTGTTCAGAAACTAGAATTGGCAGTTTAGGAAAAAAAAGAGAAGGATTTATACCTCAGAAAAGTATCTTTCCTGTATTATTGTATTGTGCATTTCATAGAGCAAGAAAGCTGGGAGAAAAAGAGTGAAAAAAATGTTCACAATTGCTTTCTGGCAGAAACCTCAACTATTTAGCCCTGGTTTTGATGATTCCATATATATTCCATGTATATTCCAGTATGAGGAATAATAAAGCTGATCACCAGACATTTAGGGGTACTTTGAATTATTAGAAAGCATTACCAAACAAAATGCTTTTAAAAGTATGAAATCATGAATGTTTTTCACAGAAAAGAATTTATACTAAATTAAACTTTTCTAAGCCTTTCAGATTAAAACAAGGGTAGATTCATTCCTAATTCTTGCTTTAAACTTCCTTGAAACTCAAAAGTGTTCAATACAGCTGGTGGGGGAAAAAAAGGCAGTATCCTCTTGCTGAATTTTACAAATTGAAAATTTATTAAACTGATTGGAAGCTATGACAGGAAAGTGTTTTGAGGACCAAATGTCCTTTCAATTATTGTAGCAGCTCAGGAGAAGAGGCTCTGCACTCTGATAGCATGGTGATGAGCCAAGGCTGGTTTTGGCACACTTGTGGGTGCAAGGCAGAAACCTTTACTAAGTGCTTAGAGAAGATTTCTGCCAGTCTTGGCAGGTCCTAGAAGACATTGCAAATGACAAGGAGCAAAAATGCTCCTTGGAAAGTCAGAGGAGGGAGGGAGGAGCATGCAGTCAGTTCCTTTGGTAAAATGAACTAAGGAAGGGTATGGGCTCTCTTGCATTCCTTATCGACTGCTCTGTGATGTGTTCGTTTTGACAACAAATTTCCTGGTGTCCCTCTGAGGTCAGGAGGGCAAGGGATGCAGAACACCTGTGTGTACCATTCCCAAGGTTCAGCAGCCTTGTAGATTTCTTGTTCTTGGTTATGCTACAGTTATTTCAGTCAATACAGACTCATGTATGCATGCATGTATTCCTGCACATGGGAAAATGTCTGGGAATGAGCTAAACCTTCTTGTTTTAATCTGCAATTTCCATGGTCTGAAGGATGTTCTGTTGGCACACATGGTCCATATACCTGTCCCCACAGAGGGCTGGGCAAAAACCTGAGCTGGGCATCAAGAGGTAGGTGGGGAGAAAGGAGCCCTCCATGAGGAGCCTGCCAAAGTCCCTGCTGCTGAGCTGTGTTTCATCCCAGTTGCATTTTTCCGTTCCCATGGCTCCATTTTTATAGAAGAGAAACTTTAATAATAAGGCCTTGAGTTTGTAAAGGCACAGGCCACCATTAGATGTAGAAGAGTGAGGTTTTTTCTGGTGTGCCTAAGTGTGATTCTGCTGCACGAAGATAATTCTGCTCTGCAGTACATCTAATCTGAGAAAGGTTTAGGTATTTGTGCACACTGCAGGAGACGCAGGTGAATGAATGCAGCCATGAATCAGGTACCTCTTCTGTTCCTCTCTAATCTTTCAGGTGGAGAGAGCTCTCTTTGAAACAGGGACACCAAAAAAACACAGGATCCAAGAGCAAAACTCCATTTGCCACATCAGGGAGGGCATCTCAGTGCCATCAGCAGGGTGAAACCCACTCCAGGCTGCATTACACAGGGATGTGCACTGGATACAATCAGAAACACTCTGGATTGGGCATGGCACTGTCAGCTGAGGTGGCTCCACAGGGTCCCATGGGTGCCTGGCAGATGCTGAGGCCCAGTGAGGATTACAGCTCCCTGATGTGCCAGCAGCAGCAGAGCAGCAGCCCTCCCTGTTAGGGTACCTGGTACTCTTTCCATCCCTGAATTGCCAGCCAAAGCCTCAAGCACAAATGCCTTTCTAGAAAGGCAATCAAGCCTGTGAGTGCACAAGGGTAATGTTCTCTCTCTGACCTTTTCAAGCTCCCAGGAGGGATGAAAAGAATTGAATCCCTGCCAGGGGAAGGGTTTAAATTGACATGACAATTCTGGGATTAAGGCAGCTGACTGCCAGTGCTTTTGGTAACCTAAACTGCATCTTCTTCCATTCATTTTCCTGTCCTGGGTCCTTTAGGATTGCTGTTAAGAAAACGTTTAAATTACCTTTGTTTTCATCCTTTATAAAAACTACTGTTTTTTCAATGTTTGCACTCATTTAAATGGATAAAATCAATATTGCTGTACAACTAGGACAACTCCAAAAGAGATAGAGAGGGAGAAGGAGTGATTTCTGTGTTTTCTGAGGTGTATGGACCCCTATGTCCTTTGCTGAGACAGCCAGTGAGGAGGTATCACTGCTGGGGAGGAAGATCCCTGCAGAAGGGCTGGGGCACAGCCAGATACCTGCAAGGAAACACGGTGCCTGAACCAGAACCATGGCTCATGGTTGTGCCTTGTCCTCCTTGTGTCTAGTGCTGATTTAGCAGGGAAGGGAAGCCCACGTGAATGATGAGCACATGCTGTGTACTGCTCTCAGGTTTTACTGCGCTTGTTACAGAATTAGAAGATTTGTCTCCTTGCTGAACTCTGATTTGCATGTCAGATTGCAGGCTCTATTTCCTTCTTTATTTCATAGCAGAGATGCCATAAAGAAGTCTGGTTTAAAAAAAAAAAAGTGGTTTATTTTCTTTCTTCTGCTTAAGAAATGGTAAAAATATGAATGAGTATGTTTTTTGTTTTTTAATGTTTTTATATTAATGCTTTTTACTTATGTGTTGATTCTTTTTGAAGTTATAAGTAAGAAATGCAGTCAATCAACCTTTTCTGAATCACTTACATTTTCCATTGATTAAAAAAAGAAAACCCAGAAGGAGCCAGCATGGTGTGCTAGCATGTGCAATAGCCATGTATGAGTGCAGATCTATCACCAGCTGCCTTAGTTTCTCCCCCTGTCAAATGAGAGGTGACTCTAACTCTTAGAAAAGTTTGGAAACCTCCAAGTGGTAGAAGCAGCAGCTGTAGTAATGGCAGATGGTATGTGGTTTGTCAACACGAGTAACTTGGATGCTGAAGCCTATATTGCACATGTTGCCTGGGAAACCTTTGTACAGCATAATGGATTTGTAAACCCATCATGCCGACAGAGCATACCTCCATATATATATAAGGGAAAAAACAGATTCCCCACCAGCCCGCAGCCAAGGTGAGAAGGTATCTGGGTCACTCATGATGAGCAGAGTCACAACCCTATGCAAGCTTGTGTTTTGGTGTGCAGCTGGACTGTGGACAGTCCCTTTTATCACATGCAATCACTTATGGATTTTTTTCTTCATGAATGGTTAAAGCAACACATAATTAGACATGGCAGGTGAATGCCAGGTCTGGAATTAAGACCTGAGCTTTACTGACTTTCATTTTAACGCTCGTATTGCCAGGCTTCCTCACCAGGGAAGGTTTGGAAGTGCTCTTGGCACAGGCAGCTGAACACCTTGGCTGGCACAGGGAGCAGCTGCCCTGCTGGGAGCCCATGTGCTGTGCTAGGAGGCAGGGCTGGGGTAGTCACTGCCAAAAATTGGCCCCTGCCACAGCATTGCTAGTCAGGGCAAAGTCTTGATGCTGCAATGTTGAAAATAAAGTTGTAATTTTAATGTTTCCTTTGTTTATTTTTTTTCTTTGGTCAATCAATCAATCTGTTGCTGTAGGGGAGAAATAGGAAAGAATAGGTAAGAGTAGAATGGGATTGCTCCTTGTGGGATAATGCTGATACACTGGGTTTTCCTTTTTCCAAATCTCTGAATATGCAAGATGTCAAAAATGTCATTAGGGGGGAAAAAACAATCAATCTCCATAGCTGTAACCAGTACTCCCACTCACCCCAGGAAAGTGAAAGCCACGAAGAACTGTCTCTCTGATTGCCCGTTACAGACATCTGTTTCCATTTCTGTGCCATTGCTCTTCCATAATCAAGTTTATCATGGGGTAAAAAGGTGTTTCATTGTATTTAAATGCACAAAGACTTTTCAAAAACATGTCATTTGAGAGGGGTGGGTTCTCTTGGTGAATAGATGAGCTGTATTGATTATTGGTCCAGATATTTTTTTAAATTACACTCTTTTTCCTTAAAATATTTTAAAATAACAGGGCTTTCAAAGCTTTTTCAAGACAGTGTTTCTGACTGATTTTGTTTGGCCAGTGAGCTGTAATCAATTATTAACAGTACTTCCTGTGGGATGCATATTTGGACACAAGTCTTTAGCTCGTCAAAGAGAACAGTACCAGGGAAAGACATTCTAACAAATTACTATTCCTTGAAAGTAGTGCTTTGCTATTAAAAAAAACACGCTTTAAATTTAAAGCTGACTTGGAGTAGCCTATTTCAGGTCAAGACAGGATATCATCAAAATTTCAGGAGTGCTGAAATGTACTATTAAAAAAAATTGAAATAGTGTTACAATGTTTTGAGGAGCTCAAAATGTTCCGTTCTTCTTGCAATTCTGCTTGAAAATATTTTCTGAAAGTGGGACTTGTCACAAGAAAGGAAATTTCAGATGTGGTTTATCTCTAAACTCAAGCCATCCTACATACACAGAATGACCCATAATCAGATTTATTAGCTATGTAAAATGCTGTATCTTCTAGTGGCTCTCCTGCAGTTGCTTCCTATAAAGGAACAGTACATTTTCATATTGCTTCGTTTCTGTGAGTGTTTTGTTCTAATTATAACTGGTCAGATTCAGATACCTTAATGGCTTTCCATCTACTAAATTTAATCAGAACTGAGCACACTTAGACCATGGTCAAAGACCAAGCAGTCAATTCCGCTTTTATGTGCTGTGGTCAGAAGACATAAGGATGTTTAAATGAGGGGAATTACCCAAAGAATAAATATGAGCCACTGTTTTTACAGACAAAGAGACACACAAACGCAAGAGAGTAAATGTAGAGATATACAGGCTGGTAGCTGTCATAATTTAGGAGTCACAGTTGTTTAAAATTGTAGGTTTTCGATGGCAAACCTCACCTGTTGCTACAGCTATTATTATTATCATTATAATTTTTTTACCAAACCAGGCAGTATTTTAGGCTGACAAAAGCTTTCCAAGTCTTTGTTTTCTCATTGCACCTGTATGGGGCCCTCTGCAACTGCTGAGTTGAAATCCTACTTTAAAATCTAAAACAAAGTCTTTGACAGAGGAAGAGAAGTACCTTGGAGCATTAGAGCACATCTTGAGATCTAAATAAACTGACACCTGCTGAAACCTTAAGGACTATCTTGATCAAAACCCAACCAGTCAGACCCAGTACGGCAGGGTCAGCTGTGGAGAAGAGGCCTGGGCATTGAACTGGCAATTGCAGCTCTGAACCCACTCTGGAATGGGAACAGTGCAACCACAGCAGGCCAGGGAACTGCAGGTTCCAAGGATGCTGCCTGTGAAGCATGTCCCTGTTCCCCAGGACTTCTGTTTCCCACCAGTGCTAGCAGCTCCGCTCAAAATCTGTGCTAGGGCTGCTCTTCATCACTTAACCCCAGGAGCAAAGCTTTCATCACCTGATCAGTGATAATCTTGGAAACATTTAAAACTGTGAGCTGCAAGTCAGCTCATCACTGACATTGTAGCTCATGACCATGTAGTTCTTGATAAGATACCCACTGGAACTCTTAATTTTAAGGCACTTCAAGAGAAGAGCTTAAAATATGTACATTGCTAATGAAGCATTGAAGCCCTAATTAATGTTGGTACACTGAAGTGTTTGTCCTCCACTTCCACCCATTTGTCTCTGAGCCTTGGCTGCCTTTTGGAAAGCTTCATATTTATTCTAGTGCAAATAATAGACTAAAGTACCATAAATCTTTGTCAAATCTTTTCCTGATTGAGGAATTGTATTTGGTTTATAGAAATAGCAGTTGACACCTTCAGTTTCAAAAGCAGTTACATGTCAGTGTGAAAATCACTCCCTCTTCTCTGTCCTATTGACATAAATTCCTTTACAAAACTCTTATGTTTGGATAAAGCTCTATTTACATTTTTAAGGAGTTTCCATTCTTATATTATGAAAGAAGAAAATAATTTAGACTTTTCATGGTATTTAACTGCAGCAATGTTTTTATATGAAAAATATTAATATAAAACTTTTATAAAAAGCCTCAACCTCATAATTATTCATAATCAGACTCAACCTCATAATTATGTTCAATGAAGACGGTAAGTAAAAATGAATGGTTAAAAGCTTTACTTTGAAGTTGAGGAAGGAATTGTGTTTTATAAATTTGGCTCACAGAGGAGATTACAAAATGGTTGGTGTGAGAACAACCAGCTGAGGAAACAGCCAGTATCACCTATAAGCTGTATTGGAATAAGTTGTTGGGGTGGTGAAGCATCATTAACAGCCAATTGTGAGGAAATACAGCTAAGGGAGAGACTGCTCAACCAAAAACTTCTACCATCCCTTGAAGACTCCGTAGATTTACCAGAATGATGAGTGGATCTGGAGGAATGCAGGCCAAAACAATCTTTTACCATATTTGCAGCATCTAAAACTTTAAAAAATGCGATGTTGAATTATGCCATCCTTTTTTTTTTTCTAACATAGAACAGTTTGTCTCTTTTAAGAGGCATTTACTAGCCTGTCACTCTTCCCTTAAGCACATTGTAGTTAAAGTAATTTCTATAAATAATGGAATTGCAGGTATTGATTACTTTCAAATTGCAGCAGTTTCGCATAGTATGATATTGGCAGATAAGCTATTATAAAATTGCATGTTGTGTTCTAGCTGAGTTGAGAGCCCAGACTCTTCCCCAGTGCCAGCATTGCCAGGTACTGCTGTCACCCACAGGGAAACCTCACTTGGCTCTTCCAGCAGGTCTTTACAGTGTTTGACTTGATACCAGGCAGAGCTCCTTTCCAAATTTGAGTTCAAAATATGTCCCTGAGTATGTAGGACATTCTTGTGTGGCTTGCTAAAAAGCATAGAGTTAGGGTGGACTACATATATATGAAAAAGATGGAGACTCTTGAAAATGAGAGGTAGCACTTATTCTTTTTTTCCTAAAGGGGTCTTCTTCCACCAGCTTAGTAACACTCAAAATTATTTTTAGGTTGCAATTTGTACCTCTGCTGGAAGGTCTCAATGTTCTAAACTTGAGCATTGGTCTGACTCATAAGGTATGCTTGAAAGCATTTTTTCCATGTAAATGAAAAAATTGCTTCTCCTTTTCCAGAGTTCTAATGGAATTAATCCATTGCTACAGGGATTTATTAGGCTGCTAATTAGCTTCTTACAAGTATTGTGATTCATTTACATTTCTGATTATGACACTTCCTTGTGTGCCTTTTGAACTTCTGTAATTTTATAATTGCTTGGCTAAATAGTTAGGACTGAGAGCCTCACCATATGTTCATTATGCATCCAAATTTTTACTTCTCCTAATTTTGAGACATGAGCACATCAAGGATACAGGACAAGGCTGTATATATAAAATATCTTCCTTCCAAATATGCCAAGGGTAAATGTTCTAATAAGGAGAAGAAAGGGTCTTGGGTGCTTTAATTATGCCTTGCCAAAAACAAAACCCCCAAAACATAGGGTAAATTAGTTAGAAGAAATATGAGCATATGTCAATGCAGACATTGCTGCACAAGGACCTCTGAAATTACAAATCCAGAACACAATCCTGGAAACATCTCTGCTGACAGTAAAAGAGAGCAAATATTAATACTGTAAGAAATATGTCAGAGTGATTCAGTGTTTAGTTGTGATTCTTAGCACAAAGCAATTAGCTCTAAATTCTTCATGTAAACAGTTAAACTCTTGTGTATTCTCTGCTGGCAAAACTAACTTTTAAGACCAACATGAAAATGGTAATTATACTGACATTTGAGCACAGTTTTCCTTTCTTCCATCACAGCCTTTGCTGCTTTATTAAAACTTTGAAGAATTGAAAGGACTGTTGTCCTTTGGAGAGAAAAAAAAAAAAAGAACTAAAACCAATATTATACTTCAAGCAGAAACATACAATGCAATGCAAGTGCTCCTATCCATCATATCCATTTGGATCTCATGGCATATTCTGTCTCCAGTGGCAATCAGGGTCTTGATTACACCATTAAAATGTCATCTGTCTTCTCTTTTAGTGAAAAGTGGAAAAAATATTAGCTATTTGTTCCATCAAATCAGACATCCCTCTGTATTTTGCACATACTCACCTTGAATATAACTTTTAAGTAAATTCAGTTGATGTTCACCTTGGAGGCAGGAACTGTCAACTTGCATTCTTGCAGTTGTTATTTTCATGTAACTTTTAATCAGAAGACTGCATCAGATTTCCCACCACAGTTTAAAGCCACTCCTTCTATAAGTTTTTAAGTACTTTGCATCTTTTGAAAGGTATTCAAACAGGTTTTTTTAGAAGTTATTTTTAGAGACAATATAATTATCTAAATCATTGTTTGACTGGGTGCAGTTAGAAACATCATTGTCATGAATAAAAAGCAGTTACTGAGCAGACAGAAATACTGTGAAGGTTTTGATGCTGTCCTGTTTTCAGTTAGAATGGAGTTAATGTTCTTCCTAGTAGCTGGACCAGTGTTGTGTTTTGGATTTAGTACAAAGTTAATGTTACCAATGTGGTGTTTTGGTTGCTGCTAAGTAGTACCTTTTTTTTGTTTCTCCTCCCCATCCTAGCAGGGAGTGAATGTGTGTCTGCCAGGTACTGAGCTGCTGGCTGGGGTTAAACATTGCAGGTGTTTTTTATGTACTTGGTGTAATTTAGTGTTAATACAGAACTTCACAATCTACTAATGGAAAACTTCCATGATATGCATTAAGAAAAATATGATCACTGAATTTTGGGGGAAAAAAAGATGGGCTCATTGTGAAGTGACCCTCTTTTTAAGTGCAGCATATTTAAGATTCGAAAACAATAGCTGAACTGGTTATTGCACATTAACATATGCACAGGAACAGGTTTCACTTGAATATAATCACTGATGCTGTAGATCTGTACCAATTATCAGATAGCTGTAACTATATCAGGGCTCCATGGATTTAGTGCTAGGACTCACAAGTGCCTGTGTACTCTTAGGACTGCTCCCCAGCTAATTGTGATGAAGATGTGCTCAGAGGCCTCTGGGGTCAGGTTACTTGTAACAAATCTTTCATGTTGGGAGGAGGACATAATTCTGTAGTGATTATTGGGTTAGCATTTTGTAGTGGTAACCAACTGCTTGTATCTTTATCTTTGGGGTATGAATGAGAATATCAATGACATTCCTTTTTACAGGTCTAGCTGTAGTATGTGAAATCAATCCAAAATTTCTTGGTGAGGTCTTAGTGGTATTCTTCATGTCCTAATGGAGAGAGAGAGAGAGATTGCACCTTTGATGGTTGTGTCACTGTCATGGACGTGCACTTTTCACAAGGTGTTATTGACCTGATCTAGGTTAGACTCTGTATCACCTGCAATTATAATTTAAGCTCTAGTGGTTTCTGATTTTATGTCACTTTTCTATTAGACTATTGCTATATATTGGGTTTTAAATAACCTTTTTAAAATAGAGTCATATTGAGCTGTCTTTACCAAGCTTCCACCATCCAGTCTGTTTTTGACATGAAACACCTATGCATTGTGATGGTGCTGACTTTTAGGTCTTTCAAAGAAGATTGGTAACCATCCTTATGTTCTGCTAAGCATTTCAAATGTTTGATTAAATGGGTGCTGATAACCAGAACAAGACAAGTGAAGCGTAGTGTGCCAGTAATTCAGCAAGACCAGTGGGTTATTTGAAAAAATCAACACCTTGGTTTATATGACTGAGGGTGTAGAGAAAAAGGTGAGGTGCCACTAAATACTTGCACAACCAAATAGCAATAAAAATACTAAAACAAAATCAAGACATAAACAAACTAATCTCAGGAATCTTAATACCATGTCCGACTATGACAACTTAGTCTGTTGACATTGCCTTTATTGATCTATTTAGTATTACAATATTTAAAGACTCCTCTGTGGCAGCATGCAACCTGCTTGCATGTAGGCTTATTACTAGAGCAATTTGCAGTTCTTATTCAGAGGACAGGTAGGTTCAAAGATGAGGAAGAGAGATCGAACTATTTTCTGGGATTTCTAATAATATATTTTCATTAATTCAAATTCAGCCTAACACCACAAGACTGTCCCTCACCTCACACCTTATACTGCCCTGCTACAAACATGCACTAAAAGGCCATGGTTTGCAGACCAACTGCAGATCTTGCTGAAGTCAATGAAGGCTGTGGTTGTTTGGCACCACTCAGATTCATAATCATTCCCAGCACTGAGAAAATATTGTTCAATGGAGAAACTGTAAATTACAAAAAATCTGCAGGTTCTCGCCATCAATTGAGTTAATGATCTCTCAGTCTAAATACAGTACAGGAAATAAAGAATTGCTCTGCAACTGAGATAAGAGATGGAGCTTAAATTAATGTTACTTTGGCCAAAAGACTGAATTCAATGTGACTATTACCCAGTGATTTGTTAAATACAGATTCAAATGCATTCTTTTTTTGTACAAGTCCAGTATATGTTTTTAACAGCATTCAAACACAGTTCTTAAGTTTTCCTTTGAGAACACCAATTCAAAGGTCTTGCAGTTCAAACTTACATTAAAAAAAAGGTTCAACTTGGGCTATCACGTATAGGTTCAAGTCTGTTTGGTCCAGTTCTGTTTGGTCCGAGTGAATATAAAGAGCAAACCAAGTCACAATAATTGCATAATGTAAAACATCTTAATCGTGGCTATGGCTTATTTATTTTGTGGCTGCAGCTGGTGTTGTGTAACTATGCATTCCTGTTCAAACCTATATGTCAATTTTTCACTTTCTAAAGAACCACTTAAATAAATGGATCTGGTCTAAAAACCACCACACTATTTATCAGTCTTCAACTTAGGCTGTTAATCAAAAGAAACAGAAATTGAGCTGCCTTTCATCTGACAAAAGGAAAGACAAGCTTCTTCCCCCATCTCGGAGGAGGTACTGTTAACCCTCAGAGTGGCATTTGAGGGGTGAGATGATTTCCACATCACATTTTGCTCTTTGTTCTGTTTTTCATGGTAATTCCTCCTGCTTGCAGCTGAGTCCCATGCTCACCACTGTGCAAACCCACACACCAGTGCTGTTTGCCAGGGCTCGCTCCCTCTGCACATCCCAAACCCTGAGCCCAGGTGTGTGCTTGGCCTCTGCAGGAGGCAATGTGGACAAGCAGGATTTGGTCTGCTGGTCATTTGGAGCAGTCATAGGACGGATACTGCACTTCGATATATCCAAAAATTCCTACACTAGGGAGCTCTGGGGTCCAAGGCAGTTCTTCAGGACTGCCTTTATTTTAGATCTTTCACTAGGAGGAAAACTGAAGGAAATAAATGAACTGGCCCTCTTTGACCGAAAAGATAATACTGAGAATAAGAAAGGAGTTTATAAATCTAATTATAAATATTATTACTACCATTTTATTTCCATGTGTTATTAAACAGCTGTCAGGTTTCCTGTGTTTGGCTACACTCTGAACAGTGTCTTGCTTTTTGCAGACGTGCTGTTTGCAGAGCTGTGCTGTTCTCAGGTTAGGACTGAAACTCTGCCACTGACATAAGCTTCAGGATGTATTTATTATTAATACAGAGAATCCAGTAATGTTGTGTGTTTGCTGAATTAAAGGCAAAATCAAAGACACTTTACCTGTCAAGACCTTAGTTCAGAGTTCTCAGTTTATCCTGCAGAGGATGACAATGTGTCATTGATTTCTGAAATGGAGCAGGCAACTACCTTCATTACCAGTCTGGCAACTTCATAGCTGTGCTCAGTGGCAAATCTAGTGCTAGTTCAAACCCCATCTGGTGCTTCCCATGATAGGCATGTTGTTTTACACTGCTTCACCACTGATCAGGAAAATATATCTTTATTTTCAACCGCCTCCACTTTAAGTGCCCATAGAACACCGCAGGAGGTATCCTCTTCCTCAAGGGCCAGGAGGTGGAGTTCCTGGCCCACTAAGGAGGTGGGAAAGTCCCAAAATTGCTGGGAACACCTAGCCAAGAGTGCAAAAGGGCCCAATCAGTCAAGCTGGCACATCTATGTTAGGAAGGATCTGTGGTAGGATTGACACCTCAGCTGGGCTCTCAGCCAAGTGCATTTGCTCCTGTCCTGTATCTCTTCATTCCCTTGCCCTGAACCTCTGCAAGGCAATCCATGTCCAACACCAGAGTGTTCTGAATAAACCCAGTGTTGTGTTCAAATGGCCTGCATCCATGCTTCATCCTTATGTCAAGCATTTTCTATCAGCTGGTTTAAGGCTTCAGAAATGCTCACAGGAAATGCTGGACAAAGGGATGGTTTGGGTCAAACATTCTGTACCTGGTGCTGTTATCTTCCATCTTCTTTTACTAGCTTCAGTCAGGATCTGCAAAAGGACTTTTCAGGGAAGGCTTCCTTCCAACTCTGCATGCATAATCTCCTGCATTTCTGTTCATTCGATCTATGCTTATGCTATCATCACAGAAGAATGGGTGATTAAAATCATAATTAATTTCTTACTAATTGAATGTTTTCTGAGTAATTCATAAACCTGGATGATTACCAACAACTGGCAAGTATTTAGAACGGCTAACCAGCATCTAAAAGCATCAGAAATAACCATCTGGTTTTACAAAACTTCTGGTCCATCTGTGTAACACAATAAACATCCCTGACTTCCGTCAGGGAGGGCATGAAGGCCTGCTCCTTAGGAGGAAATGTTGTGTGTTTAGGAGATGCTCTCTGGTATTTCCTCTGATTATTTCTGTTGTGGGGTGGAATTCTGCTCTAAATCTGCTTTTGAGGAGCTGAATGTGATGCTCAGCAAAAGCCTTCCCTGCACCACTGCCAGAAGGAGGCAAAGGAGGGAATGTAATAACACCTCAGTCTTCCTCTTGAGGGGGCATCTGAGGGGCTGGGAAAAGCAAGGTGTGGATGTTCTCCATCTGGAGATCAGACTCCAGGCTTTCCTTCCTTTTTGTTTTTTTGGGGTTTTTTTGTGCATCATTTGGGCATGGCTGAATCAAAGTGGGGCAATGTCAGGAGTGTGGGAAATTTGGAAATGAACTTCTGAGCCTGGAAGAAGCAAGCCAAGAGCTGTCAAAAGTAGGCAAAGCCTGCCTGGACTGTCTCCAAAGAGATTTAAGACTAAGAGGACCAAAGCCATCTCAGTACATCACTGGAATGAACTTGCAGCATGGCAGCATGCCCATGTTAGAGATGGCATCAGGACTCTGTTACAATCCATCTGCAATAAATGGAATGTTTAGTCTAATGCAAGAATTTGATGTGTCCTTCTCCAGAAGGATTCATTGTCCTTAACCCAGAGGTCTGCACTGTGTTGTGGATGCTGTGAAAGCTCCAGAGTATCCCAGCAGGGGTTTCCCATGGGGCAGTACAGGCAAATGCTATAAGCCTGGTCCCAGTTATGTTTCCTCTGCAAGAAAGACATTTATGGATGATAGCAGGTATTTTATTTCTTGTCTTATTTCCGCTGAAACTAAAAGAAATATTCTGTCTTGTTTGGTGATTTTCGTAGCAAACATTTTCTGTTGCGTCCACATTTCCTTTTGCCTACAAGAGCAAGGTCTTTTTTCATCCTTTGCCAAGAGCAAGAAAGGAGAAAATACTTCTCTGCTTCCTAAGCCTTTCTCTCATCTTGATCACTCAAGCCTTTGTTACCTTGCCAGACAGCTGTTACCTGCTCTAATACCACTCAGTCTCGAAGCTGTAGAGGACATCACAACCTCCTGGGGAAACCAGCAACTGAAGTTTTGGCTCTTGGTTGGATAGAAAATCACCCACTTTTGTCTGTGTGTTACACCTTGGCAGGGTACAGTCAGTGGAGAAGCAGCCTGTTAGAAATCCTATTTCATTTTGCTTATGGTAAACAAATGAGCCATTCAAAGCAAATGTGATATTAGGAAATTATCCTCTGCTCCATGCCAGGTTCAAATATATCTCAAACAGCACTGGTAAAATCAGAAAATCTTTTTTGCTGTTTCAAAACAAGTTACTGAATTTTACTTTATCCTCAAGGTGATGTGAAATTTCAGTCATACTACAGTGCTTGGAATCTAAATTCACATCACTTATTACCCCACCAAATCCCACATGCCAGTTTTTTTAAATGTTCTTTTTTTCAAGTCTTCCAAGGACAAATATGTCTTTACAAATATTAAATGACCCAAAATATCCCAGAGAGAAAAAATTTGCTGTGCTGTTGGCTCCAGTAGCTGCACTGCTTTCCACAGGACGTTAAAACCCAGCAATTTACAGTGGGTGAGATGGGGATGAGCTTTCATAAATTCCTCTTTCTATAGTTGTGACTTTGGGACTTGCTTTGTCTCTTCCCTTTTGTTTTTGTTCCTCGAGTGGCTTCAGCCTTTGTTACCCAACTAGGAGTATGCAGGGATTTGGGATTATTTTGAGATTTGGCCAGGAGGTCTGAGCAGACAGCCTGAGGGACAGATGGTGGTTGCCCAGCCTCACTGGAATCCCAGACTTAGGGGGGTAAAGCCAGTGGCCTGTCAGTGGAGTATTTAAGGAAATCCCTCAAAAGCCTGGGAAAGAGAGAGCCAGTGGTAGGAAGAGGAGCTGTAGACAGAGTTACAGTGCCTTTGTTCTCTCCTGCCATACAGGGCACTTACCTGCCAGAGCTATGTGTTCTTTCAAGACAGCTAATGGAGATGTGACACAGAATGTAATGTGGAAAAGCAGGTGGTGGCTGAAAAAGGAGGAATAGCTGCTTGGGGTAGGAACATCAGCTCTCTGCTCCCCTCTCACAGAGGGATGATCTTTCCAGACTCCAGTTTTCACAAGGCAGGACCAGGCTGGGGAATGCAAACCAAATTACCAGATGATCTAAGTCAGTATTTAGACATAATAGTACTTAGATATGTCACAGGGAGGGTTGGAGGGGGAGAAATTTTTTTTCGTTTCTCAATTTTTAACTCAAATCCTAGGCAAACAACAGCACACCAAGTGAAAATGCTTCTTTTTCTGTACCAATCAAAATGTTTTTCAGATGTAGGCAAGAATTGTTTGCTTTTCTTCAGAGAATGCAGCACTGTCAGACAGTGCTAGTCAAAATGACCCAGTAGGCAGCAAAATGCTGCCCAGAACATAGCTGGGCAGTTTCTCAGCTGAGATAGCTGGGAAAGACCTCTGAAATACTTACAGCAAAAAAAGCAAATTACATTGAAATAGCACGTTCAACAGCATTCCATTTAAATTTAACCTTCTAAAAGATGCACTGAAATTGCCAGCTCGGAATCTGGCTCACCTAATTCTGCATTCTGAAACACTTGTCCCACACTCAGTGCTGGGAATAGGTTTGCTGCTGAGACCATCTCTGCCACTTCTCCATCCACTTTATTGGCCAGTGTTCAAATTTTATTTCTTTAGTTAAATTTTATGGTTAAACATTATGTGTGGGCATACCTCATTTGATCGGTTATAGCCGCGGAGTTTAGCCAATTTATGGCAAAATAGCCCAGTCCTGTCATGGAAAGGATGGGATTCACTGAATTAATATAAATTCCTTGAGGCAGTAGCTGCATCTGAGCAGCACTAAGGGGAACCAATCCTGTTATAGTATGATAGTTCAGAATACTACAAGTTCTGCCCTTTTCAGCATGGTAAAATCCATATATGATGCATCTTAAGGTGAATGGAATCTCTTTCTTTGGTGGATAGATGACAGAAATTATTGATGTATCTGCCTAATGTGCTGTTCTCTTGGCAGACAGCCTAGTCTTCAGAGGATAACTGAGAGCTCTCATATGCTGTTACTGCTTTAGCAAGGGTTCTCAAATCACTTCCAAACAGACCAACTCTTGCTCTGCAAGATGTATGTAATGGCATTGATCTTGGAGGATGGTGCTAACAGCCAGCCAGGAGAGAATTGGGCCCACATTCTTTAAACTCACTGCGTGGTGAGGTAAGATCCTGTTTCAGGAAGTGAATTTCACTGGCATGGAGCGCCTGAAGGGTGCCAGGCCTGGCTGCTCCAGAAGGTGCTTTTCTCTTTTAGATATATAAGTTTCTGTGCCTATTCTTTAAATACAAAATACGCATTCTTAGACTCCTCTCAAGTGACGAATTTCTGCTACTGAAGTTGCACCCATGTGAGCCAATGAGAGCTATGTAGACACTGTCTTTTCAAAGCATGTAATACCTTTACTCTCTGCTCTCCAGCCAAGCAAAAGCTTTAGACTCCTATCTTTGCATCCTTTTTTTGCCAGATTTTACAAGGATATATAAAATGTCAGTGGCATGCCAACAGCTAGCTACTGCTTCCTATAGATGTGGCCATTGAATACACTCTAGAGGAGCCAGACTATGAAAATAAACCTTTAAAGAACAAAAGCTGCAGGGTAGCTAAACTTCCAGATATCTCTACCAGTACTCAGGTCATCAAAAGATATTCTGACTGCCCACATGCTAAGTGCACAGGCAGCAGGGACTGCCAGCACTTGTTGCCTAACTTCCCTTCCTTGTGTCTTGCAAATGTGAAAGGCATTAAGAGTGAGTTCATTCAATATCCATCAATAACATGAAGAGTTTGCAAGTAAACTCTTTTCTCTGTGTGCATTTATGTTCTGAGATATTTTGGGAGCATGCCAGAGTATGTAGATTATGACTGCTGACTCTTGAGTGCATCAGCTCCGGTAGCCACATTTTCTCTATATATGCATACCACATTTGGACTTGTTTTCATCTGTAATAATATGGATGTTTCTTCTTCCATGGTTTCTTGCAGCCTATCCATCTCCCTAACCATCCTCTCTCCTACTGTCAGCTGAGTTGGGGCTTGCAGTACCTGTTGCAGTTCCTACTTGGTGCAACGCATGGTTCTTCGGGGGAAACTTGGTTTGCATCCTTCCATTTTAACATAAATTCTTTCAGCTCAATTGTTTCAATTCAGTCAATGGTCATATGCTCATAATTTCCTTGAGTAAAAGACATCCATTCTCACTGTGGCTAGTGGAGATGGTATGATTGACACTTTTCTCTGGCAAACCTTATATTTCTGGAAATTTCTCCACATTAATATCCATTTCTTCTCTGTCATTATTCATAGTGCTCTTCTATTTAATGTGATCAGCCCACAATGCATTTGGGAATCCATGACAGCACTTTCTTTCTCTTCTTTCTCTTCATTTTGAGAAGTGTGATTTGTACAAACTAGAAGAGTATTCCTGGCATTACTGAAAGCTCCCTTGTACAGCTGGGATTTATGGATGGGGATATGTTGATGCTTTCTTTTTTTCGTTCTACTGTGGTTGCTGTTGCTGTGGATGCCAACCCCCTTCTTGCCCTACCCATCTTCAGAAGTTTCCCATGGGTGTAGATGATGAAGCTCTCTCTATGACACACTCAGGTCCACTGGCTGTTCATATCAGACTGGCCATGTGATGGAGGTGGAGCACGGGCTCTGAAAAGGGCACCTCTCTGGTGTTGAGTCAGGTCTGCCACACAGGAATGTCTTCATGCTTCTCCATCGTTTCCCTGATGCTTCTTTTCCCAAAGTATTTTCTGTGGGTGTTTTTGTTTTAAGTTATCCCTGTAATCATGGCATACTGTTGTACATATACCAAGCCTAGTACACCCTTTCAACTTTAGCAGACACTTTTTAATTTTCTCTTCTTCCTGCCTGCCTGTGTCTTTTCTCTTTTTTCCCCTGGCTGCAATAGTCCTTGACTGAGTGGCTGTGTCCTAGTGCTGATTCTAAGAAAACTGAAGTGGCCAGTGAGTTCTCCCTAGAAGTGCAGGATTTCATTAAACACTCCAGTCTGGCTGAAGTTCCTAAAAGCAATATTGGTAACATTTTTATACCTTTTTAAAGGACTCTAGAAACCAGTACAGTCCTCTTCAAGATGTATTTTCTCCCTACTTATGCAGGCTTTGAAGGCTACTGCCTATGCTTTTACATTTTAACTTGGAAACCACAGAAAAAAATGAAATGCTCAAGGCATTCTAGATTTAGATGAGTTCAAGTAAGCACTTAAAAATAACTCTCGGATGCTGTGCTTCATCCCACTGTCACTGATTTTGTACTAGCAGTTCTCTTGAGGAGGGCACAAATTTTGTTTAAAGACCAAATGCAGATAAGAAAACAAGGCAGATAAGGGCTGTGACAGGTGCTCTTGTTTGGTTTGGTTTCTCCCTGATAGAAATCAATATTTCTTTAACAGATTTTTGCCCTTCAGTGCTGATATTTCCTCATCTCATCTGCAGCGTCTCATGCCCAGCCACTTCTGTAATTGTGCCATCTTATTGAGGCTTTGATTCAGCTCACACTGCTGAGAGTAGATGTTGAGAGCATGGCCTTGGGTGCTGCCTTTTTAGGGCCGAGATTTTTGCACAGGCATTCTCTGTATCTGTAAGAAAAGTGCCAAAGCCTGCAATAGAGGGAAAGCAAAGCACCTAAGATGCAATGTGAAGTTACATGAAGGTGAAATGTTGAAGAACTTTCACCTTAAATTTGGCCTTAGTTCAGTATGCTCCAGAAAAGTGGTGATTTTTGGGTTGTTTTGACATTTTTTGTCATCAACTGAAAAGATGTCACATTAGCTGTCTCAGTAAAATTACACGTCTGCTACTGCTGTATTGCCATTATTCTTTTATATATTACTTACGCTGTTATCTGCTTTTTCCTGCTTATCCAATTGAAGTAAAAAAAAAAGTACCTTTTATTAAATTTTTTGCTCGCCTATTAATATTCTTGCTTCTATTTTGCTTGGCCTTTCTTCTTCTTTACAGACACCAAACCCTCCACCTCAATTCCCAATAAAATAGTTCATTAACAGGTGTAGTATTTTGTTAGTTTAGACTATATCCTATCACCTTTCATGGCAGCTAATCTCAGTTTGGAGCTTCAATCCCAGTGTAGGTTTAGTGTGACATGCTCTGAGAGCTGTTTTAAAGTTGTTTGGGGAACTCACTGCATCATTTTCTTGACAGGCTCCAGTGCCTCTCTGAGCTCAGCAAGACTATGCTATCATGAAAAACAGTTCTTCATTTTCTTTGGGGGGGAGGGAATTCAGGAAATCCTTATTCTGCAAATTATAGTTAATGTTCTAGTATAAAAGTTAAGTAAAATTATAGTTAATATCTCGTGTACACATTAAATTTTAAGGGCTATATTCACCGTTCATTTCATGTGTGATTACTCCTCTTTGACATTAATTGGAATTCTGTGTAAAGACTGAAGAGAGACCATCAGTGGTAATGTGAATTGAAACAAGTCTCTGATATAACACAGCTTTTAAAGAAAGAGTCATTCAAGTAACACTGCTGGAGCATACAGCTGTTCTGTGCCACTAACAACTAAAGGATCCTCTGGCCTGTTAATAATTCTGTAGTAGGATGGTATAATCTACTGCTGCTACATCAAAGTGTTAAATAAATATTATGAGGTAACAGTTTTCTGTAGCAAATATTTGAAATTAGCTACATAAAATGAACTGAGCTCTGTTACAGACTCCCAGCTCACTTCAGTGAACTGAGAAGGGATAGCTTCAGTGTAGTTTACAGCACCTATAAAAAGTGACTGGGAAATTGATTAGAAAGAAAGGTGTTAGTTTCCTGACTTTTACATCTTAGTCAGCTGAGCTGGAGACAAATCACAAGAACAGCAAGGTCTGACTGCTTCCTAATGCAGCTGGGAGAAAAACATCCCTCTCTGTGTGGACAGACATCTGGGTGCTCTGTGCTGCAGCTCAGCTGGAAAGGCACAAAGAGGGATCTGGGAGCGTGGCTCTGTCCTTGCCATGCCCGGGCATCTCCCGGGGCACTGCTGCTTCAGCCAGCACAGCCAGATGTGGCTCCTGCCAGCCAGATGTGGGCCCCCCCAGCTGTGGGGCTGCACAGCCACGGCACTGAGCGAAGCCTCCCTCAAGGTTAGGCTTTCCCAGATCTGTCTTCAAGGGAAAAAAAAACCACATTTATATTGCATTCCACTCTCTCCATCCAAGTCCTTCCTTTACAATGGTGCCTATAGCAGTTATTGTCTTTAAGGAGTTTTCCTAAATGGGGTCACAGCCCTGATTTCATTTACCACGCAGCCACACCAGCTGTAGTAGGAGCACTAGAGGGAAGAGCATGAAGTTAAGAAGGGCACAGGGCATACATAGTTTGTGATTACTGCTGACAGAAATACACATTTGTTCCAGCTTTGATAAACTTTGCTCCTTGAAAGCACTCCTTCCAAGCTCACTGCTTCTGTAGCACCTCGAATACCAGTGGTCCTTTGTTACAAAGTGTGTTAAAACAGTGCGAAGACAGCCATAGACACCTTCAAAGTGAGAAATACAGCACCTGGCACTTCTGCTATGCTCTTTTATTCTAGTTGAGTTTAATTCTCTTAGTGATAAATCTTCACTTTTCATCTACTTGATGAAATGCACCCATATTAGTTAACTCCAGTTTCTTAAGGACACACATTTGCAGGCCAGGATTTATTTGGACTAAACATTATTTCCTTTTTAAATGGAGTTAATTGCTAATTATTTTGACCTAATTAATGGTAGTGAATGCAAATTTGCACCCTCCCAGAAAATTTATTCCAAGAAGCAAACAGTTCTTTCTAGTCTCTGCTTCTTCTAGGGCCAGCCAGGATGGGGCACAGGTATTTGTGTCTCAAAAGAAATTATTGCAAAGGGGGTAGAATTGCTTTTGTCATCATCTGTTTCATGTTAAATGAATTAAATAAACGTAAAGGACAACCAAAGCATCTGGCCTAGGCACAGTTTTCACTGAAAGATGAGAAGCATGTTTGAAACGGAATGTGTGCACATGCTGGAAAGCCTCAGTGAAATATCAGTGTGAAGAGGTGGTGGGACAGGAGGGAGGGTCTGTGGTGTGTTGTACTTTGAAGTGTTTACTGCAATCAGATTGGGACTTATTTTGACTATGAGAGTTTATTTGCTGTACAGAAATAAGAAATTGAGTATTTTCAGGGTTGATTTTTTAAAAGAAAAAAAGCAAACCTATTCTGCTATTAGAAATTAACTTGGTTTGAGGTTTTTCAATCAGATTGCTGAAGCATTTAATACCTCGGTTCATAGTAAGGCTGTGATGAAGAGCTGTGTTTTCCAGTCTAGAATAAACAATGTATTTTTAGTTTTTGTGGAATAGTGCTGAGGGAGCAAATGTTTCTGCTATTTTGCAGGTGAGCATAAGAGAGTTGTTTGTATTTTCAAATGCTAATGATTTCTGATGGACCAAATTAATTCTCTTAACTGTATGGAGAAGAGAAGGGGAGGGGCTCTTTGCAGCAAGACTATGAGGGCCAGCCACAGTATTGCTGATGTGAAGATCAGAGGAAATAAATCTGGGGCAGGTAGAGAGAGTCCCTGGTAAAACAGAGAAACAATCTGTATTGCTCTATGGACTATGAAGATAAATACAAAGGAAAAAATGGAGGAATATTTTCTGGGATTTTGTCTGAGTTGAGAGGAGAGCAGCTATGACTCTCTACACTTTTTTCCATACTTTGAACTTTCACAGCCCTTTGCTCCTTCCAAAATGGCACCTCATTTCCGCTGATTTGTTTCCTCCTTAGCTGTGCTTCAAAAATGCTGTGAGTAGCCTCATATCATAAATTATATCACTGAATTGATCAAATTTACCACAGTGATTCCACAAAAATATTTGAGCTTCTGAGAAAAAGCATAGAAAACTTTGTGAAGGGCATTGTGTGCATATTATGTGTTAAATTACAAACCCTCAGCACATAAACCTTAGAGTTCTGGGAAATGGTGTGTTCAAGCCCTGGAATGTCCCTTGGAGAGGTACAGAGAGCATCACTGCCTGGGCATGTGCCAGAGCCCTCCAAAATCCAGTCCAGGCACTGCAAGCTGGAAGTGACAGCATGATAGTTAAGGCCAGTTAAGGGTAAACTCACACCTATTCCAAAAGCTAGAGTCTGAATACAACTGAGTCTGTGGGAAAAACAATTAATTGCTGGAGTCACTGATTTTTCATCACAAAAGCCTCAAATGGTACCAATGCACTGCTAGCGTTTAATAATTGACATTTGATGTGAAAGAAAATGTATATCCTCTTACAGCAATGTGGTAATTTTTACAGTGCTTTAAAGACTGTAGGCTAGGGAATAGAACTTAAAATGAAGGGGGAACATTTTCACCTGCTGTACTAGAACTTCATTTTTTCTGAGAGTGCTGTTTATTAAAATGTGTCTTTATTTTTGAAAAGCTTACACTGAAAAGATCCTTCTGACAGCCCTATTCTTCACCATTCACTGAATAACTCCTAATATGTCTCTCTGAGGGTTCTTATGCTTGTGCTTTGTCATGGAATACATTGCTGTTTTGTCAGCGCCCTAATATCCATGCAAAACCCTCAGTAAGTGAGGCTGCAAGAGTACAAATTGTGTATTTTCAAATACTTGCTGAAACTCAGGTCCTTGCTTTGGGCTTCCGGTAGCATTATTCTCTTCTGATTATCATTCCTGCTGGTTTTACATTCTGCCTCTGCATTTTAAGCCTAGTAACATTGTGCATTTTTCCTTTCTTAGCCAGTATAGAGAATTGGGCAAGTACAAAAGTACTTGCTGTGATTTTTTTCTGAGTGTATTTCTGGCAGTTTGGGAGTACAAAGAAGCTTGGCTTTGGCAGGCTTTTCAGGTGGAATGTAGCTACATCTGAATTTGGATTCCCTCAGCTTGGTAGATCATATTCTCATAAGGTGATTCAGAAAGGGTACTCTGGGGTATGCATGTTCTGAGTGTGCATATTTGTCTTCCTTCACTGCTATTTGTATAGCTTCTTTCAAATTTTTGCCAGGATGACAGTGTTTGCATATGGCCTACTTTGGTTATTATTAGATTCTTCCTGTGCCCCATAACTGACTCTTCTCTGAGATGCCATGTAAGATGCCTGAGGTCTTTTACATGTGTTATTTAAGTATTTGATCTCTTCCATTAGTTTGTCTTCATGCCCTGTTCTGCTCTTGAGCAATAACCTCAAATGTTTTTAAGCCCTGTAGCACTCTGTAAATCTACTGAAAGACCAGTAGTAGCAAGTGAGGAGCTAACTGGGAAATGTCAGCTGGGCATAGCAGTGCTAAAGTCAAGAGATAGCATCTTGCAAAGGGCTAGGGCCTCCCTGCCACGGGGTAATGATGGAAGATCACACTCTATTTTGTCAACTGGGACAAATCATGAGGCACCAGCCTTTTCCCAAGTGTTATCACCCAAGTACAGTAATTTCACGATTATAAGCCGCACCTTTTTCATTGAAGAATCCAGCCTACCCCAGCAGTGCGGCTTATATTCAGGTGTGGCTTATCTATGGACAAATCCCAGTGAAATGCCAACCCAGAAATGACAGCCAACCAGGGAGGGTGCCTGGGGCTGCCTTTAAAGGCTTCGCTGGTCTATGAAAACTGTTGCAACTTGAGCACCTGACACCAAACCCAGCTGGCAGCAATTCTGTTACTAATTTGTTACTTTGTTACACATGGATCCTGCCTAAAAAAAAAAAAAAATGTGGCTTATATTCAGATGTGGCTTATATATGGACAAATCTCATGGTCTAGCTGGCTACGGGAGGTGTGGCTTATAATCAGGTGTGGCTTATAATTGTGAAAATACTGTATTTTCTTCTAATGTAGTTATGATCTTATTATCAGCCAAAATCTGCTATATCCTTGCCATGTTTTGAGATGTCTTTTGAACATTATTTTGTACTATTAAATAAATTTCCTCAGCCACCATCCAGACCTTTGGACTAAAGTAAAATGTGGGAAATTATTTAGCTTTTATAGAAGTGCTTGCAGAATTAGGATGGGAATACAACATCAGCACTGTTTGAAGACAGATATTTTTGGAATTTGGGGAAAAGGTGGGTAGTAGAGAAGAGAGGGAGAATCCAGGTTATTGATTTCCTAATTATGAGCAGGTCATGTCAGACACTAAAATCAATAAGCCGCTCACTCACATTTCTGCCTGACTGGAACACACTGTGAGTTATCATGGTGTATATTTTTATTTAAACAGCTGTGTACATGACCTTACATAGGGGTCACAGCTGGTGAGCTAAAGCATGTTGCAAGTCAAATTTCAATGGGATATCTGCTAGCTATAGGGAAATTATAGTCTCACATGACTAAGCAATTTAAGGTATGTATTGTAGCCAAGAATCAAAATTCTTCACACTGTAAAAATATTTCTCTGAGTTCATTCATGCATTTAACTACTTAACTGGATCATAGCCAGAAGCTAGCTGCACAAACTTGTGCTTTTATAGGCTGGAAGCAATGAAAGAGCTATTGCTAGAAGGTGTCATTTTGAGAGCACATCTTATTCTACTCTTTAAATACAGATTATTGGACTCTGTCTCTTAATTTTTTTAATCACAGTCATGGAACAGCATTCAGCAACTGTGAGACAAAAGCATTAAACACAACATGTATTCTGGAATGCATTTTATGGGGGAAAAACCTCCAAACAACAAACCAATAAACCTCACCTCTTTAGCAGGCTCATGTTCATTCACTAGGTTACGAATGACTAATGATGTCTATAAATATTGTACCCTTCCTTCCTCTGCTGGACTCCAAATAGACATTGTATTCACAAGGAACTGAAGCTTTACAAATTCTAGTGTATCAGTCCAGTGCCAGATATTTTTGTGCTTGACAAGCCAATATTTCATTGTGCTGTGGATTTTTCTTCTCCCTTTTTTTTTTTCCTTTTAATTGCTCATTAAAATTTTTGCAAACAAGAGCAGGATGGGCACTAACAGTCTGCAAAATAGGAATTGTCTTACTAATCTGAAAAACTGAACATAGCACAAAAAATATCTGAGCTTTTTCAATTTTTCTAGCGATATCCTGCTAGGGAATGGTGCAGGTGGTGGCGCAACAGTCTAATCTCAGCCACCAGAATTAAAACCTGATTCAGTTCAGCATGGCATTAAAAAATTGCTGTTCCTAGGCTAATAAATTCTGTGTCCTCTGGCTCGTATGATGGGGGTAACACTTAAGCCTATCCTTTTCATTAGGACTTCAATATATATTGCAATTTTCAGCATGCTTAGGTCGGTATTTATCCCAAAATTTTGCTCAACAAAACTAAACGCTTGGCAGTAATTCTACAAATTTTGGTTTAAAGAGTTTCTTACAAGATAATTTAATTTGGATCCTTAAGAAAGTGTGGAACAATGCAGGCATAAGGGTGTCATCTAACAGACCAGGCCTGCTCTCTCCAAGCCAGCTAGCACGACAGCCATGATTGCAGGGAGAATTGAGCTGGCTCCACAATAATTGGAGGTGACAGCCAGTATGGAACTGAAGAACATCTGCCTCATTCAAGGAGGAGAACTGTTCAGGAAATTAATAATGCTGTGTATGTATTTTAGGAATTAACTCTGTGATAGAGAAAACATGGATGTAAGATGACAGTTGCAAAGCAGAGAGGTTGTAAGATAAATGGAAACAGGCTTTCCGGAGTGAATAGTTGCTTTATTGCTGCTCTTTGCTCTTTATAGCTTGACTTGCATCCCCTAACATTTGAGTTGCTTTGTTCACTGGCTATATTGCTTATGAACTTAGGAAAGCAGAATTTAGTTCTTTTAGGCATCAAGAATTATAGCTTAAATAAAGGATTTTCTCCTATTCTTAAAGTGAAATAATATGTGCTGAAAGATTGTATTGAGTTGAATCCAGAATTTTCAATATTTCAAGGGATTAATCTCCTGACAAATAATTCCTTTGCTGCATGTATCTAGAGACCAGCTCTAGTTAATATACAAGAACTTTATTACTGCCCAAGTTTTTGAAATAACCAAAATCACCATGCTAAGGAATAAAGTCTGGTCATCTAGCACAAAATGAGAGTCATGTTTCAATTCTCTTGATGTTTACTTGTGTACAGATTATGGCAAATTATTTTGCATTGCTTTGTGATACACAGAGCTTGATTCTTGTTCAGCCTGGAGAAGAGAAGGCTCTAGGCAGACCTTAAAGAACCTTCCTAAAGAAATCTACAGGTGAGCTGGAGAAGGACCTGTTATAAGGGGTTGTAGCTACAGGACAAGGGGTAATGACTTCAGGTTTAGGTTAGATATTAGGAAGAAATTCTTGACTGTGAGCATGGTGAGTCACTGGAACAGTTTGCCCAGAGAATCTGGGGATGCCTCATCTCTGAAAGTGTTCAAGGATAGATCAGATGGAGCATCTTTGAGCAAGATAATCTAGTGGAATGTTCCCTGCCCATGGCACGAGGGTTTGAACTAGATGAGCTTTAAGGACTCTTCCAATCTAAGCTATTCTATGACCCTATAAAAATATTGCAATTATGTAGTGATTTTGCTGCAGCCCAGATTGATTCTGAACAGTATCAATTAATGTAATGACCTATGGGGATCAGAGAATGACACCCCTTTCATGTAGCAGCCCAGTGTTTGCAGAAATCTGATTCCTGTTTTAGTAGCTTTTCTTTTGGAAGTTCTCTGATGTTGCTACCTTGGAAGCTGTTCAGATGTCTGAAACTGAATCTAGATGTCTGCTGTGCTGAAAGTCTGAGCAGAGATTTGCTGAGCAAAGCAGATGAAACTGTGAGCCAGAGTTAATCTTGCTGAAGGTCTAATTGTACTCATGGCTGGCACTGAAGCAATCACAAACTCTAAAGAAGCCAATGAGAATTTGCTGTCTGGACTTAGGCCACCTCTTTATACAGTCTTCACTTCTTCCTGTCTCCCTTTTCCCAGGTTTCCTTTTATCTGGCTATTGGATCATGCTAAAAGTCAGGGTCTAGAGCCAGCAGAAATCCCATTTACTCACTTCCAAATTCTAGCAGGCAAAATGAGCATTAGGAACCAGTGCTGGGTGTACAAACTTCAGGCTGATCTGTGACCATGCCCAAAGAGAGCAGTAGAAAGGTCTCATGAGGTTAAGCTGGCCTTATGCTGCTCCATCTTGCCCATGTAAGTTAAAGTTCTAATCAAACAAAGCCCAGTGTTGGAGATTATCTAGTGCTCTTTATTTACAGTTCATTTTACTAGGTGATTTTTTTTTTTTTTGGTCAGACAATGATCAAGGAAGAATTATTTTTTTTGTTCTTGCAGTTACCTTTCTCCTACTTTTCCATCTAGGCATGGTTGTGATGCATATCTATAATATTTCTGAGTTCTAGAGTGTCTATATAAAAAATGCTGATCACATCCTTAAGACAGAATTCCATAAATATAAAACTTCTTAAATTAATTTCAAAGGGTGTGTGGAAGTAGGAGGGACTTGTTTTGGTGACTTTGATTTTTTTTTTTTTTTTTTTTAAAGCAAGCTCCTTCTGAAAGGTTATCTAATTGTTTTCTGCTTATTGTCCATTGATTATAGTACTATATTACAAGTAATTCTTCATCTGATTATCTCTAAACTCTGCAATTATGGCTAATTATCATAATACATATGCTGTGTAATTTCATTATATGCACTTGTGACTCAAAATCCAGGCTGATATAACTGAAAGCAGAATCTAAACCATTGTTTTGTTCTACTACTGCAGGACTCTGATGTAAGGCAGGCTCCCTGATCTCACGTGAAAGAATGTTCACTTCTATGACATAGCTTTTCTCCTAGAGCATGAAAGGTGCAGTGGGTAATCAAGTATCTAGGGAAGCAAAGCAAACTTTGTAGTCAAAAAAACCCTTCAGGTTTTTGTCGCTTGATTTTCAGGAATTATATTAGACTATCTGTCCTTGAGAGCTCATCCCTAAGCATAAGCGTTCCAGAGAGAAACAGTAAAGCTTGACTTGGGCTCTTTCAGACGGGAATTCAGAGTACCTGCCTCCACTGACAGGAAAAGGGTCTCAGGGGAAACTAGATTTCTTGGTAAAATGAGGTTACTAAATTCAGATGGGAGAAACACTCCTTTTCTCCTAAGGGTTAAGCAGACAAATTTCCCTTGATAGAGGTTTGCAGGATTAAAGTATATAGCTACTTTAGACATGGTATACAAACCTGTGGCTTTCATGTGAATTTTTTTTCCTCTGTGATTTTCCTCAGGCAAGGCACTCTGTTTTTTTTCACTAGTTTGCAAGCATGACATTATCTTATTAGGATCTGGGCAAGGTCCATAAGTAAGCTGTCTCTGTCAAGATACGTCTATCAGAAGCAAAACATGGATTTCATAGCTCCTTTTCTTCTAATTCAGTGGAAAATCTTCATCCAGCTACCTGATGTCTGGTGGGATTAAGGATATAATATTGCATGTTTTGTAGAAACAATTCAGATACACCAAAAGAAGACACCAAATGCTATTTTAGATGAGTGGGGTGTCCTAGTCCAAAGGTTATTTTGCCTGGTAAGTGGCTCCTGCTGATGTCAGGGGCCCTGAACCTGCTCTGCTCCTCTAACCTGACAAAGCACTAAAAGCAGAGCCTAACTTCAGGCACAGGGACAGATGACTGGCATCAGAAGGCTAACCCTGTGTGTAAATAACATCTAGGTTATCTACCAGCTTTTTGTGAGAAGGGAATGAGCTTCAAATTGTGCTTAGGCTTCCATAGCTTCGGGGGCAAAAGTCACGTGAATCAATAAGAGCCAGCGCATTGTAAAAAAAGGGGTGAAAAGCTCAGATAAAGAAAATTTCTGTTTCAAAACGCAAAATTTATTGCAACTTTGACCTTGTAGAATGCTACCAACACAAGAGATACTGCTGAAAGCATTGCAGGTGTCAGGTGTGATTATAGCAAATACATTCAGGAAATAGTTGATAGATTTATTTCAGTTTTGATGCAGGGGGGGGTTAATTTAATAACTTGCAGGGTTTGTTCTCAGCTACATTATCGGCTAGGCTGATGTGACCAAACTCAGCCATCAGAGAATTGTTTAAAATTTGTCATGACAAAGTACTATATAGATTCTGGATTTTAGCAAGCAGCACAGAGAGAAACTGGCTTAGCAAACCAAACATAACTGGGAAAAAAACAGGCAGGTGATGTGGTGTGAGGTGTGGACTCCAGTGAATACAACAGTTAAAAGCACTGTGTTTATGCTGGGCAGCAAGTCATTGATAAAATTTGGTATGAGAGCTATTGTTATTCCATAGGGATAGGTGGGAAAAGTGCAGTACAGGCAGCCAAGAAGATCTCTGCCCAGAAGGCCCTCAAATGAGAGGTGACAATGTTAATGGAAATGGACAGATCTGATTCTTCTTTAGGTCATCTGTGTCCTCAGCAATTCCAGTCACTTCCACTTTCCTTCACTAGGATTTAACATCATTTTCCAGCAGCCTAAGTTAGCTTTCAGTCCAGCATTAGGAACCTTGCAGAGCTTTAGCTGGATCTGCACAGCCCCACTCTATTCACTGTAACTCAGCATAAAGTTTTCATTTTACTTAATTAGTTCATACAGATTTGTTTGGGGTTTTTTTCCTAAACAAGCTAAATATATTTTTTTTAATTTCAAAATTAAATATCTGTTAGATTTTAGCTGTTTGGCAGATCTTGTAAACTCAAACTCAATCATAAAAAGATGGTGAATTCCTAACACGGTAAGAGTTTGCCCAGAAAAATCAATATTGGAGAATGACAGCAAAGAGAGTCCTATAAGTAGTATGACTTTGCCATGTACTCAAGTATTTTTGGAGCCCAGACAGTACATTAGGAAGTGACAGATTCATGTAGTTTGGCTGGTGATTTATAAAGTTTGCTAGCTGATTTAATAGGGTGCTAGAAAGCGTTGTTGTTCAACCAAGTAAAGAGAATCATAAAATGATAATGAATGTTATGACAGTTCATGAATATTTCATTGGGGTCTCTTTCAGATGCCTGTTAGTTTATCTCAAGATCTAGGAGTATATTGCATATAAATCTGATGGAGAGTAGAACGGCACAGTATGCCAAGAGACTGGCAGGAGAGGTTTGGTAAGAGCAGTGTGTGTTTGAACAAGTGACTCCAAAGCACAGGATCGCAGTTGAGTCCTCTACAAAGTGCTCAGGAAAAGTAAAATATTTTCCAGGGCATCAAGGCTATTTGCTGTTTGTGTATTTAGAAACATCAGGTAGTGTCTTGCAAGCTCACTCTCTTTACCTGTGGCTTCTGAGGACTGGTGCACTGCAGCCTCTCAGGAAAGCTTTTATTGAAATGGCCAGAGGGATTCCCATCTCATTAAGTGTTTCTTAAGAGCAACTTGCAATGTGGACAGGCATCTTTAGTAAGGTAAATCTGTGAAAAAGTCCTCCAGCTTTTCACCTTTAATATCTTGAAGTGCAGAATGTAATCTTCATACTACTTTAAGTCCTGAGCAGGTATATTTACTCTGTAGTGTAATATATGTTCCATAGTTAATTTTGTAATAGGTCTTGAATACTTATAACTAAATCTTTTGTGTGATCCAGTGCCATTAAGGTTCTTAATGGGAAAAAAAAAGAAAAAAATTGCCAGATAAGCTGCATTTCAGTGTCTTTTGATCCACATAAGCAAGATGACTGCCTTGTCACATCAGTTCTGTCCACCATAAGATAGAAATTCTCACATTTATATTTCCTTGGCTGTTTCTTAATGATAAACCCCTCTAAAACAATGGACTTCTAACTTTATGCATTCTGAAGGCTTGCACCAAGTGAAGCAATGAAAGAGCAACATGTGAGGACTGATCAACAACACCATGCCAGAAGTTCTGTTTAATGGGAGTTACACACTCAGAAGGGGTCAAAACAAACATGAAGGTCTTGAATGGGCTTTCAAGGTGGTTTATGGGTTTTCTGGCAGTATTTGTATATAAAACCAGAATTAATCCTGTCCCACAGATTAAAAGCTCCGGGATGAAGGGTTTTGTTTTAGCTAATAAATCCTTTCAGTGTTAACCTGTGAAATCCAATATTCAGCATCAGCTTTGTGTCTGTGGGAAAGATAAGTTTGTGCTGAGGAGGAAAAGGCTCTGTTAGCAATGGCTTCAATGAAAGATGTTAGGAGAGATTCTCTGCCACTGTGTTGGGGCTCAGCTTTGTACCAGCTGGTATCATCTGAAAGACAAGGCAGGAAGGGCATTGCATGAAAACTGTGAAGCCTTGAAGTTTGTCTGGTAAAATCCTGTTTAAATCTGGTTGAATTTGTGAGGGGCCTCAATTCAGTATTAAAATCTCTGTAGCATAAAACATTATTACTTTCAGTGAAAAAACTAGAAGTTCATAAACAAGTTTGGTTTTACCACATGAATTTATACTGCAAAACAAACAAAAATGTGTGTCCTCACTTGTTTATCACATTTCACTGTAACCAGCATGGCATCTGTGGTGCAGCCTCATATAGGTAAACCCAAATAAATATTTTTTTTCTATTATTATTGCGTCTTGAACAGTAAAGCACACCGAGAAAAACATGTTCACAATTTTTTTGCTGACTTCTTCAGAAGTCACCAAGATGGACAAAGAAATCGGAAAGCATTTGTGAAAAATTGCTTTTTCAGTTCTGGTTTGTGTCAAGGGCTTTTCTGCAAAGGAAGGAGAGAAGGATATGCTGTCCTAGCAGATTTGACTTATGATAACAGTAATTTGTTTGGCCACTGTTTATTACTTAATAATCAATCTTTATTATTACATTAATTCTAATTGGGATATGTGAAATATGCAGTGCATTGACCACATGACATCAGTTTACTTGCTGAATAATTTAAGCTATTTCCTTCTAATGCCTTAGGCTGCAATATCATTACTTTTTGGCTGTCCTAATATTCAAGTTATATTGATGTTATTTCACTTGTTATTGCCTTCTTGACATGATATTGTTTTTCAAATATGGAAATCTTGCTCAAATACCTCTACATGACAGAATCCTGCATTAGTCTATAATGTATCATAGTAACAAAACAGTGCAACATAAAGCACTTGATTTGTTTTCTAACCTGTGCCAGCCTTCACAGTCCAGGGACAAGAGATGCCAGAAGGAGAATTTTGTTCTGCATGTTTTTTATATATTCTTATCCATTTTTACAGAAGGCAGGGAATAATCTTGCTGATAATACAGAGGCAACAAACGCACAAGCAGTAAATGGACAGGGTGATTTATCCCACTTCACACTGCTTTATAAGCAGTATGTATCACTCCTGTAAGTCGTCTTCTGCTTAAAGAATTGTAAGAAATATATCTCACTATTACTTTTATTGATAAAACAGACAAACCACCTTAATTCATTCTTCATCCAGAGCCTTTTATCACAGCATGGTTGTGATTAGGATTCTGATCACCGTGTGCCACTCTGAGATTGAGAGGCTCTATCTACTCATCTATTATTCTTCACGAAGCAAAGCTCCAGTGTACCATCTGTTTTCTTACTGAATCTTGCATGTAGCTGCAAAGAGCTGGTCACTAGAGATTAAGTCTGCCAAGCAAACCCTTGGTTTGAATGGGGATAGCTAAGCATTCACTGCTATTGGGCTCTTTAAGTTTCAGATGAAACAAACTATCGTTTCCTGCTGTATTTAAATTTTATTTAATCTGGTATTTATTTATATATTACTTTTATTTAATTTTTATCTGTTCATAATTGATTTTTTCATTTTCTTGCTTTTTTTCCCAAAAAAAAATCACTTGGAAAAGACCCCAAGGAGCCATAAATAACCATGCTATAGAGCTTTAATTGAGAAGAGGTCTTTCTTGCATTTTATAAGATCTGGATTAACGAAGACTGTTTCATGCTGGTTTTGCCTGCCCCTTTTGATACAGGGAATAGAAATGGTTGCTGGTATGAACATGCTCAGATAAAACATGGCATCAGCAGCCCACTGGATATACCTGAATATCATCATCATCATCATCATCTGATTCCTCTTCTTCACCAGGCTGTATAGGCACCTCTGCTTTATTTAAAGAATGCAGGATTGACAGGAGGCAGCTGGATCAGCCAGGCATTGCAAGTGTGCATTACACTGCACACAGTTCAGGACAAGGGGCTGAGCACTGTGTAGGGCTGGGGTGTTGCTGTTTGCAGAGCTCCCCAACATCCCTGCCCCCTGTCTTCTACTGAACACGAGTGTAGCTCTATCAGCTCACTGCCACTGAGCTTTCCCTACCTTCTTTGAGGCTTTTTTCCTTTCAACTGCACAATTCTATGGGAGCTTCACAGCCTTCAGTATTTTATAATAGTCCGTGCTATTCCCCAGAGAGCAATAAAAAGTAGCTTTTGAGGCTCCTCTTTTTGATCCATTATTTAGAGCCTAATTTGTGCTGTCTGCAATCACCACATCAGTGCCAGTGGTCCTGCAGTTCTGCAAATTCCCTTCAGGACTAGACTAAAATCATAAATAATTTTAGGAGGTATTTAGATATCATCATAGCACATTTTTTTTCAATCTGCTCCTCTTACCATGGATTTGATTTTCATAGCAAAGGAGGACTGTCTGAGGAAACAATTCTATTTCTTACTGACTCTCAGCTTCCAGATTAAATTTTTACTTGGCAACAAAACTTCCTTTCCCAAGATGATGGTTAGACTGTGTTGGTCCTGGGCTCAACTCAAGAAAACATTTGTGTTTGTACAAAACCTGGCTATTTTCCTCATATGCTCAGTAGGACACTGGGATCTGAGCCATACAGAGTCAGCAAGACCTGGAGTCATTAGCTCTGGGCAGGTTCTACATCAAGCAATGCAGGTTATTAGACTATGTCAGTAGTAGCAAGTGAGTTTATTTTTGCTTCATTCCTGTAAATGACAGCTTTATATATGTGCACACTTGAGCAATCAATCTTTTTTTTTCTGTTTGGTTTTTTTTTTTGGTTCTTTTTTTCAGCCTGATTCTCCGGCAGGAATAAAACCATTTTCCTCTGTAAATATGCCAAGGCCTTTTTTCACTCGGACTTAATTCATTTTGTGATATCCAATGTTTTGCCTGACACAGCAGGCCGGTGAAGCCACATGACAGCCTGCTTCTGCATCATGATTCATTCAAAGGCTGTGGCTGCACACAGCACTTGACAGAACTCGTCAGTGACCGAGTCTTTAGCCCCAGCGCCTCGCAGTCCAAGTGCTAATGATGCTGCATGGTGCAAATCCACAGAGACATTGGCATGCTGCTGGCAAGACTTGAGCAGAGGTTTTGCAGGCTTCATCTTTGCATCACCAAGGAATTTTGTGTGGGCTTTAAAGCAGCCTAGAAGGCAAATTTGTTGAGTGAGAGGGCGAGGGTGCATATGAGAGTGTAAGTTACACAAGAGGCTGCGTAACTCCCCTTCTTGCTGGGTGATGGGCTCTTGTTGGGGGTTCAAAAGGCACACAGAGGTCTGATCCCTACTTAAAAGACTACAGGCATGTCTTAGATTGAATATTTCTTGAAAAGTTCATCCAGAATGCTGCTCAAAGGAACACCCCAGAGATATTTGCTGTAATGCTGCATTACCTTGTTTCACTACATAGTCCCTTCCTGAATTTTTTTTCCCCTCCCCTGGCTTTTTCTTCATTTTTTGTTTTCATTAATTTTGATGTTGAGTAGCTCCAGGAACAGGAAGTGCAAGGTTTCTGAGAAGACCCAGAAGTTTTCTCTAAGTCTTCCAGCAGGAGCTAAGAATCTCATTGTGCGCATTATATAAAGAGCTG
This sequence comes from Sialia sialis, assembly GCA_009812075.1. Classification (NCBI taxonomy): domain Eukaryota; kingdom Metazoa; phylum Chordata; class Aves; order Passeriformes; family Turdidae; genus Sialia; species Sialia sialis. The sequence continues at coordinate 9,583,836 of VRYO01002782.1, forward strand.
GACAGATAAAAACCCTTCAAAGAGAGCAAAGGCTGAAAACTAAAAACGGCATGGCAGAAATTAGTCAACAGAAAAGTGAGATTTATTCATCCATTGCTCTGGGGACTGTATAAATTGGTATCAGTGCTAAAAGTACAGCAGTTTGCTGTCATCTATAACTCTTACCATGATGCTATGTACCGGTTATCAAAAAGAGCAGCTTCAGTTTAAGACAAGAAGTTATTCCGGTATCTGGAGGGACAGACAAGGCAAGGAGGGATCCTTTCTTCTCTGGCCTATGGTCTCCAGAGCAGCGACAGTCCCCAGTGACATGAGCTTCTACTTCTGCCAATGCTGGTCACTCTTCTTTGTGGGTGTTTTGTTTTGTCATCTCTCCAAAAGAGCTGCTACTGTCAACACAAGCTGAAAAAAACCTGGCATAATCTCATATAACAGGCTAAAACAATCAGTAAGAGGGGTGGTTTGCCACAAAAATCATCACTTATATTTCTTTACTCAGAACCTCAAACCCTGGGATGACAAGGTCATGTTAGAATTTTGACCAGCTGAACTCATTTATGCCACTGAAATGATCCACATCACAGTGTAGTAGTTGAGTAATGCTTCCCCTGTGACTGGGTGCACTCTCAGCACCCTCAGGCTGGAAGAGGCTGTATGCAAGGGAGTTTGGCATCTGAATTTCTGCAACCCTCCCCCTACCCCATTCATGCCAGATCTGGCTTCTGTCTACATTGTTGTTTGTTTGTCTGGGGGATTTTAATAACCATTCTTCCATTATCAAAATTGTTGTTGCAAAATGTATTACATAACCAAATCTAACACTTCTGAAATAATAAGTGCAAAATGAATTAAAGGGGATACCTGCTGCTTTAGATTCTGATATCAAAACCCTGTGTGACATAATCCCAGTGGTCAGAAGCAGCAGAGTGAGCTGCTAATGGATGTGTTATCTGTGAAATACAGCTATTGCCTTTCCACAGATTGCCTGGGGGTAACTACAGAACAGTGAATTCTCACTTTTCAGACTCCTTCTTGATAAAAATAAATATGTTTGATTATTCAAATATATGCTGATTGAAAAACAACATTCAAAATAGATATTAAAAATTGAAATGGCAAGATGTTTTCATGCTTAGAGCCTAGAGCACGCAAGGTTCATATTCATGATCGTTTCTGCATTAAAGACTCTCTGTGGCATTGAACAGCTCTACCAGGTTAGATGCTCAGAGTGGCCACACAACACAGCAATCAGCTTGATGGAATGAAGATCCTTAAGCAGCTCTTGAGGGTGTGGGTTTGGCCCCCATGGTCAGTTTCTTGCCTCTAAAACAGAAGAAATTTGTTTTATGTTTTAACTATGCTTTGTAGGTACACTGGGAGCAAACACAACACTTTTGTGATGGGCACCATAGCATACCATCATGGATGTAACAATCAAATTTCTAACTTTGCTGTGCTCAACACCTAGGTCTGAAATCCATTCAGAAATTGAAAAATTGATAGAGAAAATTTAAAGAAAATAAAACTCTAGGAATACAGAAAGCACGGAATTTTATTTAATAAAAAGTAGAAACTACAATTCAAAAAATACTGTGCTGAACTTCTTTTCATTTTGTTATAATTATTTAAAAGCACAGACAGTATAATTAAAAATAATTTGTGCATGCAACATGGCTAACTTAAGCTACTATAACACATAATAATGGCAAGTGGAAGTTGTAGGGAAACAGTAAGTTAGAAAAACAAAGTTGAAGCTTCCTTTCTGTGGTGAAGACTAATCAGTGTCTCTTAACCTGTGGCTTTTATCATGAAATGTGTATGAGGGGATGAGGGAGTTCAAGGAAGTAAGGCAGTGGGTACATACTTCATTTTATTTATTTAATATCTTGAATTATTAAAAGGACAGGTGCTGCTAGGAAGATAGTTTTCCATTGTTGCATGAACTATCAGGGATTGAACCATGAAGGATTAAAACAGAATGAATTTTGTTCTATTTATACCTAGAGTGAACAGAAGCCTACAAATACATAATAGCAATATGAACGGGCACTAATTATTTTGGGATTAATTCCTTTTTGAACATTAAATGCAGAAGATTGCAAAGCAGAGGAGCTCTTTATTAAATGGCTCTTAACTCTAGGGCAAAGTCTCCTGGTAAGCTGGTAGCAGGCTATAGAGCTTTTAATCCATGGGTCACTCACTTGAACCTGTCTCAAAATGCTAATGGTTGGTGGAAGGTCAAGAATCACTTCACTGATCTAGAGATTTATGTTCAGAAAAGGGCAAGAAAACACAAGAATAAAATGAAATATTTTTAAAATTTATAAAAATTCAGAGAGAAAAATGCAGTGATCTTCTACACCATAGCAAGGACCAGGGACAAAATACCAAAAAAATTCTTCCTTAAGGATATTGCCTGTCTACCTATAAAGGTAGCTTTGAAAGGAAAGTATTATATTTACTTCTCAGATCATATATAGTAAATGAATAGATTAAAAAATAGCACTATAGTGCAATGTATGTCTCTAATTAGTGAGTGAAAGATTGACTTTACTATCCACCTTGGACTAGGAATTTTCATTGTAATATTTTCATCTAATGATATACTGTCTTTGTACATGATATTAGGAGGTTTTTTTTATTACTTTGTGGTTTTTTTTTTTTCCCTGGGCATGGACTACTGAACTAGAACTAAGATTTGATTAAGCTGCCTCTATCCTAAGCTGTGTTCGACTCAGAATCAATTCTAGAATTCTGTGCAGAAATCCAAGAAGAAAAATAGAGCCTTTAGTCCATCCTCATATTGTACTCCACTTTCAAATATTGACTGTGAGATGTCCACATGGGGATTTAAGTGTACTCTGCCTTTCCACCATAAATTTCTCTGCACAGCATCTTCACATAAGTACAGGATCATGCCTTGGAATAGACAGTAATTTCACAATTATAAACCACACCTGTTATAAGCCGCACATCCAGGTAG
>VRYO01002782.1:9587818-9640970 GCA_009812075.1 Sialia sialis
GTCACTCTTTTGCAGTCAGTGGATTTTGCATTTCTCCAACACTCAGCAGAGAAATTACGCCAGCCACAACTTCATCTGCAACTCTAGAGTAGGGAACCTCCTCACTTTTTGAGAGGATAATTGTCAAAAAATTAGTAATGTTTTGCTTGTTAATTTATTAAGCCTCTTACTAGCACTAGTTGTACCTGGAAGGCCTTTTCCTATTCATCAGACCTCATTCAGAGCCACCTCAGAGAGCCTTTGTTCCTGTCCCCCTTGCAGGGACAACTCGCACAGTGATGCGGAGCCAAGCTCAGATTCATTAGAAACAATCTCCTTGTCACTGCCCTGACTGGGCCAAAGGTTGAGCTCCATCCAGTGGGTCCTGGCTCTGCCCAGCACTCACCCATGTGCCAATCCTGCCTGGGACCAGGGACATCTCCCACCTGCCGAGGACCTGCCTCTACCCACTCATCTTTGTGCCACCCACTCCTCAAAGGTCCTCTCTCCAGTGCTGGACTTTGTTTATGGTGACATTATTTGAGGTCATCTAACAGGTCATGTAAAAAGCAAACTTTGAACTGGAATTTCTTAAACATGCAGTTGGACAGCAGGTGAAATTTTTGTAATTAATGCAGTCTATTAACTTAGATCCTGGAAACAATTCAGGACATCATGATGTCGAAGACATCAACTTTTTGTGGGTGCTCCTACTCTCCCCTTTTGCACTACTCACTTCCTATCACAGTAAGGATTTTTCATAGTAAAAAATATGATATTTTAGTTTTTATGCTTTTAACTTTACTGTATCCTCTTTCTCTACTCAGATCTCTCAGTTTCTGACAGGGTGTGACTAAGAGCCAGTGAGTTTCTTTTGCTGCAGCCCAGTTTCCCAGCAGGTTGTTTCAGCATTCTTGGTTGCCCCTCCACTTCTGCAGTAGAACCAACCTTGTTATCCACAGTGGCAATGGCAGACATAAAAATAAAAATAGGCAAAGTGGCATACAGGTGCTGACTACACTGCCACACTTTTGCACTTATACTGTTATATGTACTTCTGTAAATTGGATAACCTGTATGGGGCATTATTTTCAGGTTGTTAACAACATTTAATGACGTTTTGACTCCTGAAGCATGGTAAATTCCAGTACTGTCAGTAATTAAATTCACACCCAAAATCCTGACTATTTCATAAAAAAAAATTTCTTTTTAACAGGTGAAATAACGAAATTATGATGGTGGGCAGACAATTATTTTAATTTAAATAGTATTTATTGATCTGCCTGTGGTCCAGGACATGAATCCAGCTATATATAACACACAAAAATCATCTGCTTCCTTCTGCCAAAGTTTATAAACTCTCTCTCTGCTTCTTTGTTGCAATAGCCTAGATCTCCAATAACGACCATGTGAACTCAGAGGTACACTCTTGATTGAATGATCTTGACTTCCTTACATAGTCTTATATGCATAGCTTTTTGTTAATTAAGCTCCAGACAGATGCTTTTATTCAGCAAAGGGTTTCAGGATGCAGGTGTATGCAGCTTCTGGGATGATTAGATGATTATCTTTCAGGAGGGCATTGCTGGACCATTCTGCTTTATAGTTCATCACCATTATCTCTCACTAAGAGTCTAGCCTGTATAGAAAACAAGGAAGGTTTTCTCATCCTCATTATTTTCCAAACCACTAATTCCCTGACAAGAATATTTGTAAATCCAAGTTGGTCCTTACAATGGCTAGATGAAAATGTGACCTAAAACTATTGCTATGTAAAACAAGTTACAGATTCCGACATAACGGTCAACAAAATGGTGTTTTTCATAAAGTGAAAAAACACTAACTATCGTGTACTTATAGCTTACAAAATATCTTTTAGGTCACAAGTATTTATTACCTAAATGTAGAAGTTACACATTATTTCAAATGTAATCTGTTATCTTTTTGTCACTTCTTTAATCCCAAGAAGTTTAGAGAACATTAAATTATAGAACTCTGTTATTAGATGCAGTAGAATGGGGGCAATCATTCGGCAAGCCTCACTGAGAAAGTAATGCCAATCTTTTGGAAACTTTGTGCATGTTATCTGAGAAGAGATCAATTAGAGGCTAAAAATTTCCTTGGCCTGTATTTTTTTTCCTTTTTTTTTTTTAATAAGTGATATAATTTGAATATGCTGCTTGCAGACTATCAAAAGGCTAAATAAGCCCTACCTAAATTTTCATGTTGCTATTCTGATTAATATTTATATTGACAAGTATCTGGCAGGAACAGGCATGAAATGCTTCACTCTACATAATACAGCACCCTGGCAGTGTGTGCTTGTAAAAGGAAAACTGGACATTATGCAAACAGACTCAAAATGAGTAATTCACACCTCCTCCCCGAAGCACTTACAGTAAATACAGCAAATCAGGGGGCTGTCTGGGTCTACATGTCACAACACAAATATCCAAACCGAGACAGAGGAGGCTGATCTGCACCCTCTAGTGACCCAAACTAGTTGAAGCATTAGCAGCTACAAATTACTAAATGACTGGGAACATTTCTCTCCTAATCAAGACCTTTATCGTTCTATTATTGGTTTAGGGCAAATAATAAAAAAAAATTCAATGAAACTGGGAAAACCGGACTGCAGCAGGATATGTAGAAGCCTCCATGGACCTTAGGTGTTAAATTCTTGCAGGTGCCAGCCCAGCTGTGAGCAGCTGTACAAGGTGCAAAACAGGCCCATACTGTCCACCCATCCCCAAAATCCTGCATCACACACCAGGGAGGTCCAGGCAGTCCCTGCAAGAGAGGGCTGTGCTGCTCCCAGCTTCCTGCAGCCCTGCAGCTGGATTGTACGGATTAGCCCGGGGCAGCCTTGAGTGCATATTCCAAAAATAAAGGCAGTTATAGTAATCTGCTGTGGCAAGCGTGCGTGTGTATGATACACATTTACTGCAAGCCCAGTGATTTAATAGGATTAAATTCTGATCAGCAGAGAGAAGATTGATCATAGTAATGAGAAGATGGGTAGAGCACGTTTGGCTCAGTGGCAAACTGGCTTGAGGAAGAAAGTGATACACTTCTGTGTACATTATGAAGGAATCGTATCAGACCTTAGGCTTATTCACTATAATAAGTAAGCAATACTGTGGGAAAATTAGATAGGCTGGAATTCTCCTTTTTAGGCAAGCATCTAATGCTTTGCTGTGATACTTTATTTGCTTTTTCATTCTAGGCATGAAATGAAGTGTTCAAAATAATATGGTCAAAAAAGCAGATTTACAAACACAGAATTCCCAGCCCAGCAGCAAATGTAGTACCATATAATGCAGCGTTGGGTGAAGATTATCACAAAGTGTTTTCCATGGCTGGATTCAAAGTCTGTGTTTTCAGTGAACCTGACAGGGAAATCATCTGAGAAAGAATAGACTCCCAGTGTTGCCAAATTCCAAGGCAACTCTCCAAAGGGGACAGCTCACAGCATACAGATGAAGTAAAGGAAACTACAGGGGGTTAGACTCTGGTAAAGTATAGTATAGGTGGCCTTTACTTAGAGAGAAAGCAAGCATTGGGCTCCAGGGAATTACCAGGGAGAATAATTAAAAATTTGGAGGAATGCTAATGTGCTGAACTAAGAAAAAGAGAAAATGTAAAGATTAGTGGGGAAAAAAAGTAGGTCAAGGGAGAAGAAAAGGCAGTGAAACCTGACGACTGCAAATGTGCTTTCCTGCCCTCCTGGCATCCTCAAAATTGATAAGGAGAGATTGGCAGAAAGCAAGCAGTGCATCCAGCATATTGAAGTGCAACTGGCAGACACTTTTAATGAAAAACAGTAATTGGAAAATGTTCTCTCCAAAACTACTTTTGCCAGAGGTGTTTTGTGGGGTTTCTTTCCTGTTCTGTGTTTCTAGAACTTATTTGTTGGCAGGGTGGTTGCTGTTGGTTTGCTGGGGTTTTTTTGGTGACAAATTTTGTTTTAATGTGGCCATTCTGTCACCTTTGCATTGCTGCATTTCAGTTTTGGTTTGCTGCTTTGAAGTGTAATAGACCTTTACTTAAACCTAGAAGTTTATCAGACACTGAATGTGCAATTTTTTAACTTAGGAAAAGTCTCATCAAGAAATGGGGATGTGAGTTCAGGAAGTGTAAAAAACTACTTAACAAAAGGAAAATTAAGATGTTTTTCAAAAGTTGCAAACATCTTTTTCATGCTATTGCATTTTATTTTTTACCATGTTTAGTAATAAGTCTCTACAAAGGATCCAATGTTTTTTTGTTTTTTAGTTCACGAAGCAGAAGCAGTAAATAACAACTTCCCTAATGTTCATTATCTGATTAAAGAAATTGAGGCATGTAACAGTGCAGAGGTTAAAAGACAGGGAGGATTAAAGGATGAGTGAAGCTAATTAAGGAAACAGCCCTGCAAGCAATTACATACATGGTTAACTTTAAGCACTTCAGCATTGATAGGTCTACTCACATGCTTAGGTTAAGCACATGTGCTTGTGAACTGGAGCTTGAAGACCACATCCTGTGAGATGCTGAGGATGTGTTAAGCACTGAAGGCAGCAGGATTGTCCTATTCCAGCGGGAGCTCTGGATATTGTGCACTTTCCCAGTGCCAGGCTTCAGGACAGGGCAGCAGAGGCTAATTGGGAAGAGGGTTCTCACAGAGGTTTCATGTTAACTGCTCCTGGAGAGCATTTCTTTTCAGAAACATTTTGAATCAAAGCTTCATTGATAAGCATTTATTTTTAATGAGCTCCCCAAGACTGATACTAAAATTAAGAATGTTTTCAATGCTATTATTCTGCAATATAGGGTTAAAAAAAGGGATCCATTCTGCTGGGATGGGTTGGTACAAAGTATGTGCCTGAAAGGAGTAGCTTGTGTCAAGGTGAAGTTTTACTTCTCAAGCTCCATTTTAAGCAGCAGCATAAAGTGAGCTACCTTGTTCACTCCATTGGGCTCTTGTCAAGGTCACAGCCCAACAAAACCAAAACCTCATGCCCAAAGGATATATAGCACAAGAGTCTACATTTGATCCATTATTCCCTAGATTAAAGTTAGTTCTCCTTGTCTCTCCTGCGGTGATCTTTTTTTTTTTTTTTATTTAGAAAAGGCACAGGATCATTAATCCAATAGGATTTTTTCAGTTTGCCAGTTTAAATTTTAGCACAAGTGTCTGTAACTTAAGCAAAGGAATCAAATGTAATTTGGTCACATCTTCTGATGGTCTTAACCATGCATGCTAGCTGGGAAAATATTTCTCGCATTGTGTTTGGTTGGCTCTTTTCAAGAAGAAATGGTTGTGGATATCTTTTCTTGCATTTGTTTGATTGTTTGTTTCTTCTCCCGGTGTGCCAAAAGGAAAGGGTTTATTTGGCATCACACTCTGTGTCGTTTATGGTCTTTCTGTATCATTTCCAGAGAAAGAAATAGTTGTTGACACTGATTTGGAAATTAGGATTAAACTGTCAGCATTGTAACTGCCAACCAGTTGAGCAGAGAGTAAAATGATGAAAAGTGAGAAGACAGCCTTATCTTAGAGTATATCTCAGTGTCCTATAGTTTCCTTAGATGGAATCCATTAAAATGTCTGCTTTGTATTTATTTATTTGTTTTTCAGTTCAGAGGAGATGACCTTTTTTAAACTAGGCACTGTAAAAACTTTACTACTGGTGTTTTGTCAGCTGCTGTCCTCACCAGTGAGACTCCATTAGTAGTGGCAATTGTGCAAATTCAAAGGCAGGGAGGGAAAGGCATGGAGGAGAGGAAGAAATGATTGATTGGGGTATCATAGAAATTGTCCTTTGATATGAAACTCTTAATTATCGTTAATTTGACTGTCTGAGGCAGTCTCTGAAGAGAGATTCAGAGGGATGGACTTATGGGGATGGTCCCTTCTCTTCTCCTGGTTGTTGTTCCATCCTGAGGTGCAAATTCTGGAGCAAATAAACTGGGAGATTTTACATGCCAACAGCAATATATGGCTGCTTGGCTTTAAATTCCTACTCACTACAAAGATCTCTCATTTCACAGAAACACCATTCTTCTCACTATCAGAGAGTTTTCCATGCCCAGCCAAATAATGTTGGCAATTATTTCTCCTCTGAGTTTTTTGAGAGTGTGTCCATTAGCAAGTCAGATTCTCCCCATTGTGTTCTGCTGCCCCACTTACATGCTCCTATGTACATTTTGAAAATAAATAGGTTTTCTTAAAAGGTAAAAATCTCATTTAACATTTTCAGCAGTACCTTTTATGTACTGGTAGGTCTTACACTGCTAGTGTGGATGCCCGTGTTAAAAAGAGAAGGGCCAGGTGGCATCACTCCCTTCTGCAGCCATTTTGTCAGGGTTCTGCTGCTGCTGCTAGCATGGTATCAATGTTCTGTTTCTGGCAATTTTTAGTAACAAATGAATGTGTTGCCACAAGCCTAGTGCCCCTGCTAACGAGAGGATGGTTTCCATAGCCTGTGCAGAGGCGGGAGCTCACCTGTCCCTCTGTGTGTCAGTGCTTGCACAGCTTTCCCCCAGCACTCCCCTGTACACTTGTCTCCAAAAGGCTGCACTTGGCACGGGCTGTGCACAGGGCTCTGCAGGAATAGCTCAGAGCTGGTTTCTGGGTACCTGGGAGGCCATTGCTGCCTCCTTCACCTTTGTGGCTCCCTTCATTTCGACCCCTCTGGTTGGTGCCTCCTGGGAGCCGTGAGCATCCCATGGTGGTGGATCCAGGCTCACCTGGCCGGGGCTCTGCCAGCAAGCAGCACTGGGACTGGAGCACGAACGAGAACTTGGCCTTTGCACTGCCCTGAAGTTATCTCTCAGAATTTCCAATGACAGTATCTTCTAAAGGCCCTAATTCTTCTTAAACCTTGTGTAATTCAACATCAAAGATCATACCCAGCTGCGCTCACTATTGCTTTTTTCTCTCTTCAGATCCAAATCTGTCGCTAACTGCATTTTCAACTTTTTCAAGTTCCTGTGTCTTTTGAAGTGTCACTATGCCTGTGTTCCCCACAGCCTATTCCCCAACCTGCTTTGCACTGTTATCAAGGACTGAGTGATCCTTTGTCCCAAATCCTCAAAGGAATATTTCAGTTCTTTCTTTATCCGTTTCTGAGACAACTCTGTCCCTTGGCCTATGCACTTCTTAATTTACTCTTAACATTCAACGCATTTTTCTATGGGCACTTAAAATTCACTCTTAACTTTCCTCATTTCAATCAACATTCACACAGGGACACTTACATGTGTCTTGAATTGTCATTTTATTAAAACCCTTTGCTCCTTTACCATTTCAATTACCATTCTGTATAATATCATTTGCATTTGCATGGTACCTTCACCCATAAAAGACAAAAGTTTTTATTCTCCCTTAATAGATGTGTAAAATGGACTCAGAGAGATTAGAAAGATGTCTTGGCTGCTCAGCACAACTACACGGTCTCCAATTCAAGAGCTTAATTACATTAGAGGAAAATACTGTAAGCACAATGGATTGACATGTAAATCAAAGTGATATAAATTACAGATCTGGATCAGGGAATCTTGATTTGGTTTGCATTTGCACTTTCCCTTGTTATTCTGAAAATGTTTGCCCTTAATGGAGTGCATAATCATTCAAAATTGCAACTGCACATAGCCTTTACTCCAGGTGGAGATTTCTTACTACATACTGTTCATACATGTTTATTTAAGCAGAAAATTTAACATACATTTATTCACATTCTATTGTAGATAGCTGAAATTACACTAGTTCACTATGTCTTCAATTTTAGTAGACAAGCTATTTTTTAATTTGTATCAAGCTGAATGTACAATTACAGCACAGAAAATGTGCGAGCTGAGATTTGGAAAATATGCTGTTAGTAACCCCTTTTTTCCATAAGTATCAACAGCACCATTTATTAAAATATATGTTAGCGTTACATTTGTATTGACTGCATTTAGTGAATGGGAAGCTTGTTTCTTGTCACTCTAAACAATGTATTAGGACTCCAAATCTGCAGTAGATGTGTAATGAGATTTTCAAAACTGCACTGACAATCAAGTTCCTGCTTCCAAAGGAATCGATGGATACAAGGTGACCTGTAGGTAGTCTTGACAATTCCCAGAGGCATCTGTTTGCAAATGTTCTCAAAAACCTGTGCTGGGGACCTTCAGTTTTCTGAAATTAGTTGAGTTCATCCTCACTTGCTGTGTCTATTCATGGATTTTGAAATAACAAAACAGGCTGTTCTTTTCAACTTGAAATTGATCTCATTACTGTGTGTGACTTATTTGGAAAAGAAGCACATGTTCTCTCTGCTCCTGCAGAGCTGCAGCACAAAGTCACTTGGCCAAAAGCTTTTCTGCAGTCCTGAAAAGACTTACACCTGCAAAAGTAAACAGAACCTATCATCTGTGCTGTTACACAGATAAATATAGAAGATATTAGTAGCACATTATGTATGTTGCAAATAAAGTGGTCAAAAAAAATATAAAATAATGTTATGATGATACTGCATATCATTTGAAAAGCAACATTCTTCAACTCCTTTTTGAGCTGTTATCAATTAACCAGGATTTTATTTAGCGATAAGTTATATGAAGTCCAAGTCTTAACACTTGCTCGATAGACACATAATTTCACAATAAATTTTAAATAGTTTTAAAATTATATATATATATATATATTTATATAGCATAACTTCAGTGAAGAAATATTGTTATCATTTTTTCTTTGCTTGAGTTAGCAGTGGACTTCAGGAAACTTTTTAGATTTTCTCAGCTCTAAACCCTGGTTTCAGTTCATGGTCATCAAAACCCTCTTGAAGTCCCTGAGAGCTGCAGCCTTGCTGTGTGACTCCTCATCCTTTTTCCTGTGCAGGGGGTTCTGCTATTGCTTATCCACTAAGTGGCTTTTACTAGAAAATGATTAACAAGTTTTTCAGAGTATTAGATCTTTCCCCAACTAACGCAAGGAGAAAAAACAATAAGAAAAAGAATTAATTTTCTGTGCAGTCTGCATGCACAAAGTGTGTCCTAAGAGATGTGAGAGGAGACAGAAATGGCAAAGGGATGAAATGGGATGGGTCAGCCTGGGCACAAGAGGAAGATGGGCCTGTGGCATCAGGGAATCAGACCCCTCCAGACCCCTGTGGCTGCCCTTCTGGGTCTTCAAAATTGGTGTGTGCCTCAGACTGGCTGTACCCTAAGGGGCCATCAGTGGGACAGGTTCTGCCCTAAGGGGGACATCCCTGGGAGAGGCTGTGCCCTGAGCAGGACACCCTGGGACAATCAGCAAACCAGGTGAAACTGCCCCTGACACCCCTCCAAAGGTAGGGAGTGCTCCCCAAAACAGCCAGAAGCTCCACTTGACCCGCCCTAGCACAGACACCACAAAACATTTCCCACCCAAGGACATTTTTTATGATGTGGCAATTGTCATGCTGTGTACAAAGAAAAATGTGTTTCAGTTTGACACACTGAGAATTACTATTTCATTTCTAGCTAGTGATTTTAAATAATTTTCATTTTATTCTAAAGAATGATATTTTAAGAGCCTTAAGAAAGAAATGTTTCATATTTTATTCAAAGGAAATGTTTCATTATGGTTTGTTTGGGGTTTTTTCTCTTTCTTCCTGCTTTCCTTTTCCTTGTGGCTTGCTGCAAATTTGAGCTCTCTTTAGTTTTGTTTCAGGTTAATCCCATACAACTTTCATTTTGACAAATCTTTAGGCAAATCACAGTATCTGTTATTTATACAGTTCTGTCTGTTAAAGAAGTGATATGCACTTCTCACCACTTTAAGGACAAATTGAGGCCTTAATCCTGTAAAGACCTACCTATTTTTATGGGCAGAACTGCTTACTGAGCATAAAGTTAATCACATTAAGCTTGTAAAGCACTAGAGATCCTGGAATGGAAAACATTAGAGATGTGCAAAGTAGCATTTTGACTTTCAAACACTTCTCCCTTTCTCTGCCTTCTCCTGCAGAAGGATGGGGGACTCATTCAAATGCACTAAAAAATAGCTAGAATCTCAGTTTTGCATATTTTTATTTCTCTTTTGCAAAGAACATATTCTTTATACTAGTTGTATGTCAGTTTGAAACAATGTCTGTCTGCTCAGTTCAACTTAAAATATTTTATTTTGATCATTAAAGATACCCTATTAGCAGAGTGAGTAAGAGCTATGCAACACATAGGAAATTGTTACTCGCCTTATTTCAGAAGGTGCTCTTAGTCAATCTTTTTACAGCTGGGATAATGCCCTATTTGTTCTCCTTCCTCTCCTCCCTGCTCTCTGCAGAACTCAGAGCCTAGAGCTACTGACAAACCAAAAGACATCTTGCTCTTTTCTGAACCTTCTTGCCCTTTCTCCCATCCAGAGAGCCCGGGAGCCTGCTCTGTGTGGACTTCACTCAGGTGACACTTGTCACTGTCCTTTTTTTGGTATGTGGGGGAAAACAATCCTTCCCTCAAACAAGTCAGACACAATGAGGAATAGGGTTCAGCTCAGCTTTTTGCCTCAACCAGAGTTTGAAATTGACTTTTCTCAAAATATATTCTAAAGGAGTACAGGAGATGTTGTTTTTGGCATCCTCTGGGCCATACTCCTCCTAATTTCTTTCTTTTGCTCTAATTTTCATCCTCTTTGCTGTAATTTGGCTGCACTTTCCCATCACTCAAGCAGAGACAGCTTCTGAGACCTACACACACGGTACCGGATAAATACAGGTTGGAAGCAAAAGCAATTGTTCCCATGCTGGGCAAGACAGAAATAGAAGTTAAGGGATAAAGCTTTCGCTGGGTCTGGGAAGTCTGAGAACCACTAGAAGCTGTAAGGTATGCAGGTGTAAATGCAGGCATTCACACTGTGAAAGCAGCTGGACTTTGGCATGGGTGGTGTCAGGCAGGCTCTGCAGTGCCAGAGCGTCCCTTGGGCACGGCTGGCGTTGCAGGAAGCTGTGACAAACCTCAGGATAAAATGCAGATTTTATCCTTGGCATAGGAGTCCAGGTTCAAACATTCACAGTGCTGCTGATCATTGTTTATCTCCCCAGGGTTCAAAGGGTACCTGGGGCTCTGGCAGTGCAGGTCCCCACATGCCCGTGGCTCTCAGGGCTGGCATTTAGTGGCTCTGCAGCTGTGCCAGAGCAGCCTGGCTGCCAGAGGCCCCAGAACACGCTCACAGCATGCTGATAGAGGGAAAGTTTTGGCTGGGGGAGCTACACCACATTCCTGACTGACAGAAGTGAAGATGTTTTTTTTCTGCTGACATAGCTGAACACACAGGAGAGGTCTGCCAGTGCAGCTGAGAGAACTAGAGTTGTGGAGTAATTTTTTAATTAAAAAAATAATTATCCATTGTGATTGTTCCAGAAATCTTGAAAATATGAGACCAAAAGGCCCTAGAACTATAAAAAAATGAAATCAAGTATTATAATTCAAAAGTCTCATCATTTGCAGTAATGAGGAAGCACAGGTCATGATTTATTTTTTCTTGCAACAAGAAACATTGCTCTTTGATTTATGAGAGCCCTTCTCTTGTGCCCTGAAACCATTTCAGCCAGTGGAGTCATATGTTGACACAAGTCTCCATTACTTGGGCAGAGTCAGGGTGTAAACAGCACATAATATTTGCTTAAGGGTTTGAACTTCTTTTTTTTTATCTTCCTGATACTTTTCAGGAAATAAGCAAGTATTGGTACCTCATTTCCAAATTACAGTAATTTCACGAATATAAGCCGCACCTGTTTCATTGAAGAATCCAGCCTACCCCAGTACTGCGGCTTATATTCAGGTGCGGCTTATCTATGGACAAATCCCGTGGTCTACCCGGCTACCGGGAGGTGCGGCTTATAATCAGGTGCGGCTTATAATCGTGAAATTACTGTACCCTAAGACTGATCAAGCACCAAAGATTTTTTTTTCATTTTTAACTTGAATTTTCATAAAAATTGATAAAGAAAATAGTTAGCATGTCATTGGTAGGAAAACACAAGGAAAAAATCTCCATGTAAATCCTCATAACATATCATTAGTGACAATCCTAATAAAAGCTATATCTCAAGTCTTTCTCCCATGTGGCTCCCATTGGTCTTCCTAGGGTTAGTGTTAAGCCTGTGGTTAGGGTTCAGAAATCCACAAAGCCCACAGCTCCAGGCACACTGCAGCTGCAAAAGTCATGCCAAGGGAAACACAAGACTGCCACAACATGGCACATTTCACACCTTTTAACTTGGAACCAGCCTTACTGTATTTTTAACATGCAATTACAAATACAAAGATGAAATCTAAACATTCAGGTCAGGCTTCCATATGAGTAAATATATTCTTTAATTTATTAATGAAGTTCAGAATCTTGTTAAATTGTTTATTAAATGGAGCTTCAGTATCTTTTATGTCTCTAGCTGAATGTATTTTAAAGAGTTAGGAAGTCAATACATGAAAGATTAAAATCTTGTGATTCACTAGTCTCTCACAGCAGGGTGGCCAAGTCTGCTCCCATTAAAGCTGTCATTGCCATGGTACCTAAAATACCAACATTCACAGACTGAGTGAAATGTGCACATGAAGGTTTTCAACATTCTCAACCAATGAATATAAAAGTAACAATTAATAATCTTACACATCAATGTTCTCCTGCAAAGGCCCATCTTCTAATTTTGTGCACATTTCAAACTTACTATTCTTGGATTTGGAGGAATGTTTATGTCAGTCTTGCCACTGATGCGAATACAAAGCACATTCAAACAAATTATTACTTTAATTTTGTTGTGTGCCCACTTCTCTCCAATCCCAAAGTTTTTCCACACAGTTTGAACAACATGCTCTGTTGCTGTTAAGGTACTCAAGGCGCCTATAGTTTAGAATACATGAAACATTTTTAATGACAGCATTGTTTTCTTAGAATAGCAACCTTTCTGTTGAAATTTTTCTAGGTTTATTTTCCTCTCTTCTTTTGCAGATTGTGCTTTGACGATAAGCATTTAAATCACTTTAAATCAGAAAGATTGAAATGTCTTTTTTTTTTTTTTAGAATAGATCATACAAAACATAAACAATTACAGCATTGAAGTTTAATTATACATAATTGGCACTGCAGCATCTCAAGGTCTCCAATATAGTTTCATAACTTACATATTTTATAAATCAACTGTGCACATGGAAGACACTTTACAAGGAAGGCATTGACACAACAGTGATTCCTTTATGGCACTTTATTTTATGTAAAGATGTCTTTAAGGGAGGTGTCAGGTGAATACAGAGTTATTTAACACCTTTTATCTGTTTATTCTAGTTTGTAAGTATGTGTGAGTGTGCATGCTTCTACATAATGTATCTAGTAATACATGGTGTATTTTAATACCTAGGTGTCTACTCAAATTACTACACCCTAGGGGAGTGGAGTATTGTAAATTTTGGCATTTAACCACATCATAGGGAAGCTTCAAGCAAATAAGAAAAAAATGCTGTTAGCAAGTGTGCTGCAGCACAAGTGACCAAAAAATTAACACTGCAGCTAAATGGTGTGCTAGGGCCCTAGACATACCAGGGGAAATACCTATAGCCAAATTTTGAACAGAAGAACCACTATTTTCCCAATTTTTCATAAGCCACTGTGCCTCCATATCATCAATCTTTATAAGCACATAAGAGCAGTAAATTAATGAACACGTAATGTGTTTAAGCAATTCACACATAAACTTACGAACATGCTGAAGTTTGTGTTTTTGTACTTAGAGCGTCATCTAGTGGGAAGTTGGGATTATGGACCCTCCCTTCCCTGTTCCTTCAGCTCCAAGTAGACTAATTTGTAAAAAGGAAAATAATACAACAGAGATAGCTGTGAAGTGACAAAGCTTTCTTGATAAATAAAATTTACATTGTTATAAAAAGATAAAAGTCAAACTAGACTGTTGGAGTAAAGTTAAATTATTGTAGACTTCTGAAAAATTATTATCAGATATCAATATCAATTATACAGGCAAACATGCATATGTCATAACAAATCTTTACACGTACAGTTTTAAAGTATATTTAATATTATATTAAAATTAGTATTGATAGTTAATATTAAATATTAGTATTTTTAATAATAGCCATAAAGTGGAATAACTTTTGCTCCTCAAATGAAAATCTAAGCTTTATTCTTGAAATAATAACTCAAAATTTAGGATGTAACAAATCCATTTTTAATACTTACAGCTAGAACATAGTTTTGCATGAGGAAACCTTCAGAAAAATAATTTGGTGAGCATTTCCTACAAAATCATGCCTGGACACTATTTCTTCTCTGGCACAGGGACTCAGGCAGTCAGCTTTTCCAAAGCTTTGCTTTAAACCTTAAAATAAATAGCTTCCTTAAAAGAATAACGTTCAGTTTAAACAGTTACAATACAGCAGAACTACACAAATTCAGCAGCCAGTCCAGATTTCTGCTGTTTTCAGCTGTGATGGTGCTTCAGGTGTCCTGAAGCATACTTCATGATATCATTGATTTATAAGGGATACAATACTGAATTGCTGGGGTTAAATAAAAATCTCTGGGGTGCTACTTTATTATTTATTTCCATGCTGAAATGAAAATTTGAAGCCACCTGGACTACTGACTAAACTTTAAAGGGATTAAAATACCTGCTGGAAAATTTGGAATGGATTGAGGTCTTGGTGGAGCAGGTTTTTTTTGTTTTCACGAACTTAACTTCTTTGAGAGATAATTACTGAAGTGCTATAAAACAGGCAATCTTACAGGAAGTTTTGACCTGATAGAAATGGATTGGAGTTTGTGTGTGTGAGATACCTGACCTGAAAACATGTTTTTTCAAGTTTATATATTGCTTGCAGATCCAAGTTCTGTGCAGACATCTTTCCTCTTTACCAAAGACCTCAAGACTTTTTAAGACTGGGGATGGACTTTTTAGTAGCAAGGTCTGTAACAATAGATAAGGGGTAATGATTTTAGACTGAAAGAAGTTAGATTTAGACTGGACAAAAGGAAGAAATTTTTTGTGATGAGGGTGATAGGATTCTGGAACAGGCTGTCCAGAGTGGTGGCAGATACCCCATCCCTAGAAACATTGAAGGTGAGGTTAAACAGGGATCTAAGCAACCCGATCTACTTCAAGATGTCCTTGTAAATGTCCCTTCCAAACCAAACCGTTCCATGACTGTGATTCTGTGATTTTCTTAATGGGGATGGGAGAAGGTTCAGTTGAATTTGAAGCTGGACTGAAAGATCCAGGACTGCCTGTACAGCTTGGGACTAGAAATCGATGGTTCCTCTCTCTGGAGGACCATCTTAAAGGAAAGCTGTCTTACTGTAATGAAGAAGAGGAAGAAGAGGTATAGAAAGACATCAGCAAGGGAAGAGGTAGCAAGAGAAACAGAAACACAATGGAAAAGCCTAATAAATAGAAAATGTCATGAAAATTAATAGACAGCAGGAGAGAAAAAGGAGACAGTACAATGGGAGAAAACAGGGACTTCGAAAAGTTCAAATAAAATACTAGCTTAACCTCAGTAACCCACTCATACTGTAAGGGCAGAGAATCTCATTTAACATTTCTTAGGTTTCAGAATTCATTGTCCGCTGAAAGAATACTTGATAAATTATTTAGACAGTTTCAACTGAGATTGGAAAAATCCCAGCCTGTCAGAAGCTAGGTTAAAAAAGGTTGATGCTGTATAAATAATTTACTTCTTTGGGGAGGAAAAAAACATACAAATGCCGTGTGTAGAATAGAGAAGAGCAAAACCTGCTGACGCTCAGTAGCCATACAGTGAGTTTAAGCCAGCACTACCAACTGAGTGCTCTCCATTATAAGCAGAGGCTATGCCAAAGCTAACTTATCAAAAGAGGGCCAACATTAAAGGCTACAATTCAGTTCTTTCATACATGCACACTTTTAACACTATGAGGATAGTCCAATTAAATATATACACACACATATATATAAAAGCCTCTTTTTTCAGTGATTTCTCATGGCAATTAATTTAAATAATGCAAACTTATCACAGCAGTGTTGGGTTTTTCTTAATTCAATAATTTCATTTCTACAAAACAGACACCCTCCAGCTTCACCTAACAATCCACTGTTCTTAGCAGAGAGTTCCTGTTCTAGTCAGAATTGCCTAACATTTCAAGGGAACCACGTTACGGGGTTTGCTTGTTTAGGCATGAAGTAATTATTACTTATTTTTTTAAATAATAGTATCTTCTAAGAAAAATCACCATGGTAACAGAGGAAAGGAATTTTTTACATGTATAATCTGTTATGGTTTTTATTTCAGTAAGCAGAGGTACATAATTTGACAGCAATGACCTTCTATTGCAACATACCGGCACTGTGTAATACTCTGAGTAAAGTAATTTCAGTAATATCAGATGCACAGTGAGCACAGAAGTTGTCCCCACTGTCAGCTTAGCTTTGTTGGCTGTCACAAGTCAACAGTTCCCAAAGACACCATTCCATAAGGAACTTTTTCCCCTGGTCCTCCCTGAAGTCTACAGAAACTGAGGAGACTCAGCAGCCCAGGAGGGATAAGGTCCAAAATTCTGTCCTTACCTCTGAGCACTACAATCCCCCTCAGATAAATAAAAATCAGCATATCACTTAATTCTCTGTATGGTCAATGCACTCAGTGTATTGAATGATATCAATAAATGGAATTATTGTTCTGGCTGATATGTATCAGGGCCATCTCAGATTTGTGGCTAGCAAAAGAAAATAAATACTATAGATATGGAAGGTGATTGATGGATTAAAGCTCCGCAGACAGGAGTTAGCTAGAACACAATACCTCAAAACTCGTTTGTGTGTGCCCATATATAAAACTGGAATTCCACTTGTCTGCCTCCTACGCAGGCTGGCCAGCTCAGCAGGCTCAGCCAGGATACCTGCATGTCAAAGCTGCTGTGCAGAGTCTGCCTTGATACTTGTCAGGAGGATTATTATGTGTTCCCTGCGTGAAGGAGATGGATATAGATTTTCAAAGTATTGCCTGGGAGAGCACACCAGAGCAGCACACCCCATAATTTGGCTGACATGTGAGGGAGGCTGGGGGAGGCAGAGTCATGACTTTATTAATTCCTGAGAAACTTAAAAGCATATGGTCCCCAGCATGACAACATGTACTGCAGGCATGGCCATGACCAGCCAAGTGCACCCTGTAACTAGAAATATAACACTTTCTGTCTCTCTTCAGTGTCCTCTGAATGCTTTTTTAACTAATTCATGTAATTTCCTTCTGTAATACTGATGTGAAGAAGATTCCTTTGTTTTGACCTATAAGTCTCAGTCACCTTTCAGCACTGGGAGGCTCTTACATCTTCTTATGTCGAGGGCTTTAGCCAGGGAGAGTGGGAAATCCCTGGCCACCCCAGCCTTTGCCCAGGGACCCCTCTGGATGTTTCACAGGCTTTGGGATGGATCAGAGTCAATCATCACTGTCCTGATTTTTGTCAGCTCTGAGGTCGGAGGTGTTCAGTAAAGATACATAAATCTCATCACAATAGGATTTGCCTGAAACACTGGCTTTAATTAGGTATCCTTTTTTCCATATTAAATCTTTTTCCCACAAGAGCTTAATGAAGAGATAATAAAAGAGTTGGAAGCTTTCTCTTTTGCATTTACAATGGATATTTTTACACAGCTAGTGCTCAAAGCAGAGGTACATGTTCCAGGTTGCCTGAAAGTGTTAAAATGACCATCCTCAGGTGTAGTAGCAAAGTATTTATACGCAGGTATGACAACAACTTGTAAAGTCTTATGGACTTTGCAGGAGTTTCCCTTTTAGAGCTACCTTTCAAAATGAAGTGCAAAATCTGCTGTCTATGATGGAATTCTCTCAATTTCAAAGACTAAGCTCAGCTTAGTTCAAACTTACTGCAAAATTGAGTTAATATTTTGTATTCCTAAATATTTTTTTAAAAGCAAACTTCAGAAAAATCAAGTAATTCCTTACTATTTATCCCTTTCAAATAAGGCTTTATTCTCTGCTTGTCATAGATCAAAGGGTTTATCAAGGTTTTTATGTATTTATTTACTATTTTCCCCAGACTTGTCAATTTGAGCATAACAAATAGATAAAGGTAAACAGCACAAAATAGTTATGACAAATACTGAACAAAAAGAAATGGAGAATTAATGTCCTTGTTAAATTTGACATCATCCTCTGCTTCCAGAATTAGCTGCCTATTCAGTATTTTCTTCACATTTATTTACACGCGCTACCAGAGGGGGAAAAAAAATCACTAGTGGCTAAATATGGCACAGGATTTTAAAAGTCTATTGCAGTGTTATTTTTTTCCTGTATAGACCTCTAGTCATTATATGGGAAAATCCTTACGTGGCAAAACAAAACTTTTAATCCTCTCTGCCTTTTGTTAACACTGATGCAAACTGGAGAGCAGGCTGCCTTGGGAAGGAGTTTTGAGAGTGCAGATCCCCACCCCCAAAATATCCCACTGTGCTACGGGGGTTGCTCTGTGAGAACAACTGAGATTCAGCCACTGATACGAGATATGTGCCCCTTTGGGTTCAATTCTCTGTGGAAAAAAAACGTAATGGCGCACATTGGGTGGGAAGTGTAATCTTTAAACTAATACAATATACAGTAATTTCACAATTATAAGCTGCACCTGATTATAAGCTGCACCTCCCGGTAGCCGGGTAGACCACGGGATTTGTCCATATATAAGCTGCACCTGAATATAAGCCGCATTTTTTTTCTTTTTATTTTTTTAAGCGAGGATCCATGTGTAACAAAGTAACAAATTAGTAACAGAATCACTGCCAGCTGGGTTTGGTGTCAGGTGCTCAAGTTGCAACAGCTTTTATAGACCAGCAAAGCCTTTAAAGGCAGCCTCGGGCACCCTCCCTGGTTGGCTGTCACTTCTGGGTTGGCATTTCACTGGGATTTGTCCATAGATAAGCCGCACCTGAATATAAACTGCACTACTGGGGTAGGCTGGATTCTTCAGTGAAAAAGGTGTGGCTTATAATAGTGAAATTACTGTATTAGTATGAGTTTTTAATTGCTTGGTTGTTGGTGTGAGAGGTAAGACACAGGAAGGAGATGGAAAGGGACTTTGTGCTGTGTGTGTTTGCAGTCTGTTCCTGCAGGGTGGCTCTCACAGGGAGGGTGTCAGGAAGCATCATTTTGTCTGAAGTGACGCAGCCATTGCTGCCCCGGCACCGCGCTGCCTTCCAGCCATCCCACTGGGCTCTGCTCCAGGGCCAGCGCGCACAGATGCCAGGGAGCCAAATGGAAATGCGGGCACCACAGCTACCACTGCGGTCATTGCAAGCACAAGGGCGGGGGCTGGCCTGGGGGAGGAGTGTGTAAGCTGCATTTTGTTTCTGTTCCTGCATGGCTGCACGGTATCAATCCCCGCTTGCCTGGAGCCTGTCCCGGCTGTGCAGGGCACTGCCCCCTCTGCCCCGCCACTGAATTTGCATCGTAGCACCGAGGAGCGGGGCTCCAGCTCACCCACAGCACAACAGGAATTCATTTCAGGCCTCAGTAAGTCTCTTGAGCTCAGCAGCGTTTCTCCAGACTTACAACGAAGTAACCAAGATCAATTTGGGACCTCTCTGTAAGACGGAACATTATGACAAAGTATTTGTCCCTTTGCATTCATGAAGAGCTAAGGACTGTGTCATATGCTGATAAGACAAGGGACCAAAAAAAAACATAGAAGGAAGAAGTAGTTTTGAGTGTAAATATTCTATGATTCTGAGGCAAAGTTTAACAGTGTTTAGGTAGAGATGGATCTCACAAACATAGTATATGTAGATGTACACTTTCATTCTTCTGATTTCAAGATGTTTTTTTCCAAAAAGTGAAAAAAAGTTATCCAAATATTCACTTTTCTCTTTCTCTCATTGAACTCTATGCTTTCATGTTAATGTCCTTATTTCATGGTAATGCTTTGCTTTTTCATTCTAAAAAAGAATTCTTTGAATATTGTATTATAACCTTGACAAATAAATACAGTGCTTTGGAAATTATTCATTCAGCTGTAGTTCCATTTTCCATTAAAAAAAAAAAAAAAAACAAAAAACAAAACTACCTGAATTCTTTTTAATTTTGGGACAAACTCAAAACTCTATAGCTCCTACATAAAAGAAGGATGTTGCCCCACCTGCTGACACAGGCTCATTCTTTCTGTGGCAATAGCTGGGTCCTTCCTGTCTGAACCTTTCCTATGTTGCATTGCCTTCAACCACAACAGCACGGAAGAGATCCCCGAGTCTTCCCAAGAAAGGTGCAGCACATCCACCTGAAACTCCAGAGCTTGCTAGGTTGTTACTTGCCTACATAGAAACAGCAGGAAGAATATCAGAAAACCTAAGTCTATTTGTTTTGGAACAACTGACTGTAGTAGTCCAGCCTTCCATCAGGGAAGAGGCAAAGTCCTGTGTCAGATCACTCCAGTCCCAGCTGTTGAGAATACCTGAAATAGGAGATGGGTGGGTGAACTGCGTGGAATTGTTTATCTGCTGGCCAACACACAGGCTGCCCTCCTTTCGCAGGTTATCAGCTTTTCTCATTTCTGTTTCCATCCTACCATTACTCGCTTCTGTGACAACCTCTCCTGCAGATGCTGGCAAATGACAAACATGGCAAGGAAATACAAAGGGAAACATTTACACATTATTTATGCATATCTGCATAATCATTAAGAAGAAAAGAAATTTCTTGGCGGAGTGGAATTAAAGAAAGACCCACAAGGTTAAAGCCAGCTCTATGAAGTTCTGTCTTTCTGCTTCCTTTCACTCACTTTCTTTCTGTATTCATTATTTCATTATTTTACTTTCTCAGAGCAGTAAGGTCAAGATAGTGAGCCCAGCTGCTGGCTACTAGCTGAGACTGAGCCTTTGAGGTGGAGAGTGGGATCTGACATTACTGTATATTTTATTGAAGACTTTTTAAGGTAGCAAGTTTTTTTAGCTAGTAAATAAAAAGAGACGATTCGTGCTTTTCAAGAATGGACATTTTCCACACTCCCAGAGGTTCTTACAAGCTGACTGAAGTATAATTCAGATGGCACTTGAGAAGAATTGACTTCCTAAAATCCTCACCATCCCTGCAGAGGTGCTTTGGTCCAATTTTAAATAGATATTTCGTTCCCTGTTTTTGTTCAGCTTTTAGATGCCACTCATTTTAGTGCATCTTCCTTTGCAAATCCCAGAATAAAAAGAAATGTTGCAACTGCACAAGTCAAAGCTGTTTGAAGAGAATGTATTGTAAAATTATCTCTGCGTTCTTTTCATACTATAAAAGTGCTGACAGCCCTTTGATGTGGAAAGGATGAGATACAGTAATCTGGGGGGCTGCTATGAAAGGAACGACATGCTTTAAGCTGGAACTGTACAGAGAAACACACAGTAATGACAGCTTCACACAACACCTCATTTTATTCCTTCTTTGCACCACAGTGAATCTCTAAACCACATCTACCTGCTAATGAGCAGGGAGGCTTCTGAGCAGAGGTCACCCTTCTCCCACTTTTGTAAAATTCACTCCACCCCACATATAAAACCATCCATTATCACCTTCTCTTCCACAACATTTTGTCTTTGGTGAGTTTGCTACCACATAGAAATCAAATCAAGAAAGGGAAAAATTAGTTCCTGTTTTTGCAATTGAAATTACATCTAATTTTTAAGTAAGAATTACTTCTGTAGATAGGGAAATTAGTTATTACAAATATTCCTAAAAAAAAAGGAGACCTTGTCCTCTCTGCCCTCTGCCCCAAATCCAAGTCATTAATTAATGCAAAGCTGGAACCGTGGAGTTTCAAACAGGAGAAACATAACATACATGCTTGCAGATCATTGACTTGCTGTGTGGGATCACGTCTTGGTATTGCCAACTCAGATTGGGCAAGGGTGACTAAAATTGGTGAGAGCAAGAAATTTCAAGGGCAGAATTATTTTCTGTACAGAAAAATGGCATACTCACTCATGCACCTATTCAAGGTTGCTTGTCTGGCTTGAAGCTAAAAGAGTAAGCTTCCAGATTTAAGACAAATGTTGAATTTTGAATTCCAGAAAATAAATGCCTCAGGTTATTTTTATATTGATGAATGTTAGATAGTGAAGTATTTCCTAAAGCTCAGAAATTAGTCTGATTATTAACCAGAAAAAAATAAATCCACTGCATTGCAAATAATGCCCTGAATGCCTAGTGAAAGACATGCTGATTAGCTGTATCACAACTTACCTGTGTTTATATCAAGCACAAAACAAAAGGGACTCATCCCAAAGTATCTGCAACTACCACAAGGCACTTAAAAACTATTTGTTCATTTTCCAGAGGGTGGTTTATTCTCCCACCCCTAAAGTGATGCTGTGATGTTAGCACACTGGAAAAACTAGGCACATTGTGTCAAAGCTATGAAGATCCATAAAAAGGTTATTAAGAGAGTAGATCTTTATCTATATTTATTTGAGAGGCCAGTATATCCTTTAAAATATGAATGGATGCAGATAAGTTACAGCACATTTCTTTTATTAGTAGTAATTAATTCCTAATCAGTTGAAATTCTAATATAAGGAGGAGTAATTAAGCTTCTAAACTCAGAGAACTAAAGAATGGACACACTCTGTGACCCAAAAGGAGTTTACAATTTCCATGTAAAAATATTTCATGAATATGTAATGAAGCTGTGGGAAGCTGCAGGATCTGGGCATCACCTATGGAGAGAACAAAGTCTCATGGCACACAGTGAACTTTCATTCCTTCATTCTGGTGCTCTCCCACAGCTGAGAGCACACTTTTATGCTTTGGAACTAGGGATTACCTAGGAACGCTATGATTTATTTTTTCTTTGTTTGATTTGTAGTACTTCCTTTTTCTCATATTCATCTTCATTCAGGCAAATCTGTGCAATTCAGAAATAACAACATATTAGCTGGCAGTTTGGGGGTGCCTATGATTTAAACCTCTACTTCTGTTGTAGATGAAGTCCTGAGGTGTTCCTGTGACATGTTACTGAAAGCTATCTAAAGCAATTATTTGCTCATTGGTAGGGGAGGTATTTCATTTATGAGTTTCAACTTTTGGCAAACCCATGCAATGGGATGGAGAGAAACTATGCAAAATTCTGTTTGTAGGAAGTATTTTTCAGGGTCAGAAAAAGTAGTGATGACTCTTGACTCTTAAAAAATGGTAAAAAAAGTATGACTTCACATTATTATAAAAATCTGCCCCTCTGAGTTTTAGAGGCTATTCATTATTATTTTTGCATGTATTTCATGCACTTTATCAAAATGCCTAATAGGCTTGGTGTTTGTATTTTTATGACTCTGCTGTAACTGAAGCTGTTCCTTGTTTATTTTCTCTTTGTTCTCGTTCACTTCATGCTTTCTTCTCTGTTTATCCAAACAAACAAACAAAAAATGCTTCACGCTGCCTCCTGGACCACTGCCAGTTGTCCTGATGTCAACTGGCAAAGGACAAAAGCAGTCCTGCCATAAAGGCCTTTGCTGAGAAGTGATCTCTGCAGCCTCCTCGCTTTCTTCAGAGTGCCAGCAAAGACAGCACAGGTCTCCAAATTGGAACCATTAGAGCAATTCAGTCATTTAGCTCACTTTCTATTATTGGGCTAAAATAAGAAAACCAAAATAAATACTCCTTCAACCATTCTTCAAGCCAAGACCTCTGGTTGCAATGGTAGGCAGAATTTATTGTTTTTTTCAGAGATTAATATACTGATAAATGGCTGACATAATTTTATTTAATTGCCCCTTCCTGAAAAAAAAAGCTCTGGGGGGCACTGTTTCATTAGAAAAAGAAGGGGGAAAAGCTGAAGAGGGTAATTCTGTTCCGAGAATTGAATTTCCCAGAATGATACACAGTGATACTATTGAGAATGGCACATGTTGTAAGCAACTGTGGAATTATTGACTTTCACTTTCATGTGTTGATTTTTGCAAATTATTATTAATCACAGCAATTTTGATGCAGTACAGTTTTTAGTCACTTTTAACTGGTTTTAATATACAGTAATTTCACAATTATAAGCCACACCTGAATATAAGCCGCACCACTGGGGTAGGCTGGATTCTTCAATGAAAAGGTGCGGCTTATATTCGTGAAATTACTGTTATAATTTGCCAGCTCCTGTGGCCAGTGCCCTGGCGACGTGTATCTTCCCTAGGTATTAGTGTGACAAACATATATTGCAGTTCAGGCTTTCCTTCAAAATACTGAAATAGAGACTATGTTAGCTTTTTCAGGATGCTTCTATTTTTTGTTTTTTGTAACTAACTGGCAATAGAGATTGAGATAAGTTTGTGGAAATAGCTTAAAACTGTCTGTATGATTAGATAACATTGAAGGAACACACAGATAACACTGGAAAAAAGATGTGAAAAAACTCCTGCTGTTTACCCTGCGGCTGTCAATAATTCCCTGTCTGTTGTTGTGAGGAAATGGCATAAACATTGTGAGGAAATTACGTACATGACTTGCAAAAATTAAATCTATTGCGCGATGGACCAAGGGTTGAAAAATCTAGAATTCCTGCAACATGTGAAAGAACTCAGAGGAGTGTTTGAATATGTATAAACCTTATGAATAGGTATGTAACCCATGTAATGAAAAGAATATGAGAAAATTGTTTTCAGGTATGCTCCCGGCTGTTTGCCAGGCACGCCAGCACTGCATATTGTCCCTTTTATCCCTTATTAAACAGTTAAAAATCTTAAACAGTGAGCCTTATTTCTCACAGCACATAAGTGACAGAACTGCTGTTGGTCAATTTTGGTACTATTAAAACTCCTCAGTGTCAAAATTATTCACGGTATCAAAATAAATGGAGGTAATTCATAACTGGAGTTGAGAAAGAGTGTAACCATGCATTAGGGAACTTACAAAAGGATTTCCAGAAGTAACAGTTCATTAAAGCGATAGGTAGGAGGTGGGGAAAAAATCCATATTGCTACTAAGAACTCATATGGTGGAAAACAAAAATAGCTATTGGATTAGGTAGGGAAAAATAATTTTAAAAATTTAATTCCTAGAGAATCTGTATCTGAAAGAAGAAATTCTAAAAATAATTAACAAAATATGATTTTCCCAATAATAATAATTACCATACAAGCAGCTTACTCATGCCCAATGCTTGAAAAAAAGACCACAACAAAATCCTAAACTCTCTAATCCTTACTAAAATATACTGGCAGGAACACACACACAAAAGAAGCATTCATATCCAAAATCCCAGATTACTTTAAAAGATTAAGATTTTATCAAATGAGATTTCTTAATTTGGGAACATCTTTTGTATGTTTATATTACTTGATGCTTCTTGACCTGTGGTCTTTTTTAGGACTACTGAGTCTCAAATGTACTGGATCAGGTGGGTATTTATGCTTATTTTCTGCTCAGTCAATTGAGGAGGTTGCCTGTCCTTGCTTTAACCTACTTTCCCTGCTAAAGTAATTTTGCCTCATAAGCCCCATGGAGATTTGAGAGGCAAAGCCAGTTTATTCCTACCGTGGTCCCACCTTGTTGAGAAATATTGCCAAAAGCTCATTTGGAAACCTTTCTCACAGGAAATAGGAACATTTGGTACTTTGCAAAAACTGTAAGGACTCAGCTCAAAATAGAAAGGTACAGCTAGCAACTAGGAGTGTACTGCTTCTTTTCAGATATAGCATCTGAGGAGAAAGCCCATTAGAACCAAACAAAAATAAATAATATTCATCACATATTCACACATGGGGTGATTCTAAGCATTAACTATTGGCTAATTGCTTTACAGTTATTATTTATAATACCGTGTATTCTATTTCTGATGTGGAGTTTACCACAATCTGTAGTTAAAGAAAAATACTCATGCACTTCTCATGTTGCATTTTTGTTCTAAAATGTAGAAATCTTTTCACCATTGAGAAAAAGGGTAGAACAGTTACAATTACACAGAAAGACATATAACCATTCCAGTAACAGTATGGCTGAATTTCCTACCCTGGGTAGCTGAGAGGAACCATGCATGGCCATGGTGGTGCAGGGAGGAAACAGTGCTTGGGATTAGAACTTACCCTTAAAATAAAAAATATAAATCTCTTCCCTAAGTGCAGTGGGTCTTCAGATCACCCATCATACAGTCTGTTTCCATTTAGACCATACAGCAAATCTGTTCTAGTGTTTCTATTAATAGTTTGTTTCTTTATTTATATATTACTTATAGGAGTTCTTCATCAAAGCAATAGTGCAATCAGTTTGGCTTTACTCCATTAGCTGTGCCTTGGTTTGTAGATCCTCTCATCTGCAGATCATAATGCTAACTAAATCATCAAATAACAATAATCTTGCTCCTAAAGTTGCAGTGTCCCAGCCCTTTGGAGAAATGCAGCCATATGCCATAGGAAAAACAGTGCCCCTTTTTAGCACAAGCAACACCAAGATACAAATCACATCACAGGCAGTCAGAGTTAATTAAGTCAGGCACCTACTGTTTGCCTATAGTTTGCAATAGCTGTTAATTTGAAGGTCTGCTGTAGTGCTAAGATGAGATAATTAACTAATGCATTGTGTGACATGATGAACACGTTCCTAAAGGGGCTTGTTACGGTGACTTTTTTGGATAACACAGTAAAATTTTAGATAATATACCACAGCAGTTTAAAGGGGAAAAAATGCTAATGTCTCTCTCAGACAAAGTGGAAAAGGTCAGGAGTTCTTACCACTGATTATACAGTGTGCAGAGCCACACAGCTGTTAAAACTACGAAAGGAGCATCAACATCTATTTTAATTAGTTTGAAAAAGCAAGTAATTTTGGAAATTGCTGTGACTTTTTTTTTTAATTGTAGTATATACATACACAGAAAGTCTGTATTTTGTTTAAAATCATACTGAATTACATACACAGTGTCACTATTACTCCAAAGGAATTGCTTTTATCTATTTAGTGCACCTATCTTATTGACTGAACTATCTTCTTTTCTCAATTGACCTGCTAACTTTTCCATTTCACACCACTAGAAGACTCTTCAACCCAGAAAAAAAAAAAAAAAAAAAGAGACATTCTGAGTAGGCTAAAGAACAATTCCCATGATATGAAATAGGATTCAAAAGATTAAAATGAGAGACAGGATATAGTGAGCAGGCTCTGCCAGGATTTAGGCCAGCTACATTCACAAATCAGATCCTCAGATTACTTTCACCTTGAACACAAGTTGATCTCACATAGTGAAGAGCTGCTCTTTAATAGAACTAAAATGTATTACTTCCAAGAAAATAATAATGGCATCAGGTTTTGTACAATACCTAACAGTTACTAGTTGGCTGTTACAGAGGAATGAGGTATTTTACTAGACATATGCTTCCTTTTCTAACTTTTCTTGTTACTATATTCTCTTGCTTTCATTGTTTCAAATATGTTACTGTTCTGTATATAGTAGAGCTCCCTGTGGAATACTTCAGGGTGTGATTCCAGTGTTGTTATTCTGTTTCAATACCGAAAAAAATGTTTTCCACCAACCTTCTGCATTTTTAAATTTGCTGTAATTAACTCACATAGCTGGGTATGCTGCAAGATCCAGGAGCTCCAGAGGGGTCCTAATGTCCTGCCAACATCTAGGTATTCTGTCATGACATCAAGACCATAAGAATTATCAAGAAACTGAACAAATCCAGAAGACTTAATGAATATGCGGATTTTTTTGTCCTTTCCATGCATTATGACATATTATCTACCCACAGTGTGTTGGTGCTTTAATCTCACCTGGGATTCATTGGGAGCAGCCAACAGCTCTGGTCAGAGGGCACCTTTCCCTCTGCATTGCTGAAGGTATGAAAGATGAGCACAGCATCCAAATGTCAGCTCAGCAGTGAGAAGCTATGCTAACTTGTCCTTTAGCTCAAGGTGTGAGTGGCTGCTTCTGCTCAATGACATGAGCATAAAAATGCAGGAGGAAGATGACAGAAGGAACAGATACTGTAGGGGTTTTTTTCTTCTGCCTACTGTATCATGCATTATTGGGATACAATCACCAGGTTAGTGCAGGAAGGCAGAGTGCATTCATTAGCCTGTCCTCTGGTTTCTGGGCACAAACACACCTTATAGCACTCAGGATCATGACCCCACCATGGGATTCTATCATCCTAGCTCTGCAGAGAACAGCAGAGATTTTATTTATTTATTTATTTATTTATTATTTAAAGGTCAGGAGATGTAAAAATACTTCATAGAGGATTTTTAAAAAATCAGCACAAAGGAGCAAAAACAGAATTGAAAGGGCTTTAGTTGCTAAAAAAGGATTTTAGTTGCTAAATAAGCTAAAGCTGCCAAATGATGACACAGCTCAATTCATGGTATAGCCCTGAAATTTTAGACAGATATTCTAACTTCAGGATGCCAGCTGTAGAGTGACATCTTGGTTTGTTGAACTCTTGGAACTGTGGAATAGAACCAACATTCTTCTGCAGTGTTTAAGGACAAAGTGAAACCAAGGACATGAAAACACCAGTTCACAGAGTGACCTGTACCTGCAGCACTACATGTGGCTCCAGTCCATACCACTAAGTAGGAAAGGCTTCAAACAAACAAACAAAACATGAATGCCATCAGCAAGCAAAAACTCATTGTAAAAAAAATATTCTTATTTTGCCAATCTGCATTTACTATCCTTTCCTTTTCTGAATAATTGCTTAGTCTGTATATTAATTTAAAGTTAGAAGATGCCTGAAGGGACAAGAATTGTTTTCAGTCCCAGAAGCTGGTTGGAGAGGAGCATTGCCATGAAACTGAAAGAAGGGAGATTTCAGCATACAGGCTAAGAAGTGCTTTAAACAGTAGCTGAGTAGATTTTTTTACTATTATGAGAAGCAGCTAAAAGACTGTCATTTAAAAAATGGCAAACATATGTGATGTGTTCTCACACAGAGGAAATTGTGTGGAAGTTCCACATATGATCATCCCAGCCACTGAGCTCAGAGGGATAGCTTCACATTGACAAGGTTTCAAAACACATTAGGAATCTGCTGGTGCTTTCATGGGAAAAACAAATTTTGTGATGGAATGTGAGTGTCACACATTCAAGGTAACAAAAAGAGCTATTTCTTAGTATTGTAAACCCACGATCCTCCAGCAGTCATTAAATTGTAACGGCGAGGGGACTGCGGAGCACGGATATTAGATCCCTCTGAAACAAGGGTGTTTATGTGATGTAAGAGCTTTCTTCTTTCTCTGTCTCTCCCACATGTTGCTTCTTAACACTCTGCGTCAGAGATAACTCCTGCCAAAAGGGAGCAGTAGGGATTGCATGTCCCTGACCCACTCTGCTACTGAAAAAGTTCAGCTGTGTTGTCTCCAGACTCCTTTGCTGGCTCACCTGACTCCTGTGACATTAAACTGAAAACACAGAGGATGTGATTTCTCATCTCAGCTGATGTGTGGAGCAATATCCCACAGCTGGCACATTGCTAGAGCTATCTGGAAACAAATTCTGAGCCTTGTGCAAGATTTTAATTCTACAGCATGCTAAAGGTCACACTGATTAACTTGGATGAGAATTAGCTGTGTATAAATTTCTTACTCCTAATAAAGCAGGCAGGAACCCAGGCTCCAATCCATCATTCTGAGATTAATTAATAAAGAAATACAAACTGCAAAGGCTCAGCTACCAGAATAAGCTATTGGAGCAGCTATCACTGTTTTTTCAGAAGTATTAGGTACTTTCAGTGAGCTTCTATATGCAAGTCTTTATTGCTCACTTGTGGCAGAATGGGAGTTGATGGAGCTGCAGCTGCTTATGCCAGGAGAGGCTCCAGCCCAGGGAATGCCATGTGAATGATTTTTAACTCATATCATTTTGAGCACAATGACAAAAACTGCCATGGGAAAACAACACGACTAAACCTAAGTTTCCTGTGGCTTACTAATGGACTATTCATGCAAAACATTAAGCTGATGAATGTGAATTTGATGGATGCATTACCCTTTCTCCCTTTGAGCAGGTTTCAAAGATTATAATTATGTTTGGTTTAATTACTATTAGTCTCAATTGAATTGTCAGTTCTTTCAGTATTTTCAGTGTGTAAAAATTTATATTTAAAATTTGCCTTATCTGAAGACAAATTTCTCGTGTTGCTTCAATTTTGTATGAATCGGGTGTTACTGTATTTCAAGGCCTGATCATCATGCTTACTTAAGGAGAAGCATTATTTGTTGATTATTGCTGTTATAAGTACACATAAAACCACTCAACATGAGTTCATTCTTGTGTGGTTTTGTCTTTTTCCAGGCCCCATAATCATGCTCCATTCGAATTGTAATTTACTTCAGGCTGAGACAGAGAAAAGAGATCCTCACCATCTCTTACACCTACAGAGTAGCTGCCTGGCTCCTGCAGGGTGATCAGGATTGCTTCAGTTGGATGCTTCACCTGAGTGCCTTCCAGGCAATTAAGGAGTCCCACATGCTGAGCAAGAGGCTGTGGAAGACAAACCAAGCAGAGAATGTGCCTGAATCCCTCTTACTCTGTAGAAGTCAGAACCCACAGTCACGACTCTACTTCGGACTCTGTACATTGGGGATCTTGAGTGCAGCAGATTCCAAAAGGCTGATCTGGGGCATTCAGCCTGCACTGCATGCTACTCCCTGAAAGAGTTCACTTGGGAAGTGCAGGCTTTGTCTTAAAGCATTTTTCCAAGCCACAAGACTAGACCCACTATATAATTGAAGCATTTTCTCTTCAACCTCATGAAGAATAAAATCCAAGCATGACCCACCGCAGAAAAGGGACTGTAAGATGAGCAAAGCAAGGAAGAAATGAGGAGAAAGGAACTTCACTGCATAATCCAGTAGTAAAAGCATTAACCTAGGAAAGGAGAAAAGGAAAACCTCACTTCACTGCTTCTGTTCAGCATTAAATGCCCTTTCCCTTGTTCAGTGAATCCTATTGCCCTCTTCTTTGCTTTCCACATCCAAGAAGAGAACCAAAGAATTGAAGCCACCTCATGGTATTCAGCCACTCTTAAATTACAAACATGTGTCTCACAGGTTATTTTCCATCCCTGTCTCAGACTCCCTCTGAGGAAAAGCTCAGCTGTCCATGTTCTCTCCCTCCCAGGGCATTTGGAGGGACAGGCTGAGGGATGGTGTGTGCGCCATCAGCCATAGGATGTCCCTCTCAGGAGATGCTGCTGCCACACTGATGCCATATGCCTTTTTATTTTGTGACACCTGTTTACACAGCATGAGGTGGGAAAAAGATTACTTTCACAGTGGAATGGGAAATCATAGAGCGTTCACAGGCAGATAGTGGGTTCAGGGAATATCTTGTGAAAATATTTAACAATTCACATTGTCAGAATGTGTATGACCATCCAAACACATGCTGTTTCCAGTCTCCTGTGTAAGAGCCACATTTGCAAATCACTAAGCCAAAGAAGTCAAATCCTGTAGCTAAAAGTTAAGAGCAGAAAAATAATAATGCACATTTTCTGATTATTGTTTCTTAACATATCCTATCTCCAAGTTGGTTTTGATTATTCTGCTTAGTATTGCAATATAAATGAGAAAGTTGACTTTTATAAATAGTTACTATTCTCTCATGTGTGCAGAATATTTGTAACCATTACAATACACAATGTTATGAAGGCATTGCTGGCCTTTGGAAAAGTTTGAGAACAGGTTTATTCCCATTTTGTGAATGCTTGAAATGCTGGGGAGCATGAACAGGTACATTAGTTTAAACTGAAGTAGTTGTGAGTTGAAGTTCTGTATGGCACAATCTCACTCAGGGCCTGATGCTCCTTTTCTCTTACTCTCCTGAGATCATAGTGACAGAAGAGCAAGATAGTCAATTTAAATCTTGGGGACTAAGTCTTCAGCTGCTGCACCCCATTGACCAGATCTGTCCAATCATGAATGTTGTCTCCTCACTATGCTGTGATTTTTTTTTGGACAGTGAGCATCTGAGCCTATACTAATTGTTGCAGTGTAAATAGCGCTACAGGTGTGTTACATGATATGACAAAATGTAAG
This sequence comes from Sialia sialis, assembly GCA_009812075.1. NCBI lineage: Eukaryota > Metazoa > Chordata > Aves > Passeriformes > Turdidae > Sialia > Sialia sialis. Next base: position 9,619,793 of record VRYO01002782.1, read on the forward strand.
TACTCTAATGCTCAGTACAGAATGAGTAAGTGATTGAACAACCTCCAAAAAAAAAAAAAAAAATTAGCATTTTTCCAGCTTTGAGAAAGCTTCACTGCCATCTTCTTCCCCTCCAGAAACAGCATGTCTCAGTATTTGTGGAGGCACGGGGGCTGAGGAGCAGGGACAGGGGCGGGCACAGCACAGCTGCACAGTTCCATGGCACAGGAACCATCTACCTCTCCGCTGAGGTAATGCCTGCAAGAGTTCATTTCCATTTATCTCACAAGAACTGAAACAAACATAAGCATTTCAATACCTTATGCAGCATTTTCCTTTTTTTAAATCTCCGTCCTATGCATTTAATTACTTTCCAAAATGCAAACACATTTGTGCCTATAATAAACCAGAGGCCCTCTGTTAGCCTGGATCCATGGTGCTGAATTACTTAAACTTTCAGAGATCAAAAAGACCCTTCTATCACAGAGCGTTCAATAACATCACAGCCCAGCCCAGCGCAGTGTCTGCTGTCTGTCCTGCACACAGCTGTGTTTAACCCGCGGTGTAAGAGACAGAAGTGTGTGCTCAGTGCTGTTCAAGGGGCAGGAGTATTTCATTCACTCCATTTCCCAGCGCTGCTTCGGGCACATCTCCACCCCTCAGTGAGGCCGGCTGACTGCTCCCTACACGTGCTTCTGAGGGGAAACGCGCTCGGTAGCCGCGGGCTGTGTTTCCCCTCGGATGCTCCGCCTGAGAGCAGCGGTCCCGGAGAGCACAGCCCGATCTGGGACGTTGTAGCACCCACAGCGAGCGCCTTCATTTTCAACACGGACGGGGAGAGCACAACGCGCGCCCCCGCCCCCAAGATGGCAGCGGAGGGGGCGGGCTCGGCCGCGCGCTCACCCCGCGCCGCCGGAAGTGACGCGTCAGGGCCGTGCGCGGCGGCGGCGGCGGCGGGAGGTGCGGGCCGGGCCGGGCCGGGAGTGTGTGGGGCTCGGCGGGGCGGCCCTTCCCATTCTCCCCGTGGGGTGCGGGGCAATCCCGAGCGCCGCCCGGCCGGGAGCGCGGAGGGCGGGCGGGCTCTGGCCGGGAGACGTGCGGTGGGGTCGGTGGGCAGGGCCCCGGCTGCCCCAGGCGCGGCCTGGTCGCTCGGGGCCGGCTGTGCCGGTGAAATCCCGGCTGCTGCTGTGCAGACGCTGTGTGACCGCAGGGAATCGGAATAGACCTGGGGGAGCCTTTTGGTTTAAGGCTCGTGTAAGCGTAGCCTTAAAGGACAAAATAAAGGTGGGCGTTCCGGCACCGTGTGTGGCCGAAAGGTTTTGATTGTCTTGTGTGTGTTACAGGTGAAATGGTTTTCATGTGCTGAACTCCAGCTTCGATTGCCTCATTCTGCACGTTTGTAAAAAGCAGGAAGTCAAGATGAAGAGCAGGGTGACACAAGTAAATGTAAGTGTTCTTAAACCTAAATTGTAGGATTTGATCACTCTCCTTACTGGTAATTAGGTTTGTAGCTGATATTATGTTAAATGAAACTTTTGAATGCAAAGCTAGTACTATCCGTGACAGACAGCGGCAGTTTACAAGACAAGTACTACTAGGAGTCAGTAAATTGCAGCTATTTCTAGCTGCTGTTGTCCGTGTAGTTAAAGTCCTGAGTATCATTAGTGTATAATGTTACACTAATTGGTTAAAACTGACTAAATGATGATGGCTCAACAACAGATGTAAGCACGTAGAGGAATGGAGAAAGATTTTGAAAAATTTAATAATGATCTTAAAAGATATAGAGACAGTAAGTAGTAGTTAATTTGACAACTGTATATCATACTATGCATGTTAAAACTTTTCCTTTTAAAAGCTGTGTTGCCCATTTCAGAGTGGGTGGGAGTGATTTTTTGGGAATGCAAGAAGAAGAAATTTAGAAATGCTGTGTTTGTAAAGTGCACCAGGTTTGGGACATGTTAGCAGAGCAATGTTGTTATGATGCACTACCTCAAATCTGTAGTATTACTCTGCCAGTTTTTCCAGAGTTGGAACCTGTGTAGGCTTCTTCACTCTTTGAGGTCTAACTTGTCTGCTTGGGCAGAGAGAGATGATAAAGAACCCATAGGAATGGATCATCCTAAAAAGACCCACTGCCTTCTTCCCATCTGCTAGATAGGATTTAAATATAGTAACTGTTTTGTGCTATTCAAAGATTTTTACTAGCACTTTCTTGGAAGCTTAGGATACAGACTGGCATTATATTACTGTGCTGGGGAAAAAAAAACAAAGACTTTTCTTTCTTACCCTTGCATGAATTCAGTGATCTGCTCTATGGTATGATGAGCATTGAAAGTGGTAGAAAGCCTTGGTGAATATGTGAATTTCTTGTACTATCTCCGCTGCCAAAGATAAAATTAAACAGGTGGACATAACTTTTGTAGGGGTGCATGCTCCCCGTGGACAATGCAATGCCCTTGTTTTGTGTCATCATCATGATGCAGGCAAGAGAATGCAGGGTATAATTCTAGCAGTGTTTGAAGTGCACCCTGGGAAAGGTAATATTCTAGGATATGTTATAGTGGCCTCAAAAATACAGTTGTTGGTTTGCATATATATACACACCCCTCAGTTAAGTTTTTGGAGATAACAGCTGCTCTGCTCTTTGTGGAAGAGGTGTCATTATATTCTGGTTCCCCAGAGTTTTAACTAGGTCTTTGGCGGGGCAAGAACTGTTGTGCCAGCGTGTTGGTGGAGAGGGTGCTGCTTCAACACAGGAGCTGAGTGTTGGTGCAGGGAGCTCTATCAGGGTTCGTGAGGAAATGGTTGTGTTGAGTTTCTGCATCATGTGGAGTGTTCCCAATTTCACAGTTCATCACTCTGTGACACCATGAGATTGTGGTTCTGGAAAATCATAAATAATATTTTAAAGCAACAGATGACCCTTGCAATGGAAATAGGTTACAAGTGCTGCTGCTTGACTCTACCAAAGTTGTTTAGAAATATCTTAATGAATATCTTGCTATGTTTGTTGTAGATGCTGTCATGTTCTGATTTTTGTATGACTCCATACTTCTAAATGTCATGGCTCAGCCCATGGAATTTGGTGTGAACTGTTTTAAGTGTGTATCACTTAAACAATCCTGCAAGTCTGCCAAGTAAATCAGTGCAACTCAGGTGTTCATAACGTATGAAACTAGGAATGACTCACGAGAAAATAAATTGTGATTAGTAAAAAGGAGAAACAAGGAAAAATTACACAATAAAAGGGATTTTTAAGAGAGAGGAAACACACTCTTTAAACAAGAAATGGTGGAATTCTGTTCATGATATTCCGTGTGATACAACAAATTAAAATGGCATCTGAAAGAAGGAAGCAGGAAAGGCAGACCAGTGGTCCATCTACTCTACTCCAGCAGTAATTAACAGCAGATGCCTTAAAGAGTTTAGGAATAGGGCAACTATGAAAGTACTTGCCCACATATACTTCTACTCTCTACCTGTTTGCAGCTTCCTGAGTCAGATAAAGTGTTTTGGTAACCCTTGTGGATTTTCTTCAGTGTTCGTTCAGTGCCTTGAACCCGTGGAAGCATTTGGCATCTGCAGCATGCTGCAGCAGGGTGTCCAGCTGCTTAGCTGCTTGTTCCTAGAGGAACCTCTCCTTGGCATACCTGACTACCATCAGCTTTATTTGATGGCCCTCCTTGTAAAGGAGTGGGAACTGAAGGCATAGTATGCTTTGATCTGAAGCTGTGTGCTCACAGTCATGTTTGGGCTTGATTCTTTTTTCTTTCTCTTTCATTAAAGCATGGTTCCAGTCATGAAAGGAAGGAAAACTACAGTTCCCGACACGAAAGCATGTCTCCAGAGGACAGGTAGAATGGCTGATTTTTGTATCCTTCAATTCTGTATATATACCTCACACAGTGAGTTAGAGAAGTTTAAAAAATCATCAGGTTATGTTTCTTTTTATGTATTACCATAACTAAGTGCTAAAAGGCAAATGTAGATTTAATAAAATACTTGAATGTCAATATAACAGTAATTAAATGCATTTGTTACTAAAAATTAGCATTTAGTTAAATTATCATGAGACTTGAAAGTGGAAATTACATGCTAGCTATTTGCTTGAAGTCACATTGCTGATACCACAGTTATAATTTTTGGGCAAGATAGCTTCATGCTGTACAGGCAAAAGTAAGTAGAAACAAATGAATACATGTGTTTCAAGGAATGCAAGTTGCTGAATTTACCATTTGTATTTGATATTATTACTGTTAATTTCAAATTCTAGCAGCTGTCTTTTACGGTGCTTCTTTGCTTTTTGATTTTTTTTTTTTCCCTGACAACAAGTTATTTTTAAAGTAGCGACCCTTTTATTGGAGTGATCCTTTCATTGGAGTGACACGTATTTTGAAACTCACATTGCAGAATTGGAACACTTCTGCATTGTTACATTATGTTGCAAGCAAATATTAATGCCATTGCTTTTCTCAGCCTCGTACTAAAAGTTGTTGTGTCTTGGGTTGTGTGTAGGGACATGGAGCGTGATAGGTCTCGGTCTCCATCTCCCAGGAAGAGGAGATACTCTGATGACAGCAGATATGATGAGGAATATTCAAGACGGGAATACTACGATGACAGAACTTCAGATGGAAGGTATGGAGCCCTTTCTTAATCAATAATAAAATACTTTTCTATGAAGAATAAAATGTGAAAGTTTTTCACCTACACTTGGGTGTTTAGTGCTTGTTTTTTTTCCCTTTAGAAGGATGGAAAGGGGGAGAGATAGACACTATGACAGGTGGGAGGACAGAGAATATGATCGAAGGAAGCAGAGGAGATACTCATCACCTGACCGTAGAAGTCCAGAGAGGTCGACAGGCCAGAGCTCACTGGCTCATGATGAGGCCACCTCAAAGAAGAAGAAAGAAGAAGTGGATCCAATCCTCACTCGCACAGGTGGGGCATATATTCCACCTGCTAAGCTCAGGATGATGCAAGAGCAAATCACTGATAAAAATAGGTGAGTTCAAAGTTTCATAGTAGGTTTTTTACTGCAAGCAAAACAGTTAAGCTGTTTAGAGAATGTTGGGAAAAATGGGATCCATTAAAGATTGTGATTCATTGTTTTAAGGTATGTTTTTATCGGAAGAGAGATAAGAGAATCAGATTAAAACTGTAACTGCTTCTGCTGCAAAGTGTAAATGATAAATTGAAGCAGGATGCTGAATGCAGCTAGTAATTTTTTGGAACATCTTACAAAACAACATTCTGGGTTATACCATATCTTCAGAACATTACTCTTTTGTTTATCATTTTGTTTCAGTGATATTCTGGTGGTTGATTGTATAATTGTGAACAAGTCTTCACATTTATGCAGTGACTATTTTTAGATTTATTTTAATTATTAAGTGAAAATGTAAATGTATGATATATATATATATATAAATTTGCTCAGTGCGATTTCAAATTCATACATTACTAATTTGTGATACTTTGTAATAGCTTGGCATACCAAAGGATGAGTTGGGAAGCCTTGAAGAAGTCAATCAATGGTCTTGTCAATAAAGTGAACGTTTCTAATATAGAAAACATAATTCATGAGCTCCTTCAGGAGAATATTGTTCGGGGAAGGTAAGCCATAGTATTTTAAAATAATTCTTTTGCTTTTCTGGAATATGTACACTCTTCATGTGTACACCATTGTATATGCTACAAGTAGTGTATGGATGCTAGTCTGATTTTATTATTAACCTTAGGTCATATTGTCATATTCAGAGTAGTCCCTTACTTTGGAAAGGGATTGTATGCTTGGTGGAATAAAATGGTGTATATTTCCTTTTCTTAAGGTTTTCCGAATTTTACTTGAATGACTTGTAATTTACAGTTGTCATTGTCTGTTTATTTTTGTAGTGCTTCATTATTTTTTTTCTGGGACAAATTACATTTTTAGCCAGTATTTAGCGAAACAGTTTTACTACAGTTTCCTGTTGGTGTTGTTTATTGATGTAATGTAAAGAAAAGACCATTATACTGTTGGAGCTTGGTATATTCAACAATTATTCTGCTGTGTTTCAGACGGATAGCAACACTTTCCCTGTCATGGATTTATTTGAGGAGGAATGCTTTGCTTTTCATATGTGTTATACCTGGTGGGAAGATCAGAGTCATGCAACTAGCATAAAAATAAGAGAGTTAAATAATTTAGATAAAATCTGGAGAGTGGGCAAATAGTTCCTGAATGTGATTTCTGTTGAAAGTAAATAATGAAGTTTCAGTCTTTTGTAGGGCTGCTTTTTACTTGCTTGTATTTCATGTCTCTAAAATTTAATTTTCATACTTGCAGTAGTATTTTAATTTAAAAATGAGATTATTGAATATTTTTAGAATGCACTTGTCTGTGGAAGTTTTTGTGTGTAGTTTATAAATGTCAAAATAAAGTATATGGAATGTGGCATCATTTCCTTCCTTAGTTCATTACTTCCAAACTTGCACAAAGGTGAATTTAAAAGTAATTACATGAACTTTTACCTGGCTGTCAAATCCTTTCCTGTGGCTTTGAGTAGGTGATAAATAAGAACTGAAACAGACTACTTCTGGTTTGTAAGCAAGAAGTAACTCATTTCAAAATGGAAATATTCTATTTCTGTGCAGTGGTATGAAATAAGTTCTATTCCATTTGTCACTGCCAAAGTAAGTAGAAATAAGATCTCTATGCACTTGGTATTTAGTACTCCATAGATGGTTTTTTTTTAAGATTTCAGTAGATCACAAGGAAGTTAAATTTGGGTATCAGTGTGTACTTTGTGTTTTGTTTTAATCCTCACCCACACTTTGTCAAGTAATACAGCAGAAGTCAAATCCTGTGTGCCCCTAAGCATTACAAAAAGCAAATTTGAGATGAGGGGAAGCAAGTCACAGATTCTTTTCAAACTTTCTGGATAATAAATGTAAAAGAGATAATTTGTATAACAGAAGAACTTTTTTTTCATGAGTTCTATTTTTACATTCATTTAGGCTCTAAGTAGTATTTTATTATCAGATGAAGTTCAGATTTTAAAAGGGATCATTTCAGGATACAAGGTGGCTTTTTGCATGCTTAGCATTTTTAAGTGTAGCTCTAATATGAACAATATTTAGTGAAAGATTAGGTGACAGTTAAAGAACTTTGCAGTTCAGACAGATTTGTGCAACACACTTTGCAAAATTCCATTTGTGGCATGATAAACCATGGTTTGAAAATAATAATTTTATTTCTTCCAGCTATTCCAACGGCACACTTTCATGTGGTAAGTACTGAATAAAAACATTACATGCCTTATTACCAGAAAAGTCCTTAAAACTTACTTGTTTTTACAGGGGATTGCTGTCTAGATCCATTTTGCAAGCTCAGAGCGCCTCTCCAATTTTTACTCATGTTTATGCAGCTCTTGTGGCAATTATCAATTCAAAGTTTCCAAATATTGGTGAATTGATCCTCAAGAGGCTGATACTGAATTTTCGGAAAGGGTATCGCAGAAATGACAAGGTATGTAAAATGTAAAGGAGCAATGTGCTGAAATGTGGAATTCTGCAGTGTAACTGTGTCAAGTGGGATCAAAGGAACACAGCCAAGACATGGGTCGAGATTAGTCTGTGGGACATTAGTAGCATTAGAGTATCATGGAACTTTGACAACCTGTTCTGGATTGATACTGTGGTAGTTTGGGGTTTTTTGATTTGGGCAGGGGTGTTTAATTCTGATTTTTTTATTTTTGAGTGTACAGTCCTAATTGAGAACAACTACCGGTATCCTTAAATAGTTTCACGACTAATTTCTTTGTGAGATGCATTCATCTGTAGTATGGCTGAGTTAGGAATCTTTTCTTCCATATGTTAACATTTCCTGGTTTATTTCTTTTGCAGCAACTCTGCCTAACATCTTCAAAATTTGTTGCACATTTGATGAATCAAAATGTGGTATGTTTCTTTGTTTCTACTCAGTCCACATCCTATGTGGCTAATTTTTAGTTTAAGACAGCAGTACCCTACGTGAAGATTCTGTCTCTGTTGTGAAAGTTGCTGAAAGCCTGAGTGTGGTACCTGCTTTAAGTTGTTAAGGTCCCTTTAGAGGAGATACTGGCAATTGCTTGTGCAATTATCAGCAGTTATTATTACACTCCAGAGCTTCTCCAGATTTCATGTGTGTGTTTGGGTTAGTATTCAGGCATGTCTTGATGCAAAGCAAGGATCATTTGAGGCTCTGTCCTACAGATCTTAAACAGAGTTTTCTTGCAATGTGTGTTAGCAGAAGTAGACTCAGTTGCATCTAAATCAAATTTATATCCAACTCTATGCCACTTATTAACGTGTCAGAAATCAGGATGGTCTGATTTAAATAATGTCAAGAAGCAGTGTTTCAGGAGTGTTGGGAATATTCAGCATTTTGGTAAAGAGGAAATTAATCTGAGATGTGCTGTTTGCTTATATACCTAATCCTGGAAGATCTGATTTAATTATAGATACAATAGAACTGGGTTTTGTAATGCAAGTGCTTGTTTATTTGCTTCTTGAAAACACATTCTGTTTCAATGGCAAAATATTTTTCATTGCTTACTTGTTCACTTCAATAAACAGTCACATTCACTAGCAAATTGGTGTAAATACTGATGGTAAAACTGGATTTGAAATTTTGACTTCCTCTTAACTTTGCCTCACCACTGCTGCCTTGTGTGTGTGATTGAACTACTGTGTTGTGGCATCCTCAAAGGCTGGACAGGTCTGTCCAGTAAATGACTGTGGTGATAGTGTAACATTGTGCACTCTGATTCTTCGCTGATAACTCTTTCCACAGGCTCATGAGGTTTTATGTTTGGAAATGCTCACTTTGCTCCTTGAAAGGCCTACTGATGACAGTATTGAAGTAGCAATTGGATTTATTAAAGAGAGTGGGCTCAAATTAACAGAAGTTTCTCCTAGAGGTATTAATGGTAAGTGCAGTCAGCCAAAACCTATCTTGGCATTTGTATTAGTAAATACCTTTCTTATTTACATTTGTGTGTTTTCCAAAGCAATCTTTGATCGCCTTCGGCATATCCTGCATGAATCTAAGATCGATATGCGTGTTCAGTACATGATAGAAGTCATGTTTGCTGTGCGGAAGGATGGCTTCAAGGATCATCCCATCATTCCAGAGGGATTAGATCTAGTGGAAGAGGAGGATCAGTTTACACATATGTTGCCATTGGAAGATGACTACAACCCAGAGGATGTTCTTAGTAAGTTAGAAATGAAAAGTAATTCCTTAACTGCATTCCCCAAGAAAATAAATTTAAGATTAAATATTAATATAGCTTTATTCAGTTTGTGTTTTAAATAAAGATTCTCTTTTATTCTAAAGATGTTTTCAAGATGGATCCGAACTTTATGGAAAATGAGGAGAAATACAAAATGCTGAAGAAAGGTAGGGATGTTTGTATGTATATACAACCATTACCTATGGCATTTACTTATTCAGCTGTTGCTGACAACATTTATTTAATGCTTAATGATACTTCTGTCCTATATAACTCATTCAGTTCATAGACCTTTCCTTTGTGTTTGTGCTACTCAGTGTTGTTTTTTTCCATCTATGTTTCTATTCAGTTATGATATATCTGCTTTTTGGTCTCTTCCACATTCTGTACCTGAGACACCCTTTCACTCTTCAGGGGTTGGATCAAGGGGTTTTTGTAATGAAAGTACTGAGGTCTGTGTTCCATTAATCTGGGATACTACTCTTTCAGAAATTCTTGATGAGGGTGACACTGAATCTGAAGGCAATGAAGAAGCTGGAAGTAGTGAAGAAGATGAAGAAGACGATGAAGAGGAGGATGAAGATGGTAAGTATATGACTGGTGCCTTATGAGCAATTAATTGAATGTATATTAAACAGGAAAGAAAAGCTTAACTTAGATGTTTTGCAAAACAAATGTTCAAATGTTAAGCAATGTTCTCCTCTTCGGTTGTTCTCAGATCTAAGAGTTTACTAGCAAACAGTGTAACAGTCTGAAAGGAAGTATTCAGCACATGCAGAAAAGGAAAAGCAACTTTGCCACAATGTTCTTGACAGTATCCATTTCCTTTGAGAAAAGACTTACAAACATAAGACACAGTAAAGAACAGAATGAAAACTTGCTTATACTTTCCCATGCTCTATCATATTTTTAAGTCACTTCCAAATAGAATGGATTTTCTTACAACTGTATCTACATCCTCCATATCTTACGCTGTTAAGTATAGCCCTCCTTCTTGATCTTCACTGGAGACAAATACTTACTCATTTTCACAGAATGTATTCAATTCCCAAGAAAAAGCTTTGATGGGTAAGCATAACTGAAATTTTTGTGCAGACTGCATGAGTGATGGAAAAGCCGGTCAAGTATTGTTCCTGTAGAACAATTTTTAATGCTTTTACCAAACTTTAAAAGACTGAAGGAATAGCGAGTATTTACAATTGAAAGTGTTTCCAAGAGTGGTTTGGCTCAGAATGGATTTTTCCATGCTTGCACCAGAGCTTTGCAGAATGCTGTAATGTAGGTCCTACAGTTAACAGGAACTAAGAATTACGTGTTAAAGTCAGAGATGCTACATAAAGTGTTGTATAGCTAAATTGTGTAGAAAATGGATTGCTAATAATGTTGACAAGAAATATTAAACCTAGGGGTTGCAGTGACTCAGAAACATAAAATGTCTTTAAGAGAATTACCCTTTTAAAACTGTCTCTAAATATTTACCATTGTTACAAATAAAGCAAATACTGATTTTTTTTCCTTATCTATAAAATAAACATTAAAAAATACATAAACCTGCAAACAGTCCTAAATACTTCTAGAAAAACAGTGTGCTACACTCAGTAAATGGTAAATAGAGCTGTCCTGAAAAATAACTTCATGTGTCGTCCTTAATGGTTTGCTCTTTACAAACCCATGCTTTTTTTTCCAGGTCAAAAAGTTACTGTCCATGACAAAACAGAAATTAACCTGGTCTCATTCCGTCGTACAATTTATCTGGCTATTCAGTCAAGGTAAATATAAATTATGCACATAGGAGTGTAGTTCTTTTCAAGTCAGTGAACTGTAATTCTCCTTCTTTTGAAATTCTGTCTTAATGTGCAATTCAAAAGAAAAAAAACATAGGGAAGTGGTCTTTATGGAGCCTGACTTGACTGTGTAAAGCAGACTGCTTTCCAAATTCTCATTCTAAGATGAACCTTGTTTGTTTCAAAATGTTTGAGTAGTGGACTGGGACTATTGCTATAATGAGAGCTTTCTGAGTGAACAGAAGGCAGTGATCTTCAAATTTTATGGCATCTTGAGAATGTATTTAAAAAAATTGAGACACACTTCGAAATTTTGTAGTTTGTCTCCACTTTTTCAATGGAGCTCTTTTGCCATCTGCGTTGTTTAGAAAATAAGTATGCAGTTTCCAACCATGTGGTCATCTTGAGAATTATCTCCCTGTCAGTTCGTGGCACAAGTATTCGAAACCTGCTGGGTGTAGCTTCTGTGTCACCAAGCTGAGAGGAGCGATTGACCTCTTGCAGCCCATAATACTCTGCAGGTCTGATCCTGCATGAGGAATGCAATGATATCACTGTGGGTGTTCATTTAGACATGTGAATTAATACTCTACTGAGGGTATCAAAGGCTCTCACGTTTCTCAGAGTTACTGTTAAATGCTTTCTTGCTATACCCAAACTTGTTCATCTTGTGTGTGAGGGGCAGGATGTACCCAGTGGTAGCTTTTGGAACAGGAATGCAAAGAGGAGACTGATTTGTATTGCTTTTGGAACTTGTCTGAAGTGCTTTACAGTGTGTTTCAAAAGGTGTGAAAATTTCTATTTTATTAGGTTTTGTAAGATGATAAGATAGTAATAATGACTTGGATCATCTTGTTTTTGGATTACCTGCAAATGTAATCACTTTGGATTAATTTTCAGCTAGAAACTAATGAAATATAAAATGTTTATTAAAAAATCCACAGCAGCAATAAAGTCTCAGCAAGTCAAACAGCTGAAGTACTTTACTTTAAAAGAGTTGAGGTTTTTGCACCAAGGATCAATCTTAATATGATTTTGGAAAGTTTTTAGCATAGGATATATTGCACAGATAATAAGTGTTTTTTTCTATTCAGCTTAGACTTTGAAGAATGTGCTCACAAACTGCTGAAGATGGACTTCCCTGAAAGTCAGACTGTAAGCTTTTATTCTTACTCTTCTTGTTACTAACATTATTAAGATACAATACTATGGTAATATATAAAAACCTTGCTCACGTTCCATGACCTGGTTTGTATAGCAGACAGATGAATGAGAGTCATTCCTTACAGCTGTTCTTCCTCAAAATTAATTTCACAACCTTTAGAGCAAATACACTGACACACATTTCATGAGCAATTTGTCTTACGTGTGTACTCGTTTCTGTCAAGCAACACAAATGCCTTTTTAAAAGCCTTTTTAAAAAGTCTGTTGTTTTGACTGGTGCAACTTCTGTCCTATGACAAGAATACAGCAGCATGGCAGAGTTGTGTGTTTGAAAGGACTCTGGGTTGGAGATAATATTTGCAGGCAGCTGTAGATTCTATCAGTGAGGCTTGAAATTTAGCACAGTGCTATGAGTGTGTTGTTTTGGTGCTTTCACAGTCAGTTTTTGAAGAAACAGTATTGAATTAAAGCAGTTTTGAGTGATTGCCTTGCTGTGATTTTGAAGAACGTGAACGCTAGAGCTGTTTTGTCCTCAGACTCTGTAAGATCAATGCAGTTGCTGTGTTTTCAAGTAATGGAAGCTGTTCTTCATCCAGTACTTCTGTTCAATAATAGAACGGAATGTAAATACACATCTAATTTTCCAAGCAGCTTTTCAGTCAGCTGTTGCACTTGGGGGGCTCTAATTTCTTGTGGCTTTAATTTTCAGTTTTATTTGAAGCAGTGTGTGTAATAGCTAACTTTAGTATAATACTATCTAATGAGGGGGAGATCTGAGCTACGATTAGATGTTCTTTGAGAACTTGTCTACATATCATTTTTTCAGTTTTTGTACTATTGCTTGTTTTTAAACAATTTACATGGAAGTAAGCGAAGAACTGGGATTGTGTATTTTTTTAATCAAGTTCTCTAATTCTGTGCATGAAATGCTACATTAATCACGCATAAGATTATACTTCTAAGTGAAGTATATGTAACTTGAAAAATTCTGAAGAGGAAAAAAACATCATGTTGCCCAGCAAATCAATTAAAATATAAAGAATAAAGCAAATTATCTAGACTATATATACTATATATTCTTTATTCTGTTGTGTGTGTTATGCATACAACAAAGTTATCAAGCATAATGCTACTTGCCTGTAGTGAGAACTGCTTAAATCAGGATTTAATACCATGGCAGTCTCTGTCAGCTCCTAACTTCTGTGGGCAAAAGTTACTCAGAAAAAGGGAAGAGAAGGAAAATAAGTAAGGGAAAAGGAATAAGAAAAAAAATAAGGGAAGGGAAAAGAAAAACAATTACAGTAATTTCGCAATTATAAGCTGCACCTGAATATAAGCCGCACCTTTTTTTTTTTTGTTTATGTTTTTCTTCTTTCTTTTTTTTTTGTGCGGCAGGGTGGGGGTGCTGCTGATGGGCCAGGCAGCGCCAGGGATGCGCTGGGAGGGGCCGGCCGGCAGCAGTGGGCAGCTGGAGGCGGGGAGCAGCAGGGAGTGCCAGCAGCACCGGGGAGCAGGAGGGGGGAGCGCCGGCCGCATGAGCGGCGGGGAGTAGCGGCAGCAGCGCCGAGCGCTGGCAGGGGTGGGCAGCAGGAGTGGGGGGAGCGCCGGCCGAGCAAGCGGCGCCGAGCACCGGCAGAGGCGGGGAGCGGCGCGGGCAGCAGGAGGGGGGAGCGCCGGCCACACGAGCGGCGCTGAGCGCCGGCAGTGGCAGGGTGGCGGCGGCGGTGCTGCCGAGCACCGGCCATGTGAGCGGCGCCGGCAGAGGCGGGGAGCGGCGCGAGCAGTGGCGGGAAGCAGGAGGGGATAGCGCCGGCCACACGAGCAGCATCGAGCACTGGCAGTGGCAGGGTGGCAGCGCAAGCAGCGGCGGGCAGCAGGAGCAGGGGAGCACTGGCTGCGTGAGCGGCACCAGCGCCAGCAGTGGCAGGGGGGCGTCAGCGGCGCCGAGCGCCGGCAATGGCAGCAGCGCCGAGCGCCGGGAGCGGTGGGGGCAGAAGCTGAGGGGCGGGGAACGCCTGTTCCCCTTTGCGGCTCGTACTTCCGCCTTGGCAATTCTCCTGAAATTGTCCATAGATGAGCCGCACCTGAATATAGGCCGCACTACTGGGGTAGGCTGGATTCTTCAATGAAAAAGGTGCGGCTTATATTAGTGAAATTACTGTAGTATCAAGCTACGATTCAGTTCTAGTTGTAGGAATTATTACAATTAAAGATTCAATACTGTTGTAAAACTGTGTCCTCTTATCACATGAAGCTTCTTCTTTGATTTTGTTTTTTTCTTAAGAGTCAGGACTACTCTTCACCTCATTTAATCAAAGATATGAGAGCGTTGACTTGCTCGTTGTATAGAATTACAGTAATTTCACCATTATAAGCCACACCTGATTATAAGCCGCACATCCAGGTAGCCGGTTAGAGCACGAGATTTGTCCATATATAACGAGCACCCGAATATAAGCCGCTTAGTTTTATGGTTTTTGTTTTGTTTTGTTTTCCCTGCGTGGCTGGGTGGGGTGCTGCTGAGGGGCCAGGCAGCGCCAGGGCTGTGCTGGGAGCAGGAAGTGGCAGCGCTGGGAGCGGCAGGGGCCCTGCCACTCGCCGGGAGCTGAGGGGCAGGGAACGCCTGCTCCCCTCGTGGCTCGTACTTCCGCCTTGGCAATTCTCCTGAAATTGTCCATAAATAAGCTGCACCTGATGATTAGTCCCACTACTGGGGTAAGCTGGATTCTTCAATGAAAAAGGTGCGGCTTATAATCGTGAAATTACTGTAAGCTTCTTTAAAAAAAAAAAAAAAAAAAAAAAGTTGCTCCTTGATCATTGTGAGAGCAGAAATAATAAACAGATGCAAGAGGTAAAATTATTCTAGGTTTCTAGGGCTTGAATCTGTACACATGTATGAAAAATACTGAATGCATTCAGCAGGAAATTTGCTTAAATTAACTGCCAGATTTTTAGCTAGAAAAAGAATTTTTTATTTGTTGAAGCTACTGTCTTCAGATTGAAGCTTTTATTGAATTAATTTCCTCTGCCTTCATTAAAAAACAATTATTTAGCCATTATTGAGTTTGCAGATTACACCAAGTTTGGCAGGAGTGTTGATCTGCAGGAGAGCAGGAAGGCAGAGGGATCTGCATAGGCTGGGTCAGTAGGCTGAGGCCAGCAGTGTGATGTTCAGTGAGGCAAAGCACTGAGTCCTGCCCTGGGGTCACAACAGCCCCAGGCAGAGCTACAGGCTGGGGCAGAGTTGCTGGAAAACTGCCCAGTAGCAGGAAGGGAGCTGGAGGTGCTGGTCGGCAGCAGATGAACACAATCCAGCAGTGCCGTGGTGATGCAGAAGGCCAATGGCATCCTGGCCTGAATCAGGAATAGTGAGGCCAGCAGGACAGGGAAAGGTGCAGTGACCATCCCTCTATACTCAGGACTGAGGCCACAGCTGGAGGAGTGCTGTGTGTGGCTGAGGGAGCTGGGCTTCTTCAGCCTGGAGAAGAGGTGGCTCAAAGGGAACCTTGTCACTCTGCAAGTACCCAAAAGGAGGGGATAGCAAGTGACAGGAAATGGCCTCAGATTTAAATTAAATGCTAGGAGCAATTTCTTGACTGAAAGGATGATCAGTTGTTGAAACAAGTTGACCCAGGAAGTGGTGGAATCAGCATCCTTGGAAGTGTTCAAAAGATGTGTGGATATTGTTTAGTGGTGAACACAGTGGCATTAGGTTTACAGCTGGACTTGGTCTTATAGAGGTATTTTCAACTTTATAATTCTCTACTGCTAATATTTTAGCCATAAACCACTACTTTCTTTTTTACTGTC
This sequence comes from Sialia sialis, assembly GCA_009812075.1. Classification (NCBI taxonomy): domain Eukaryota; kingdom Metazoa; phylum Chordata; class Aves; order Passeriformes; family Turdidae; genus Sialia; species Sialia sialis. The sequence continues at coordinate 9,635,790 of VRYO01002782.1, forward strand.
TGTTTTGCTGAAAGCTTCAACAATCTGTATTGCAGGATGTTGTGTCTTCTTGCTTCACACTTTCTGATTCAAAGCTTTAAACAGTCTTGAGAAATTCCTGAAATGTTTGCTGAACTCTTGGATGAACCTGCAAGCTTTGTTTATGCTCATTCTCTATTCCAACTCCTACTGAATGGCAGTCATCATGAGAAGCAGGAAGTAGAGCATTTAGCTGAAGTATTCCTTAAAAATCAGGTGAAACTTAAGTTTCTTATTGCAAAATTTTTGTCCAAATCAAGTCTGATTTTACACAGACTTTCTGCTTTTCCTCTGAAAGGCTTCGCTTAATAAAACAATATTTAATTTTGTCATTGACTGTTTTCACAAGCTTTGAGTTGTTGTCAATTAATTGTAATCAAAAAACTAATCATGATATCTAAAACCTAAAGATAGATGCAAACAACAGGTTTGAGACTAATACAGTCTTAATGACCATCTTTCTGGGTAACTCTTCCAGAAATCTTCATGTGTAGAAACTTTTGATATGATTTATCAGGGTTCAGTTCAGAGATACATTAGCGGTTTTTACCAGTGGTTGAATTATCAGATCATCGTGTCACATTAACTGGTCTGCAAAGCTAGTTGTTTGTCTGTTTAATACCAGTAATGGATCTATCACACAGCTCTGACTTGCAGAAAGAGGATTAAGGTTCAGATAGATAATCTGTGGAATGGAACAACATAATACTACTTTTTGGCATTGCAGTTTAGGACCAGCTGCTGAGGAGGGATGTCAGCAATTCTCTGATTTTTTATTTTTTTTTAAGCATTTAAAGTGTTGAAGTTCTTTTTATTTCTAAGTAAATGTACTAGGAGTGGGCCTGCTTTTGTTCATATTATTTAGACCATCTGAAGCCTGCAGATCAAAAGTGAAATAGTTTTGCTGTCTGTACTACAATCTGTGTGAAGCTGTTCTAAACTAGCCTTGCAATTCCTTATTTGGGCATATGTTCAGTCTTGGCAGAGCTCACTATTTTACTTTTATTAAAACTACTGTTATTATCTCTGTTAAAGCTGTATTAATGCCATGTATTACCAAAGAAAAATTTAAATAAATTAAAACTGTAGTGAGTATGGTATTACCAGTTGTTCTGGCTTCTGAACTGTGGGGAAAGCTAGCAAACAAGCCTGGCGGAAGTGCAGACAACTAAAAAAATTAAACCAACCATACATTGTTCTTGCTCTTTGAAAATGTGCCTCAAAATGGATTGGCTTTTAGGCTTTTCTTCTTTTTTGGCTTGTGATAAGAATGAAACTTGTGTACAGAAATGTTGCTAAATTAAATTAGAGCCTCTTCTAGCACTGTGCATATACCAAATAAAGGTAATGCTTCACCAGATTTAAAAAATTTTTTGTACTTGAAATTAGAAAAATTCTTGCAGGCACAGCCTTCTTGAAAGAATTATGCATGCATCTGACACATCTTCATTTTCCAGGGTGGTGTCACTTGCTCAAAGCAGTCCTAGTTGGTAGTGTGGGAGTGTCAGTGTCTCGTGTTATTTATGCCTTGAGTCTTGAAGATGACACAAGCATGTACTTATGTTGACTTGACTATTTTCACTTTCAGTGAAAATACAGCTCAGGAAGCTGATGTAGAACAGGTTGGTCTAAGGCTGATAATTACATACTAGTCAAATTGATGATTTCTTAGATCCATTAGTTTCTTCTCTGATTGGAGGGCATTGCAGCTGGTAGATCTAACAATTGCACCATGATTACTTCACAGCCTTGCTACTGGCTGTAAAAGATAATCATCCTCAAGTGGTTTGCCTGTCTTTTGAAGCATGAGGTTTTTGTGGGCCTGAGGTGCAGAATCATTCTGAATTTCCATGATTTATCAGTTTTTTAAAAGTACATTGCATGCACACACCATGTTGTGGTATTTGTTGACATCTGCAAAATGAAGGTACAGAATCTATCCAGAATTAGGGTGTTCTGTTACTGACAGCCAGCATTAGCTAGAATTCTGACTAGATTTTGATCTTCCACAGATATGTGTATGCATTTAACCTAAGAAGGTGGAATTGCTCAGATTACCTCAGTGAAATCACTAAAAGTGAACTTTTGCATGTGCAGCCTTCAGGTAGAAGGAAAGAGATACTGTGGGACTTCGTATTATTTCATTTTTGTGTGTGTTTTTGTGTTGCAGACTTGTAGCAGCATGATTAAAAATATATCTATCCTTATATTCAGTTAATGATTCCAGTGTAAAATAGTAAGTCTGATTTATGCAAGATTTATGATAACCATTGTGATAAGCATATGTTGCTCTAAACAGAAAAAAGGCTGAGCAAAAAAAGAGACAAATGTTGAGGAAGACCATTAGCTGAGCACAGGACAGACCTGGAGACTTTGTAGCAGCTGCTAAAAGTATTGCACAAAGTTTGATGTGAGGCTGACTGCTGCTGAAACACCTTCCATGGCTTTGCCAGCTTTGGCTCTTAATGGTACCTTGACAAATTAAGAAGAGAAAGCAGAGATGCTGGGAAAAATAGGTTGTGTTACACCCATTAAAAGGTGCAGCAGTAAGGAAAGCTTTAAAGTAGTCAGTGGGAGTAAAATACGCTTCAGTGAATTAAAAGAGAAAAAAGAAAAAGTGTGACATCTGTAAAAGTAGTGAAAATACATAAAATGAAAGGCACTCATTTCACATAATTCCAATTTCACATTAATTTAAACAGAGCTGAAGCCTGCACTGGGTTTGCTCCCAGCAAATCAATTCCTTTAGTTCCGTGAAGAAACTTCTAGAAATGAAGTGTTGACAATGAAAATTTTATATTTTTAGAATAGCTTTCAGGGTGGGAGTGTCTCATGAGGACTTCAGCTTGTGTATGCAATGGATGGAACAGAGCTGTGGGGCTGGCAGGGGAACGGAGGTGGAAATGACATCACTTCCAGCCAAGGAGAGCAGAAGTACCTTTGTGTGAAGCTGAGAGAAGATAGATTGGGCAGGGTGTGCTTGTGTTTTAAAATGGTAAAACTGGGAGAAAAAAGCAATTCTTTCTCTGTCTTTTTCTTTAGCATCTTTAAATGTACAATGATACTTGCCATGTTAGTTGAGTCACAGTTCCTCTAAACAGTTATTCTGTTTGAGTAAGAGCAAATAAATGTTTAGGGAGAACTGTGAGAACTGCTGTGCTTAAGAGGGAGCTTTCTCCTTATCTTCTGTCTTAGCAGTTTTGGGAAGTCTACTGTTCTCTGTGATACAGTAATAACTTCAAGATCTTCACAAAAGATGATTCACCATCTGTATGAGATATTTTGAAGTGTTTTACTTCAGGATTGGATAGCTATGTATACTATCTTAACTGAGCTGAGTAGTTACTTGCTGAGTATTGTATGTAAACAGTTAAACAACACAATATAGAAATTGCCTATAAAAGTGGGGTAGAGTATCTTTGGCCTTCAAAACAAAGGACTAAACAAAATGGACTAAACAAAAAGCTCTTCATATCATAAACATCATTAGGAAATTAGTTCACTAACTTCTAAAATTAAGCTAGAATTGCCATCTGAGCTTGTTGCATCTCTCAAAAAGTAATTAAATTATTGCAAAGTTTGTTAACTTTAAATCTGGAAGACAGTTACTCTAGACCTAACCTCAAATTGTTTAGATAACACCAGCAAGAATGTCTTTATGGGGAAACCTATTTTTGTGCATGTGGTTATTCAAGATACCCTCCTAGAAATCATTGTAATATTTAATTAAAATGTTAAATTATTTAATTACTGTAATCCACAGGGGATACCAAAGCTATAATTGCATTTAAGATGAGAAAGAGAAGTAATTTGTTTTTCAAGTCTTCCTGACATTATTAACAGTGGCATCAGCACTTTACCCTTTTTATTGTTAAAAACTGATTAACTGCAGCATTACTGTAAAATGGGATAATATAAAAAGTTAATATGCATTTTAATACATCACATTAACACAGTGTGACAGTGTTAAAAGGAATGCCTTCAAACGCATCTGTAAGTTTGATATGTTAGTGCCTTGTTATTTGGAGAAGTGTTTTCTTGTTCAGCATGGTTGACTTTTTATTTGTTTTAAGCTTTTATGATAGGCAAAAATGTCTCTTCTGAATACTTGCTTGGAAGAATGACACAAGAATATGAAATCCTGTATATGCTACAGTAAATTAAGTGGTGAAAGATACAAAGAGAATAAAATGCTTGAAATCATTCAGTAGTTTTTGTAGGAATGTTGTTATTAGTTTAAAGAGAAATTAAACTAATAATGAAAGATACATGACTGACAGCCAGAAACCTATTTGGGAGTGTCATAAATTGGATTACACTATGGAATTGGTCTTAGGAGAAAACAGTAATGAAAAAAGTGAATGGGCAAAACCTGCAGGGTTATTTTAAGCATTGTGTAATTTCATGGATTTAATTTATATAAAAATGTTTGCTCACTTGTCTTAATTAATGTTGCCAAATGTATCCTAAAACAATTCACAGCTGCATTAAAGGCTGTATCTCAGGCAAAGGGTCGGGGGAATAAGTTTGGTTTAAACCTGCGTGGTCTCACTTGCCAGGACCTCAGCTCTCAGCTGGTGCAGGACTCTGGCCCAAGAGGTGGGGTACAAAGTGTTTCCCTCTGGTTCCTGCTTTGCTGTGTGTGAAAGGAGAGGAAGAGGTACTACCACAAGTTGATCTCATGATAATCATGGGGTTGTGGTGTTGAAAGACAAGGAGGAAGTGTGCCAGAGAGTCCATATTCCAGAAAGACTGGACTATCTGTCCTATATAGTTGGCATTATGGAACGGAAAAGCATCTTCTGTTCTTCCTGCCATGTTCACCAAGGAGACAGGAAGTTGGAAGGCAGGCCATGAGGGAGGTGCACAAATATTTTGGGAGACTAATCTAGCGAGACTTCCTCTGGTCTTTGCTAGCCAAGAAGGAGAGATTCTCTTCAAGAAAGGGTGGTTCAGAATTCAGCCTAAAACAGCTGCTTTAGAAAAGTTTCTCTTATTCTCTTGGTTAGAGAAGAAGTCCAGGCATATTGGCCTCTCAAAGGTGGGTTTAGTCTTTCTAAACATCTCCCTCTGGGCTGAAGCCATTGCAGGGAAACTAAGACTTCTGCCTGCTTGTGCTAAGCAGGGCTTGTGAGGCAACTTGTGGCTGAATAGTTAAAGGTG
>VRYO01002782.1:9650337-9715853 GCA_009812075.1 Sialia sialis
GCAGGGAGAACAGGTATAGCTCCCCAAAACGCAGGGAGAACAGGGAGAGCTCCCCACGCCGCAGGAACAACTCACCACACCGGCGGAAATAAAGCCCAGCCACCAACAGCAGTGAAGCTGCACTTCTGAGCTGTTAGAACTGTATTTTAAAACCTATTACTGAAGTTTCTTTAAAAATACAAGGATTTTGTACAAAGTGATAGTTTGCATTTGTAAACTTTACCAGACTTTTTCAAATTTTCAGTACCACTTTTTTATACTGTATCATTGAGTCTTTCTGTTATGTTCTTTGTTTGGAAAGACAAAGCTCTTTATTTTGTGAATAAAACAGTAAGATACCAGCAAATTGGGTGTTTTGTCACTTAGTTTCAAGTATTTGTAATTGGAACTTCACAATCAAAAAAACATTGGTTTTGAACTTCGCTTGTTAATTTAAAAGCCAGATGCTGAGGCTGGGGTGATAATGTACAAATTTCAGTCTACAATGTGAATGTTACATGAGAAAGCTGTAGAATTTTCAAACAGACATTCTATGTTTGCATATTCTTTGAGCCTTGCAAACATGAAAGCCTTTTGACCAAAATTTTCAAGAAATACTCAGTTGATTTTTTTCTTCAACGCTTAAAAATTGAAAACACAATGTTGCTGTTTTAAATGTCACATGTGAAAGTGTGTCAGCTTGTTCTGTTAGTTTTCACAATGTTTTTTAATATTGTGACATCCTGAGCTAGTTACACTTGTGATCTTTTTGGAAAAAGGGTTGGTTTGTCTTTTATTTTTTCAGTTGTGACTTGGATTTCCAAGTCTTAGTCTTCAACTCTATCCCTACAGCGAGAACATTTAAGGAACCTCTTTTGCAGTATATAAAAAACAAGAAAGCAAAACAGGAGATGTTACAAGTCTTTTTAGATGTTTCGAAGTGCTCAAGATTTTTGGAAGCAGAGTTCAAAAGAACCACTCCTCAGTTGCTGCAGCACTTAATGATATAAAATTGTTCTCTCTGGAGTCATAGGGTACAACTCGCTCAATCTTGTTTTTGTGAGAAATTAATCAAAATCATCTGGTTAAGAATAATTCTTAATAGTAAGTTACAGAAAAATTTGCAAAGTCTTCAGGATTGAAATAGGAAATAATGTAGGGACATGGTCAGTAAGAAGGAGGTGGTAGTTGCAGATCATACAGTTATTGTTCTATGACAGCATTTCTTTTTTATTTGTGAAATGAACATAATTGCTGGACAAAAGAGAACTTTCACATTTCATGTGTAAATAATATGTCCTGTATAAAGCATAAGAAATACATTTGAGCTGTTTTATAACAGGAAGTAGAACCATTCCTAAGGAAATAGATCAGTTTTGCCTAAGTCTTGTCACAACATTTTTCTAAGAAAAATGCCTATTTTATTTTTTTCTGTATTTGACAGAATTTATTTCTGCAACCTTTTCATGTAATAAAATGTTTTCGTTCAAAAACATTTCCATAGAAAATAAATTTATATTGCAGAAAAAAGTAGGATTTCTGTCTTAGGGCACTCAGCTGAAAATACTTTGGTGGCATCACATGTTATATGTTTAAACTGTTGGGTTTTTTCCTAACACGTCTCATTTTCAAAATGATGTGTGCATTTTCGCAGTGTGTTAAATCCACAAAAACTTAATTTGAAATGATATTTTCTAAGGAGAATTCTGCTTCTTATGCTTCTTTGATAGCTCTCTATGCCTATTATTGAAAATAATTTACTCCGTAATGGTTTAATTGTGCAAGCTTATTTAATATATCTACGGTAATACTTCCCTTAATATGTTGTGGGTTTAATAGCATATATTTTATTAACCCATAACGTTTGAGATATTCTGGTCCAGTTAAAAAGTTTGTTAATGACACCTTTAATAAATGGAAATAAATTAAAACAATACATGTGAAAACGTAACATTTATTCTGCAGCCTCCTGTGCCAGCAGTACAGTGTTTTACTGTAGAGTATCTATAAAAGCATGTTTCTTTAATAGCCTCTGCCTTATCACTTGAATTTGCTACCTTGTGATATGTTTTCCTTGCCATCTTGTGTGTGCTTTTATAGATCTAAACCTGTATATTTGCCATTTTTCTTTTCTAGAAGTTAAAAATACAGTAATTTTGCGATTATAAGCCGCACCTTTTTCATTGAAGAATCCAGCCTACCCCAGTAGTGCGGCTTATATTCAGGTGCGGCTTATCTATGGACAAATCCCAGTGAAATGCCAACCCGGAAGCAAGAGCTGGCTGGGAGGGCGCCTGGGGCTGCCTTTAAAGGCTTCGCTGGTCTATGAAAACTGTTTGCAACTTGAGCACCTGACACCAAACCCAGCTGGCAGTGATTCTGTTACTAATTTGTTACTTTGTTACACATGGATCCTTGCTTTTTAAAAAAAAAAAAGGTGCAGCTTATATTCAGGTGCAGCTTATTATTGTGAAATTACTGTAACCTGCAAGCTCACCTTATGCCAGTCTGCTCTATGCCTTGTCCTCCTACCCTTTTTAGTTACTTTACTGCATCTTTTACAAGGGAAAGAAGTTAAAATTCTCTGTAGTATTAAAATGAGGATATTCCAGGAGATGCATGGTGCCATAAGAGGTTTTTTTTGGGGGAGCAGAGGGGTCAGTTCTCAGTTTCTGTAGAGCTGAGTGATCTGGGCTTGCTTTCCTCAGCAGTAGCAGCTGATTGTAGACCCTGTACAGTAAGGGAGTGATTCGTGCCTCATGTCTGTAATTAGTACTGGTGCTCTAGGTTGTGGTGGGAGCAGCAGTTTTGACTGAAAGACTTCAAGAAGTGGAGATCCTGTGCTTTTCTTCACTGTTTTGTTCAGTTCTTAATCCTTGATACTTAAAACCAAGGTTGAAACACCTTGGCCTTAGCTTGTGGGATGGTTGGTAGAGGAATCTGCAGACTTGGCTGTACATCAGAGACTCGTGGGAAGGAATTTGTGATGACCTGCTGTGGTATTGCATGCTTAAAATTTAGTTTTGAAATGTGGTTGTAACATCCACATCCATAGATACAGCAAGAGAGGCTGCATCCCTTTTCTAGGAGTGCCTGGCCGAGTTCCTGAATTTCTTCACAGCGGTGGTGTGAGGTGTTAGAGAGATGAGCTGCTGACGCACCCGGCAAATTCCTGTTGGTGTAGGAATAAATCTGGACTGAAGCATTCGTGGTATTGGTAAGAACTGTAATTCTGCTCTCTAACTATATTTGGAGCAAGGTCTCCAAGTGTGGCTGCTCATATGCTCAAATCTAAAGCGTGTTTTTTGGGGGGAGAAAAAAGAGGACTGCCACTGTTTAGGCCACATGGTTACATAAATCATCAAAGTAAAACCTCACAGGATGAAAACAGATAAATTTGGGGAAAAAATAGTTTAAAATGCATTTAAATTACCTTTAGCAGATGATGCTTTCTAAAGCAGTTTTAGTTGCTGTTTAAGCGACGTTGCAGTCTTCAGATAGTAGATAGATCATCTCTAGTTCTGCATAGGAATGGAGGCATGACTACAATAATATTTTTCTGCTTCTGTTTCATTAAATGAATTTTATAGTCAGATCACATACATACTGAAAATCAAGTTTAATTTTTCAATATTACTAGTAGTACTAACTGGATGTTGATGGTATATTATTTTAACCTAGGAACATAGTGTTCTCTAATTTACTTGAGGTTCTTACTCTTCTTAACTTTTAAATGCAGGGTGTACTCTAAAATAGCTTAGTACATGTCAGACTCCCAAAAAATACATGAGCTAGGGTGGGTGCTTTAGGCCCCAGTAGCAATTTAACTGCCTGCCTGCTATTACATTGGTACAGTTTTATGAATATAAAAGAAAACAGTAGCTTATCCTTTTTCATCATTCTTAAGCTACAGTAATTTCACGATTATAAGCCGCACCTTTTCCATTGAAGAATCCAGCCTACCCCAGTAGTGCAGCTAATCATCAGGTGCGGCTTATCTATGGACAAATCCCAGTGAAATGCCAACCCAGAAGTGAGAGCCGGCCAGGGAGGGTGCCCGGGGCTGCCTTTAAAGGCTTCCGCTGGTCTATGAAAACTGTTTGCAACTTGAGCACCTGACACCAAACCCCACTGGTGCAATTCTGTTACTAATTTGTTACTTTGTTACACATGGATCCTTGCTTTAAAAAAGCAAGGGTGCGGCTTATATATGGACAAATCCTGTGCTCTGCCTGGCTACCGGGGGTACGGCTTATAATCAGGTGCAGCTTATAATTGTGAAATTACTATACTTTGGATTGTCTGTCTTTCACTGCTGAGGAAAGCATAAAGCTCATTTTCATAGACAATGTAAAAGAGCAAGAGTCTATATTATTATATGAGCAGAGAATTTACTCCAGTTACTCTGATAACATACAAAAAGTAGGGAGATCTGTCCTTCACTTTATTTTCAGTAAGGTTAAGCATATTTTTAAAGCTGTTTTAAATTTGTCAAAATATTTTTTTAAGAAATTATGAAATTGAAATGCACACTCTAAGGGGGTATTTTTATTAAAACTACACAATAAATGAATTGTAGGTTAAAAGAGGCAGGAGCAAAATACAACTTTATAAACTGGAAAAACTTCAGTTCAGAGATGTTCTGCTCTTTTTTAGGTTTTCCTCAAGTCTGTAATTTAGCTGAGACTAGTTAGGGGTTGTCTTTTCTTGTCTACTCATGAATGTCATCAAGCATTTTCCTTTAACTTCAAAAAAAAGATGGGGAGAGGTTGCAGCTTAAAACCTTAGTACTGTTGGACCATAAATGGTTTGTTAGGCCATCAAACAGACAAGTCCATTAAGAAAATTAACTTCCATGTTTTGACTATGTCCAAGCTATGTCCATTTTGAGGGGTTTTTTTCCCATTATTTAATGAAATAAAGGGGGCACCAAAATCCTTCCTGAAGGAGAAAATAAGGTGCAATATTCCTTAAGATGGTGGAGGAAAGAGCAAGGATTTGTAAGAGAATGTAAAGCTCTGTGAGAGAATTTGGTTCCAGTGTCAGGTAAGGAGTGAGGTCAGAGCTGCTCTTGCCAGGGCTGCTGGCACAGCTGTCTGGGTGCAGTGCTAATTGGTTTTCACTTGGTGACTGGGCTTGCTCTTTAATTGCTTAACCAAAATCTTAATGAAATTATTCTTAACCAAATCACTCTCCCTTGAAAATTGGTGGTCCCTTTGCTTTTTTTCAATGGCTCATCTATTGCTTATGAGGCACTTTATGCTCTTTTCACAAATCTCTTGTGATATTTCACATTCTGAGTTTTTTGTATCATAAAAATCTTTGTAAGAATTCCTTTGATACTACCTTACCTAGAATTTGGTATAACTTGAAGAAGATTCTTTGTATTTTCAAGACCCCGTGAATAAGCTCATGCCCCATTCCATAATGACTGAAAATTTTCAGCACCTTTTTTTTGCCCTGGAACAATACTTAAGCTAGTTGGAGAAATATGAATTGATTTTAAAGGGTGAGGAGTGAGATGTTTGATGTAGTCACTTAGAGATGGTGCTACTGTATTGCCTGTAGTTGTTTTGCTCAGTACTCTCATTAGGCTTTTCTTCATTTTCTCCTGCTTTGCTTAGAGCTTTTTTCATTTTTTCCTGTCCCTCTTGAACTTCATTCTTTGTCATAAGCAGTGTTAGCCATTTAGACAAGTATAATGCCACAAATACATCAAAAATTTACTATATATCACTTGCATAATGCATCAAAAAATTATCTTTAAAGGACAGCTTGGCTGAAGGAGCAGTGTGTGTCCACATCTAGAGAAAAGAAAAAGCATGCAGCATGCTGCTTGCCTTCTCCTTACCTCAGAATAATGAGTTACAGGACAATTGCAAATTTAATGAGATTAATCAGTCTTCCATTTGTTAATATTTCTTTCTGATTGCCTTCTTTTTGCACTGTCTTTGTTAGGAAGAAGAGTCTTGCAGGCTTCTGAATTTAGATGAAGAGGTTTTGTTTTTGCCAATGTGCCCTCAGAGGAGCCACAGTGGTATTAAGTAACAGCAGAAGAAGTAAAAAGGGACCAACATGCAGCAGAGAATTGAATCCTATAGTCCTCTGTGCACCTGTAGGGAATGCCAAGAGTTGGTATTTTCTTTCTACATAATCAGCCTGGGTCTTTTGACCATAAAGGCTACTGCAGCTGTTCATGGGGAGACTGTGCACTGCTCAGCTGGTTTATCCATCTCTTCCACCTGGGCAGGACTTTTAAAAGAGAGGTGCATCCTACTGAGCCCTGCCTCTCCCCAGCACTGCAAAGTGCAGAGCTGGGCGTGTGTGCATTTTTCTGATTGTTGCTCTACTAACCTTTCAAGCAAAATAAGCAGGAGGTCTGCTCAGCTGTTCCTGCACACTCAGGATTCACAGTGGCTGCTTGAACCTCATCTGCCATGGCTGCTTTAGGGAGCAAAGAGAACACTCAACGTACAATGAACTGAAAGAGCCTCTATTGGCTATAGAGACAGCCCAGAGGGAATAACTTCATTATGCCAAACTTAGCTTTTGCAAAAATTTTCCTCCTTTCCTCCTTCATCCTCTTTCTGGTTTTTAACTACAAGTGAATGTGTTTATGGCAAATTGTGACATGTCCCAGTTTTTCATTTGATAAATAAAAAAAAAAAAAAAAAACCTGGAAAAATAGTGTAGTCCAGCAGTGTTGAAGGAAGAAAGATTCCACTGACAGTTAGGTGGCTGACAGCAATCTTGTGTTCTGCTGTTTCAGTCCTAGTGAGAATGCCCTCCTCCCTCTCACACCACCACTCCTAACTGCTAGGAGCTTTAAACACACTTCTTCACAGAAATGCATGCCAACACATCTTTTTTAAACTGTCCTCCCCTCCTAAAGGAAAAAGATGGTCGCAACTTTCTATTCCCTTTTAAAAATGGCATTTCATGCCCCAATCCTGGTGTCTGTCAATACACCTTGAGAAGGAGGCTTAAGTAACTGACAGGGTTCAGGTGGCCTTCTTGTGGTCCTGTCTGTTAACCTGTGTTCACAGACTTCAGTCTCAGGGAACATTTATGGTGGGCAGAAAGTTCTGTTAATTTTTGAGTTGAAAAAGGCGATGGAAAAGTTGGTGTATTAGATCATATTATGCTGGGGGTGCAGACAGCCTTTGTGGCTTCCCATGAGGAAGGAAGACTTATGTGCTGACTACCTGGAATGGAATGCACTCTTTTAATGAATATGCTTCCTTTGTTCAGGCTGTGAGGTTGGATTTCTGTTCCACAGGCTCTGGTTCTTTGATTAGATTCACAAGGTCCCTTCTGCCATAGACTTCATTATGAGTCACCAGAAATGGGACACAAAAGTGCTTAAGAAAAAATTGAAGCCAAGTGACTTACTTGATCAGTGATTGAAATGAGAAACTGAAAATACACATTTGGAGGGAAAAAAAAGTCTCTTTGCAACGCTGTTCCTTCCTGTCCTCTCTTGTCTGCACAGAAAAAAAAACCTGTTATACCTCTTTGTAAAAGAGAGACGGTGCATCAGTGTTTTGATCACTGTACTTGTTTGAACTGGGAATTCTTTGAGATGTCATCCACAAGTGCTTTGCAGCCCATCATTTTCTGCAGATTGTGTGTGTTTTTGATTACGGCTGTGAGGAGAAACTGTGAGGATGGGCTCCTTGCTATGGCCATGCCAGGGAAGGACATGTCCTTTGAGAGAGTTCACCCCCATGCATGTGGAGTTGGTCTGTTTGTTTTATTTTGCAAAGAAATTCTTTCCTCCCACTTCATTTTTAGCTCTCTATTTACAGGGGTGCAGATGTGCTGGAGAAGCGTATTTCAGTTCTCCACATATGTATAACGCACACTTGCATGCAGTCTTCTATTTTCATTCTCTTGTTATGCAAGGGTTGAAAATTAGTTGTATTTGTGAATTAATATAGTTCATTGGAATAAATTTCAGCTATTTTTACTGTGTAATGAGCTTTATCACCATGCTATCTGAATAGCTCACGAACACTATTTTTCCTTTAAACCCTGTTAAGAGTGTAAAATATTCATAGTCTTGATAATATGAAATCTGCATGGGAGGAAAAATGGTATGTGGTAAATTAACCAAGGTTCTCTGCTGATACATGGTGTAATATAGTGCCACCAAAGAGGACAAATATCTGGATTTTGATAGCACCTCATGACAGGCACTTCAAAAGGTGGGATTACAAAAACTAGCATTGCTAGTGTTCTATTTTGGTGTCACCTTCTGAGGTTTTATACACCTGCAATTCCTTTCCAGGAGTAAGAAGAGCTGAAGCTTCGCTAGAACACTGTGCATGTGGAGATGAGGCTCTGCCAGGGAGATGGGTGGAACATCCTGTGGTCTGTGTGCCTCTGATTACCACCGTGCTAAAGAGCAAGGCTGGATTTAGTGCACAGGATTTCTATCCAAGACTTGAGGTCTGCCTCATTTTGGTTGCATACATAATCAAAAGCTTTCTTTGTTTCACAGTATTTATAGGAAGGCTTCATTTCCTTAATTGCAGTTTCACTGTAGTTTATAAAGAGAATACAGCATGAAGAGTCTTTGTTTTTATGATCTGTATATCCTGCATTAGTTGAGGGAGAGTGAGCTTCAGTTGCTTGGCAGTTGTCATGAGTCTGTGAAACTCTCATTTTGAATGACAGATTTAATTTGCAACCCTACTGTTGGCTTTCACTCAGTCTTAGTCCTTGTTCCTAATAAGTCCAGTCACTTCTTTTTCATGGAAGACCATTATAGTCTCTTTCCATAATCATAATTTAAAGGGGGAGTAGGGAAACTCATACCTCTGGTGGGCCCCTCTTATTTTCTTAATAAGTTTTCTGCTTCCCCTGATGTTATGCATTACATGTGAAAGACTTCATTTCTTATCAATCAGTGTTTCAGAAGAAGATTCCTCAAGCCTTGTAGACTATTCTTGTGGAATTGCCAGAAAGAAAAAAGGCTGTAATATGTTTTAAATGTATTGTTTTCATTTTCATTGAATGTTTCTCCTGTTAGAAGTGCTCATTTTCTCTTCCATATAATATTCATTATTGCCCGTGTTCAGGGCTAAGTGCTTTTCTATTCATCTCTTCTGTAAACACTTCTTTAGCATTTCACTTCAGAAGAAAAGCCTTCACAGCCTGTAATCATACTTATTGCCTCTCCTTTTCTCTCACACTTTCCCCTGTGATTCTAAACTGTTCTCTGGGGCCATCAAACACAGCATTCCTGTTGATGGTACCATACCACTACATTTCAAAATGTCATTATATTTTTTGCTTTGTGTTTGTTGGATTGGTTTTTGCTTTTCCTTATTCTTTTGAACAATCTGTATGTTTCCTTCTCGACAGCTGTCCACTGTGATGCTCTGGTCTTTCCTCTACAACTTGTACACCAAAGTTGTATGAATAATTAATGAGATTTCTTCTAATGCCCATTACTCTGTTCTTGCCAACAAAGACTTTCAGCTGTCAATGTTTTGTACTTTCAATGAATTTGAGTTCTTTATTTTTCTGTTCACTTGTGTTTTAAGTAAGCTGAGTGACAGCTTGCTGCAGCATACAGTGCTAGAACATGGGTTTGGAACTATTTCAGTGTTAACCTTTTACCACACAGAAATTGACCATGTCTGTGTAAGCTGTCTAGCACCACGTCCCAAATCTCTGATCTCTTACCTTGCAGCTGGCTGCTTTTTTAATAGCCTCTTGTGTGGGACTTATTAGAGGCTTTTTGAAAGTCCAGACAAATCAGATTATTCCAAGTAGATTCCTATAATTTTAATTGCATTTAAGTTAATACTTCTACTTTTCACTGAATATCTATCACATATCTAAAAATTAGGTCAATCATTTTCCTAAAGACCTTTGATATACAACTGACTACTTGAATTAAAGAATTAAATTGCCAAAGAAAAGATTAAAATCTTTCCAAGAGGATAATTCAAGGACTTTAGTTCAAATACATTTAAAAATGTATTTAAAAGGAGAGGAAATGAGTAAGATAAAGAGATTGTGTGTGAAAAATGTTGTGAGTCCAGGTGGTTGAGCAGCTTCATTTGAAATTACTTGAGGAACAGCTTGAGTTTAATTTGTTTCATGCCAAGGACAAGAAAACCCAGTGAAATAAAATATTTTACTTACTGAAAGCTATCTTAATCCCTTGAACTGCTTAGTTCAATCACAAGTAGACATTGCAGAGCTGCTGTGTCCCCGACTTGCCGCAGCAGGTGACAAAAGCAGGAGGAAGTGTGAAGAACAGCATCACTCCCTGTGGATTTATCAATCCATGCGCTACCCTGCACACCAGGAGGCAGAGCCTGGCAGGATGTCACACGCACAGAGGCTGGAGAGCAAGGCAGAGGAGTGCCTGGCACATCTCCTTTGCCTGCCCACTGCCCTTGCCTCCTGCCCTGAGTGCTGCAGCAGCCCCTGCCTGTGCCCCCCGGCCCGAGATAAGCGATGGCAGGGCCAGGGCATCCGCCTGCAGCAAGGGAAGCTGCTGCTGGGACGAAGGACCATGTCCCACAAACAGCCTGATCTAGAGCTGAGCATCCCCTTCAGCTCCTGCCTGCTGCAGCCCTGTGGAGAGCGTGCAGGGACCCCTGGGAGACTGACACAAGGTCAGTGCAGGCACAGGGAACAATCTCCTTGATGACTCTGGAGACAGAACTGCTCTCCTTGGGTTACACACTCGCTTTCTGAGCACACAGCCTGTGCCAGAGGAGCTTACAGCTGTACAGCCAGGGCTGCCTTCATCTCCCCAGTCTGTTCTGCAGAGCCTTCGCTCCCTTCTCCACTCAGAATTGAAAGTAGTGAGTGACAAAGCTGCAGAGAGTTCTCATGAAAATGTTTTCTTGCCTGTTTGGAGTCTCTCATTCTACTGTGGAGAAAGAATGAATGCAGGATCTTAGGGGGAGCCCATGTCCTCACTACAGTTGTTGTCTTGAAGGTTTTAAGCTCCAAAGGGAATTGGTGGATATTGTACAGTTTTGTAGGATGATGGCTGGCAGAGGAGACAATCTTGTCATACATCATTTCCTTTGCAGAGACACAGCAACCTGTGTCTGCCATGTAGTTGCCAGATTCCCACATATTTTTAAAAGAGGTGATTTCCTGTGTGACTGCTGGGAAAAAATGAAAATTTATCCCTAATGAGCTAAAAATGGTGAGAGATAGGGACTTTGAGTAGGTGGAGATGTGAGCAGTGCATCAGTCTTCCTCTCATTCTGATCCCAGAATTAATTCATTTGTTTCTGTGGCTCTTTCAGCAGGGATTTCTTGTTATAAAAAATTGAGACTACCCATTGTCTTAATCCTTTCCTATTTGCCTATGCTGTGCAAATGTATAAAAAAAAAATCCTACTGCTTTAATATACCTGCATCGTTTAGTATAAGAATGGTTGCTTTTCATTTCTGCTGAATGTTACTGTAGTCATGACTGCTGCTGTCCTGATCAACTTAGTCTTTCATTTCACTTTTTCAATGAAGTTGGAGAGAAGAGGGAAAGAATGAATGCACATGAATCATTTGGTAAAAGTTCCTCTAGGTTAATGGCTCATTACCTTAACTCATTCAAATTCCATCCAATTCATTTCTCAACATAATTACAGAACAGACCAACTTTGATAAGACCTCCCTAATATATGAAGTGCATTTGTTGTTGTGTAGATAAAGATGCATCTGCACACTGAAGCATTGTCTTATCTATTGTGGAGTGCAGAGTGTTCATTAGTGTTCCCCCTGGAGCTTCCATCAAATGGACATGATGGGAGCTATGGGGGAATTTCCTTCCCCCTTTTGGCACAGGCCCCAAATTTGCTACCAAAACCTGCACATCCTCCAAAACCTGTACTAACTAGACCTTGAACAGCCCCCAGAGATCCCGCTGCCCTTTTGTTATATCTGTGGGACTGCAGTTGTGTTTCCTTACAGCCTGTCCTTGGTACTCACAACACCCCGGAGACAAACTCGTCCTGCAGCCAGCAGAGGCTTCATGGAAGAAGAGACCCACTGGTGTATTTTTTTGCTGGTTCTGAAGAAGCACAGAGCCTGGCACTGTTGTAAAGCAGTGCCCTGCAGAGATCCTGATCTCCAGGGTGGCTCAGCACTATCTCCCACAGCCTTGGGAAAGGTTTCCCAGAGCCACCTTCCCTCTGCTCTGAAGCAGCTTTTTGCTCTCTGAGGAGTTTGGTATGACAAACCCACTGGTATAAGACTAGGTGCGGATTTTTTTTTTGCAACTGTAGCCTAAGTAATTCTCTTCTAAGATCTGAGAGCTTGCTGTTCTGCTCTTTCTTTTGCCAGTGCTGAAACTACTTTTTTGACGTGCTAAGCTTCCTCAGAGGGAGAAGGCAGATCTCATGGTAGTGCACTTTTTACATTGCACATGTGATTTGATTTCCTTCTCTGTGGTTACACCAGATGCAATTTTGTTTGCAGGATACTATTTTAGTGACTGTTCTTTTTCTGTGACTGTGTAATCATATGGAGGCAGCTTTTGATCTGTTTAGTGTATAATTAAGCTCTATCTATTGCTGTCTTTTTTTGACAGAATGGCGAGTAAACTAATGAATGAAAATGTGCTGGGGAGAAAACCAACTTTTTTCAGTTGAGTTATAAACTCTAAGAAAATCAGATGTAGAAATTAAGTTTTGATATAATTTCTGTTATTCTTCTCCTAAAATCTTAATGTAGCGTAACCATCCATACAATCTAAGGAAAAAATAAATATTTAAAAATTTTTGTGGGTCTCAGTGGCAAATATACTAATTCTAGGGCTGTAATTTTTTATGGCTCTGGAGTTGTATATTTAATAAGTAGCTATTTAATTATACATTGTGCTGGGCCTTTAAAATATATAAAATATATAAATTACAGAGCTGCATATAAAAATTAATCTTTAAAATGAGTAAGCAATAAGGTTGGAGAACTTAAGTTTCCCAAGGTTACTTTAATGTGTTACTTGCCAACTACAATTTACTAATAAATTACTCTTATTACTCAATATTACTTTTTTACCAATAGAGCAACTCAATTTCAACACCATGCATGAAATCCTTCCGTATTTAAAAAATGGTATATCCACATAATATATCTATCCATACTACTAGTTAAGCAAAAGTAACTTTCTGCAGCTCAAGTGAATGTGTGTATGCAGGCATAAAACTCCACTGAAAGTAAGAAATTAGAATAATCTAAATCCTGTGTACTGTTTGTTTCTCTTCCTGTGCTGTTCCAATGGCACAAGCCTGCTCTAGTAGATGTCCAATTACTGTGCCTGTAGACTGATTTGTGTGACTCATCCCGTGTGTCAAAAAGCATCCACCCCAATGATGCAATTTCTCACATTTCTGCTGAAATTAAACAAGCACAGCTGCAACTTGTCCTTTAAATATTCTTACAACTGGTCTCCATTCAGGTTTTGTAACTATTTCAGCTGGTTTCCATTTTGTCCTGTATTATTTCTGAGTTATCTTTTGACAGAAAATGGGGAAAAATATGGAAAAGGAAATGTTTCCATATGAGAGGGAAGTTTTGATACGCTGACTCTCTGCTAATGGAGGGAAACAATGAAACCAATAAACCTGTATTCAAACAGTTTTAAATTTCCAGAACTGAGTCTGGCCCACACAGTCCAATAACACAGGAACTGCTAGTACAAGCTTTTAGTGCAGAGCTGATGTGTATACATTTATCCTTTTATGTAAATGCTGCCCTCCTACACTGAAAATGCTGCAATACCAGCAGAAAGCACCTAACAGATGTGTCTGCTTCTAGACTGCTTTCATGGCATGCTGTACCACCTCAGTGAAGCAGCAAGCTTGTGTCACCTGGCTCACCCAGCTTGCACTGGTCTTCCTTAAGACAAAGCTGCAGTTGGAGCCAAATCCTATTCTTGCTGTCACCAGGGTAAATCCCTTTGGGAGTTAATTAGAAAGGCTATTATTTATTTTAGAATTCTGGATGATGCATTGAAATTTCATACTGAATAGCATTAATTGCAATCAAGGACACAATGAATTTCTATAATGCTTTGTTTAATTTTCATTGTTCAGGGAAGGTCTTGAAGCTGTTGTAAAGTGCCTTCCACCACCACCCTTTTTATTTGACTCCACACTAACTTCTACAAGGTAAGCTTTGGCTATATAAAGAATAAAAGATTATAGTTGTCCTTGCTACCTTTTTCAATCCACAGCCCAAGATAGAAGATGACTAGTTTCCCATGTGATCTAAACCACTAGCACTTATACTGGATTTTGTATTTCATAGTCTTCCATCAGGGGAAAAGTGCCAAAATTATGCTCCATATGCTTGGCTTCTTGTCTGTCCTTGAAGTGGCAAATCTGTGGGAGAAGAGACTGCCCTTAGCCAAAAAATCCGATTTTCTTGGAATTGTAGTTTGTTGCACCTTTTTTATATAAATATAAAATTTTTCAATATATAAGCATCCTTGCTTTTTATTCGGTGACACCAAAACAACAAATGCATTAATTCAAATGTCTTATACCCTTCTCACAGTTCCTCATCTCCTATGCTGTGCAGGATATTTTATATATATAATAATACTATGCAGTATTATTTTATAAAACAGATGGGAACTCAGGAGGTGACTCTGATCTTTCACCTGGACTTTAAAGAGATACTGCATAGTTCTTTTCTGGAAACCCCTGGTGATTTTTAATGGACTCAGGTTTAGGAACACTGACGAAAGGAAATATTCTAATTGGTTTTGTTTTTCAGCTGAAGAACAGTTTGTTTCTATGTCAAATGAAGTAGTGAAAACAAATAGCATGCCATCTGGCTAGCCTAACTGGGTACTTTACCAGGAGGTTCTCAGATGTTCTCTCTGCCAGTTTTCGACTTCCTAAGTCCTGTGTTACTGACGTACTTTCTTTACACAGTTGTTCTTTCCTGTTTAGGAATTATCTTGTTCCTTGAACTGAATTAGAATTTTAAAAATCATACGGTGTTTTGCAAAGATTTCCCCTGTCTGTTTTTGAATTATTTATCCTCTTAATTTAAAAAATCTCTGGTGTTTCTAGCATCCACAGTAAATCGGTTATACAGAGAAATATGTTATCCTCCATGTTATCTGTGAAGCTGATATTCTCAGGGGGCAGGATAGCATTGATGTACCAGTGAGCTCTCATTCTTGGAACAGATTGTGACTGAAAGGAAGGGTTTAGCAGCTTTTCTAGTGCTTGGAAAGATGTCATATGTTTTTCTTTAGATCACTTTTTTTCTGCTTCGGTTTCTCAAAGCAAGAACATCCTGCAGAAAATAAAAACATTTGACATAGCTGGGAAAGGAATGAAGCACAGACAGAAGTAATTTCATAAAACCAAAATATTTATTGCTGACTGCAACTTTTAATATTGTTTTTTGTTAGTATGAAACAAATACATGTTCACAAATACCTTTGAATATAACTGTGAGCATATAAATGAGAAAAAAATTTGAGAAGAAGCATTCATATGTGTTTCTGTTCCATCTATTTGTTGTTTATGATGAAGATGCACATATAACTCTAACCACAACTTGGAGATGTGGTTCTCTGAGCATGACGTAGATAATGAAGAGAATTCTTTGTGCCAAACAGCTTACCATCTAAATCCAAGTAATTTTTCTCAATGCAATCAGGAAATAGAATGCTGTCACAGGAATTAACTGATCTGTCACACAGTACAAATAGCATGGTTATGTAAGATTGAATAGTTGGCAGATATTTATGAGTACACTTTATGAATTAACTTATCAAATAATGCAGATCATTTGTAGGCACCCTTCCCATCTGATACTGCGTGCTCTAACTATAGCTAGAAGACAGAAGTTTAAAAAAAGGATAAATTTGAGCCATTAAGAAGTCAAGTGGGACACTTAAACACACTTTAAAAACCCAGAAAATTTGAAATCTGTGGACAAAAATAAAAAGCAGTAAAAGTTAATTGCAAATTTCAAAAGCATCTCAAGTAACTCCATCAAATATAGATGCAAGGTAAAAAAAGAACAAAAACCCAAATCACTGTCCTCCTTAAAAAATAGACTGGTTAGCAAATAGCAGGTTGGCTAAATTTTTTCTGTTTATACAGGGGAGGCAGATGGAGATCTGCTAAATCTGGGATTGTTTCCCCAGAGGCAGTAGCGGGGAAGCTGGAAAATGTACAGGCATATAAGATACCTGGTTATAAAATGTTGGATTTCCTTAGAGGAACCAAAACTCAAGACATGTATACAGATGTGAATTTTAAATTGAGTAAGGGAATCTATGAAGTTTCTAAAGTCTTAAAAAAATACTTGATCCAAAAAGAACTCTTTCTTGTAAAAAACAAACCAAAATCACCCAAGGAACAGGTGACAAACAAGGAATTGCATGCCAGTGGGAAAAATGCTAAAAAAAGTTTTTTGAAGAAAGGTTATGAGCAAATACCAAAATCTCAGGACATGGACTCAGGCACAGAAGATCTTCATTCAGTCATCATTTCCTCACCATACCTTTTCCATGCATAAAAGTAAGTGGTTTGAATTTTAGCTGTGTTTTATTAAAATTCTGCTTATCAGGCCTTAATTTTGAAGAATATGGAGATGAGTGGCTATCTTCAGGGGGAAAAAAAAACACAAAACCAAACACCTCTCAAGTTCCTTCTTCTCGTGTACATGGTGACAAGGCTATTACTGTCTTAGAATGGGTAGAGTGCAAAGAAAACACAGAAGGCTGCCCATACTCACTTAAAGCCAGTGTGACTTTAGAGAATCTGGGGCAACTACTCTGGGAAAAAAGATGTGTTGAGGTAATCACTTAGAAACATCTCCCATTATAAAAAGCATTGGTACTTAATGGAGGGGAAATATTGAAATTACTGTCGTTTCTGTATCTACATCTGGTCTTTTAATTTCTGAAGTGTCTTTTACTGAAACACTTCACAGCAAAGCTTACATTTAATAGGTTACCACTGGAGAAGCCACTTGAAAAGAAGTCCTGGAAACACTTGGTTTATTTCCACAGAGGGATACTTGTGTAACACGCCTTGAAAGTATTTATTCTTCTTGTTGTTCCTTTTGTTATTTGCCACATGGTATCACCAAAAAGGCAAATCAACATTCGGAGCATTAGGATACTGTTTTCATATTTTGCGTAGACAACAACCAAGCAAACAAGAATTCTGTAGTCATACCTCAAATATCCTGTGGTGCTTAGAGGGAGCTTATTTTTGAAATGGATGATAGCAAAACCTTACTGAACCTTAATTCTCAAAAAAGGTATAAGAACAAAACAAAAAGGAAGAGATCCATAAAATAAGTGGTAGGCCTTTCATACATGTATGAAATAGTGTGGAGAACCCAGCAGTTTCCCCGTTAGCTGGGGACAGAGAAAAATTTACTTGGATTTCTGGCACTCTGTCTCTTACAGGGTGAGTCAGTGAATGTGAGGGTTGCTTGAGGCCTCCCAATGGTGACCTCTCCTCATAAAATGATATCAAATGTCACCCAGATGTAATATTACTGTTGCCTTTTGTAGAAAATATTTCCCAGCTCTTGGGACATCCTGATTTGATGTTGGGTTGCAGGTATCCCTAAGAGGTTTGTTTGCACACACCATTCTGCATGGATCCATTCCTTTCAGTGACAAGCTTGTGTTTAAACGTTAAACCTCTGTTCAGTGACAGATATTTTAGAAAAGCCATCCAAGTTTGTTTTGGTAGAGCCAAATTTAAAGATCTGAAAAAAATGAAGTGATAAAATGCAATTCTAATTCATACTCACCATGTCTTCTTCACACTCTGCATATTCTTACTTAGGATAAGATCCCACCTCTGGTTTTATATGTTGGTTTGTGCAGATTTCCAGTAGAAATGCACCCAATAGCAGCCTCTTCTTTCCAATAGGTTCCTCTAAATTTATAGACCTGTTACCTCCTTATAAGATCTCCTCGACTAAATGGTCTTCCGGTTGTTCACATCACTTCTGAAGCTGTTTTGATATTCTACAACTATTCTGTAATTTCATAACTTGTAGTGTGCTTTACAGAGATGAAATGTGACACGCTGATAATACAGATCACAGGGCATTTAAAATTTTCTACCCTTCACCCTTACACAATCTTACAGACTACAGGATTGGATAGGGAGCTGGGGTCAAGAATGGTGAGTGCACAGTGGAAGACAGCTGTGAAATGGATCATAAAGATGTGTACAATTGTGGGTTAAAATTAGCTGTTTCTGATGAGAACAGGCCTTTTAAAGAGAGATCCAAGACATACTTTTCTTAGAAAACATGTACAATTATCACTCCCCAGTTACATCTCTCTGTAGGACGTTGATGGTTAGAATTCACTGAAATATCTTGTGGGTTTTTTTTTTAATCATGAGCCATTGAACAGAAATGTACTTGTTTTCAACTGCTCTTTCTGTAAGAGACCAGCAAATCTTTCAAGAACACTTAGGTATGCTTAAAAGTTCATATTTCTTCTGAGCAAGAAGTTTGTGGTAGGTGAAACACCAGAAGAAGGGTTATATTCATGTTTTTATGGGATGATTAATTCAAACTCTCATAATTTCCTGTCCTGAATGCTAAAAGAACTTATTGAATATAAAACTGTAAACAAGGTATGATGCAATTTTTATTAGTATTAAGTATCACTGCTCTTCTCCAAAAGCCGATATTCAAGTCCAGCAAGAAGTTTGTCTCCAATGTTAAATGTTCTTGTTTTCCTTCCTGCAGAAGAATAACAAATTAAATATTATAGGATTCCCCCATTTGCATCACATTCTACAAGAGCAATGTTCGACCTATAAAAGCTAACTCAAATTATAAAAATGCTGTAAAATTCCTTTTACTTAAGTTTGCATTGATTTTGATGTTTCTACCATTAGCATTATTTTTTTTCTCTTAATTGCTTACAAAAACTGATGTTTTCTAGTGTAATGTTTGTATTTAGGACACACTTTTACAGTGGCTATTGTTTTGAGTAGTTGCTATTGTTTTGAAGCCCTCGCAGGTGGGCTGGCAGGACGCTGGCTACAGGTTTGTGCATTTAGGGAACGAAAAGCAACCCCTGGCGAGCAGAAGCTGAAGGAGTGAGGAAAGCAGGCGCTGTTCCAGCCGGGTGTGTGGGGATTGTCCCTCACGGCTGTCGCCCCTAGGACGAGGCTGGGGCACGCTGAGGTGACCGCGGGTGGCCGGGCTGGGCTGGCCCGGGGCAAGCAGCCCGGCCGGGCTGGCGGAGGAGCCCAGCAGCTCCGCTGGCCGCAGGCGGAGGCTCGGGCGCTGCGCTCCCCTCACGGGCCCGGCCCCGCCGCAGGTACCGGGCCCGCCCCGCCCCCGGCGCGAGCGCGCAGGCTCCGCCCCCGTGGCGACCCCGGCCCCCGCCCCACCTGAGCCCGCGGGCGGGGCGGGGGCCGGGCACGGCCGGACGGACGGACGGAGGGACAGAAGGACAGACGTGGTGGCGGAGCCGCGGCGCTCCGGCGGAGTTGCGCCGCGCTCGGCCCGGTCCGGCAGGAGCGAGGCTGCGGCGCCCGCCCGCCGGTGCCGCGCTGCCTCCATCCCTCCCTCGCTCCGGGCGGCTGCCGAGGTGAGCGGGCGGCGCCGCGGGGACACGGGCGGGGACCTTGCTCAGTGTCTCAGTGTCACGGCGGGGGACGCGCGGGCAGAGCCGGAGCCCGGAGCGAAGTTTGGCGGCCGGAGCCCGCAGGTAGCGGGGCCCCGGTGTCCCCCTGTGGGCTGCCGGGGGCTTTTCGGCGTCTCCGCAGCATCGCTGCTTTGCACAAAGGAAAAAGCGCGTCTCTAAATAGGTCAGGGGCTTCGGCAGCGCCTGGGATTTGCGTAACGATTTTTGTTACGTGGGAAAGGTGCGGGGCTCCTGTGCCCGGGCTGCGAGGCTGGACCGAGCTCCGCTTCCCTGGCACACGGAGTGACTTTTTAAAACAGAAGTGGTTACATGAGCACAGCTCGGCTTTGTTGCTTTTGAAATCCCGACGACTTCGGGAAAGTTAAATTTCTTTAGCAAAGAAGGAAATTAACCCACATGAAGGAGTCATCCTTGATGAGCTTATTACGCGTGGTGAGTGTGCTTGGCATCGCAAGCCCGTGGACGATGATGGTATGCTTAAAATATTGAACTTTATGTCCTGGTGACACTGTTTCAAAATATGCCGAGGAGAGTTAGGTACGAGATTGCATTTTCTGCAAGAAATGCCATTTTTTTTTGGAGGAATTGTCAGAGTATTCACGCATGTGTGAAGGCTTAGGTTTGTTTTCGACTCGTGATCGAGCCTGTGCGCTCTCTTCATGGGTTTCAAAGGTTGTGAGCTTGGCATTAGATCTGTATTGTTAAGCTTGAGTGGGAAATCTGTAAATGGAAAAGTTAGAGAAGTGCGGCACTTCGAGCCCTCAGAAGTTTCAATAAATCTTCAAGACACAATTTAACTGCAGCTGACTACTAGTTATGGGAGGAAGGAGATGATAATTTTATTTCTATACTTTGCTGCTGCTTTAGAGATGCAAAAGAAGTCCTCTTGCTGTCAAGAACCTGTATGTTTTCTTACCTGAAATGTAACACAGAACAGCAGTGTAAAACCCTGAGGTCAGCAGGGATGCATCCGTGTGATTGCAGCAGGTGTGGATGGAGGATGCTCCAGGACAATGGCAATGGCAGGGTTCTGGTGGGATGCCCAGGCTGCTGAGCTCAGGGAGAAGCTCTTCGGAGCTTCTGCCTCTCGTGGCAGCATTGTGCTCTCCAGTGGATGCAGCCACCCTCTGCCCGGCTGCTGCAGTTCTGAAAAGAAGGAAAAGGTGTCTGTGCATTCCAGAGCTGACACCAGACTGCTGTGAATAGGTTATGCTACTTGTCCTGTTCCAAAGAAGTAATCTTGCTACTCCTTTCAATTCACCATGTTAGTAGACTGCTTAGGGGGAGTGACAATGTTTTTCTTCTGTTTTGTTTCTAGGGTATTCCTCTATAGTTGCATACTTTTTTCCTGGTGTTTGGTCTTGCCAAATGGGCTTTTTGTACCTCAGATCTTTTCCAGTGGATGGGAATTGATATGCTTGTGTGAAATCTGAAGGCAGAAGATAAACCAGGAGTTATGACACTGGTCACATTATTCACCCCCCCCCCCGTCCCCCGTCCCCCACATTTGGCTTAACAATCCACAAGGTAGTAAGAAATTAGGAAACAAACTGTCGTCTTTTACAAAGTTATCATGGTCTTATATATTTTTTCCCGGTGAATTATATAAGGGATACTTGGTTAAACCTAAAGAAATTAACAAAAACCAGCAGGTGTCAAGATTCTGTGCTGACTCGACTCTTCCTGTACTAACAGGAGCTGTCCATCCCTCCTGTGCTCCCTCTGCACTGCACCCTCTCTCACAAGGGTACTCACACCAGCACCAGTTTCTCTTAACTGACTGTTCTTCACTGTCTGCCTTTTTTTTTTTTTTTTTCTTTAATTATAATGTTTTGGATTTCGTCAGCTAAGTTTTAATAGAGAAGCTGTCTTCCTCCTTGAATAGAGTTGCTCAGGCACAAGTTGGTATAAAAGCAGCAAAAGGCCTTGTGGAAGATAATCTATTGGGGGAGTGTAGGCTTGTTAGTTAATTAGCTCTGGAAGTTTTAAGATTTTGAACAGCAGTGAGGATTACTGCATAAAACATGACAGATGCTTTACAGTTCTTGCAGTTTTTTCTCTCCAGGTTATCACAAGGGATTGTGGTTTGAGAGTATTTGCTCTCTGAGTTTGAGAATATATGAAACAGGGCATTTCTTGTTATTTTCAAAATGAGCATATGGTATAGTTGTGGTAGTCTCAAAGCATTCATCAGGCTGTGTTGGGATGTAACAGAGTATGGAACTGGAGTGCAAGATGCTCTCTAGTGCACTGAAATACACCACAAAGCTCAGGTCATCTGTAGTTAATGGGAAGAAAAGATGACTTTGCAGTCTGAATAGCTTGCTTTCTGAAATTCTGCTCTTACTTGATAATATGCTTTAAGCCCTTTGTGATTCCTTGAATGACAACTTGCAGCAGATAAATATTTTGATTCTGTAACTTTTGCATTGCATTCAGAAAATTGTAGTACTTAATATATGTCACCCATCAAGATAAAACTGTGAATATTTTATCTTATCTGATCTTCAATTACTTCTGATGCAGTGATGGTAGAGGCAGATGTTAAATGCCGTAATAGCCTAGTTAACAAAGGGGGAATTTCCCTAGATCCACAGAATGCACTTGAATATTTTATCCTCAGGCTGATGAATGTACAGAGTTGAAAGAATTATAGGAGCTTCACTCTGCTATGTGACTGTAACATCCCTCTGGCTGTATAGGTTACCACCATATAATCTGCTTGCCTAAATACAGATGCATCTCAAATGTTGATTGAAGGGCTATTTTCTATTGTTATTTTGCCCAGATGTAAAAAAGGTACATGTTCTTTTCAAATGTAAAATTTATCTTTTTACTGCATTTCCACAGAGCATGCATAGTCTTACAACAGGAAGTTTATTGTTTTCGTTTTTTAACAAAGGCCAATGTTTTAGAAACAAAACATCTAAAACATTTTGAAAACTTGTATCCTAAGGATCTTTAAAAATGTTTTTTTCAGAAAATTAATATGTTTTCTGACTTTATGTAATGCACAAAGCAAAGCGGCTAATTATGGCAAAAATTGCCTTTGCACTGTGCAGTCATTTGATGACATTCTGTATTGTTGGAGAAAGTGCTGCCAAAGAGTAGCTAGTATTCTAACACTATTACAAGCAGTGTGAGCACTGAATATTATTAAGTAAGCATTGCTTGATTTATGTTATCAGTAGTACATTGGTAAAAAAAAACAAAATGTTTGGTAATTTTTTCTGGTTTAAGGTATCTCTTGGTGCTAGTAAGTGAGGGTCATACTCTGCTTGCCACACATAAAGCCTTTTTTTCTGATGCCCTGCAATCCATCGCATTCCATGAAATTGGGCTAATTTTTCCCAGAGTGATTAATCATGCCCATTAACTTACACATTTGTATTGTTTCCTAAGTGATTGCTCCCCTCAGATCACGTGCAATAAGCCTTGATTTTCTCAGACGTGAAGCTTGGAGCCTTAACACATTGCACATCTTGCATGCAACTGTGATTCTTCTTGGATATTAGCGAAAGCTGACATTGCTTTCTATAAACATATTAATTGACAAGTTAAAAATTCATTAGACAACCTGAGCTTCCAAGGCTTGTAAAAATAGAAGCCCTGTAAACCAATCTAACTGTATCAGTGCAGTCCCAGTCTGTTGCTTATCAATATTGGTACCTTAACAATTTGCAGCTGCTGAACTACCAGACTGCTCTTGTAATGACAGGTGATGGCAATACACAATGAGGCATGTTAGAGCTGTGCTGATTACATTATTGATGATGGCTTGAATATGAGCAAGTTAACCTGTTAGGAAAACACTGCTAAGGCTTCATTCCTCGGTGAAATTATTCAATAAAACTTCGTTCATTGACAACAACTTTATTTGGTTATCAAACATTTGTAATGTTTTAAGAGAGAGCAATAGCTAGATATGAATACAAGCAGCAACTTTAGACAGTTTGTCCTTTTTCCCTTACTTCATATACCTACATTTTTTTCAATTACATAGCCATTTAAGTGTTTCACAAGTTTTAAAATGTTGTGAGATTGTGTTGAACACAGAAATGGCATTAAATAGGTTTCATTTCACAAATAGGTGAAATTCGCTTTCTTTGTGGCAGAATGCAGGCTCTGCATAGTTATGCATCTTGGTTCACAGCCTTCTAGAGCTGCTGGTGTTGCTCTGTGACACGATGATGAGCTGTGGTATTGGTGAGGTGTGGTGATTCTGAAATACACCGGCAGTTTTTCATTACTCTCTGCTTTCTGCTGGCTGGTGCAGTCGTGCCAGTGCTGAAGGTAGGGCAAACTTAGGGCACACCTGCAGCTCAGTCAGTCATTTTTGCACGTGAGGGAGGTTAATCTGGTCTCCTAGAGCACACTGATTCACACTGAGAGATGTTTCCCGGACTCTTGCAAGCAACGCCCAAGGCTCAAAGCCAGTCTGCTCTGTTATACTATCCATTGCTTGCACCTGTGTGGCAGGGAAAGTGATCCTTAAGACCAAGGTAAGTCTTGTGTGTAAAGGAAGACTGTGTAACTACTCACTACAGGCACTGAAGAGCAGCGACTGAAAAGGCAGCATTCAGGTCAGGAGAGCAAATTAAAATTAACTTGAGGTGAAGCTTGAATTATATTATGACTTTAAGAAGTAAGTTTTCTTGATTTTGTTATTTTTCTGTGTCATGGTATATTTATGGTTTATGAGGCTTTTTTTACATCATGCCAGTCAACCTGCTGCCATTCTACAACCAGTGTAGTCTCATAATTAGTTCATAAATGAGTTATTTATTGGAGACTGGTGTAGTGCTGATTCCTAGCAGAGGATGTGTTCCAATGAATCTTTAACACTTCTCAGAATTACTGAACTTGTAAGATCTAATGAGTTTAAAACATAACTGATCATGGCAATTTTTCTTTTTTTATGCATTTGTGCAGATACCAGAGAGCTAAACATATAGACCAGACTTTTTTTAACAACACACGCTGTTGTGTTTTAATTTGACACTTCTCAGTACATCCCATGTAGATATAAGAGACCATCAGGTCTCCTTAGTCCTAATATAATTTGATACAATTTCAAAGATTAATTAGGTTAAGAATCAGTGATGTGGCAGGCAACATTAGTATGGTCCGCTTCAAAATGGAAATGAGGAAAAAACTTTGTGACTTTTATGTCATATAGTTTACACTTTACAGTGTCCAATTGTATGAAAAAGAGGCTTGTTTTCCTAAAACAGGAAAAAAATTGAGCATAAAAACTCCTTATCAAGGTGTAGTCCAGAGAGGATGAATTTGGGTAAGTTAATAAGTAAACACCCTCAAAGTTCTTACTCTACACTGTGCAGGAAGACTTTCAAAGACAATGCAGGAATAATGGAATTTTATAATGAAAATGCTATTAGAAGGTAGCAGAGGAGTACCTAGTCTCTTTCTTTGCATGACTGCGTATGACCAAAAAAAGTAATTATGTACATAATCTTTCTTCCTTTGGTCACCTGCTAATAACTGGATGGTAGATCTTTGATTTGAAATTGTAAATGCCTGTGAATGCCTAGGTGCATTTCATCTTTCTGTTAAAATGAGATTATTTAATATGTTACAATTAAGAAAACACCTTATGAATCTGCCTGAAAAATTATGGAAAATATTCAGCCTTTGTCTGTTTCTGCAGTCTGTTGTCTGCAATGCAGGTGCAGTCTATGCCAGACAGATGGTTATTTGGTAGACTGTGGGGTCTCTGCATAATCAGTACCATGTTTGATGCTTATCTTGGCCTCTCGTTAACCAGAGAATAAGAATACCAATATTTTAAACCTCAAACAGAATTATGAGAGCCTAAGACTTGCAAAGTTAAGAATGTGCAAACTAGGAAATGCAATACAACCTTAGCTGGGTCTGTTAGGCATAACCAAGAGTAACTTTTGGTTTTTTCTCACCACACTTTGTGCCCAGTATGGGTAATATGTGCTTCAACAACAGTAAAAGAAATTTAAAAAAATCTTTGCATGACTTCCATGATAGAATAAAAGAGCGTTCTCCTGACATGGGAAACCAGCACAGAGAAGGGTCTCCAGCAATGCTGATGCCTGGGCTCAGTTCTGGGGTCTGGTGTGTCAGCCCTCAGAGCGATGTAGGGTGTGCTCACAGCAGAGCTGTTGCCTTGAGCAGCAGCAGGAGCCTTCAGCAGTGCTCAGTTCGAGCCTGAGCTCTAATACAGCAACTCTGAAAACTCCAGCCTGCAGTTCTCCACTCAGGCTCCCAGCTAAGTCGTGTGCTAGTAGTGAGTGATTTAAGCAACTTGCCAAGCATTTCTAGCAGATCTGTGGCGGAGCACAGGCTGCAGATAGATTCTGCACTGCAGCAAGAGAATTAACAGCAAGAGAATCTTCTTCTCTTGCAGTCGCCTGGTTTTCTTACGATTTCTGCAGCAAATGACGTTTTTTTTCCTCATGTTCTCGTGACTTTGATTGTCTTGACTGTTCTTCAGTCTGTGAGAGGAGGGAAAATATGATCTTGTAATTTAAAGAGCCTTTTAGTTGGGTTTCTTTAAAAAACAAGCTATTCTGCCCTAAGGAATCATGGTAAATCTTGAATTTTTCATCAGTGAGTGTTTTTCAAATTGTTGAAACTAGAGCTTGACTTCTGGAGCTTCTGGAACGATTGAAGAAATAAATTTTGTGCTGTGTGGAGTAGCATTAGAAGCTTGATCTGCTTTGTTTCAGTGGAACTTGGTCAAGTATTGTCAGATGCCACTCTGGAGAACTTCACATTCTTTTAGATAGGTGACATCAGAAGCAGCAGAATGTTACTGTCAGGTTTGACAGCTAAAATGGACTAATGACACTCCTAGTCCCATAAGCAATGTCAAAGTATTAAGCAGTCTAACATATGGGTGGGGATATTTCATGCTTTAGTCTTATTCTATATAGTATTAAACTGCTGACAATGAATATGTATATCTGTAAATGAATAAAATAGGCTTTAAAAATGGAAGTAATTATTTTAGAAGTGTCTGAAACTGCTAAAGCTTTAGAGAGTAAATCCTGTGGGGTGTGGCTGAGGGAGCTGGGGGTGTTGAGCCTGGAGAAGAGGAGGCTCAGGGGTGACCTTGTCACTCTACAGCTCCCTGTCAGGAGGTTATAGCCAGGTGGGGCTGGTCTCTTCTCCCGGGTAACAGGTGACAGGATGAGAGGAAATGGCCTCAAGCTGCACCTGGAGAGGTTCAGGTTGTGCATCAGGGAGAATTTATTCGCTGAAAAGGTAGTTAAGTCCTGGAATGGACTGCCCATGGAGGTAGTGGAGTCACCATCCTTGGAAGCATTCAAGAAACAGCTGGATGTGGTGTATAGTGCTGTGGTTTAATGGACATGGTGGTGTTTGGTCAAAGGTGGAGTCGATGACCCTGAAGGTCTTTTCTAACCTTAAAGATTCTCTGTTTCTATGACTTTTTCTGATCAAGGTTTGAATAAGGCTAAGTCCACTTTACTCAGGGACCCCTTCTCTACTGCAGGTAGGTGAGGATGCTCTTGAGCAAGTGATATTCCTGAAGGGCTACACAAGACCCACCTACACTGACATTTTCTTCCTCTTTCAAACAGGTTTGAGAAAACATTTCTAGAAACATCAGTTGTCTTTCTTTGGCATGTGGGTTAGTTTAATGATCTCTTGAATGTTACAAAAATAGCTTAAGAACCCAGACAATGGAGCTTTACAAACTTCAACATCAGAGAAATTTGTGTAGATGCTCAGTAATAACAAATTTTGACAGAAGTAATGTCAACATCTGATTATGTTGTCAACTTCATAATTTGGTTGTATTCACAACTACGTTAACTTGGTAGATTTGTTGAGTCTCAATTGTCCCCATCATAATTACAATCTATTATGCAACTCAAATAGGTTGGGACAGTGAGAGGCTGACAAAACAGGTGAGGTGTAATTATTGTTTTTACCGCTTTAAGTGAATTTGCATTTTCCACTATTTCTGCATATAACTTGGTGGCATGTTGTCGCAGTGAGAAAGATCTGGTAAAACTGTGCCACTGAAGGAGCCCCGTGAACCTCTTATGTGTTATTTGTAGTTCTCGGAAGCTTTCCACTTTTTTTTCCTTAACTCCAAATTAGAATTTTGATCAAGTTTCTGTATCACGGTTTTTCAAGAAAAATGATTTTTTTTTTCTTTAAGTTGAACATCTAGATCTTGAGCAAGGATGGAGAACTTTCTTCTTGTTTAGAGGGAAGGATTTACTCTAACGTTATTTGGTGAATGTTTAAAAATAAAGGAAGCACAGGCTGGCATTGAACCCCAGACAGCAGAGCCTGTTGCTGACAGGAGAGTGTGGGGTTTGTAATCTCTTTGTGCAGCACCACGGCTGCTTCCTGCCTCATGCAGTTGATCAGAGGGCTGTTCTGCCATGCGGTTGTGGTAACTGTGGGAATTGTCACGGGCAGTTAGGAGCCAACATCATGTTTCATGCTGAGCATGGGGCTTGGCACGTTTGCTTTTGTATACTTCTACCATGTGAATGCCTTTGTAGTAACATGATGGAAAGGCACTTGTTTTTACAGTACTGGAGATCACATTTTGTGTAGCACTGAATCAAACTTTTGAATGTTTCTGATTATGTATCTTTTGACTATACATATATGTTCTTGAATCTGTTCCTGTCATTTATTGTTGCTACTACTGTATGGCTTCTTCCATCTTGTGAGAACCCTCCAATTCCTTTTGTGTCAATTACTTACTGAAAAAAGCTAATTTATTTTAAAATTTCTTATAAGGTTGAAGTAGCTGGCTCTGGGCCACAGAAGTACTATATGTTGCTTAAAAGGATAATTTCATCTTGAATTTCCGAATGGGCTAGTTTATAAAAGTCAACACTGCTGCTTTTCAAGAATTATCAGAATCCCTCTAAAATGCTTGTTTACTAGGATTTGTATTTCATGTTTTTCTGTAAAGCCATAGGCAGAATTTAATTCACTTATCAAAGTGCTGCCAAATGCTTTTCAGAATTAATAGTGACTATTAAAACTTGATTGAGATTGCTTTGTATCTTTCAGGTAACAAGGGTGTGAGCTCTGGCTTTTGTGGGCTGACTGCAAGCAGCCTTGCCTGGTTTCTGCTGCTTCTGAGCATCCTCTACACCTGCCTCTTTGTTGTACTCTCAGGCAGCTGGAATGTCTTAGTCTTAGTAGTATTACTAAGTTCAGTAATACTGAGCTTAGTATTTGTTCTAGCTGTGTATTTCACTCATGCCTCCCCTCCTGATTGCAGCCTAATGCAACGAATTTCAAGAGTGGCCAGGAACTTGGATAGTTTCTTGGAATATCCCATAAAATATTAATCACCTTACAGATGGTAGCCCCCATTTTTAATAAAGTTCTTTTTGAGCCCCTTTTCCAGTCAGAGAAGCCTGAAATAAAAGCTTAGTTTAATAAATTCACGCACCCTTTTTACTTTTTTATTTAATAGAAAAAAAGAAGAATGCTCTTAAAAAATAAAGCTCACTTGTTGAACTTGGGTATAATTTAGAGTGCAAAAACATTTGTTCTTCCTTTTTTTTAAGGCATTTAGTGGGAAACCACAGTTGAGAAAATGGAGTATAAGACTACTATGTAAACTCTTTGCTATTCCTTGCAGTTACACATTGAGACTGATGAATATGTATATTTTTAAAAGAAATGTATATTGGCAATGATTACTCTGTGATTCATTCTGTTGCATTTGATGAATTGCTTTAGTAGCTACAAATATTAGATCTCTAAAAAGAAGGTGAAGAAGGATTAGGAGTTGAACATCTATCTGCATATATATGTTTAATTAAAAATCTTTTGGAGAAAAAGCTCTTGGAATTACAGGATCATCCTCATGCTCTGTTTTTATGTGGCCTTGGTGTAACAAGTTTCTCACCTACTAATGGGTGCTCTAGGTGTCGCAGTAATATTATGCACACTTAAAAGCAAGCCCTCTTGGGTTGTGAGATATATATTTCAGGTGACATGTCTGCATCAGATTTACCTCTAACCCCTCAAAGAAGAGGTTTTATACATAATTGCATTGGCTGAGAAATCTGGTATCAGGAAATGAATTTCTATGTTTTTTTTTTCTCAAATGAGCACTGCCTTATTGGTAAGGGAATTCTGTTAGTAGCCTGAAGTGTTTGCACTGAAGTTTAAGGGCTAGAGTTAGATACATTTGATTAATGCTTTGCTTTAGTGTGTGTAGAGATTTCCGAGGTTGTGAATTTCTGTCTTCAGGAGCAGAGGAGTTGATTCTAATTAGAGTTAAGTAAGTTTAAAGACTGTATACAAGACTACATTGCAATACAAGGCAGAATGATCTGGTTTTTAAAAAGGAAAAAAAAAAGGTGAGTCAGGCTTTCATAGGCCTTCCCTGCTAGGAAATTAAATATTGATGTTTTTCAGGTGGCAGTGCTCAGGTCTTAGAGAAAATAGCTATCTGTTGGAAACATCTTTTAGTATTTTACAATATGTTATACAAAGTGCGGCCAATTTTGGAGTTCTCTGATATGCAACAATGCAGAATTTTATGCTTAGCTGACTCTTTAATTAGCTTTCATTCTGTCTCTCATGATTTATAGCTTCATGACTCCAATGTAAAAAGGATATATGACTTAATGAAGCAGAAAGCTGCAATGGGTTCACACTTCTAGTTGTTTAATGGTTTTCTGGAGGTAGGGGAATGGCTGTGCTGCAGAAGAAGGAGCTGTAAGCATCTCCTCATTTATTATGGCAAGGATGTAACAGTCCACGTTGCTATGACTTACAGTTGTTTGCCTCCTTGTCACATATACAATTCATTGGAGTGAGGAAGGAGTATGGCTCTTCCATAAAGCATAAAAATAGCAGAGAAGGTAAGAAATGCAGACGTAATCTTTCTTGCTCAAACTGAGTTTAGTGCAGCGGTTTGACTCGTATTTGGAAACTTTCTCTTGATGCTAGAGAAATAATGTTTCAGTGCAATATAATTTCAATAATGGGCTGTAAAACCCTTAGTGGCCAACTGTTTTTCTTGGTTAAGGAGTTTTGGAGAGGTTTTTTCCACATGGCTACCCTGACCATACAAATACAGTAATTTCACGCTTATAAGCCGCACCTGATTGTAAGCCACACTTCCGGGTAGCCGGGAAGACCACGGAATTTGTCCATAAATAAGCTGCACCGGGTGACAAGCCGCACTTTTTTTTTAAAAAAAGCGAGGATCCGTGTGCAACAAAGTAATGAGTTAGTAACAGAATAGCGCGATCATAGGGTTTGCTATCAGGTGCACAATTTGCAAAGAGTTTTCACAGACTGGCGAAGCCTTTAAATGCAGCCCCAGGCGCCCTCCCCGTGCCACGGGCCCCAGCACTCCCGCCCCCAGCGCTGGCTGCCATGGCTCCCCGCGGAGGCTTGGCAAGCTGGCCGCACAATGGCGGCAAAATGAGGTGGCAAAGCGCGAAGCCGGCAAAAAGCGGTGGCAAAAAGCAGCGGCTTCACACGAAGCTGGCAAAAAGCGACGGCAAAGTGGCTCGGCTTCACACGAAGGCAGCAAAGCAGCAGCTCCCTCCCCATCTGGCTCACACTTCCGGGTTGGCATTTCGCTGGAATTTTTCCATAAATAAGCTGCACCTGGTGATTAGCCGCACTTCTGGGATCGGCTGGATTCTTCAGTGAAATAGGTGTGGCTTATCAATGTGAAATTACTGTACGTTTTTAGAAGAAAGAGGTGATTTTGTGGTGTGTTACTCTTAAACCTGAAGTTTCTCTAGCTGTGCTTCTGTCAGTTTCACACATTTGTCCTTGCAGCATCTTTGACATAGGGGTTCTGATTTTCTTAATTCCAACACTGTAAATTTAAATTAGTTAATTTTGGATCCTTAATAGTTTGAGGTCTAAGCATGTCTTTTGTAAATGGAAAGGGGAAAGGAATCAGGGATATCTCAGAAATGAACTGCCGTCAGCCTTTAGATCTCCAGAAACAATTTGGTTTCTATTCGGGGCAGCAGTTTTCAGTAATTACTGAGGGTGAGGAGCCCTCTGAAATACAGGAGCAGAATGAAGCGCTTTTTTTTTTTTTTTTTTTTTTTTTAACTGTTCAGCTGCATGGTAATTTTAAAGAACTCCCACCTTCTTCCAAGAGTGCAGTAACATTACAGGTATGTTCCTGGAACCCGTGTCTGACACACACATTTGATTCCGAATCTGCTGTAATCTATATCCGTTTCCTACATATTTCGGAAAGTGATTGCTCCTTATTTAGGTTTTGGTCCTATCTCTATGGACCCACAAATGCTAGAACCTTTCCTGGCTTGCATCTGAGGGCTGGGGTTTGCCCTTAGAGTTTTGTAGGTACCTCTCCCTTTCCTCCTTCCCTCCCTCTTTCTTTCTTTTTTTTTCTCCTTATTTTTCTGCTCTTGTGAAGTTTGGACTTGATGCTGTTAATCTGCATGGACTGTGTGGTACCTTTTCAGTTTATACATGAACTAGTTTGTAAATGAGTTTTTAAGTGAAGACTATTACCTCCTCCCAGATGGGAGATAGACTTTCAGAAATAAATTCTGAGGTTTCTCACAGCAAAATGTTTTGTTATTGCCATGTGTCTATTGCCTTCATTAAGCATTTGTAGAATTTACAAGTTCTTCCTTCAAATGTGTGGTTACTTTCTCACATTCATAACATTTCTTTCAGTGTTTCTGGACTTCACAGTCTCTTCTGGAACCAGCAGTCTTTGGGACAGCTGGTCCAGAAATTTTTAGGTATCAGGGGAAAAAATAGCAACACTCCTCCTTCCAGTCTCCTCCAAGCACTTGCAATGGCTCTAATTGTGCAAGTGGGCTGTGCAAGTCATTGTTGATTTGGCTTTTGGACTCTGATAGAGTCCTTTTAAATGTCAGTAAAGGACAAAATGTGCTCTGCTGTTTTAAAATTGCAGTTTGTGCTTACTTCATGTTCTCAACTTTATGAGGTTCTGGTAGAGTTTGAGAAATCAGTGAAAAACAAAGTTTACTGCTCTTGGAAAGCTAGATCAGTCCTCTGTATTTGGTAATGTGTTAAGTTATAATTTAAGAAGGGAATTATAGAAGCTTTCCCAGCACTTTTGAAATGGTTGCAACTTCTGGGAAATCTCAAGCAAGCTGTGGTTTCTGCTGGAACTTTCAAGGAGGCTGTTTTGAAATGTATAATGGGGATCATTTTGCTCAGAGTACAAGGAACATCACAAGGGCCATTTTCAGAGTAGAGTAAGGAGTATACATGGCATTCACTGAATATCCTGTAAGTACTTGCTGCCAGAATGGAAAATTTTGTAGTGCAATGCCCCTCGTGCCCTGTGTTCTGCCTGTGTTCTCACTCCTCTTCAATATGGATGGAGGCTTTTTAAAGGTTTTTGTGTCAGCATGTGACTCTGTTGTAAACCAGAATTTTGGCAGTGGTGGTGGTTCCTGATTCTCTGTGTATGTGTGAGTGTGAGCTTACTCATCGCCACAAGGTAGGCTGAGGTCACCTACTGAGAGCAGCCCTGCCTGCAAATGAGGGCACCATAAGAAAGTGAACTTTTGCCGAGTTGCCCTCAACTAGAAAGAGTTTTATTTAATATGAAACACAAGCACTTCTGTTAAGGTATTTCAAGTAAAAATGTTTTTTTTTCATGTAACTAAATAACTATAGATGCTATTAAGATCATCTGGCATCTTAATTTTTCTTTGGGAACGTTTTATCCAATTCAGAGTCATCCTGGCTTAGCTTTGAATATGATCAGTTCTATTTTACATAGTGGTGTGATTTGGGGGGAATTGGCATTTTTTGGGTAAGAAATATGTATTGGTAAATTGTGACTATAAAATGGTGACACTGATAATACCTTTACAGATAAAGCTGTCTGCATGCTCGCTGTCACACGAGGTTATTATTGAACTATTCAGCTGCTTTTATTCCCACCTCTGGCATTTTTTATACATTTTTCTACATTGATGTACTTGGCTCCAGTCATGCACCTATGGCTGCTCGTGTGGGTCCCTCCTTTTCTAGGGATGGTCACAAGCTCTCTGATCCACCTGTGCAGAAGCGTTGGTCAGATCAGAGCCTAAGCATATTACTGCTAAATGTAATTAGCTGCTGGACTCGCCCTGGAGCACAACTGCTTCCAAGTGTCACCCAAGATTAACTGAAGAGCAGGAATGATTAAGGGCACTTAAACTACTGAATATTTGCAAAACCATTCTGGAGACAGGTTTTTAAAATTGATACCCAGGGACTGTGAGCCATTACCGAATGGGTAATTCCTTACTAAAAATGAGTTTTAAAGTGTTCCTCTTTGCTTAGTCTTCTTTTAAAAATAATTATTTTTTGCTGTGAAACAATTTTATCAAAAAGTAATATCTACATATTGGTATATTGATTGTTTTGCTGCTGATTTTGCTGAGTGGTGGTGTTTGCTAATAAATCTTTCTTCTTTGTTTGTATAAGAAATTTGAAATGAGCATTGAAAAGGGGTCAGTATGATCAAATCAAGTACTTCCAAACTTGAATGAAATATTGTATTAAAATGGGAAATAATGGATGCCATACTGGCCCTGTTTAGGCTTTCTGTGTTTTAGGAACCTTGGGATTAGTGTTTATCTGTCCCATAAAGGACACAAATCATTTAGATTAGGAGTAATCTGATTGTATTGAAGTACAAATTATAGCACAAAGGCCATTCAAGTGGGTTAAGTGACCAGGGTTGGTAAACACCATATGACTGCTGATTGGTCGACGAAAGAGTATTAACCGAAAGATAATGATGGATTTTAATCCAAATCTCTAAAGCACAACAGCTGTAGTTCCCAAATGAGTTCACTCACTGACAGAGTTTTAGGGCACTGATTTATTTGTTCCTATTTCTTTTGCATAGCAATTACTTTGAAATATAACTTATTTTTCCTGTATAGAATATAGCTGTTCCACATGGCTTTCTTTGATTAGATTTCTCCTCTACTTTTAGGGAGTTCATTATGATTTTTCTGCATTTTACATTCGAGAGATTGCAGTTTTTTTATTTAAGTGTTCTGCAATATGCTAGGGTAAATTGTTAGGGTGACGTGGTTTAGGAAATTCAGCTGATGTCCTTTATTTTCATGTCTTTTATGAACATAGTTTGTAATCTATTTAAGTATTAAAAAAAACTTGAAAAAAGGCAAACTGGTATTTGATATGAACTTATTTCCAGAATACTTACTGATGTTAATGCCTAATGCTTATTACTGATAATAAATTATGTGAATTTGTATAGTTTAATTTATTTCAGTGTGCCTATATGTTATTTAAAAATGGAAAGTGCATAAAAATGGTAATGATATCGTAAGAGTGAGAAGTGGCAGCTGTTTAGAGCCACAATGCAACATTGTTTAGGATGTGAAATGAAAAATGTAGGCAGACTGCATTTATTTATTACTTCAGTGTTGGGGCAATACTATGTTGTTTTGGTGGTTGTTGCAATAAGAACTTTGGTGGGAAAGTTTCATGTTCTCTCAAGTTTTGCCCTAAATTTGTGCTTGCCCTGAAATAAGCATGCTCATTGAAGGAATCAGATGAATGTCTTCAAAAAGGAAGCAATTTAACTTTGGTTTCCTGGTCCATCTGCCTATTTGATTTTGGAAGGTAAACAAGAGACCAGATGAAGTGGTACTTAATTATTGCTTACAGTCTAAATAGTCAGACACATGAAAAATTGTTGAAGTTCTTCAGAATTATATTGTTTTATCTTGTCTCTGTATCTAAAAATTGTGCGTGAGAAAACCATTCCTCCATTGTTATTCAGGATTTATTGAGATAATCTAGATAAGATACTCCCTCCTGTCAGGAGCAGGCATTAGATCAGCCTGTGTACTGTCCCTACAGGTTGTTTTGAGAGCAAAAATGGAGCCATTAGTACCCAAGTCATGTTTTGTCCTTTTGATGTGGACATGCCTAATGATATAAATAGTCTAAGCAGGTATGGAACTTTTCCTTTGGATTCACAGTATAATTCAAAATGCATTTAGGAAAATTGCCTGCTAAAGAAACTAAGTCCTTAATATCCATTCCTTTGTAAGGATATTTTGTGATATCTCTGAACTCTAGTTTCTTTCCTTGAGGAAAGCTACTGCTATGGCAGATGAGTCTGTTTCTGTTGACAATTGACCTGGGCTTTCTTCATTCATTAGCTAAAAACTGATAAATGCTTAAAAATAATAATGTGGCATTTAGTTGACAATTTGTCCATTAGCATAAATTGGCCATTTAGCATAAGCTGAATTAATTACAATAGCTGAGGACTCTCACTTAATTGCCATACCTAATGAAGCATAATTCAATAAAAAATTGATTTGTATATTGTTTAGAAGTGTTTAGTAAAACAAACTAGTGATTCCCAACCTTCCTGCTTTTCAAGGATAAGAGAGCATTAATGCAATTGCCAAACTGATGAGTGTCCATCTGGAGTTCAGGAAACTGATTTAATTAATGCTTGTGATGATTTCTGACTGATCCTGTTTTGTTATGGGGAGACTCCCTTAGTCTTGGAAAATAAAGGAAATATATTATCATAGTGTTCTGGACTGGAAAGGACCTTAAAGGCCATCTAGTTCCAACCCTCTGCTGTGGGCGGGAACACCTTTGCCCAGATCAAGTTGCTGGGAGCCCCATCTAACCTGGCCTTGAACACTTCCTCGGATGTGGAATTCACAGATTCTCAGGGCAACCTGCACCAGTGCCTCACCACTCCCATGGTGAAGTAGTTTGGATTATAACTAATACAATCTTCCAGTTTAAAGTCATTACCCCCTGTCCTGTCACTACATGCCCTTGTAAAAACAGGGAGATTGTGGGAACACAGGAGAAGGAAAAATACTTGCCTTCTGATGGATTTATGGACTGTTCACAGCAGGGAAAGAGAAATTAAATCATCAGCCAGTGTTACCCAAAATTAGTGCCTGGATGGTATAACTGCAACACGCCTGTTTGTTCAGGGTTTGTCCTGGAGGAAGCACATGAAGACTAGAATTTAGGTTTGATTTTGTTTGGGTTTTGTTTTTGTAAGTATTACGTTTCTTATAGTGATAAAGCATAGCAGCAGTCCACACCCTGATCGAGTGCATGGCTGAGAGAAGCTAAATGCTTCTGCCTAAACATTGTCAGATCTGAACATTCAAAAATAATCTCAGGTCTAGAAGAAAATTGAAATTGGTTTCTCTTTAATTCCCTTCTACTTTTTGAGCCTTTAGGGTTCATGTTTTCAGTCAGCTCTGCCAGGATTAGAAGGATATTTAAAAAGCTAGAGTTCCTGGGGATTTTTTTGACTGCATGACCCAGGCTTAAGAAAAATGCCGAATATTGCAAGATATAATTCTGAGAGCTGGCTGCCCTGAATTTGAGAGTGGAGTGTCATAAGCAGAGGTGACATCAGATTGATATATTGGATTTTATTAAGTGAACCTTTCCAAATGTTTCGTGTTTCAAAACCTCATGCTTGTGGTGTTATATTCAACCTGCTGGCAGTAAGTGTGTTTAAAACTGTCTTTAACAGAAGTTGTGTTCAGGTTTCAGCTATTCAGCAAAAGACAACTTGAGCACAGATCTCCTAGGTAAACCAGTGTGAGAGAGAAAGATCTTAATGAATTGGAGGATTTAATAGAAGAATTTTTTTATCTCAAGGATGTTTTGTGTTATGAAATCATCTGTCTAAAGAATGGGTTTTAAAAAATGGCTTTATTAATAAAATGTTGAGAAAATGTAAAACTACCAAATGTCTCCAGGGAATGTGACAACTCGGACAAGGGAGAGAGGTACTGAAATACGGTATAAAAGTCAGCTTTACTGCAATCTTAAGGTTGCAAAGGGCTTTGAAAAGTGAATGACTGGAGAGAAATATCTCCTGAGAATAAAATGGGCTTCTGAAAGATAAGTTGAGCTGAAACTGCTTAAGTAAAAGCTTCTCATTGTGCACCTCAGCATTTTCTAGTGCAAAAAAAAATATATTCTGCTCATGCTTTCATCTTCCTGGGGGTTATATTTATTCAGAGAGGATTAATGGCCAATTTTCTCTGTGACTGCCATCATCAGAAGTTTATCCCTTTGCAAAATGACTTTTACTTTTTAGGGGAGTGGTATGCATGAATTTCTGTGAAGACTTCAAATACATAGTTGTAAAATGACAGGCAGAATGATGTTGATATCCCTGAGCAGTTCCCAGCCTTGTATTCTGTGCAGGATGACAGCACAAGACTGAATGTGACTTGTTTAATTTGATGTCAGATCTTTTCGTCTTAGATAACTGGTATTGAGTTTTAAATGCATTTATGATTACCTGGCCATTTAATAAAGTCATGTGTTTTAGAGAGAGCTGCACTAGGATGCACAGATTAGTGAACTCTGCAGTATAGGAAGCAGTCTGGGATGATTTAAAACAACTGACAGTTCTACAAACACACATTTAAAGAAGGGTAAAGAAACATGCTCAGGAGCTTGAAAAAACTACCTTCTTGCCCCTCATTGCCTCTGACTGCATGTCCTGTAGTTTTCCAGATTTTTTTTTCTTTGATAGTCCCTCAAGAACTAAGCTGTCATTTGCAGTTGCCTGGTGTATTCTGTTCCTCTGCTCTTCATGGAGGAGATGATGCACTTGTGCTGGGCTGGAGGAAACTTCCTTAAGCATTTGCTGCTGGGCTTCCTGGAGGGTCTCTGCTGGTGCAGCCATGTGGGCTGCAGTGCTAAGGACTCTGACAGTGTAGGGCCCCTGAAGAGACCTTTGCAGCCCCTCTCCATCATTACTGTGCAGTACAGACCTTCATGATCTCTTTGTGTCCTGTTCTCCTAATGTTAATGATTTAAAGGCAACTTGTCCATATTTTGAAATTTTACTTCTTGAGGATTCAGCTTAAGCGATGCTCTTTTTCATCTAAGCAGACAGAGATGTAACCTTTATACTTGTGCAAGAGTTAGTTCCCGCCTGTGGAAGCTTTTTGGTGATTTTAAAAGATTGGGAAAATTCTTCTGTGGATGCA
The DNA here is from genome assembly GCA_009812075.1 of Sialia sialis. Taxonomy (NCBI): domain Eukaryota; kingdom Metazoa; phylum Chordata; class Aves; order Passeriformes; family Turdidae; genus Sialia; species Sialia sialis. Next base: position 9,688,981 of record VRYO01002782.1, read on the forward strand.
TTTTTCTATTTTCTCTGCTTGCTTTAGATAATTATCAATGTACAAAAAGGAATTTAATGAGATAATTTTAAAAGAATGCATAGAATTATTTTATGTGTTTTGATTTCCTAATAGCTGATATTGGGGAAATGGCTGTATTTTCTGTTAACCATCTCTAAGTGGATATGACAGATGAAGTTCATGCTTGAGAAGCAGGCAGAAGATATCATAATAGTTCTGCTATTTAATTGTCTTTTCTTTATGTGTATACAATATGTCAGTGCATGAGCAGAGCGATAAGAAGACTCTACAGGAAGGATAGGAAAAAAATCTGAATTGGGCAAGAATTGATGGAGGACCAGCAATCAAAATGATAACAGTAGATAGAACAGAAGGAGGCAGAAAAAGCATCCTGTTGTCAAGATAGAAAATTCCTAAAATTTTATTTTCAAGCCAAGGAAAGATAAGTTCTGCAGGATGGCTTCTTAGTCGCAGTCTCCCTCTGAATTGTGGGCCATGTGTGCCTTTTGCCACTGATGCCAGTGAGAATCCCCAGCTGCTCACAGGTCAGTAGGTGGAACCAGCAGAACATTGTAACTTGTTCTTAGTTTACTGTGTGTCTTCTAAAGTGCAACTTACTTCTATTTTATTGGACAGTGAGAGAGCTATAACCTCCTGATTTGTCTGATCTAAAATAAACTAATCTAGTAGGTCTCAACAAATCTTCTAAACCTGACAGCAGATGGCACATGCTTTTTATTTAGCCCTGCATATACTATCTTGGTGGGTGGTAACTGCCTTAGGACAAAATCAGCATCCCACCAGTCACCATCTGGGATGGCAGATGATATGTGGGACTGTCATGAATAAGCATTCTGATGTTTGTAAATGTCTGAAGGAAGACACTGCTTGTTAACATGGCAGTTGGTATGCAGTCACCACCACCAGAAGCACACTTTATGTAGTAATCAGCAAAGATGAATTGTGTGCCTTGGGTTCATCTCTGGAATATGGGTGGGTGTAAGCTGAATCTTGTTCATTTTGATGGCAAACATGAATGGCTCTTATTTTGACAGGCCTTCAGTCTTTGTCACTGCTTTTGTGCTAAACATTTTACTCTCTTAGATACTATGTCAGCAGTAATAGTTAGATGCCTCATACTGCATCATAAGGCTCCTGATAATGAGCACAAATGCATGGGATGAAATGTGCCCTTGCTTTGACAGTATACTCTGAGTTCATGGGGAAATGGAGGGGAGGGTTTGGAGGAAAGGGTGTGAAATTGCTTGAAAAAACACCCTATAGTTTTGTTCCAGATGCAGGACTGGAAATGCACATCTTCTGGCCCTCCTCTACTCCCATTTTCTCTTGTCCCTTGGGCAAGATGGACAGACAGAAGTCTGAACTGTGAGGATATCCACTGGTCACTTCCCTCATTTACTCTGTTCCTGGGTCTGTGCACAAAGCCTCTTTCCTGAATGGAAGTGTTTTGAGAAATGTTTATATCTGGTATTTTGGAAAGGCTGTATGTCCTTCATGTGACAGGTTCCTTATGTAGAGTATTTTAGACAGCACAGCTGGCCTTGTAGGAAGCTCTGAGTTGTATCAAGTACATCTTCAAAAGGATCAGTGCATCTATAATACAACTTGATTCCTACTGCAGTTACAACATCCATTTTAGTTTGTGTTATTATTGTTTTACTCACATTTAAGTGGTCTGTATATGAGCTGAAGTAGGTATCACAGAATCACAGGATGGTTTAGGTTGGAAGGGACCTTAAAGACCACCCAGGTCCAACTCCCTGCCATGTACAGGGGTACTTGCCATGAGGCCAGGCTGCTCAGGGCCTCATCCAACCTGATCTTCAACACTACCAAGGATGGGGCATCCACAGCTTCACTGGGAAATCCGTTCCAGTGTCTCACCACCCTCATAGCAAAAGAAATTCTTTCTATTATGGAATCTAGACTTACCCTCTTTCAGTTTGAAGCCATTACTTCTTGTCCTGTCACTCCACAGCCTTGTGAAATGTCCCTCTCCAGCTGGCTCATAGCCTTTCCAGCTGCTGGAGGGTGCTCTAAGGTCTTCCTGCAGCCTTCACTTCTCTAGACCAAACAATTCCAACTCAGCATCTCATCACAGGAGAGGTGCTTCAGTCTGCTAATCATCTTTGTGACCCTCCTCAGGACTTTCTGCAGCAGGTCCATGCCTTTCTTTTGTTGGGGTCTGCAGAGCTCTATGAAACAACAGTTTAAGGAAGTGACATCTACTTTAGCAATTCAAATTGCTGACTTGGCTATTTGTTTTTCAGTGCCTCCTGAATATATACAAGAGTGCAGAGCATAATAAGTTTATGCAGTTTAGTGGTTCTGGAATTGCCAATGGCCCTTTGGTGTGAAGGTTTTATGGTAGAGCAATATATTACCTGAGTACCTTATATTTTTGACTATTAAGTATGATATGCAAATAGTATACTGGTTTTATACAAATTAATAATAAAAATGAAGAAACACCAACAATCTACCCACATGAGTTCTTAATTCAGGTACTACCTTCATTTTAAAAGGTAAAAGTTAGTTAGGTGTAAAAGTGTACAAAACTCAGATTAGATTAATAATATGGTTGCACTGGCTGGAAAGCACAGAAATGAGGAGTGTCTGCCAAATTTGTACAATCAAATGTACTCATTCTATGGCTCTTGGTTGAGGGGAGAGCAGAGTGCAATATTTACAGCATGGAAGCACATACATGTCCTGTTTCTGGATCAGGGTGTGAAATGTCAGCAAAACTAGCAAAAGGCTGGCGCTTCTTTCTTATGGATGGAAGTGTGTATTTTAATGTGGAATAAGACAGGTATTCAGAATGGATTTTGGAAGCAATAGTCACTTAAAGCCTGAGGTGACTGGCAGCTCAAGTTTAGGAGAGGTCTGTGCATGGGAAGGAGGAATTAGGGAGTGGCTGTATCTTACACCTCACCAGACATGTCTCATGTTCAGTGTCAGTACAAAACATGCTTAGTTGTGGTTGCTTTAAACAATGAAAAGGGCAAGTGAAGGGTTAGCTTCAGGGCAGTGCTAACTTTAACCTGGCCTGCCTGCAGGTGGCTTCAAACTAAGTGATCCACTATTCTGGTCTGGTCTGTCACTACCAGCTGGATAATATTCTTATAACTTGATCATAAAACTTAAGAAATTAATAAGACAAAGCAGCTGTGATGTCCTTTATACTATAAGGCAACATTGGGTTTGATATTTTTTCAGTTCCAAAAGAGAATCTGTTGTTTACACAGACAATGACAGTATCTTTGAATGATGACTAATCTGGGACTTTCTTTTAAGGAACACTTTATGTTTCACATTCACTGCCAATGATCATGCTTGCAGTTTTCTGTTCTTTGTGTTCTTTGTGCTTCCAGTCAAGCTGATAGATCTCAATCTCACTTTTTTACTGAATGTGGCATGTTCTTTTTTCATGCCCAGCTATTATTTTCCCACAATCATCAAAGTTTTTGTGTCCAAGAGTGCTTTCAAGCATTACCAGGCTTTATCCTGAATTAATGATTGCCAGTACAACTTATATTCAGCTCCTAGCACTGTCAGATGTGAGATCAAGATAGCCATCTACTAGGGCTGACTCTCTGTTGTGGCTTCCTTTTATGTTGAGATGAATTATTGATATTTTTAAGAAGGTAGGAAATTATTTTTACTTCCTAAGACCAAAGACTGATTTACTCTTTAAGTGAGATTATTCTCAAGTGAAATAAAGTAATGGCCAGGTAAAAATACCCTGTAGTAACCTCAGATTATGTCAGCAGGTCTGATCTTTATTTTTGCAAGTTTATTCCATGAACTTTTTCTATAAATAAAATAGTTGCTTCACTAGAAGTACCTTACATCTTGAATCAGTTGTCCAAACAATTAAAACCCATTTGTTTTGCAGTTGGCCTTAAGTTATCTTAAGCTTCTTAAATGTACAAAAATAATTTGTTATTCCAAAAAACCCCTATTTTCTGTAATCCTTCTATTGTTGAACAGTACCTTCTACAGGGTTTTGCCTTTGCTTGTTTGAGTTCAGCTCTTTCAAGTTATAAAATCTGATGGAGATACATTTAATTACTATTGTGTTACTCAGTATTTTTCGTGGGAGGAATACAAGGAGTCTTTTGATTTAAAGAGTACTTGGATCCAATACTTTGAAAGTTACAAGGAGAAATCCTAACCTAGCAACTTTGTAGAAAATTCTTACAGACAATATAATTCAATTTATTTATTAAATTTGTAATTGATAAGACAGTTCCCTGGTGTCAAGAAAGCAGATTTTGAAAATGGGCAAAATTGAAAGTACGCATAAGACAACTCACTTTGCTAATTTCTACTTAGAAAATTAGATTTTTTTTAACTTGAGGATTTGCTATTAAAATAACTTATTTTTATGTTCAGCCTATTAAAGTATCATATATTTAACTAAATTTTTCTTTTCTTTATTCTTTGTCCGTCTTTTCCCGTCGTCTTTTCCCGTCTCCCTCCTTTTTGTTATCTTTTTTCCTTTCCTTTTTTCCTTTTTTTCCTTTTCCTCTTTCTCATTTTCCCTCCTTCCCCCCCACTCCCACAGCCATCTGTTTGGCATTTGGGTTTGATGTTTTAACCCTGTCCATATTCAAGAAAGAGCTAATATAAGTCTCTATTTTTGTGGTTTGGTTTTCTTCTTCTTGCTGGGTGTTGCTTTACAAATATGGTGTATTTGGGATTTAGGTCTTTAATAGGAAACTAGAGTTCCTGGATGAAATAGAATGTAAATAGGATCAGATACAGACAATTAGTGATGGCTGGTATGAAACGGACTCCCATGAGGACACTAAGACTGAACCATGTGATTCCTGATTCAGTTTGTTGCAGGTATTATACCAGGGACAGCAGTTTGGATATTGGGATTGTTACATGGATTTGTTCAAAAGTCTTGTTCTGGAGAAAGTAGCCATTTTCCTGGAAGGTCTGTTCTCTCTGGTGAGTTTCTGCATGTAGTAGGGGAGGGCAAATGTCTAAAATGTAAACCACGTTTGGACACTTTGGGCATCTAAATATTCTTCTGTAATGAGCTAAGATTGCTTAGAGTGCAAGTTAACTGAAAGTGATGAGTGGCTTAATGACAGACTGCTGAGTAGAAGGCACCAACTTGTCAAATGGTTCATCAAGCAAAATCGTATTATGATAATTCTGTAAACTATCTGTTTGTCTTGAAGCATAATTCAGGACTGTCTGGACTCTAAACTTGGTTAGCCTGCTTGGCAGCAGTCTGATATGTTATGTCAGGTGAGGATATATCTCTCTGGCAAATAAACTGATGTGTAAATAGATTATTGTATTCCTGTTAATGCTAAGATTGCCAGGAATCTGTGAGTTTGGGTGCTACAGAGTAAAGGATCAACCTTCTAATTAGAGCTAACTACAGATACTGGCACATGCAACAGCAGTTGGTGATAACCTAAGTTGAGAGTCATTTTATTTAGTCCAATTTAGCTCAGCTCATGGTCTAGTGTAGTAGGTCTAATTTTAGATTTCCTTAATGTGGAAAATTTCAAGGCTGGTAAAGCAAAGCAGAATACTAGCTACTTGAATGTTTCCAGTTTTCTGAATTACCTTGTGCTGAACAGCTAATGTTTGTGTTGTGAAACAACCATCTGTTTTTATAATTTGAAGAGAATCTCCTTCAAATGTTAAATGCTCTGAAATGTGTTAGTGAAGAGGCTGCAGCCATTTGTCATACTACACCATTCAAAACTTTTCATGCACAGTGAAAGCAAGTTGAGTTTCTATTCCTCTTTGTATTGATAAACTAGTGTCAAAATTAAAGCTAAAATTACTTAGCCCAGTTTGGTTTGTGTACTGTGACTAATTGATTATTCTTTATCTTAAGAAATAAAAATGTGTTTACTTTTCTGAACCATCCAATTTTTACTGTAACTTTGAATAAGAACATTCCATGTACTTTGTGAGCAGAAATGAAAGACATAACCAAGATTTGATCAGATATGGATGGATGGGTAATAAATAGTTTGACAGGTGGAGATGTTGCAGAATATACCTCCTTGAGGAATTTCAGAACAAGATGAAGATTAAACATGGCAGTTCTCTGTTTGGGTTTGTACTGAAAGAAAGAGGAACACATCTGAATCAAAACAGGTCCCTTAAACATATGGGGGATTTTTCAAGGTTGGCTTCAAAGTAGTCTCTAGTGCTTTTTTTAACTCTGTAGGATACTGTGCACAAGGCAATATGCATATGCTGTTCACCGCAGTATCCCAAAAGAACTTGTTGCCCAGATGGTGCAAACCATATGCCTCTTGATAGTTTATCTGTGTTTAGGAAATACTCTCTAAAATCCAAGAAAGGTCATAAGACTCTTAAAAAAAAAAAAGCTCTAGTGAATTTATTTTGAATAGTGCTCTGGAGGTTTTCAAAGTTGGTTTGTGCATTTTTTGGGATTTTTTTGGTTGTTTTTTTCTTTTGGGAATTGTGTGTAAATGTTTTCTGGCAGAGATGAGGAAGTAGGGAATCGTGGTTGCTCGGTGCGAGACCACAGCTCTTAAGGCATGCATGCAGACTTCACTACTTCATTGCACAGACAGTTTTGCTCTATTGGAGATGCCTGGGAGGGCTACAGCATAAGGCTAGGTCCTGGGTGTCTCTCTCTCCCCCCCTCTTCCTCAGCTGTATGAATGAACATTTTTTGGAAATGTAACAATATAGAAAGTCAGTTAATGTTGGTATTTGCTCCTGTGTCTTCCACAACTTATTTGATTATTTCCAAAGGCCGAAGGAGAAAATTCTCTTTGCCCATATGTAAGTTGTTAAAATACATTTTCTTTTTTGCTTACCTGGCACAGATCCACAGAGGAAAGGCTGTCTAATTACACTTCCAGCACAGTGGTTCTTTGAAGTATGAACTAATTAAGAATGGGTATTGCAAAAGTTTAGACCAGCACTCAGGAAAAGAATGTATCATGTAACCATCACTAATTCATTAGGATAACCAAAGCTTATTTCCTTTGAGTGAAGATTTGCACATTCTCACCTACAGCACTGTACTATATATAATACTTCTTTGTAGCTCCTCTGAAAGCTCAAATCTCTTTAAAAGTAAATTAGCCAGCCAAATTGAAAGGCTAATTGCCTTGAGCTTCAAGTACAAAGGATATCCACACTTAGATTTCTTTGCCAGCTGCAAGAGACTGAGATGTGTTTTCAGAAATCCTAACAGGGTATCTCATGACACTTCAGCATTTTAATGTGGTGTCATAAATCACTAACTTATTCTTGCTCTGGTATTGTTTGCAGAATCTATTGAGATAGATCAGTTCTGTGTACTGGGGAGGAAATGTGATGGAGGGACAGCCCTGTTTAGTCTGGTAACAGTTTGACAAATACCTGAAAAGCTCTTATACTTTACAATGCTTCCTCTTGTGATTTTGATTAGAATAAAAATGAGTATATCTGGTTTGATTCAGAACTTGATTTTGCAAGAGAAAGACTGATGAGGCATACAATCCCTTACAGACTTAATGTTTTTCTGGATATATGGATGATCTTCTGTGTTTCCTGCTTTGTTTTTCTTGTTTTCCCATTCTCACCTTTCAATTTTTAATTGAGTCTAATCCTTGCTGAGTAAACACAGTGACAACCTTTGCACTGTGTGTGTCTATTGTGATTCACAGAATCTTGTCCATTTCGTATGGATCATTTTAATTTGTGGATATTGTTATGTAACAGCTGTTGCTAAGACTTGGTGTACACTGTGCTTATTAAGGTTTTAGAGAACTGGGAGCTTGCTGGGTTGATTGAATGTATTTTCTCCATATGATAATTCCCAACCTTTCTGCCTTTCAACAAACTCATATTCTTGTTCATACTCTTAAACTAACTTCTAAATACTTCCCAATCCTACCTATAACAATTACTCTAAAATATTTTTTTTTGTTTCACAGAATGTAATGATTATGTAACTGCTCACTGCCTAGTCTCAAGTAGCTGCTTCTGTTACATGATAATGTTACTGAGCTATGTGTAAACCTGAGGAATGAAATGGCCCTGTTTCATATCTGACTCCTGGTGGGTGAGAACAAGTACCATCCAGAACTCTTCACAATCTATCTGCAGGAATAAGCTCTTTTTGAAAGAAAAAAGCCACTTGACAGATGTGTACTTGCACAAATTTGAGTGACTACAAAGTTTAGAGAATAAGAAGGAAGAAGTTGGTTTGGGATTTTTTTGTTTTCTGTTTTTTTTCTATTACAATTTAATCTGTATGTTTCTTTCATGAAAGTTTAAAGCATTCAGATAGCCTTCTAAAAAAGGTTAACTTGTACAAGATAAACCTAATTCATGGTGAAGTTTTTAACACTGACTCAATGCAGAATTGTGCTGTATGTTCTAGAACCAGGACAATTCAAAGGTGGTTTTTTCCCAGCTTTAAAGAAGAAAGGAAGGAGATGAAATTTTGAAAACAATGGAAAGTTTCCTTGCATGTAATCACCTTCTTAGTTTTCAACAAATACATAAACCACAAAATGTGCTCATTTATGGTAAAATCTGTATTACTGTGTGAAAAATGGCCATCTCGGTGCATGTTTGCCACCAACATTTGCTTTTTAAAAACTCTAGAAGAGACTAAACAAAACTTATCAAACAGAAGTGATTTGCTTTACCAAATGTTCAGATCTCCAAATCCCAGGAGGACGAGGGCTGGGATTTCTGTAAGGAACAGGCAGACTTCTGAGGCTTGGCATGGTCCTGTCTCTGGCTGCACATACAGGTTCTCTCCAGGGCTGGACTGCTCAGAGTATGCTGCTGTAAACCCTCCTATGCTCAATGTAGGCATTTTCTCAGACCTGATTTGCATCTGCTGCTCCCATCAGTTGTTGTGAGATCATTGCTGCTTATAATCAGGCCACCTTTTAATTTAGATGCAGAGCTTAAGGCAACAAAGGTTGTTTTAAAATTTCAGCTTGGGTTTTTTAATTCTTAAATTAGTAGCAAGAAATTGCTTCAAGGACTCATTTGTCCTGTGTATGCAAAACTTTATAGTAAGAGTGAACTTAGGAGTTATTTTTTTGTTGTTAAAACAAAAGTGTACCTTGGCAGTGATTTTTTTATTTGTTTGAAGGTTAATTTTCTAGACTGGCAGCTGGCATGCCTTAGGGTGCAGGCGCAGCGTGACTCCTTGCTGTGCTCAATTGTTCTTTCTGGGTGCATCTGTATTTATAAACACTTTTGTGATGTCAGGACTGCACTTTTGAGGCAAATGTTCTGCTTTTCCCCATGTACCCTGCTTTAGCCCACAACTGAGCAGTCTCAGGCTTCTCCAAGGTTTTGTTCCTTTGGAGGAAAGTAAGCAGAAACACACAGTCCAGGAGTGCACGTATCTTGTGCTGCAGTGCTAATGCAGCACCAGCCTGGTGCTTTCCAAAATAACCCTCCTCAGGAAGGCTCTGGTGCTCTTACAGACAGATCCATCCATCTTCCTTCTGGCCCATGCAGCTTCCTAATGCAGATGTTTACCTCTACCAGTTTTAAAGGTATCTGAACCAACTGACCTTCATTAAGATCTTACAGATGATTGAAATAAGTGATGAATTATATTTTGGATTATTTCCTGTCTGCAGCCAAACATACGAGATTTCTGACCGGCCAGGATTTTTAAACTGTATTTTATTACTCTATAATGGTTTGTATGTACAACTTGTAAAAGAATTTTTGTTTCAGAACATTTTACTTCAGAAAACGAAGGCTACAGTAGTAATGTTGAAATAAAAATTTACAGAAAACAAAGGGACTAGGGTTTAAAGTACAATGAAAAATAACAAATACTGAAGCTGTAAGCAGATTAAATTTTCAGATGAAAATGCTATCTTAGCTCAGCTGAGTCGAGGATCTTGGTTGCTGGCCTTGAAATATGACACACACACTTAAATGATTTAGTGTGACAGTCTCTAGCCTAGGTTTTCAGGATTGCCAGTATTTTGTTTTTAAATTAATTAGGTACCTGTACACTATGATTATTTTTAATAGTTTTATTTTGATTTGTTGTGATTTATACCTTTAATGTATTGTTAATATTTTGTTTGAAGGCAGAACTGTCACCTATAAGAAACAGACATGAAGTCTATTTAGAATGCTTGATCAGTGAATTGTACTTGAGAAGGAATCTGTACACCATACTAAAATGTTAAGCATGGGTTAGCATTAGGAATGCAATGAAATACTCTATCCTACCATATAAATGACTGTTTCTGAAGCTTTTTCTGTGTACACCCCTGTGCCAGAACAGACTTTCTCTTGGTAATAAACTAAACTGGGTTATGAGAGGGGTACTCTTAAGTGTTACTTGTGAATGCTGCACTCTTCTGGGGAGGATTGCTGCCACTTTTGGTTTCAATGTTTGTATGTCTCAGTGCTCCTGCCTAACAGAGTAGTAGGTATACACAAAATTCTGTGCTTGTCTGGCTCTCAGGCTGGAAAAGGGACCTTGTGTTTGAAGTCTTTTGCTTTGGAAACCTGAACATAGGTGCGCTCTTGCCTGGAAAGAGCTGCTTTTGTGCACAGCTCAGTGAGCCAGCCTTCGGTCATCCAGAGTATTTGAGTGGTGGGGGAAAAGAGTAAACATCAAGTTGTGTAGCTAAGAAAGCAATTATTTTCCCTAGGACCACCCCACTCCCCCCCCCAATTTCTTCTCTTCTGGTTTAGCACTGTATCTTAAATAAAATACAGACTTTCCCCCATATGTATAAATTTGTTCTTTATGCAGCTTAATGATGAGGGTTTTTTTCTCCAGGGGAAGTTAATATTTCAGGCTCTTGGCTTGCTGTTTAGGGACTGTCATTTACCATGATTTTGTGTAGTTTGCACAAGCATAACGTTTAGCTGACTTTCCTCTGTACAATAGTTTGAGTTGTGAAGGTACTGATGGACTAATATAGATAACATACAACCTGTATGTAAAAATGGAAATGCTTTGTTAGTCTCATCTGAACAGTCTGCTGTCTTCCAGTGTTTCCATAACATTTCTTGTTGGCATCCTTTTTGTTGAACAATTGTATTTGAAGCATTGGGAACTGCTATGGTCATTGAAAAGTGAAAAGCTCTGGAACCAGTGTTTAGTGAGGCAGAGGAAATGTATTTGAAAATAATTTTAACCTCTGCTACAGATGCAATAATAAATCTGCTCTAAAATAGAGAGCTTGCAGAACAAAATAATGAATTGTTGCAAGTTGCTGTTCGGAGACTGTGATATATTGTAAACTTATTATTTCTGAACTCTGTGGTGTGTCACAAATGCATTTATTTCTATATTAAGCAATGCCTCTGCAGTTTAAAACCTTATTTGTTAGAAATGGTTGTTGGATCAAGCATTGTAGCATTTTAAAAAAAGAAAATGGAGTTTTAATAGTATGGATTCATTGCTATCTAGCAACAATTTTGTCCCTTTTCTTTGTAGGTATGAAGCATCCATTAAGTCCTGACCACATCATTGAAGATGGGATTATGAATCAACCAGCTGTTCTACGGGTCTTTGAAGAAAAAGGACTGAGGAATGACAGACAGGATTATCAATTAAGCAAAGAAAAAAAGAAGATACTATTTTCCTTCTGTGAAGTGTGCAATATACAGCTGAACTCTGCAGCCCAAGCTCAAGTTCATTACAACGGCAAATCTCACTTGAAAAGAGTGAAGCAGCTGAATAATGGAAAACTCCCTACAAGTACAGCTCCTGGCACTTTGTTTGGAAATACAAGCACAGGTACATAATTGGTTTGAGATGTTGGATTTTGGTCGAGAATTCTAAGGAAGCTTTTAAGCTCTACCTTTTCCACCCAACATAACCATTAAACTTAGTATAGAATAATGCTAATATTTAATAATATTTTGCCATATTCAGAATTACTGCTGTATTTATTTACCTGTGAAGCCAAATGGTATTGAGGCAATATTCCATTATTCTAGGCAATATTCCATTATGTGTTGGACCTTGAGATATGATCCATTTAGAAATAACTCTTGTGGATTGAAATACTTACACATTTTGTCATCTGCTTTTGTTCCCAAAAGAAAGTTCTGGAGGGATGCTACATGTACAGGAGAAACTTTCAAATGAAATCTAGTAGTGGAACGATGGAGAAGGAGAGCTGGAATTTACAGGCCTGGCCTTTGGTTCTTTCTGCTTTCATCCCTCTGGCTTTTAACTACTCCCATTCATATAATTGGTTTAGATTGGAAGAGACCTCTAAGTAAGAAGTATTTCAAAATAAGACTTTTTACTGCTAGGCAAAACAAAACTCTTGGGCAAAATGCATTTAGTATGCATAATGTAAAGATAGAAAGCACATAATATACTTTTCTGGGTTTCGGGGGAATTTGTTTCCTTTTATTTCAGTGTTAGACTCACTTCATAGCTACTTGAGAAAAATCTTACAGATCTTGAATCCTCATACAAGAAGTGTTCTTAATTGTAATTTTTTAAAAATTTGCTGTATTAAGACCCTGGCTTTGGTTTCTTTTATTTTGTTTTGTGTAGAAACAGTCAAGCTGCATAAAAGGGTTTAGCTTTATTTTTTTCTGATTTTGTTTCTTGTTAACTGATTTTTACTTGTTTTCGAGTTGGTCGTACTGTTTTCTTTGATTTAGAACTAAGTAGTGTGAAGGTATCACTTGTGTAAGGCCTGTGATTCAAAAGATTAAATTCCTATTAAATAACATCTAGATTACTTTGTTCTGTGCATTCTCCAAATAACTGAATATCTGTGAGACATGATTGATTTAAGATTTCTCTGTATGTGGATCTACAATGCACACATATAAAAACATTTTCTATTTTTGTTGCTTTTTGTTATCTGAACTCCTTCATCTGATGTCTTTGCTGTCATTCGTGGGGATCACAGCTGGTGCCCTGGCACCAGTACTCAAAGAATGCTCTGATGCTCAGAATACAATTATGTTTGCTGGAGCACAAGCTTTGGGGTTACTGCATAGGTTGGGAGTTCAAATTCATCTTTATTTGTACTTTGTTCACTGATCTCTATATTAGACTATATCCTAGTTGTATATTAGTTATGCTGGTCTATCCAGTGCATGTTGAAATAAGCATTCTTTTTTTAGAGCTGAGGGATATTGTGTTCATAGCATTTAAAAGAAAGAAATGCTTTACAATAGAAAATTTATTATTATGGTGATTACATAAACAATTTAATACACTGCTTGAGAACCAGTGGGAGAACAAGATTTACTGAGATGTAGTTCTCAAAGAATGCTTTCCAAAAATAACTAGAAATTAATTTTCTTATAAATTGACATTATCTAGGCTCAGTTTTAATCCATGTCCTCTGGAGTGTTATTACCTCTTGTAGTGGAAGTCTTCCTTTCCCATTTCTTCAGCTAACATTGTAAGCAGAACTAATTGTGCAAATGGTAGGAGAGCACTTATATTAATCTCACCTCACCAGTGAATAGACTTTATTCCACATGCAAAGGAAGCAAATATCCTCTCTCACACTTCACTATTATAGCTGCACCCTTCTAACAAAGCACTTAGTGAACAGCTCAGCACACCTTCGGAAACTTCCTGCAAAAGTTCCTGCTAGTGTCAGGGTGAAATTTTCTTCCATGTTCCAAAGATAAATGGAAAATCAGTAATATTCCCACTGGAAAATGAGGTGACTGTAAAATATATCTGGCTGTAAAATTTCCTTGACACTTCAGAAACCAGGACTGCAGACCTGCCAGAACTGTCTTGATTCTGTGTGACAGAATTGATGGATCACTGACTCTAGTTCTCCCTGACACTTGGTGGACTTTCTTATAAATGGAGATGAGACATATTTTCATATTCATTCTGTTTTGTAGTCCTCTCTGTGACAGGTGGCCCTGAGTTGTTAGAAAATGTCCTTTTAGTTTTTGACTTCCATATGTTTTACAATAGTAAACAAAATTTGTTGCTCTTAACTTGCTGGTAATGGTCCTTGTTGTACTACTATTGGAGTGCTTATTAAGATTTGATACCTGGGATTCCAGGTCCTGGCAAGAATAACTTTTAACTGTATAGATTAAGGGCTTTTAAAGGCTGAATGTAATTCTAGAGAAGAGTTTAAAGTTTCTTATTTGTATTTAGATTAAGAGTGAAATTGTCAATATATTTAGCAACATATTTTTCTAAAATACTTTATTTCTAGTGTATTTTGCCTCGCCAATTATTGATACATACAAGCTCTTTTGCTATTGCACCTCTACTAGCAATTTAAATTACTTTCTAGCAAGTAAGATTTAACATAAAATAAAGATTTAAGAGCTGCTTTTCTTTATACTGTCACAATCAAGAAATTAATGGGTTATTTTAGGCTACTTCAGTGATTTGATCCACTCATTGAACTCTTCTTTACATTGGTGTTGAAAATGGGACAAAAAGACTATTTTACTTGGAAAACACCTTGCAGGGGGTGTTAGGGCGTTCACTGGTGGTTATGTCGGTGCTCGTTTATTATTTATTACCAGCCGTGTCCCTTACTGCAGCTCAGGCTGCGGTTCCAGCGCTGCAGGGCCATCCCGACCCTTGTGCCAGGCACACACCTGGACCGACAGGCTGCGGTCACACAGACAGAAATGAATTCTCCAGCTTAGCTGGAAACGATTTCATGTATTTCCTATGAAGAAAAAGGGAAAGAAAGGATGGTTCCCTGCAGCCTTGAGGAGATGTATTTTGGAATGAGCAGTTCAAAGCCTTTCCGTGAGCGGGCCTTGCAGCAGCGCGGAGCAGATCCAGCTGTTGTGGGCACCCGAAATCAACCTGTCCCCGCTGAAAGCGCAGGCTGAGCAGCCTTGAGCGCGGAGCGGGAGGCGGGTGCGGTGCTGATAGAAGCCTCTCGCTGCCCCTGTGCCGCCGGAGATCTCCTGAGAGCCGTGAGCGGATGGCTGAGGGCGGCGGGCGGGTGAGCCCCACGCGGTGGCGCTGCAGGCCGGGCCGTGCCGCAGCCGCGGGCCCAGCGCCCCGGCCTAGCGGGGAAACCGCGGGCTGCTCCCCGGGACCGCCTGCGGTGTCCCCGCATGGCCCGCCCCGTGTTCCTCACACTCCTTCCTCGGGGCTCGCACCGCTTTTGCCCCGCGAATTCTCGCTGCTTCCTCCGTGGGGTGGTATCTCCCGGCGTGTCCCCTGGTTCTCTCTCCTTTGCCTCCGTGACAATATGGGAACAGTTGGTGTAGTTTTAGAAATGCCAGATTTTACAGATCTCTAGAAGCGTGTAGGGAAGTTTCACCGTTGTTACAGAAAGTGTCCAGATTTCAAAGTGAGCAAAGTAGAATCCCTTTTCCCTGGTCATAGGCTGCTGTAAAGAGCAGATGTGCATTAGGGCCAGGGTGACATTCATTAATGCCCGTGTGATCTCTCTGCAGGTCTGGCTGGAGGTGTGAGCTGCATGTCAGGATGTACTGCCTGCTGGTAGCACCTCTGCCTTTTTGTTCTTGAAACCTCCGACCTTGAGGGACAGTTTTGGACCCTGTACCATGACTCTTTGCAAGGAACAGTGTTACAAGTACCGTGTTAACACTGCAGTACTGAGGAAATAGTCGCAGGTTGATTTCGTGAGGTGTTATAAGCACACAGTTTTGTGATCTGTTGCACAGCAATGACAGCCAGGGATTTGTTAATACAGCAAAATAAATACATTAATTATTAGACTTGTGTTGTGTTTGTGATTTACATCAGGTGCCTAATAGTGGTAGTGGAAGGCAGAAGGTAAACCAGCAGTTTTGGACATGGGAGAACAACAAGGGAGTATGGACTAGGCAGGGCTTCTTTCAGAGATTAGAGCTTCTTGATCTCTCTGTGCAGTGCCATATAAACTTGTAAGTGTAGGCAACCTATCAAGTCAATGGAAGCAAGAGGGCTTACGGTTAAAGAACTCAGGTTTTTCTTGATGGGATCCATGGACTGTATAGCTAACTTGCATATTCATTTAAAAAAAAAATAATTTGAATAGTATCTTTAGCCAAAAAATTAAGCAGATTATTGACAGACATTGAGAAGTTATATTTAAAGTATTCCAGATAGTCTTAAATCTACATTCCCAATTTTGGTCTCATGCATGAGAGCAAGAATTTTTTTTTTTTTTTAATAAAACTGTGAACAAAATTAGCCTGCCACATGACCAGATCAGTGCAGGATTAAATGATGGTTGTTTTCAACAGAATGAATCCGCAGTGCATTGCTCTCATTTCAGTGGAGTTTTTCCTTGTTTTTTGTCAGAAGAATCTAAACCTAAACACAGGCTTTTGTAAGTAATTTTTAATCCTTATCTGGGCCAAGCCTTATCTGGCTTTTGGACAGGTAGCTTAGTTGCCATCTATGACTGCTTTGTGCCAACATAATGGAGAACAGAACTTTTGCTTACTTTAAGCCTCTTGATCTAGGTCCTCAATTCCTTCTCAATGTTTGTCTTTCATTAATCTAAAAAAAAGACAAGGATAAGCCGATTTTTATTGCAGAAGATCTTTATGAATTATTCTAGCAAGTACTCAGAGGAATGCAAAGAAACAGTTTGTGAGCTGAGTCCTATTAAATGTGTGCATGCATAGCTATAGAATTAATGCATGAGTCTGTAGAGAGCACTGTGAGCTTACTCTTTTTTTGTGTTGGGCCAATACCTTTTTTAGACTAATAGGTCAGCACTTGTTCTGCCTTCCATGTCTGCTGCCTACAGCCTGACCTTTTAGAAAGCAGTTTCAAGGAAGCTGCTTTTGTGGGGGCACAAAGAGGAGCAACTCCTCAGGGCTTCCCCCTCTCTGTCCCGCCATGAGAGGGAGGTTGCTCTATCCTTTGCTGTTCTACTCTAGATAAAATCCATTTTTTTGTATTTGTAGAATATTAGACTCTTGCTAAAAAGCAAAACTGCATCCAGTATAATAGAAATAATAACAAAAAGAGTTACATGACCAAAGGGAACTAAGCTTAGTGAGCTGTTGAGAAACTCGTAGTATTTCACTCCTCACTATAGGGTGCATTGACTTTTTTCTTATTCAGTGGTCTCTTGAACAAGATTGCATTTGGTAGATGGTGCCACATTCTTTGCATCGCTTGAGTCTCTTCCATCATTTGGTACAGAACGTTTTTCCTACATTTTTCCTAATGTGTTAATTATAAGCAATTGCGGTTTTTCTTTCACAGAAGTCATCATAGAAACATAGAATATAGTGAATTTGAGGGGATCCATCAGGATTATGTTTAGCCGCTCTGAAATTAGGCAGATTTATCGTATTGCTTTTAAGCACTTGGTACTCCTCACAAAATGCTGCTGATGAGAGTTAATATCAGGTCCAGAACTGACATTAAAGTTGGTTTCTTATTTGCCAATGACTGCACACTGTATCCATAATATTCTGTTCTTTGAGTAGCTGCACTGTGAAATTACAGTAATTTCATGATTATAAGCTGCACCTTTTTCATTGAAGAATCCAGCCTACCCCAGTAGTGCGGCTAATCATCAGGTGCGGCTTTTCTATGGACAAATCCCAGTGAAAATGCCAACCCAGAAGTGAGAGCCAGGTGGGGAGGGTGCCTGGGGCTGCCTTTAAAGGCTTCTCTGGTCTATGAAAACTGTTTGCAACTTGAGCACCTGACACCAAACCCCAGGCGTGATTCTGTTACTAACTCGTTACTTTGTTACACATGGATCCTTGCTTTAAAAAAAGAAAAAAAAAAAAAGTGCAGCTTATATATGGACAAATCCCATGGTCTACCCAGCTACCAGGACATGCGGCTTATAATTGCGAAATTACTGTACTGGTAAAATTAATAAGAAATATTATGTAGATGATATGCACACTCACTGCCAGTCTTCAGGAAAAACATGGGGAAATAATTATTTTATTGAGGTTACTTGTTTTAAAGTAATTGATAAGTTACATCAAAACATTCCAAATTCCCTAATTGCCTAATGGAAAATTGAAAACCGTAACTCTTTGAAGTTGGTAAATGTTATCAAACCAATTATTAATTTCTAGACTCCATTTCATTCTCTTTGAGGTGGGAGCACATGAATGACATTAGGCAAACAGACAAGGTATTTACCTATTATGGAAAAAAATGGTTTCTAGGGGGTGGTCCTTTGGATGGAATGTGGAAGGATTCCAAAATAAAATTGGACAGTGCATTTGGGACCCTTTGCCACTACT
Organism: Sialia sialis; assembly: GCA_009812075.1. Lineage (NCBI taxonomy): Eukaryota > Metazoa > Chordata > Aves > Passeriformes > Turdidae > Sialia > Sialia sialis. The sequence goes on from VRYO01002782.1 coordinate 9,707,170, forward strand.
TAGTGTAAATATTTTCTTGTAGCAAAATGCCTTTCTGAAGAGAGTTTATCCTCTCTTCAAGGGTAGTTATGCTGTGGTAAAAAAGCAGCATTTAAGACATCAGAAAATCAGATGTTCAGGAGTCTAGGACCAAAAATACAACTGCTCCCCAGCCATGTTTTCAAGCTGAGAATGGCTGCAGGAGTGGTGGGGGCACAACTTCTCAGTTGGGAGCATATTCCTTGTCATTTAACCACTTTGAGCATGGCCTGGAGCCTCTTGAATCAATTGAGTTGATGTTGCTGGAAGAATTTCTTCACTGTCTCACTGAAGGAAGTGATCTGCAGTTTAGAGGTGTAGGCAGCTAAATGAAAAGGGATCTGTAAATTCAGTCATTTTTATCCATGTGCATTTCTAGCCATCATATCTGTATTAAAACTACTGGAAGAAATAATGAAGTCAAGTTTGTTTGTTATTTTTACCATGTAAAAGGAAAACTGATATCTTCTCTGTTTAGTAATTTTTCTCATCTAGGATCATATCCTGTCAAAATTTCACTCATCGTTGTCTCATGACCCAGCAGTATCTTTGGATAACTGTACAGGTAATATAATAAAAAACTCCAGTGTCTTTCCATTTCTTGAAAGTCTGGTTATGATTACATCTGTCTCAGACTGTGTATCTCTGGGTGTAAGTATGCACAGCAATACATGCTCTCTTACCTTTCTGGGGAAAGAAAACCTATGAAGAACCTGAACAGATAAAAAGATGTACATTGCAAGAAGTCCATGTGGGAGTAGGAATAGCATGAATTTAATAAGCCATGGAGATTTTTCATAGTAAGTAATATAAAATTACTGTTGTTTTGGAAGAATGAAGGCATTGGTCATGTAATGTCTTGCTTTTAGTGATATTTTTATTGTGGTAAAAGTCATTAATCTGCTAAACTGTACAGGTCTTTGTTGGGTCAGTATTCAAAATGTTTTCACCCAAATATGTATTATTCTTTTTAATAGATTATCTGGTTTCTAATAGGTAATAGACTTCGTCTGTTACATGGTTAAAAAATACTTATTTCATTTGCATAATTTTGAATTAATCTTATTTAGAAAATCTGTTAGGAATCATTAATTTTTATTGCTGTATCTCCCCTCCTCCCCCCAATAATGAACCTCATCACAATACAGGCTGCTGATTCTCCTGTCTCGTGTTCGTTGTAGAAAAGACAGAGCTATTTTTAACATTTATACAGTCTAGATAGATGATTCCTCATTCTGTGTGGTTTGAAGCTGAAGCTGTAGAGCCTTTCATAATCATATTCTTTTATTTTTTTATGGTTTGTTTGAATTCGATCTCTGTAGCTGATTCCATGCATTGATAATGAAGGCTTGGGTTGCCTGATTCTCAGCATAAATTCAGGCAGACTTCTACTTTGACAGTGCTCTGTGTTTCGGTACGCATGAAGATACAGAACTGAAATTGCTTTGCTTTCTTTACAAATGACTCAGAGTGTGCTTGTCCTTCCCTAAAATGTTGCCAGCGTGTGAAGGATTTTCAATGAGCAGTGCAATAAGCCGGCATCTGGGAAGGTTGGAGGCTGCTCTGGTATAGCAGTGAACTGTCACACAGATGATCAGGGCTGGAGCCAACACTCTGTAGCACCGTAGATCATATTGGTCACATACTGGAAGTTTTGTTTATGTAACTTGGTTGCTGTTTAACCTGCTTAAATAGTATTGCCATAATGTGGAGTGGGCTTCCCAGTAGAGGTGAGTCTGTTTTTTATTATTAAACTTCACTGAATTGCTTTGTGCTACGACATTAAGAGTGGATGCTTACATGTTTGGCATTATTTCTATGTGCAGTGCATTTCTGTTTTAGTTATTCCAGTGGAAAGGATAATAAAAATGGCAAGGCATATAATGCACTTTTTCCTTCTCGTTTCAGTATTAAAAGTAACTAAATATGTGGCAAGCTCCCTTTCCTTGCTTGCTGTTTGCAGAGGGCATCTTTCCAGTAGGTGATTTCCTATGCATTTTAAATGTTTTTTGAATGTCAGTGATGCTGTGTTATTGTTGTAGAAAGCAGCTTATTAGCAGTATGAATAAATACCTCTTACCAGAGCTTGCTTTCTGGCTTGTTAAATCTCAAAGTATAGTTACAATGATGTGTGAAACACAAGAGCTGTCGGATTCTCCAGATAAACTAGAAAAGTAAAGAATGAAATAAATTGTGCACTGGATTTGACATATTAGGTATGTCTGGCATTGTTAATATTAAAAGTTATGATCTGTCATGCCCAGGACAGCTTCCAGTAATTCAATTGCACTGACAGCTTTCTTTGAGAAGGGTATGAAATTACTGTCGCTTCTCCCTAACCAGTTAAATTTGAGATTTAGTGCACCAAGTTTTATTTAAGGGAACGGGTAGTGTGCTAAAGGTAGCCTGTGAAGTTCTAGTAGTAAATCTTTAAACTTGAAAATATTATCATAAACTAAACAGACTTTGTATTTGTGAGTTTAAAAAAGGGGTTTTCTGTTGAGAATTTTAGCTCTAGCAGAACAAAAAAACCTAGTTCAGCTGAGTTGCTTATTAAGCACTGCTGTTATGTGAATATTGAGTTGGTGAGGTGAGACCTCCTATGATTATATTAGTGTATGCTGATAATAATTTTTTTAATAAAGCAAGGAAATATATTGAAAAATATTTTTTTTTCTTGCTTGCTATAGAAATGTCTGTGCTTACTATGTAAAGACTGCTGTGTTTTTTGGTTTTTTTTTCTTCCGAGGAACTAGGACAGCTCATGCTTTTTCCTGCTAAATATATTTATGAGGCAGCTGTTTTATAGCTTTCAGCTCCAAAGTTATAGATAAGTGTGTATTTGTTTGACAGAAGATTCGAGAATTTCCATTTACTGCCAGTACATGTAAAGCTTGGCTAAGCAGACTGCATCAGGAGCGCACGCCGTTTGTATTAGCCAATCCGTCTTTGCAAGTCCCAGGGCCACTATCTTGCTAGAAGCCACTGTGTGCTTTTGAAAGCATGAAATTAGTTTTATACTGAGCACATAGTTTCTCATTTAGCAGTTCTTTTTATGGTAATGGTCAATTTATGGTTCAGTGCCAGAATTTTGGTGTTCTGTCAAAGCTGATAGCTTCTGCTAAGGTGTTCTTTGGAGATAAAGACAAACAAACAAAATCCAAAACAACACCTCCCAACAAAAATGCAGTTTCTGTGGGGATCCTAGGGAGATGCAAATAAAAGAAAGTTCTCCTGAATGACCTAACTCCTGACATTGCTGATATAATTTTGGAATTATTTTGTTGCAATATTTCAGAAAACATTTGTCATTCCTGACATAAAATTATTAAATTTTACCTTTTTATACTTCATAATTGTTTTTGTTTGCTTTTTTTTTTCCCCATGACATGTAAAATTGCTGTATCTCAATGCTAATTTTCCCCTATGTGCTTATTTAATGATAAAGGTTAAGATGCACTTGAAAAATGTATATGAAGCACCCTAAACACTCAGGATGATTTTTAGATAGCTTTAGAATATGTACAAGCTTTTCCCTTTCTCCAGGAATCTATAGAAGTAAAAATAACTTGTTTTTAAAACCTTTGTAAAACCTTTTTTAAAGCATATAAGTCATAAATTGATGAACTAACTTATTTTTAATCTGTCTCGTTCTTGGCAGATTTTTGTTTTTCTAACTATGCCAGATTTGTGACCCTTCCCTCACTAGGAGCTATGCTTGATGAAAGTTTAAGGTGGTTGACATTGTGCACTTCACTTGGGTTACTCTCTCTAGCCTACATTATTCTCTCTTGTATATAGGCAATTTAAAATTGCCTTGCTTTTAATCTAGGACATCACAATTCTGACTTGATCCCAAAATAAGCCTTTTTTATTAATACAATATTTGCTTCTTTGCTCAGTTCTGTCTGCAAGGAGCAAAATTTGATGTTGCTTTTTTGTTGTGCAAGATATGGCTGGCTCTAGAGCCAGTATTGTTTCTTCTGTTAAGTGCTGAAGAGAGATCCTCTTCCACCTGCTGTTATACCTTCCTGGGGTAAGAAAAAGCTGGAAGTCATAGTTCCCAGAAGTTTAGTTAAGAAGTAAATGAAGGCTGGTGCACCCATTTTTTATTATTCCATCCTCATGTAGGAGAAGGAGTAGAAGCTATGGAGACAACTGCCCTTTGTCACAGGCACTTGGGAAGCACAGCAGTCTCACTTCAACGCAGCTCCTTCAAAACCACGTTTGGATGCTTCTGAAGTCATGCAAGAGATGTGTGCTGGCAGCTTAAATATATGTTGTTGTCATTTTAGGACCTGTGAATATATTTGCTTGCTCTTCTTCAGTGTGTGTTTAAAGGCTACTGGGCAGAAAATATTACAAATGTTTGGAAAACAATGTGTGGCATGTTGCTATCATGGCATATAAAATTTGTTTTATTTCTTTAAGTGCTTGAGCTATTACATCTTTCTCCTTTTATTTTTTGGTGATTCTTTGTATCATTATGAATATAAGCTTGCCAAACTTCAGTCTGATTGGTTCTTTGTTCCAAGATGCTTTTTGCAAGGTCCGTTTACCCTTAAACATCTTACATCTTTTTCCAAGTGTCTTTATTGCTGCATGTTTCCCCATCTTGCCATTTCATATTGGTAGTTCAAGTGAGAGGCAAGATTTGGTGTGTTTGTTGTGCTGGACAAAACCACTTCTGCTGCGGAGCTCTACTGCTTCTGTATCCATCCTCTAGCCATTTCTGTATCAGATTGTCAGTTATCACATGGAACTGTAATTTTAATTTCTTCCCTTTTGGAAGACATCAGTGTTGAAGTATCGTGATCTTTTGCACTTCGGGAGTGTTCAGTGTGTAGCAGCTTCTCTACAGCCAATATTACAAGGAGATTTTGAAGAAGAGGACACTAAGCTAAAAGGAAAAGAAATTATTGGGGAAGTGGTATGTTGTGAGCAATTCCATGTTAGTCACTTGACTCTGGGATCCAAATGTAGCTAAGCTCTCGGTGGAAATTTTGAAATTTGTTTGGTTTTTTTTAGTGCAGATTACTGATTAATCCTACCAGAGGAGCTGAGTGCACTGAGCACTGTAGTTCACTGTAGCAGCCCTGTTGAAGCTTTACTACTGAAGCTCAAGTTCATATATTTTTTCCTGTCTGTAGGTTAAAAAGCCAGAGTTGTCTGGAGGTCTTACACAGAATGTTCAGCCAAGAAATTGTCTTTTTTTTTTTTATTTTATTTTTAATATGCTTTCTGTTCTGTTGGATTTTTGAGCAGTGCTCATAACATGATTCTGAAGGGAAAATGAGCTAAGTAACTTCCCTCTTTCACTTATGATTTGTTGTTCCTGTAAGGATGTTTCTTAAAATTACTTTTTAGTTGGAAGTGAGGAAAGCTGGCTATGTTTTGATCTCCAGAGGTGTAAGGAGCATGCTTTTGTATTGATACCAGCAGTAAGGGCAGATGAAAGGCTAAATTCCTTAGCCTTGGGTAGGTTCAAGACCTATACTGAAGTGTTCGTGTCTCTGACTGAGCAGTGCAGATTTTGAGATGGGATGAGGAAGTCTTTTTAATACTCTGTGAATAGAAGAATACAGCTTCCTTAAGGATTGAGGTTTTAAAATTCAAAGAGTGTGTTACAGGAGCTCCTTGAGGGAAAGGATATGAGTATGAAAGCTCAATGGACAAAATTTTCCCTTTAAGCACCTTGTGAAACTGTCAGACTGGGCAAGAATTTTTGTTATGATGCATTTGGTAATTCCACTTGTTAGTGTATGGGTTGCTTGGGATGGTGAAGGAGATCTGTGTTCAGATGGATGAAAGGATGTTCCCATGTCAAGGGACTTCTGAGATTACTGTGGTGTTTTCAGTTTTTGATTTTTTTGCTTGGTTTTACTAGCTGGTCACATTGGTACTGTTTATATTTTTACTGAGCTAGGTTTGTGGTGTGCGAGTTTACCTTTTGCTTGCTTCAAGAGTTCTGTGATGGCAGAAATGGAAACACCATGCCTAGGTTTGTAACTTCCACCTAGGGGTCTCCATTTTCTTCAGGGTATTTCATAGTAGAGGTGGAGAGATGGCAAGGTAAGAAATCCACATAGGAAATTCTTAAAATTGTCTGTTTTTCTGCTCAAGCCGGATTCAAAATTTTCACTCATGCATCTCCTCTGGCTCAACCTTGAGTGTTGGCAGTGATTATATCCTGAGTTTTTTTGTGACTGAGCATTTAAATATGAGCAGAAATTGAGGCACTTGTTTTATCAGACGATCAAGCTTAAGTGGAACATGGAGAAAATAAAGAGGTGAGAAAGAGTCATAGGCTTTAGAGTGGCACATCTGGATAAAGATAGAAATCACTTCATCAAGAAAAAAAAGACTAGATGGAAAGGACTTAAGATAATTGTCAGGAATTGCAATTCATGTATTGTGGTCAACTTTGTTAGGGGTACTATTTGAACCTGATGCATCTCTAGTAAGAAAAAACAGTCAAAATCGATCTATTAAGTAATCACTGTAGTAAGCTCTTTTTAAGGAAACATGAACAGTACTTAGCTCCTGTGTACCCAGGTTACTTCTGAAAATTTAAGCTTTTCAGTCCTTTGGCTGCTGAGTTAGGGCTGAAACTTTGAGAAAAGCCAAAGCTGGAACACCAAGGGTGTATTGACTGAGGAGTAAATATTTATGAAAACACCCCCAGGTTTTGGGTATTTAAATGTGGTTATAAAGAATTGAAAGTGGTGTAGTTCTAGACTTGTTCTTGATAGCTATTGACAGAAACAAGGACTAATCTGGTCAAAACAAGTAAAAATATTGTCCTTTTATTTTATCAGTTACTCATTTTAATAATTCACCCTATCTAATGAGTATTTCTCCTTCAAGGCAAAATTGTCTTCTTTCAATCTTTCTCAAAACAAACAAGTTTTCTTGGCTCCAGAGATTTTCACATGAGCTTTGCAGAAAAAATATTTGAGTTTATATTGTTCTATTAAGTGTATATTAAACTTGTGCTCAGGTTATAAGTTATTGCATGGTATCTGTGTTTAATGTGCTTGTTTTTTGCTTAAATTCTTGGTAGGTGATGGAATGCCAGGCACATACTTTGCCTTAGACTAAATTCTGCCGTTTTTCATATTTTCGCAGTTTTGCTTCAAAAATACTTGTTACGATTATCCAGACTTGAAATCAGTGGATGAATAGGGCATATAAAGCTGTCTGTGTTTTAAAACTATTTCTACTTTATACTGCTTTCCTCATTGGGGAGCTTGGTGTTGCTTTGATAGATGGCACACTACCCTGACTGCTTCAAGTCATCCCTTTGCAAGGTTGATGCAATGCATCAAAGCTGTTTTAACTGCTTTAAATAATGAAGATAAGACTCCTAATCTCAGAAGTTGTCATTCATAAATTGAATATCTGCAGAGTGGAGAGCAGGGCTGTGTTGTTTCTGCTGGTTGCAGATTAGCAGTCTGCTCTGCTGCTCGCAGTCCCATCCATCCCATACTGGGGGTGATCAATACTCAGAGCCAGCAGCTATGCACCGGGGAGCTGCTCCAGCCCCTCTTGAGGAGCATCTGCCTTGCCTGGTTAACACTGACTCCTCTGTGGCAAAAGCACACCGCTGGAAGGACAGTAGGATTTGAGAAATTCATGGGCACCTCACACAGTTTCAGACAGGGAGCATGCATGGAGTCTGGATGAAAAATTTCATTCTGTCTTGAGTGGTCAAATACAGGTATCTAGAAATTACATATCCTAAAATGTGTCAAAATAGCAGCTTTTAGTGGGCAGCTGAGTGATGATAAATAGCAAGAAACTGCTGTGCTACTGTGATACCTGGCCAGAAACTGAAATCCCTTTACTCAGTATATTATTTTCTAGGCCATCTATTGCATGAACATGTTGTTTACTGCCTGCTTGTAATAGAGTTCTTGGATCAGGAGAAATTATTATTCAAATTCAAGGTTTCAGGAGTTGCTTAGTTGGTAGAACAACAGCCAGTAACAGTGCAGAGACACAGAGGAGACTTTGAGAAACTATAATCACTTAGAAACTTTTTTTTTCCCCTTTCTTCTTTTCGCTTTGATGTTGTTGCTGAATGCTAGTGGAACATGATGGTACTGCTGTGATGTAGAGCAATCAGCTCCCAGTGCAAAGAGAGGTCTGAAGGGACATCTACCAATTAACTGAAAATAATGGGAAAATCATTATTGTTACACTGATCAAAGTTAACTTGTTACCAAGAAATTTAGAAGTCAACACATTTGAAGCTATGTATGGTCTAGTGTGACAGTTCTGGTATAAATAAAGTTAGATGCAGTACATCCACTGGGGCTCAGAGACTCTGAGGACTGAAAGAATCACCAAGCTTTATCTATTCTACAGTACTGGACAAAATAATCTCCAAGTATAATTCCTTCAGGAGAAGAAGTTGCTTTCCCAAATATGCCAGTGTTTGCTGTTAAGTCCAATAAATCTGTATTTGAATAGAACACATTATTTAGAGACACATTCAAGTTCAATTTAAGGACTTCAGGATGTGATGAATTTACTTGTTATGCTGTTGAATTGTTTAAATAAACCTTTACCTTTGCACTTAAGAACTGCATCTTACAGCTAATGTGAGTTTTCTAATTACAGTAATTTCACGATTATAAGCCGCACCTGAATATAAGCCGCAC
>VRYO01002782.1:9716853-9776542 GCA_009812075.1 Sialia sialis
TTATAAAATGGCAAGGAGTCTTGATTTCAAGCTAACACTGTTTGTATTAAGGATGCAATTACAAGCAGAGATTGTGTAACATTTGAAAAGGTTATGTATTACTTTTTTAATAACCTGATTTTACATCAGTGGCCTCAGTGACTCGCCGATGAATCAGAAAGACAACTTCGCCTCCACAGTTGTGGACTGTTGGGTCTTGGTGTTTAAAGTCTGCATGACATGCTTGTAACTGGAACAAGTACTCTTTCAACCAGGAGTGAGTTCATAATGCTCTCTTTCTTTGCATCGAGTAAGAAGCATGATACTGATACTTCTCGAGATTTTCTGGACTTCTGCTGTCTTTTCCTCCCTCTAGTTATTTTCAGCTGGCAGGATCAAGGTTTTCTCTGTGAAAAGAGAGTGAAAGGAAGGTAATTTTCCAGGCCAAATTCCTTGCTGACAATATGGACTGCTTGTTTTGCTCCTTTGTAGAGGCTGGACTCTGTTTCTAATACTGCATTTTAAATACTGAAAGGCAACTATGTAGCAACTCTGTGTCCACTGCTTGGTGCCATCTGGGATGTGCAGTGAACTTTGTCACTCAGCTATTTTACCAATTTAAAAAGAAAAATGCACAATATTTTAGCTTAATATTGATGTAGGGTTTGTATTGGCATAGCTGTATCTGATTTCTTGTACATGATGTGTGCTTATGGTTGCCTAATTTTCTTGGTAGTAGTTTCAAAAGCTTTCATTGATGTAAAGCATACCTTCAGTGAGGACAGAAAGTGGAGAATAGAGAATCTAATCAGTTTGTAAAGACACTGTGTATATGATTTACCTGACAGATGTTTCCTTACAGTTTTACCTAGGGTTTGGGTCAAGGATATCTGTCATCTAACCATGTAAATAATTTTGTTGAGTTTTTATCTTCTTTTGCGTACATTAGTACTGACAATGATGCTCATTAGCTGTCGCCTTTTTCTCACTCCATTGTATTGTTGAGGGACAATATCATCCAGAGTTATATTCAGACTATTATCTCTGGAAGTCTTTACCCATTTGGATCATGTCCCCAGCAGCTACATCCATTTATCCACAAAGACTTCTTTCTGTACTTTGTAGGAAGAGGGGAAAGCATAGCATAAGCATACTAATTTGTTTGGACAACCAATTCTTTCCTGTTTTACCCTGTTACTTAAGATTAAATGCCTACAGTTGGGTTGCACAGAACTGTCTTGACAAGATGTACTGGTAAGAGGCTTGCTCCTAAGCCTGTGACTATAGTAACTAATACTAATCTTTCTAATACTTTGCAAGCTGGTGTTCAATATTTCTGATTCCAGAGAGTGTGCTGCCAGTATATGGCTTCTTTTTTTTGATATTAAACTTTCACACAGAAGTGGGAATGAAAAGGCTCTATGAATTTCAGCATTGCTTGGAATTTATTTCTGCAGTTGGTTTGAAACTTGACCTTTATCTAAGCTCTTCTCACTTCTGGGTCAGGGTATGTGTACCTGTATTCAATATTTTGAGAGTGCTGTCCATGAATTAAACCAGAAATAACATGTCTTGAATTAAAGAAGAACATTATTTTGTAGCAGTATCTAAAGTGAAAATCTCAAACTAAAACAGAATTCTCTTTTGCACATTACTGAATGTTTGGGAAAGTTGGTTACTCCTGAACTGCCTGCTTTTTCTCCTTCTGAGTAAGCCTTCCCTCTTTCTCCTTCTCAAGTCAAGGAGTTGCCTCAGTTACTTATTTTTTTCTGAAACATCATCTTACACTCTTTGAATTGAAATTTTTAATCACATGGTAGTATTTTCTTCCCTTCTCTTAGGATTTTCTTTAGGTATCAGGGCTTGTAACTGATTTTTCTCTACAGTGAATTAAAAATGTGGTGTGCTTTCCTGTGGTTTACATTCCTTTAGCTGCAAAATTAACTAAAGCCTAACTTCGAAGGTTAGATTTATTTTTTTTTTTTGTAAACAACTTTTTTTTTAAAATGGACCTTTTTTAATTGAGGTTGCTAGTAACAGCTGAGAATTTTTTTTATTTTTTTTTTTTTGTGAATAAAGCATTTATAGAAAGAAGAAAATATTTTCCTTCCAACTTTTCAGAAACTTTGTGAGCTTGGATTGGTTCCTCTAAAATGACCACACGTGGAAGTGTTTTTTCTCTTTCATCATCTCTCAGTGGCATGTACATCTGAGGCTTCTGATCTTTGGCTTAAACAACTGTTAAATTTTCATTATAAATGTGCCACCTACTGGAGCAAAAGGCCCATCAGCAAATATTTATTAATGTTATCTTCTCCCAGACACATTTGCATAGTAATTTCTTGCTAGATTCCTCTGCTTATGGTTGTCAAATCTACACTGTTTTTTGTCAGCCTCACCATAGGGTATGAAAATGGTAATAAGAATTTGAGGGGATGTGGAGCATGAAGGTTTAATAACATGCCTTGTAAAAAAAGAAAAAAAAAGGAAATAAAAAAGAAAAAAAACTGAATTATAATGAAAAATACCTGCCTAGAATTAATGTCCAATAAGGGAATCTTAAATTCATAGGTACTTTGTCTTGATTTCATGATAGAAAAAATATCAGTTATTCAATATAGCCTTGTAACAAAAAGAGAATTTAAACAAGATGTTAGATTATGCAGTAGTTTTTTGTAGTTGTTGTTTTTTCAAAAAAACCTTTGGTTTTATCTCGGCATAGGATTAGTCATGCTCATCTTTACAAATGAGAGGTATTTTGCTTGGAGCTTGTTGTTTTTGTGCTACCATAATGAAATGAATGATTATTTGTATTACATATATGTTTTAAGAGCTACTTAAGAGCTATTGTGCTAGACTTGTAAAGAATTATGGAAAAGACTTATTCCCAACATTTTAAAATCTGCCTTTGAAACATAAGGCATGAAGGCAATAGTGCAAACAAGAATAGAGTGATCTAGGAAAAATTGCTCTGCTAAACTCAAATTATTTTCTTGATGTTTCCCACGAAAGTGAGTGCTTGTTTGGCAATGCCTGATATATCACAGTAGAAAAATGTCTAATATGTGAACAAAACAAGAAGAGGAGCTTCCTGAACATTAATCTGTCTTGCTGCATATTAAATTTATTTGTCCTGTAGGACAGTCTTTGACTTAGGCAGGGTTGTCCTTTTTTTAATTGGGCTAACCATGATGTAGCTCATATATCAATGAGACAGCTATAAAATCTGGTGCTTTTCCTTACACAAGTTGCTGTTTTCTTCCCATGCCTTGTGAGAAAAGCTCAGACATGAGGGCATTTGCTTTTGAAAAGGAAGAATGAGTCAAGGAGCCACCCTCAGAAAATGAGTGTGCAGTCTAACAGGCTATGAAGCTCTCTGATCTCTTCCCATCTCAAGTTGTGGTGCATGTTGCAAACTCACAGGTTTCCAGGCACATCCTTAGTGTTAAATGCAGAGTCCAAACTATGCTTGCTGAATCTTAAACTTGCATTGTACTTCAACAAAAATATTATTTACTTGAATTTGGAGATTTTAACACTGATTTGTAATGATCATAAGCAGTGTCCTTGTACAGTGCCTGTTCCTTCTTTTCGTCTGTCTAATGCTGTTAAGATGTGTTTTGCTCTGGACATGTTGGGATGGTGTTACGTATTTATTTGGTCAGTATACCATAGATAAATGAAATGCAACTATCTGTGACAGACTGTCAAGGGTGTTGGAGTGACTGCTGATAGGGCTCTGTGGCACACTGGGATGGCACAATAATTGACAGGAGGTAGTAGCACAGTGCTTCAGGTTTTGAACCTATTTTTCTGTGTTCAAGAGAGAAATTGAATTTCTTGGTCATATATATTTGTTAGCTAAACTTCCTTTTCAGTTCTTATTTTGATAATTGAATGACCAATTTAATATTTCTGGGTGAGGGAAATTTAGGTTTTATGTTGAGTAGTCCAGTTTGTGAAAAATATAAATTACTTTTTACCTTTGGTAAGTGATGATCAAAATGTGTCTTCTGCAGTTCTGTGCAACAGGCCAGGCTACATGTCTGGCTTCACTCTAGGCAGTGAGCACTTGGAGTGTGCTGGGGCAGTGCTTCAGGAAGCATGCTTGCAGGAACAGGGCTCACATTTCCATTGGCTGGAAAAGGAGGAACATCAGCTGGAGTCATTAATATTGTTGTCTTTAGGGGTGCCTGTAGCTGATCTGCCTGCTTTCCCAGAATAGGACACTGAGGCCAGTAAATAAGGTAATAAAATATTTCACGCCTAATAAATTTCATAAACCAAAAGCAGTAAAATCTAAGCAATTCTAGGAAGAACACAGTTGTTCCAAATGTTGAGAGATTGAGGTAGTATAGAAAAGGATAGGAGAAGGCCCTGCTATTTTTATAGGAAGACCTAAAGATTGCATCTTAGGAAACTTCTGAAATGCTTTAAAATACTTCAGTAATGAAAAAAACAGAAAAGGGAAGTAAATCCTAAGCAACGTCTGAGAGTAAAAATATTTAAAGTACATGAATGTTACTCAACAAAATAAGTGGATACAAGAACATATCCCAAGGAGCTATTCAAATTAAGTAAAATAAAGCATTACAGAAAATAAATGTAAAAATAATCAAGTCCTGCATGCATTTTTATGGACATATGGAACTGATTCAATTCCTGTTTCATCATAACTGGGCTTTTAAGAATGAAGAAGTTCCTTATCCTTATTTACTACATTAAAAATGTTGTTCAAAGCATGATTAGATTTTTTTTTTGTCAGAAATTACTTGGTTATTAGTCTTTTGTCTAATGGATTAAATCAGCTTTCTTTAATTTTATCATTTTTACAGGGATATATATACTTTGACATAGTACATGGATATGTAGCATTGAAAAATAACTAAAAATAATTCCAGTGTACAAAACTGAGGCGGGCAGAGAAGTGATACACAAGAATCTCAGGAGTGATAAATTATTTCAAGGAGTTACAATTGGAGTTGTGTATATCCATAAAATCAGCATAAATTATTTGGTTCTTATTTTAATTAATACCGTTATGTCCAAGCAGAGGAAGTTTGGAATTTTCCTTTGGAATATGCAAAATTCAGGATGGCAGAGTCTATCAGGAGTGGAAGAGACAGGCTAGTTGAAGTCACTGAGAGAAATTTGCAATACCTGCAAGTCTTTCATAAAATAGTGTGGCATTTTTCTTTCAGCTGTTTAAAATATGATGTTTTTTGAAAACTTTGCCTAAACTACTAAAAAACCCCACCTTTTGGAGGAATATCTGAAAGTGTTTTGAAAGACAAAGGTCCAAAATTTTGATACCTGTAAATAATGATGCTTTAGCAGTTTTTCTTGCCAACTGTATGTTGTAGCTGTACATAAAACTGTAATTTTATTTATTTTCCAACCAAGAAAAATTATTTGATAATTACTTTTCAGTTGTTCATATGTAAGCTAAACAGGTGTACATAAAATATTCTATCTGTGAAGTTATTTGCTCCTTACCACTGTCATAGAAAATGCCCTTAGAATTGCTTGGAGATATTTTGAGAATTTTTTTTACTTGCAGTTCTTCTCCCCTGTGTACAGGAGGAAATTGCAAGGAAGGTTTGAAGAAGCAAAAGCATAAAGGTGTAGGATGTATTTCAGTGTTGTGGAGGGCTTTAGGTGTAAGAAATTTGAGCATGTTTGTTTCATGCTTGTGGCATTGTGGTGGGGCTTTGGATATTTGGGTTTTTTTCAGCCTCATTAATGACTTTTATGGCCCTTGGCAAGCTTTAAAGTCACTTCCCCTTTTGCTAGCTGAGAATGACTTGTTTATTGTGGTCAGCATCTTGAAGGAGTTTCAGACAAATGCTATCAGAAAAACTCCCTCCAGAGAGTACTCCTTATAAACAAGGATGGCTTCTGCTGGGATACTGGATATTGCTGATATTACTGACCATTTTTGTGTTGCCTTTTTATGCTGAAGGATGACTAGGATGGTCCTTAGCTGCATTTGTGAAGCAGGGACAGCCTTCCTTGTTTAGTGTGTTAGAATAAAGGCTGTTCTGCATCTATTCAAGTGCAACAGATTGCAAAGCTTCTCTGCACAGGTGAAATGACCTGTGCCTAGATGATAACCCTGTTCTTCCCATGCTGCCAAAGGAAATCTGTATATCCTCTCCTGTGAGCTGAATTTTTGCCTGAATTATTTATTTTGAATAGGTATTTTAACGTTCTTCACGCTTCCCAAATATGAACTGGGTTTTTTTTTGTCTTCTATCTTTTCCAAATACCGCAGTTAAGAACCAAATTGTTGAAAATAGAAGCTAGGTAGGCCAATTTGCACCCATGGCAGGTGTTGCTGTCTATTTCCCAAATGTTTTCTCTGGTGTGTCATTAAGCTTAGCTCAGCAGTGGCTGTTTCAGGGTGTGCACATGATAAGCAGGCACACTGTGCTGGCACTGCTGGTGCTTAGTCCCTTTACAGGCAGTACCACCATTCTGACTTTACTAAAGGAAAGCTGTTCCTGTTTGCAGAGCTTGTTTGTATTTTCAGCAGTAAAAGGTTTATGGCAGAGGCATCAGAAATTTCCCATGTCAGGGAAAAGGTGTGATCTGCTTGTGAGAAAATCAGTTGATGCTCACTTTTAGTGGCAGAAGGATTGACAAGGGCGTGGAGCGACTGCTTTGCAAAGGGCCTTAAAAGTTCATGATCCAAACATGACCCATGCTAGGGCTTGTCATTGTCTAGTGATGAGAGTTCTCCCACCACTCATCCATGCAGCAAGTTTTTGTGTGTTCAGAAAGCAGGCCTTCCTTCAGGCTGTGCAATAGAGGGGTCATCATTGGCTGCAGGCCAAAAGAGTTTATTTCTGCACTTCTGTTTAATGAGTTAACATCAACCCTAATGTAGATTTTCATTCTGGCTTAGATGGCTGGTCATAATTATAATATCCAGATGCTGCCTTCCATTATTTGAACATTATTTTCCCATTCTCTTCAGCAAGCTCTGCATTACCCAGGCTTGACTAGTGGTGTTATGTACACCAAGCGTGGCCTTACAGTGGCGTGGTCCCACCAGATGAACAAAGTGGTGCTATAGTCAAAACCAGAACACTGGCAGCTTGTAAAGCAAAGCAGAAGTTGCACTGCAACCAGAGTAAATATTTGACTAAAAATGAGCCAGTATGTAAAACTGTGCTGTAGAGACCTACTAGCCGTATCTGAAAAGAGCTCCAAAGGACAATCCTATTGATTTTGTTCTTATCTTGATGACCTTATAGGTTGAGTTAATGGTTTCTAAACTTAACTGATGAGTTTGTGGGACAGTTCTGTTTGTCTGCAGTCAAGGAGAAAGTAGTGTAGAATTGAAAAATAAACTCCTAAGATTTTGTTCACTCTCTTAACCTTCAATATGTATTTTAATTTGCATAGGTGTAGAATCAATGAAAACATAGTAACTGCATCATCTAGACAAGACTGAAATGTAGTCTATCTGCTTTAAATTATTTATTTCTCAAACTTTATGACTTGGAAGTCATCTGGAATGACAATAGGCATTATCACACTTGGCTTCTAGACATTTTTCAAGAAGCTGGAGTTTGACGAGGATTGGGAAAAATGAGTCTGGCCTTGCGGATGTGAAAACCAGGCTGTTTCTCACCCTGGCACTCCTGGTGCGGCTTGTAAGGCAGAATATGTTTTTGCCTATGTGTGGATACTTGTACCTGGAGAGGAAGCCATTCATTTGGGGTAGTAGGGCTGCAGAATCATTTCAGACAATGATCTTCCTTGCCAGATCATTAACTGATTTTAAAATTGTCACAGCTTCTATAAATCCAGACATAAAAGCAAGTATGCAGAATTTCTTGTAGCTACTGCTAAGATACATCCTGATTTTCAGCTCCCACGTGGCATAGTGAACTTCACCTTCATACATAATGTTGTTAAAACTTGGATGTTTTATAGATGAAGAGGCTGTTGC
This sequence comes from Sialia sialis, assembly GCA_009812075.1. NCBI lineage: Eukaryota > Metazoa > Chordata > Aves > Passeriformes > Turdidae > Sialia > Sialia sialis. Next base: position 9,724,793 of record VRYO01002782.1, read on the forward strand.
TCTCTTGTAAATGTTAACTATGAAAGCAGTCTGCATAAGATCAAGAGGCACTAAGGGATAATGTAATTGGAATATTTCAAACAACCGTGTCTGTTTCAGAATGAAGATTCATAATAGAAAAAATAAGACAAAATAGATCTCACAGTTTCAGCATAATTAAGATTTTTGCCAGTGGCTATTATGGGAAAACTTTATTAAATATTTTACCCTTACCCCTTTGAAAGTTTTGATGTTAGATGAGCAGGATTTTCATTCTGCAGCTACTTCATTAAGAAAAAGCTGCTCTGATTCCCAAACTTCTAACAAAGAGGATCAGAGCTGTAATTAGCATTTACCTCATTTTTTTTTTCTTTCCTTTGCTGATGGAAAGATCCTCAAGTCAATCAAGATGAGGGGAAATTTTTTTAAAGCATAAAGTGTTTTGTTCTTATGAAAAAGTTGAAAAAAACCCCTAAGAAACTACATAATGATATAGCATTATATAAAATAGATATAAAAAGTAAAATAAGGTTGGGGAATTCATTTTATTTGATATGGATTTAAATTATGTAAATAAATCCATTCTTGACAACTTGTACATTAGTATTCTCTTCAGCAAGGTGGTTAAGCATGCTTAAATATGACCTCTGCTTTGCCCAGGCAAAGAACAAAAACAAAAATAATGCTACAGATTTAGAGAAGGTATAAAGGGGGAAATAGGGCTTGCTTTTTTATAGGTTATTTTCATTCAGGTTAACTAAGATTAATGATAATATGTAGAGGCTTCTATATAAAGATTCCATCTATTTTGACTGGAATTAAAGCTCTGTTTTACAGTATTGACAAGTAAACCCTTGACCTCTTCTGAGATCTTTGAAATAGTCTTAGCAATATCCACTTGCTTTATTATTTGGAGATGTCTGAGCAGGAAGCTTTGTCTGTATTTTAAGGTAGATTGTATTAATGAGCTGGTCTCTCATTTCCTGTGGCAGTAGCATTTAGTACAAATTTTTATAATGCCTTTTTCTTTCTCATTTAAGGGCCAGTGCTGCTAACCCTCTACTGTACAGAAAAGGGTTTAAAGCAAGTGTAGACCTCTTGGCTGAGAATTTATTATGGTCTATTTTTTTATCCTGAAATGTAAGAAAGAGGAAATGATGTGATGTTGTTTATGTTAACATGTAACAGAGAAGAGATGATTTAAGTAAAATAGTAGGCAATGTTGTAATAATAAAGTTCACATGAAGTGGAGTAGGGAAGATGGAAGAAGATGTCAGAGTAATGTAATATACTGAAAACTGATAATAGCTTTATTTTGGTGAGCTAAATTTCTCCTGGGTAGACACCACAAAAATGAGAACCATAAGATTAATAAAGGATTTGGGTTTTGAATTTCTGTTTGTAAAACTAAGGAATGCATGTTATAATAAGACACAAGTCTCATGAAAAGATGAAGCATCTCCCAGTGCACTCCTCACACCTTGTCTTCTCCATGTGGATCCTCATGGAGAGAAAGCCTCCATCCTCTGTGACTGTCCTTTAAGTACTGAAGTTCTGAGCTCTCACCCAAGCCTTCTCTTTTCCAGGGAGAAAATTCCAACTCCTTCAGTCTTTCCTTCAGGGCAGGTTCTCCAGAACTTTGATCACCATTAAGGGCCTTCTTTGGACCTCTGCTCTCAGTCCACACCTTTCTTGGTTTGTAGGGACTAGAACTGTACCAAGCGCTGAATAGATTGGGATGATCCCATCTCTATCTCTGTTTATAAAACCCCTTGGACTGAGGATTGAAGATTAATCTTAATTGAGATTAAACATATTTTTTTCATACTGAGATTTCAAAGTGATTGAAATGACCAGAGTTTGTTACACTGTTTTGCAATCTCTGTGTTTGGATTCACAGCCAGTAATGTCAGATTTGGGGTTTCTTTTTTGTGATCTTCTTTATGTGAGTTGTTCTGGATGGATGGTGTCCACTGCTGTGTAAGGAAAAGTGAGGATATCTGTCTTCCTCAACAAGTGGATGTGAGGTTGCAGGATGTAGTTCTGTGCTGGTCTTTGTCACTGTGTTTCATATATGAAAATAGAAAGTTATGTGAAGGGTTTTGACAAAGCTGCTCTGGCTCTTCATTGCATCTCAAGTTTCAGTCTTGCTCCAGATCTGGCTCTGGTAAGGAACGCTTGTCTCATTAGCCAGTTTTTCTCGTCAGGAGCCAGCAATGCTGACTGAAACAAATGAACTGTTTGGGAGGGGTAGACAGAAGAGTGCTTGTGAGCCTGACGTCAGAGATGTCCGAAAACAAAATACTGAGTTACCTTTTTGCCTATTTCTTAATGTGGAACTACTGTATTTCACAGTTCTGTTGCTGCCAATCTCATGCGTTTATTTGCAATTATGGGAGAGAATTGTTTGGCTGAGGGTTCAATTTCTTTCCAATGATGGCCGAAATTTTCTGTAACAGTCCTTTTCTAGATTCAGGAGGTACTCATATCTTTCCTGTGATGTATTTGAGAATGGCTGCCCTGTGCAGGTTAACCCACGAAAGACAGAATAATCTTTGGTGCTCTGTATTCTTCACAGTGGTGTTGAAGGATGTAAGCTCTTGGCTTGTAGGATTTGCCTTTGAGTTAATTATGCAGGCTCTTCCTTTCTGTGAGTTATCTTTTATATGAAACCTATGCTCCTTTCCAAAGTAGTTATTTTCTCATGTGCAACATGTATTTAATGATTTGAGATGCCAAATTAAACACTCATTTATCTGCATGTGTGGTGGTTTTTTTTATTCTTTCTCAAGTTTACATCTCAGGAGCACATTTTTAAGGAAAATTCTTAATGATCTTATTTTTTATCTTAAGTATGAAATTGAGAAGAGGAAATGTAAATTATTCTAAGATCAATAATTTTTGTTCATCTTTTACTAACTTACTGCTTAACCACTAGGTACCCACGAAATTTTCCTCTGAAATCAATGAAATAAAAGGAGATACCTGACATGCTCAGTATACCAATGGGCATGAAAACCTAGAAATGTGTGCAAAATACAGAAATACTAAGTTAATATCCTGATTAAATAATTGCAGATACATTGAAAGCAACTGAGGTTGTTCCTCATACTTCCCCTTCACTAAGTGAAGGTACTTGTTAAAGTATTTGTTTTAACCAGCAATATTGTACAGCAGACAGCAAACCCAAGCTGTTAATCTGTCCAGACTATAGTTTATTTATATAATAAATGTATAGATTTATTTATATCAATTTATTATTTATCATGTACTTCTAAAGGATACATAAAAAATACCCTATTAAAATTTTACATATTGTGGTAGTCATTATGATATCTTTCCCAGATGTTTAGTATGGGTCTACAGCTGTCAAAATGAGTAGACTTCATAAACTGACTCATTTGCAGAAAGTGGCCCTCTGCTCAATTCAATTGAAACTGCCTTTCTAAACTTTCAATGCTGTATTTAAGAACACGACTATTATGATTTTTTTTTGAAGTGGCAAACATTGAGTGATGTCCACCTTTTTTTTTGCTGAGCCCAACAGGACAGATGTATCTATGCAAAGTATGAGATTCGTGGGACTAATTTTCTACATTGGTAGAGACATGATGGGTTCATTTATCCAGAAAACTTGTTCGAGGAGAGAGTCCTCATGTGTTTAAAAGTCAAAGTAAATTGTCTCAGTTTTCCATTAAATTTAAGTGCTGTTAGGTGCCAAAATATTCTGTGGCTGAGGGAGATGCTGGCTGTACTGCAGAGTCCGTCTCATTCATCTGGTCCTGGATGTTTGCTCTTCATGTTTCATCATGTGCCAGTGCACAAAGCTTCCTCAGTGAACTGGCTTGCTCAACAAAAGCTGTCTTATAGTGTCACCTACAAGTTGGGCACATGTAAGCCCCATTCATTCTGGTAGGTTTTTCCTATATTTTTGGGGAGAATCCAGTCTATCAGGGCAGCCTAAATTAGTGCTGTATAAGTAGGGGTGGTTGCAACTGTGGTTCTGTACCATTCATTTAAAGAGTTTTTGGGTTGTCATTTCTGTTGAGGGTACCTCAGACTTAAACTGAGGTGAAGCTAAAGAATTGCAGAAAGACAGCTGGCCTACTTTTTCCAAGGACACAGTATCTGCAGTTTCTTTTGGCTTCTGTGCAGTTTCAGAGGATCAGTGCTTTGGGAAACTGGGTTGAATGGCAGATAATAGTGAAATAGCCCTCAGGAATATATTAGGGAAGGCTTAGCCAGATAGCTTTACACTTTGATATTTTTATTTAGTTAATAATAATGTTGAAATAACCTAATTTGAATAGTATTTGGAAATTTTAAAAATGCATATGTATGTTGTATTAAAAAATAATGTGATTCTTATCTGTTTTCTGTATGACAATTAGAAGCTCAGTTATGTTTTTATGGGACTGCATCCTGTCATGCATTGCAGTATGTTGGTACTTTGTCAAAAGGGTGGCAGACTGCAGTGCTATGAATCTATTGAAGTCCAAACAAACTTGTTTCAAGAAAATCAGAAAAAATACATGCCAGTCTGACTGAGCAAATCCAAATTACTTTAGTCTATGATTAATTAAATTAGGTTGCGTCAAAATTCATAACAGGTGCCTGGAATGACCTTACTTAATGCTATCAGTGCTTTAAATGTCTCTGGAGAACTTGGATTAGCTGACTGAGTACCCCCTTACAGAAAGGATGTCTGTGTGAGCTTATTGTCTCACAGGGATGAAATGGGGACATCTCAGATGCCCTGAAGAAAACATATACCCAAATGCATGTGATGAAAGGTAGCTGAGGTGTCAAGGAAGAACCTTAGAGGTTAAAATTTCAAGATGAGTGTTTTATCCAGATTGAGAAAGGGAGGATGTCATGTATACAAACCAAATATAACCAATACAAAATGCTTGTTAAATATAACAGGATTCAGAGTTAATGTTTCAGGATTAAGTTGCTCTAAGATGTTGCTGTGATTTTTCGAACTGTAGTAACATAACCTACACAATTCCTGTGTTGTTTTTAGAACTGAGCTTTGGAAGCTGCAGAGCAAACGGATGGAATTTTCCATCGAAATGGTATAGGTGGAGGTTTGACAGCACAGCCACTGCTGCATCGCTGTTCCTGGAGCAGGGCTGCCTTGTTTTTCTTCTATACCATGCCTGGAAATTCTCAGCCAAGCTTCCGTCTCTCTTGCACTTGCTCATAAACAGCTTTGGGAGCATATGCTTATGTTTATAGTAGAAATATATATATATATATATACTTAGGGAGTCTCAGAAATATTTGAATGACTGTGTGCATCTGTGAACTGTAAACCTTTGGGATGGATTTTAACAGGTGTAAATCTACTTCTAATTCTGATGAGTCTGAACACATGTCATCTCTGCATAGCCCATGCACACAATTTGATGACTTTGTGAAAAAAGAAGGCTGGCTGCCAAGAAAAATTAACCCCGTGTCTTGTGTCACTTAAGCAGTTTAAATGACTTTCACACCTAAGCCTGAAATAAAAATGAGCTACTACTTGTCACCATGCTCTGAGAGACTGGTCTCTGTTGAATAACAGCATCCATCTGCTTCAGAAAAATTTTACTATAGTAGACTGTATCCTACTACACAAATCCAGCTGCCTGATCACGGAAAAAAATCCTCCCAGTGCAGTGCAGAGCCCTTGGTCAGCATCTCACATGCATCTTCCGCATCCAAAATAGCCTTGGCATGGATTCTTTTGTGCTGGGTGGTTCCATTCCGTCAGCTTTCTCCCTTCCTGTGGTCTGAAATGTAGTTATGCTGATGCAAGAGTGTATTTTCTTTCCAGCTGGCTCTGCAGTGGGTGCCATTGATCTGATGTTTTGCAGATATACTGAAACCCAGACTCCAGGATGAGGTGTTGTACAATCCTGGGGGAAGGGGAAAAAAGGGGCGGGGGGAGAAAGCCTAGCTAGCTCAAGCATCACCAGAAAGGAAAAAGATTTGGTATGCAAGAAGAGAAAACAAAGGATAGAGGCCAGTATGATCATAGTTATGTGCAATGGAGTGTGAATTTAAGTAGAGACAGGATGGATGGGAAGACCAAGAAAAGGAAAATTGGAAGTGACAAACAGGAAGGATTGAAGGGTAGGGAGTTTGTGAAATGTGTGATTCCTTCCCAGCTTGAAGAGGCTGTGTGGGAGAAGATTGGAGCCAATACACAGTCCACAGAAGAACAGACATATCACTTCACATTTACAGAGTATGGGTAGAAATTAAGTTCCTTGGACTGTGCCAGTTAAGCAACTGAGCCCCTGAAGGCAGGAGACTTTCCTCAGCCCCTGTTTTATGACACTGGGTGAGCACAAATGCTCAGGCAGTCATACTGTGTCATACCTGCACCAGCTGAAACACCTGGCTTAGAACTAGGCTGTACAGGCTTCCAGCCCTGCATTTTTTCAGAAGTGATTTCACCTGTAGAAACTTCCTGCCATTGAACAAGGATGTCCATTCAGGAGGGAGGTGGTAAATTACAATCTGAACAGAAAGAGATATTGGTATTTTGGATATCTCTTCCAGTAAGGTGCCTTAATTAGTGAGCTTATGAGTCATGAATGGTGTTTTTTATGTGGTTTAGTTCTTTTTTCTGTTTCTTCTTGCATCTGGATGCTATGCTTTTCATAACAAAAGCTCATTATAATTTGGAGTCCGTTTAGCTGTTCATGTTATACCTGGATGCATTGCTTATTTCTTATACCTTCATTCTCTTACTGAAACTGTCTTGTTTTTTACCTATGTTCAAATTTTTTGGATATTAGTCCTTGCAAAAAAAAACAAAAATAAGAAATGTGTTTGATTTGTTGGAGTGGAGGTTTTGTTTGTTTTTTGGGATTTTAATAATTCCCAAGGCTCTTAGTCATTCACAGGATTTGAATGTATTTTCAAACAAAATTACTCAGAAGGTTGTGTTGATTTTCCTTTTTCATGTTGATGCTAATGTTTTACTCATTTTATCATTAAAGTGACATTTTTGTGACTGTGACCCACTCTGCTTCCATTTGATGACTTGCTAATACCTGTTATCTCTTAACAACAGAGGATGCTGATTTTAAAAAAATTATCCACATGGAAGTTTTTATAGAACTTCTCCCATGGCCTTTATTGGGTTTTCATATTTCCAACGCCAAATGGGTGGATTTCAAGAAAGTTAAAGATGGTCTTTCCAGGTATTCACAATAGTGAAGTCAAATAATTTCCATGGAAATCAGACAATCATTCTTCCTTGTATAAACATGCTGCACAATATGCTCCCCTGCCCAATATGCTCCCCTGCCCAAGCTTTAGAAAATTTTTTCAGCAACCTGAATCCATGTACCCTGCTCCCTTTTCCTGTTTCTCTCAAAGTATTTATGCTTTTGCTTAAGGACAAAAGCTTCTTCAGCCTGACTGTGTGCAATTCTTTGTATCAGAATTTGGGAATTTCTGAAAGTATGAGTGTTGCATCTTCGTCAGAGACAAAGTGCTTTACCGATGGCATTGGACAGGTGAGTCTTTGAGGGTTTTGTTTGTTTGGTGTGTCATCACTTACTAAAAAAAATTACATATTTCAGGAGTAGTGTCACTGGGATCTATCTGTTGTGATGGAATAACTGCTTTTCAGCTCCAGTAAAGATGGCTGAAGTAAAATGGTCAGAATAGAACATGCTTAGTAGAAGAGATTTGTTATTATTGAGCAGTACATATCATATACTTTCTTTTCGACCTTGGGAAAGTTAGAGATGCTTTAATTCACTCTCCATAAAAGTTGATGTACTTGTCACATGTATATGCTTACTTGAAATATATTTTAGATCAAGAATTCTTTCTTAACTTGTGTATGGAGAAATCTTGGTACTGTGTGCCTTCATTTTGACACCTCTTGCCATTATTGTAATACACACATTAAAAATAATCAAGGATCTTTTATATTATTTAGACCAGCTTGAAACTGGAATCACTCTGTGATTCCCTACTGTTCACATTATTTTGGAACTATCTGTCATTTTGACAAGTACATATACGTATGAACTTGGGAAGCAAAAGCTGGAAAAGAGATATATGTATGTCTGTTAAAGTTTTGCCACTTCCAAATAGATATTTTTTTCATTCTAAATTTTTACTAAGGTTGTACAGAAATGCAATGTGGAGTTTGAGAATTGAAAGTTAAGAGTCTTTCAGAATCTGTGTGCCCATTATAAAGAGGAAGGGTTAAAGGTGTCTCATACACTGCATGGGAAATATCCTCTTCTCCAGTGCTTTGGAGTACAAGATCCAAAGCAGAAAATAAGTTCATCATTCTCTTTTCCAACTGCAACTACTTACTGGGATGAATCCTAAATCATTTATTGTCATCTAGACCTTTTAATGACAAATTCTTAGATCAAAGTAGCAACTGAGGCAGGGCTGTGATTAATGGCTTGAACAAAAATAGATTTTACTGTGCATCTATAACTGGAGTGTCATGCCTTGGATATTTGTTAGGACTTTGAAGGCTGCATACCTGTAGAACCTGTTGCAGTCCTTGAGGCTGGAGAAAAGATTAAGAGTTTGTCTGTGAAGATTCCTGCTCAGTGGGAGAATTAAACTGACATTAAGGTCTTATGGTTGCCCCATGTCTCATCATGACAAAGGGGCATGTGTTACACAACGTGATGTCAGGTTACTATATGTGGAAATACTTCTATGCTTCATAAACTGGGGAATATATTTGTCCTCTCACCAGTGTCCTGGAAGGAGCTGTTGAAGTTAAAATGTCATTTTTTGAGAATGTGCTGTAGGTCAGTTTCTAAATACCATAAACTGGAACAGGAATAATGTTTTGTTATTTCATCCAGTATGCAATATAGTGCTGATTTTAATGGGTATATAGGCACTTGTGAATATATGTGTGTAAGTTTGATGCATCTGTTTGAAGTAGATATTCAAACAGAATTTGCTTGTTGCAAGTAAGAGTACAAGGTACCAGCATGAGCTGATATGCTTTAATATTCCTTTCCATTGTATTTGAAGAATATGTTTGTCATGAGACATCTGCCTAATGCATAATCTGGGGCAGAGTTAAATACTGCTTTTTGAATTGTCCTGGAGCCAAACTTAGTGAGGGCTGGGTGACAGGAAAAGGAAAAGCTGTAATACACATGACTGGATATGCAGACGTCTTGGTGGAGGTTAAGATTTAAGAGTTCAGGAGAATACAATTGCTTTGCATCTGCTTTGAATCTGTGTTTGTTTGTACCAAAATTCACTGTCATTAACTTGATGAGGGGAAAAGACTTCGAGGAGAATAACTGAACTCCTTTGATTCAACACTTTTCTATTCTGCGATGTTTCTGGAACGCCCTGGTAGTTCATTTTGAAATTTATCTACTGCAAAAGGGATTTAACTGTTACTCACTGGACAGGTGCTTGACCATGTCTTTTGCCTGTTCTGTGTGCCTGTACAGTAGAATCAGGTTGTTCTACCTCACCTCCAACTTCTGTTTTCCCCCTTTAAATTGGGATGATTCTTGGGGATTGCATTAAGTGCAGTGTATTAAAATACTGCTGAAGCATGGCCAGCAGATTTCCCATTGTGTTTGGCAGGGCATCGGTATTCTCCTGACAAAGTTACTTCACCTTTGCTTTGACCCTGCTTTGAATTTTTGAAGCTAAGTATGAGTAATTTGGCATTATCTATGCTTAATAAAATTTGGATTACTGATCCTTTATTCCAAGAAGGGGGGAGGATAGTTGTTTTTTGTTGTTTCTTTTACATACACTAGTCATTGGTTTAAGTCAATGTCTCTGGAGGGTCCTTCTAGTTCTTTGGTCTGATATTCCACATAATATAAATTCACTGAAATGTTCATGAACTTCATTCTATCTGAGATGATAACAGTAGCATTTGTCTGCTGAAAGCATGTGTGAAAATGCTTGGTGAACAAAGCTGAGAATTGAGAATCATGATGGGTAGTACAATAACAATAAGGTCAAACCTTAGCAGCTAAATTTTCTCTTTTTCTTAACTTTTATATTATTACCAGATATTGCCCATTTTTTTTCTAGACTGCCCTTTAGTGAAAATTTGCTGTAGCAATTCTGTGTGTGACTAGTATACAGTGCACTGGAGAGAAAACCTTGAGAACAGAAACAGCAAGCCTACAGAACTGCTTGTGCATGAAAAACAGAGGACAAAACCTAAAGGATCCAAGCATGGCTATACAGAGAAGCCTTTCATGAACTGGACAGTAGGATGCTGTTTGGCACTAAGCTTTACAAAAGTCCAAACTGCTAAATTTTGGACTTCTTGGATCAATGCACAATCTGAAAATACAGCAGATCTACATAGACTGTCTATTTCTCTTGAGTCACATCCTGACAGTACAATTCTCCATGTTTCTAATCAGCCAAAATACAAGCATGTTGTATTCCAGGCTGCTAGGGAGAGTTGCCTGTATCAAAGCAACATGGGGGGAGGGCATGGACATAGATTGTAAGTGCAAACAGCATGTTTTGTGTAGATTGCATTCTGGGTGACTTTTGTTTGTTATTAAACTTGTTAGCTGAGATAATAAGTAACCTATTCCAAGTGCTCAAAATGTCACTTCTCCAGCCTCCATGCAAGAGAGAAAATACAGAGGGGAAGAATTTGAAGTATGAACTTGGGGTGAAAAAAAAAAAAAAAAAGCCACTACCTGAGCATGTTAGCAGTTGAGCTGTTCAGTGTCAGCTTTCCTTTCCTTGACTATAGGAGCTGCTTGTGACTGACACCTGAGTGCATTTGCCCTCAGATAACCTCTTCAAGAGGCCTTTCCTTTCTTGTACCCCTGTGGTTCTAATGTGCATAGTTTTGTGCTTTCTCTCTCCTCCCTTTGCTCAGAAGTGTGGTGTGGTGTGGATGTGACACTTGGAGTGAACACTGTACCCCTGTGTTCTGGAAGGTCATCACATCATCTTTTTGAAAACAAAAATGCATTCATTTTTTTCTTTAGTTTACTATTGTTTTTTGTCTGTTTTGCTTTTATCTTAATGTTTTTGCTGTCTTTTAATCTCTCCTTTTGGCATAATGACACTTGCCTTTCATTGTGTTCTCCTCACACGTATTATACCGTCTTTAAACCTTCCCCCCACACCTTTCTCCTCTGTATTCCACTTTCTTCTTTTTCTCTTCCAGCTCTCTATCCTCACCCTTGTGACTTCTGCATCTATAATGCAGTAGATGCATGATGCCTCAGACTGCTGCTCCAGAAGGAATTGCTGTTGTCCTGCTTTCCTGCTCACCCATGGCACCTCTGCTGTGCTTGCACCAAGTGCATTTCTGCCCTCAACACCCAGAGCCCATCATGCTCAGTGTGGGAAGGCCTTCTGTGCTCTTATGGATCTCTGAAGAGGTTTTTTTCAGACAATAAAAGTCAGGGCATCTCCAAAGTCTTGGCACAGATTGAGTAGATGGGAATTAGCATTGTTTAAGGAACAGAGAGAAGAAAACTGTAGTTAAAACTGTGACCCTTTGTGGTTGGAGATCCCGTTTTAGGTGTGAGCTGGGGGCAGGCAGACACATTAATGCAAGATTAGTGTGTCCCAAGACCTTCCTGTGAAGCCAAGGTCCTGTCTTCTGTGAGACAGGGTGCTCTAAGCTGGTAAGAGGAAAATAGAAAGGAGCTATGGCATGTTAAGCTAGATAAATTAAACTAGCACATTGTAATGGTTTTAGCAAGGAATTATCAAACACTGCCAAAAAAAAAGAAACCCTGCAGTTATTGAGCAAGTGGAAGAAGTGGGGGAGCTATGCCTCCAGTCTGGGGTAGCTACAGTCCCTGCTGCTTTGTCTTGCTATAATGCATAAACCTGCTGTGTGCTTATGGAATGGATAAGGCTCTTCTGCAATTAACAGTGAAATTGAAAAAAAAATTCCTTCAGTCATCACAGAAAATGCAATTATTATTATCAGCATGAGAGAGTATTTATTGAGAATACTGGTCATCTTGTGAAGTCATCAGAATCTATATAAAACCCACATAAAATTTCACAGAAGTTTGGTGTTGCCAATCTCAAGTATGCAATGAGAATGAGTCACATCTTCCCAGATTTGCTTAAAAATAAGAGGGGTTTATTTTTAATTTGGTTTGATTTTTATTTGCCTTTTTATGTCAAAGCTGATTCATGTTTTCCATTGCTAGCAATTCCCACAATATTTTTTCTTTTTTTTATTCTTTGTTTAAAAAGGGGAATTTTTTTAACAAGAGTACCAAATGTTTCAGGACATGTAACAAGATTATGTAATTGCTGCCAACTCATGTTAGCAGGTGATTATCTAAGTAATCCCCCTTTAGTGGAAGGGAGGAGTAGGAGGTTGTAGAATAAAATAAGATTAAGCTAGATTTTTATATCTGCTGTTTTGAGTAACCAACAGTCACATACTAGAGAAGAGTGTTGTCACTGAAATAATATACTTTATTCAAGACTAGGTACAAATTTAATTTTGTCACAGAAATTCAGTTAAGTGTTTATAGAGGCATGGAAATTTCTTCCAATAAGTTTATTTTTTAAATCCATCTTTTGCCTCTCTTCTCATTCCTTCACTTTTGTGAAAAACAAATGAGAAGATTAAGTCAATCTTTATATATTTAACACAAAGCACTAAAGTTGAAGGATTATATACAAAATTTCTTCCGTAATCTTTATTTGTCTCTAAGGAGTTATCTGACGTAACTGCTAACTGCATCAGCAAATTCTATTCCTGATGATCTTGGACGTCTTCTCTCTCTACTTAATTTTTTTTTTTTTTTTTAATAGAACTCTTTCTATCCAGTATGCTTACTAGGATGTGCTTGAAAAAATTCTTTGGAAGAGTCAGAAGTTCTGTGCAGACCCCAGCTGAGTTGTACTGACACAACACATCCCAATGTTAGGGGCTGCAGATCAGAGAAGTCCCAGCTTTGTGATTATGTACCTTTTGCCTCCATAATTTGAAAAGGGATATTTTTCCTCTTCATTGCTAAGTTAAATCATGGGCAGGTAGTCTGCGATCAGTTTTACTGGACAGTAGGTAATTGCCATGGTAGCAGCAGCATCCTGAATGGTTTTTTTGCTTGTCCAGTTTGGTCCTGTAGGTGACTTTTAAACTAAATAAGAAGTCCCAAACCAGCACACTGTTTGTATTTCCTTTCAAAGAAGTATTTTTTATCAGTGCAGACTAATTCAGCTGGAACGAAATTAAGCGTAATGGAAAGACAGGACTTTTACTCTTGCAAAACTTGCCTACCAGATAGATTTTCCTTGACACACTGTATTAGTTCTGTAAGAAGTTTTTCTCTTCCTGAAAGATAGGCAACTAGTTTAAAACCAGGAGAGATATGCTAAAGTATATTAACTTTAAAAATTTTACAGAAGTAACCACTTTCTCTTTTTTTGTGGTTTTGTTACCTTGAATTGAGGTGGCACCAGCTGCTGCCTGTCTGCATCACTCGTGCATAGCCTGAAGAGGTATCATTCACCAATGGGAGTGAAGTGTCCCAGCAGCTTTGTGGAGCACGACGTATTTCTCAGCAGCACAAGTTCAAACCCTACTCAAGGCTTGCAGCAAGCCTAACAGGAGCTTGTGAGAACATCTCTTTTGCTAGATGTATTGTGCAGAACTTTCTATTCTGCTGAACTAAGTGTAGAAGAGAAACATGCTTCTGGGTAAGTAATTCCATGTGGAGGCTGAAATCTGCCTTTCAAGCAGCTGCATAATAGAGTGCTGTATGCTTGCTCCAGCTGTATGGAAGGAGAAGTGTTTAGCTGATTTATTTTTAATAGCAATCCATTAGTGAAAGCTGTTCTCATTTGCTGCAGTTTAGGAACAGAGCAGTCAAATTTGGAAATCTTAGCACTGTGGGTAACTATGATCTATTTTTTTAGATACTTCGTATCTTTGGGTAAACTGCGCCAAAGAAATACAAATGCCAAAATCAGCATTTGAACTTTTTATTTCCCATGCTTAAATGGTAATCGTGACATTTTTTGAAGAAAGGCTCTAAATGAAAACTTTTGTTAGTAAGTCCATTAGAAGAATGCATTTCTTAAATATGAAAATAAATGTTTCTTATTTGTGAGGCTACTGATGGCTCACTGTAAAAAAACTACTTAATTATTGCATGTTTCTAATTCTCTTATCATTATGCTGCTACAATCTGTTGACTAATATTGTTTATATAATACTTTTAATAAGCAAAAATAGTAGCATATGAAATAGGGAATGCCTTCATGTGTATTTTAAAGAAGAACTTGAAATTATGAAGTTTCTGAATAGTTAATGTGTTGCAGATTCTACAGCACTGCATAACTGCAGTGTTAAAATGTGCATGATACATTCAAAAAATTCCTCTTAGAGTGTCTTGTTAGGTCAAAAACATAAATGCTCTCTTTTCTATCCTCCAAGTCCTGTTTATAGTCAGATGATTAGCTTGCAGAAAACACCTTTATTTGTATTTTTTTCATACAAGGCAACCTTGACTGGAGGAATGTCATTGGTAGGTTTTTCAGCTGTTGAAATGCATCGTAATAGAATGTTCATTTTCTGTAATTTGAATGTTTAAATTACTTTTTGTTCTGCCTAAGTATGATAATCCTCGGTGTGTAGTAAATTGCAAAATTACATCTTATAGGATTCCATTGCTTTTAAAACTGCTACATAATCTTTCTCTTTCTTTTACCTAAACTGATGTGTGATTATTGACCATAATTTTTTGTTACTGTCACCTTATTTAACTTTCTAAAGACAAGAAAATGGCTTGAAGAGGTGCTTTTGGGAGGCAGAATTTAAGATTAGTGCAGAATTTAGCTTATTCTGGTTGAGTCGATGAGATTTCAGCGAAGTAGGTTGCATGTTTGTATGTGCTTCAAGACAGTTAATACATCTACTTAAAAAGCATTTGTCCCTTGCCCTTTTTCTCTCCATATATGTGTCTGTGATATTGTTTCTGTGTCTTCTTTGATAGTCATAGTTTTATGCCTTGGGTGATGGATTCTTTGTTGTAGGGAATTGCTTTTCTAGACCTTTGCTTCTCTGTCATTTTATATATTCAGATACAGTCCCAATAGTAATTTGCTGTGTTGCACAGAAATACATGTTGCAGCAGATTTAACAGAGAAGCCTGAGAGAAATCTGGTGATTTGGTTCTTCCTGTTGTTAGTTTACTTGATTTCAGCAATCTCTATTTAGAAATGTGTTAATTCTGTCTGAAATTGGAGCAATACACATCTTCCATTCAGCCTCAAGATGCTTTGTTAAACCTCACCAGGCACTGTTTCCCTGTGCTACTATTATCATGATAATGTCTAGATTCATATTTATCTTTGGCTTTCCAGCATGGCTTATCTGAGAGCCCACTCGGCAGGGCAGTGCAGGCAGCTCAAAAATCTTGGGTTGTTCCTGCCTCCTGGGAGAAAAGGCACAGGCCATGGACAGTCCGTGCTGGCCGGGCATCATCTCTCTGCAGCTTTGGCTAGCAGGTAGCAAGCCCAAAAATGGTTTGCCAGCTGATAGAGGAAAGTGAGAGTCCAAAAAATTGTGTCAAGCCTTTGGGGACAGTTGGACTGGGATTACAGCACAGGAGAAAATTCTGTCTATTCAGAATGTGGAGGAAAAAAACAAAAACAACAAAACCAAACAAATCAAAAAAGAAAACCTCAAAGAACAACAAACCCCCAAACAAACAAAACTCAACTAACCAAAAAAGTTTCAGTTATAACCAATCAACTGCTTTATACAGAACATGCAACTCTGTTACACTGAGAGTTAAGATCTGTTGAGAAGGGAACCCTAATCAAAGTTGGAAACC
Source organism: Sialia sialis (assembly GCA_009812075.1). NCBI lineage: Eukaryota > Metazoa > Chordata > Aves > Passeriformes > Turdidae > Sialia > Sialia sialis. Next base: position 9,740,587 of record VRYO01002782.1, read on the forward strand.
TGTGCACCACATAAGAGAAGAATTTAGGCAAGAGCTGAGCAATACAAATGCTGGCACATGGGGGAAATGTCTGACCTGTGCTGGCACCAGTGAGGATCTTGACCCTGCTTTTGGGTTAGCAGGGACCAGAACTGAGTCACAGGGACAAGAGACAGCAGTGGGGGTCAGGATGGGCCCTGGAAAAAGAGAGGCTTGATCGGACTCTGAACATGAGGGAGAAGTAAAGAAGCATAATCCAATATACAGAAGTAGTCTGCTGTGACTTTCCCAATGATACCTTATAATTTAAAAAGGAAAGATGAAACTAGTCTTATAGGTAAGCAAGAACGTCAGTAATGCAGCACTGGTAGTGAACAGTGTGCAAATAAAATTTGTGTCAAGGGATTATGTTTTGATAGATGAATATCCTAGATGCATGTAGGTATTTCTTGATTTTGCAGAGGAATATTTGGGTTTGTTCAGTACTTGAAAATTTGGCCTTTGGGGAGAAGATGCTTGTATGTGCTGTAATACTGAAATGCTTTGAGCAAATTTTAAAATTCTGTGGCTGTATAGAACATTGACATCTTTTGGATGACTTATTATTCAAATATTCTTCTTGTTGATGGTGTATTTGTATTTGAATAAATTCAGGAAAGATTCATCCAAAGCTGTTTCAATCCAGTACTGCGTTAAAGAAACAGGAAAATCTAATCATTTCATCACTTAAATCTGCTTAAACCTTCAGGGGGAAAAAGGGTTACTACTTATATTTCAGATGAAGGGAGCGTTTTGTGAATTCATCTGTGTCATGTATTCATACCTGAATTAAAATGAGCCATGATGTACTGCACTTTCTCAGGAGCATTACATAAACTTCCTTGTTCTAAAACATGCAGGAGTATGAAATGTGCAAACAGAACTGAAAGAAACTTTGCAGTAGTTTCTCCACAAGCAGGAAGCCTAATATTTACACAACAATCAATAGAGTAAAGAACACGGAGACAAGCAGCACTCTCTCCTACAAATGTTGGTTTAGCTGGTAAAAAAAGGTAGGATCTATCTGAACAACAACTTGCTCTTAGCTAGACCTGTTGGGTTGGGGATAGGTTTGGCTTGAATTCTGCAGAACCTTGTTTGCCATGGTTTGGAGTTGTGCAATTACACGGGATTGGGTTTTAGTATGCTATATTTGGAACAGTTTTCTCCTGCTTTAATTATGGGATTTTAATCAAGTCTTTCGGTAGTGTTTTTGTTGAGACTAATGAAGATTAGTTAAAGAAAAATCTGATCCTGATACAGCTTGCATTGCAGAAAAAAGGGAGTTTCTTTCTGTATGATGAACTTACATATTTCTCAAATTCTTTGCCATTATGTATATTTGTTTGTCCTATGTGCCTTTAGGGAAACTTTTGTCCTCACTGTGGGCAGGGAGGTGGAAGTGCAAGAATGCACTGACCTCATTGCAAACCAGAAAGGGGCAAGTAAGGACAGGGCACAATATACTTTTATTTCTAGTTATTCTCTAATCTACAAGCGTAATATTATTATCTTACAATAAAAGTTGGCAGTTTTCAATTCAAGCAAAATGTTGCTGAATTCAGGAAGCTGTAAGAGGAAGCTAAGCATGTCTTTGTACCTCTTGTTTTCTTTATATTTCCTGTGAGAACTCTGAAAAATATTTTTTTTCCCTCAGTTCAGTGGGTAGGAACTATTGCTAGTCACATGTGTTACCTACAGAGAATGCTTTACAGAAAAACCTGCCTGTCCTCAAACCTGGGAAAAAATCTGTCCATTGGAATGAGTGGAGGTAACTGGGATATTGGGGCTGAGCTGTTGGATTTAGGAGTGGACATTTTGCTCTCTTAGCCTGGTGTTTTTTTATTGCTGCAGTGGTTATGGGGACCAGGTGTGTGAAAGTGCTGACTGTGCCATCAGCTACAGAAGTCATGTGTTCCTTTCAGAGGCTGGTCAGAGTTTCTGGGAGGTTGCTGAAATCTCTCTGAGGCAAAGGTGAAGATAGGGAAAGATGATTTTCAACACTTCAGGAGGTACATCAGTAAACCAATGATTAGCTGGACAGGCTTAGCAAATTCTTTCATGTACTAACAGTCAGTGAAAATATGAGAAATTCCCTCAAAATTTTAAGAATCCATTGCAAGGGACAGCATCAGACAATCTTAATTGGGTAGTATCTATCAGCTTTTAATTTGTTGTCTTAAGCTTATATGCACTCAATTTACTTATAATAGCTGCTCTCAGAAGTGACTTTAAGTTTAAAACAATAACAGAAATTTAAACTAAATAAGGAAAACTTCAGCTAATAGGTAGCATAAGTTCCCAAGAAATTAGGTCTTGCAATAAAAAGAAATGCGCAAACCTCCTAGTTAAATGTGTTACCTGTTGTAGTAATACAAACCTGATAGCCAAGTTCAGCTTATTCTGTGAAACCAAATTTTGGTTGAAATCTGTTTTATTAGGTACTTTCATTAACAGTTATTACCGAAGAGATATGTACCTCAGTCTTGCATTTTTCAAAGGATAGTGTACCCCAAAGAACTTACATATACCCTTCAGGCATAAATCCAAACCAATGTCCTGTACCCTGTGAAAGAAGATTACTACACTTGAAGAGGTGGAGACTGGTATCACAGTGATAAGTGCAGTTATCCACTGCAAGTGATGAAGCATCTCGCCAGATCTCATCGTGACTAACACAGAGTACTTCCTGTGTGTTATTTTCAAAACACACCTAATGGCCATCCTGGATCTTCATGTCCATGCAGAACTTAATTTGCTTTGCTTTCTTTTTAAGCACCCTCCTTGTATGGCTGTGCTTGTGTGGTAATCATAAGAAAGAGTTTTATGAGTAGCTAAGCTACTACTTCTGAAGTTATTTTTGATTTTTTTTCCTTTGCTTTTAGCAGGTATTTACACAATAACTAAAATGTATGCCCTTGGCTATGCTGTGATTTGTGGTAAAATGAAGTGGATAACTACAGAATCAGATTGTTCTTTCTAGATTCTTTTAGGGAACCTGAGGAAAGATAGAGCTTTCAGAATGGAGGAAAGAAAATTACTTTTTGAACTCTTCCCCTTTGTCACTGTACAACAAAACATGCACCATTAAATGTCAAGGCATTTGTCCAATGCTAAAGAATGCCCAAGTTCTCCCTGTACCTTGCTCCTGGTTACCTGTATTTCTTGTTCTTGTTCAATGAAGCACTTCTTACCTTTCACCACATTACACAAAGCCACCACATTGCTTAACAGCTTGGAATGGTGTTCTAAGCCTGCAGAATAGCCTATTTTGATTGATTGAGAAAAGGCTGATATTAGTAAAACCCCAAAACAAAACACTACCCCCAAAACTGCTGAACTTGTCATATCGTTCTATAGTTGTTTTCAATTTAAAGTACTCTTTGTTCATTGTGGTAAATAAAACTGAATTATTATATATCCTTGTATATAATATATGCATTTAAAATAGGATTATAAGAATTGCAGACTCTGGAGACATAAATTACTTAAGATTAATTAGGAATACCTCTCTACAGGCTTATTGGGAAAGTAGTTCTTGCTGCCATGTATTAGGCCTTCATGAAACTGAAGGGCAGAATGCAGTAGTCACAACAAGTGGCTGTCACATAAGTCAGCCAAGGACCAGTTTCTCCTTTTAAAAGTGCTTAATGTTTATAAAGCAACCTCCAGTGATTACTTTTAATAGGGGATGTGGAAATACACACTTTTGTCTTCATTCCTTGGCTTTTTTTAGGTGGGTTTTGTTGGGTTGGTTTGTTTTGTTGTTTTTTATTGTCAGGAGGTTTTAGGTTTACTTCAGGGTACATACCAAATTAGAAGAATTCTGAAAAGGTGGCTAATTCTTAATAGAGTTTGGCATTACTTCCAGGCCTGCTATTAAGTTGATTCATGAGTTTTATTTCCAGTGCAAAAATAGACCAATTTTTTTTATATTATCACCTGCTTTTTAGTGACTTGAGATACCATATATTAGAGTCTGTCTCCATGTTGTGGTGGCGCAGATGAAAGTGGTAAAAATGCCAATAACAGGTCTGAAAAGTAATTCTGAAATGGTCTTTGAAAACTTAGCACCAACTTCCTGAAACGACAGGTAGTAGCACAGCAGAATGAGAAAGCACGTGAAAAGAGAGCAATTCAAAGTGTTTAAAGCTTTTGAAAAGATTGAGGAATAAGGATAGACTCAGTCCCATGGTTTAACTGAAAAAGTAATTACATGCTTGTGTGGTTTTGATGGCAATGAAAGACTAGCTGTTCAGCCAGTAAAGACGTAGGAATACTGGGAGGTGAAGGAGTAGGGTGTCTGTCTCTCTTTCCCATTCTTTTTATAGCTTATGGTATCTGCTGAGCTCTAAAGCTGAATGATCAGCTTTTAGAAGGTTCCCTGACTGTTGTCCTTTACCTTTAAGTTTTTATCTTGTTTTTTTTTTGGAAGCTTTGCTGCAGTGGAATGAGGAGCTGGCCTCTGAAGCGGTATGTTGTATTTCTGACATGCTTTAAAACAAAAGGCTGATCCCCATCTCCACTGCCCATCAGTTGCTTAATGGGCTGCAGGTCACACTCCCACAGGGTTCCTGCTTCAGCTCACTGTGTCATGGCTGGCTTGCACAATGTTTATTCTTTACCCGTATGATTCCTCTGAGGGGTCGTGGAATTAATCTAATGGACAAGAGCATGTGTGAGAATAGAAACAGGATCAGCAATCCACAAAATCTGGTCTTGGTCCAGTTTAAATGGAAGATAAGTAAACTCTTAAAAGGGGGGCTATTTTCATTTTAGTTTTGCACCTCGAGTGCAAAGGAGTCCATGGGGAGAGATGTACATTTCTGATTAAGTAGAACTCTAGCTGTAGAACAAAATTAATCAGTTTTTCACTAAGCATACTCAATAGTAAGGGATACACTTCAAGATAAGCAGTGTTAGGGACTTCATAATTACTCTGTGTCTCTGTGCTCTTTAAACTTTAAAATTATGGTAATTATCACATTTAAAATACATTTTATAAGTTTTAATATTAAAATGCAATTGAAATACAAATGAAACTGATATTGAAACACAGGAAAATAGGCTGCACTCACTAATTTCATTACTTTCTGATTTTGCTTTAAAATTCCTAAGCTATTTGGTTTTCCTGCCTTTCCCATGGGTCACTTTCCTTTCACTTTATTGAATAGATTGCTTTGGATATTGGTTTTCCCAATATTAGGCTTTTGAAATACCATTCATTTCTTCTATCTCCTCATTCCTAATTATAACCATGGTGTATCAAACTAAGGGACACTCTTTTACTTTACGGTATTTATGCCTCCATATTTGTGATGCAGCAAGGGATTCAGATAGTAAATTACTTTTAAATTAATCCTGGTATTGGGTGTAGGAATGATGTTCTCAGGTTGAACTGAACAGTCTTTAATGACCTCATTAAAATATTTATTTAAAAATTGTCGATTTCAAGTGAACTCAGAGACACCTTTTGAACAGTGTTTTGCCTGCAGTGCAGCTAGTGACTGATTCTGTCCTGGTCACCAGGATCATAAAGGTGACACTGGGTGTTCTGCCATTGGGGTGTTGCTGTTCCTTTGCGTGCAGCAGCCTTGGAGCTACTTTTAGTGGCATTCTCTGTGCATATGTGGTGCTTTGAAACACGTTTCATTACATGAGAGGTCTTTAAGCCAAATGTTTAGTTCCAGCAGCTGTAAATGGTATCACTTTACTGTTTTAGCAGCCTGCTTGTGGGACATTAAGAGCACCATCATTTTACTTTCTGAGTCCCTGTTCAAGTTTGGCCATTAAGAAATAGTATCAAATAATGAAAGAGATGGGATCCTATTACAGCTTAATAATAGTGGAACAAACAAGCAAATGAAAGCAAGTAAATAACTTTCTTTCTCCAGGATTCTAATTCAATTAAACGGAAAGACTTACTATACTGTGGTGTGATACTTAGGAGCTAGTGATAGTCTTAATGTTCCAAAGATACGTTACCAGGATCTGGCTAGCATTTGGAGTTAGCAAGAATTAACAGCTTTTGTAAACTGGGAGAGTGAGCTGATTACTGAAAATCTAACCACAGAACACACATTAAAAAATTTTAAATATTTGGTCTCAATAGGAAAGATTGATCCAGAAACATTTAACATTCTTAGCCTGCAAACCTATGGATTTAATTTGCTCCTAGTTGGAGTTGTAAAATTTTGGAAATCCATCTGTTACAGCTGTCTGAGAAGTACTTTGATATGTAGTTATGCAAGTCTAACAAAAATGAGGATCTCTGCACTGTCTTTGCGTTTTAAAATTAAACAAAGGAAATGCTTCTACTTGAAATAGAGAAATTGCTTCTTGTAAATCCAAGCATCAGGGATTGAAATCCTTTTTCTTAGAGCAAAGGAAGTGTAAGAAATATTAAGAAGCGTAACAAAGTTTTTACAAAGTCAGTATTTTGTATCCAATTGTGAGTCATTCAGTATTTAAAAGTTATGTAATACTGTCAATTATGAGTAGTAATCCATGGGGAATTTTAAGGCCTTTCATCAGAATTTTGAAACCATGATACTCTAAGGATTAATTCCCTAAGGAAATACGAACATAAAGAATGATGTATCTGCCACTGACCTCTTAGAAAAATATACAAACCTCCAGTTAAATCCCATCTGGAATAATTTTTCACACCAAAGGAATAAAAAAGATGAAAGATGGACTTTGTAGAAAGGCGGCAAGGTTTCTTAATTTGAGTCATTGCAAGGCCATTGCATGGTGGCTGTGGCAGCTCCTCTGTGCCCTGCCCAGGGCCCCTTGCTCCAGGGCAGCACTGCAGCTTCTCTCTGCCAGGCTTCTGGAGGGAAAGGCTTCCAAACCTGAGCCTTCACACCAAGGAAGTCACTTTTTCAGACTAGAGCAGCAAGGAACTTCTTGGCTAACAGAGCAAGACAGCAGCTAAATCTCTGCTTTTAGTGGTTATTGGTGGAAGTTGCTGGATGATCTGTGGGGGTGTTTGCCAGTTTCTGCACTGTTCTTTGTTTTTGTGATTTGATTTGATACCTTTTAAAACTTCATGTATTTGACCCCTGTTTACTGTTTATCTTAAATGCAGATCTCCCTCTGCACTTATGTAATCTGAGAGCCCTATTCCTTCACCCCTGATTTATCCAGATACCGTTTTTTATTTAAGGTATTTAAAAATAGGAGCTGAAATACAAGGCAAACTGCTAGCACTGGAAGTCAAGAGTTTATAATCATTTCAGTCATGTGAAGGAAAGATTAATACTTTCATACTTTGTCTGAAGAAGTTATGTCTGTTTTTTTCTCAGCTTTCCTTAAAGAAATTAAGCATGCTTCACACAGATGCTAGTGCAGTGTACCTCACAACAGTTTTGTGTGAATAGCTACTAAGTTTTAAATACACACCCTTTCATTATGCCCCATATGTTATGAATGTATGTTAATCTTCAAATACAACTTGTCCTTGACATTATCAGTATCTTGCTTTGTTTCCTTTTGAGTTTCAGCTGGAATTTTTTCATTGAAAATTCTTTTCCAAAAGTCTTTCCCCTATAAAATAGTCTTTCCATAAAACGCTTTAAACTGAAACCTTTTATTTCCTGTCCCATGACACATTTCTTCAAATTATGTTTCAGGGAAGATTTTTTTGCTCCCAAGGTGAGAGCTATTCCAAAGATGTTGGATTAAAATACATTGGGGCTGGGTCTGATTCTGCCACTCAAGTAATTTCCTTTTCTCTTTGGGTTTTACCTCATTTCATGGTGTGTGGACTTCTTTCCCTTTCATTCAATCTTGACTGTGGGGGCACCAGGATCAGAAATGGCATTGTGGTTTTTTTATTGTTGTTTTCATCACCATGGGAGTTGGTGAACTCACCTTCCCTGGAGATGCTTATGAAACAACAGCATGTGGCACTTGGTGCTGTGGTTTAGTTGACAAGGTGGTGTTTGGTCATAGGTTGAACTTGATGATCTCAAAGGTCTTTTCTAACCTACTTAATTCTGTGATTATTATTAGATTATTATTAAGATTTGTCTTCTCCCTTCAGCTCTGCCTTTCAGAGAGGTGTAGAATTGGACTGGTCAGTCTGTCAGCAGTGATGTGCCAGACTGCATTTTCCTGTCTGCAGGGGCTCAGGCTCAGGATCCAGCAGTGAGTGGGTGCTGCCCAGGTCTCAGGCTCCTGCTGCCCCTGATGGATGCTCTTCCAGAGGGTGCATTGTGTGCTGTTGTAGGGCATCCCTGGCACAGGGGCTGCTGCCTCTCTTCTCCATCAGAGGAGAGCACTTTCTCATTTTTGAACCAGCTTTTGTCTAGTTGGGTGATTTTCCTAAAGTGTGCAGTCTGTGTGATTGAGCAAGCCTAGAGCTGGACCTGCTGAGTTTGGATTAACAAAACTCCTAAGAGTGGGCAAGGAGCTTATTTAAAACGTGGTCTTGCCTTCTTTTGATGAAGTTGCTTTTATAGTCCTATTCCTGTTTACATTGTGTCCCTTAGCCCCTAGGTGAGTGATGTCAGAGATGCTGAATTTATCTCCTTCTCCCTCAACTGACAGAAAATTGCTCAAAAGAACGAAGAGTAGTGGTTTTTAAGGATTTTTATTTCCACATTAAGCACCTTTGCTGTAGGTCAGAAAATTCGAACTAGAACCTGTGTGTTTAATTTCAGTTTATCATTAGAATGTTCTCACTCAGCTGGAAACTCCCAAGCTGGAGGAACAGACCTCCACTGTTAAAGCCTGCTTGCCCTTTCATTTATTAACATTTAATATTTTTGCTCCTGTGTGAGCTCCAAAGTCAATTCAAGGCTTCTTAGTAAAAGCAGATTTTGTCCAATGTGAGTAAAAGCTCATGATTGTCAGTGTGAAGTGTTCTTTCTGAAGTGTCAACAAAATGTATTTTGGCACAGAGGCCAGGTTGTTGAAAGCTGAGGGGGTCACAAGAGGCCAGGGTAGAGGTGAAAGGAGCCTCCAGTGGGATGTCAGGGCTGTGGGGAGCAGAGGCAGGGGGGCAAGAAAATTCAGTGACAGGGAAAGGGTGTGTAGGAATCTTTCAGCAGGATGGCCTGATGAGGAGGAGGAAGAATCACTTGCGTCTCAGTTTTCCTCCTTCTCTTCTACATTATCCCCTGCTATTTGTTGTCTTGCTAGTATATTCCTCCTATTATCCTGCACCTTGCAGGAACAGCAAGTCAGAGTCTGCTCATAGGGAATTAAGGATCAGGCAGCAGACCCTGGGAATAGGTTTTGTGTTCATGCTGCCACTAAAGTGTTGGGAGCAGGGCAGCGGTGTCAAGTTGAGGGTGAGGCAAAGACTCTTGGACAGGAAAATATTCTTTCAGCTGTTCCTGACAGCTGCTTGCTCTGTCTGTGGGATGGCTTTGCAGGACAGAGTTCTGATTTACTGCATTTTGTTTGTACCAAACCAGGGATAATCTGCTATTTCTTATTATCTTTGGGAATTCTCTGACTCCTCAACAACAGGATTTAAGATAGAAAAGGTAATGCTTACTCTGATCCCATGCATTCTGTCCATTCAGGGGCAGGAGCTGTGGGGGGGTGGAGGGATTTCAAAACCTAGGACTGGAATCCGAAAGTTTTCAAGTATCTCAGGGCTGAGTGCCCTCAATTCCCATCAGTTGCAAGTTATGCTGTAATATGAGTTAATAGATTATGAGCAGAGAGCAGTGGGGTTCAGCTGTTGGTCTGAGCTTCTGCACATACCCTGTGCAGGAAGAACTGTACAGGGAAGAAAGCAGATCTGTATAGCTAGGGGGAAAAAATTCAAGGAGGGAATCCTTGATTTGTTGTCTTTCTATGGATGAAGCAGCACTTTGTATGAGATGGTGAAGCACTTTACTTGGTGAGAAAGATGAAGCATGAAGCTTCTTTATTGCCTCCCATTTTGAGACGTAAGAAGAGGAAAATATATGTGTAAGAAGAGAGAATAAGGTAAGGGTCTTTGTGCCATGACTGTTTTATCCTTCAGGATATGGGGCTGGAGTCAACTTCTGCGGTGTTTATCTCGTGCCACAGCAGGGAGACAGTCTCCTTTGCCTTCACTAGCAGCAGAACTACAGTGGGCAGGAGGAAACACAAAGGCTCTTTTGTCTTTGACTTTTTTTTTGAGCAAGGCTCTGACTCAAAACTTACTACTGAACATAAATTCCATTAGAACCTGAGACTGTACAGGCAAGTAGCATCCTATTACTAAAAAATAACCATTTCTTGAACATTAAGATTGCTGTTAAGCTGCTATTTTGTCTCTATGGCAACTTTAAGCAGTAACAAGAAAGCAGTAGGTGATGTTGTCAGCCAAAAATCTGTAACGTTCAAGGGATTGTTGATAGCAACAAAAGGGATGCCAGTGCACGGTCACTTATAGCCAGTAATTGATACTGCAACTATGGCTGAAGTAGAACAGCATGGGACATTTTGAAGCAGAAAATACTCCAGAAAAAGTAAGGTTGATGCAATTGGCAGTTTTTATAAATTATACATGAGGTCCTGCTTTAAAATTCAAAAATGTGGTTTACCATCTCTAATGGAATGAATTGCATGAAAAGTGAAGAGCTCCTTGTGTGTACAGTATATGCCACCTGGAGAGCAGCTCAGACTTTCTTTGCAGTTTCTTGATGGAACAGAGAACAAGAGTCACTTTAGAAAAGTGGAGTCAGTTCCTAAAGGCGATAAAAGTTAAAGTTCTCATCTAACTTCAGCATTGATCTGAAAAAAGAAGTATGTTAAAAAAGAATGGCAATGCTTTTCTTAAAAATAATAAAATAAAAAGGGGTTGAGGTGGGATTATCATCAGTTTTTTATCTTAATCTCATGGTATCAGGGATTTGGAAGTTTTACTGAGATGTAAAATAGAAAAAAATTCAGAGGGAAAAGATCATGAGAAGTCAGACTGGACATTGCTGAGACTAGTGCTGGAAACCAACTATGAGAGAAAAAATTTTACAGAGGATGATTGATGCTAAAGCAGACAGAATAAGAATTTTAGTAGTTTTTTTATGTAAAGACATGCTAAATAAGGAAATCCATTCTTAAGAAAAGGTAGTGACAGATGGATTGAGTTAATGAAAACAAAACTCTATTATTTGGAGTAATTTCTGTCTGATATTTGACAAATCTATATAAACTGCTGGTGCTGGATGTACTGTGGTAATTCTGCCTCTTAATCTGTATGCATGCATGTTGTCAGTGCAATGTGCACTAAGATGCCTTTTGCCATCTTGAATTAGCTGAATTTGAGTGCCACTTTCTCCAGTTAAAGTATCATGTTAGTGCTCTGTATTTTGTAAAAGTCTCACCTCTTTTTTTGCATCTGGGGTTCCCCACTGTTTGAACTTCTGTTATCAAAGAAGGCTTTTCTTCTCCATGAGAAAGATGGAGAATGGAAAGTGCAACCAGTTGTTCTCCAGCAGCATCAAACAAACCCTATTTTGATGCAGGCAAACAGAGCAGCTTCATTCACTTCCAACAGCACAGGATGTAATCTGATGTCTCTCTCAGACTTCAGAAAACTGGACAGATACTCACATGGTCCTTGGTTACTATGGCTCCACTTACACCTGCTTGTGTCCTTCTTAAATGAAGATAACATTAGTGTATTTTATTTTGTTTGTTGTATTCCAATAATTTACCCTACTTGCTCTAGGAAATACATCCAACCCTTGCTTAAAGTTTCATTTCCTTATTTGTTTTCATTTGTCTCACATATGAAAGCTTTCTGAGCAGTCTTGTGGGTCTAAAACTGTATGGATAAATCCAAAGCATGCATTTAATTCAAATAAAATAAGAGTTTTTGAAGATCCCAGTTATTTAGACTTTCTTAACACTCTTAATGAAACTGAAGTTCTAACCTATATCATTGTCAATGTGTTGTGTGACCAAACTTAAGCTGAGCTCTTACAGCATGTATTCATGGTTTGTTTTTTGTTTGTTTTTTTTTTGCTTCTTTGTCCAGTTTGAGACCAGATCAGTGTCAGGGAGCAGAGCAGCCACTGTTGTGGTTAACACTGGAACATTTCAAAGGAGAGCACTGTAACAAGCTATTTATTTCTTGGTGTTAACAGCGCCCTAACTTGTCATGTGAAAAGTTCAGTATTAGTTTGAATGAACTAACGAAATTTTTGTCTTGCTTATTTTCTCCTATATATTTTTTAAAATTTGATACAAATACGTGTCCTTCAAAAGATGGACCACTTAAGAAAGCTCTTTGTAGTTAGCACTGATGTGACCCTACAAGGGATCTCTTCCAGACTGAACTTTGTGTGAAGCTGGGTGATGAAAAGTGGAACAGCTCACAGGAGCAGGCTCCCAGGACAGCATGCCACTGCGGGTGGGGTGGGGACCCTTGAGGCAAGGTGTCCTGCTTTGCTGTGAGAGCAAAGTGTGGGCTCAGGGAGCTGAGGGAGATAGCAGTGACATGGGCAAGAGAAAGGCACCCTGCATATTCTACAGGTTCTGCTGTCAGCACATCACTGTGATGGCAGCCACTAAGAAAACTGTTCATTTTTTCTTCACTTCTAACCTACTCATTCATTATTCTCATACATTCAGCTATATGTAAAGCAGTGTAAGATGAGAGAATGGTGGGAATGTTTTTAAGAGTGAAATCAACTTGGGTAAACGTTCTTGATGAGATTAATTCATTTGGGTCACTGCTAGTGGGGATCTGTAATTGCCAGGGCACTTAATGGAATGAACTTTTTTTAAAAAGAGACAAGATAACACTAGCTCCTGAGACTGACAGGCTCCTTTTAGTGAAATGGTTGTAATGCAAGTACTGTAGGTTTTTCTCTACCTGTTTGCTCTGCTGAGAGGGATGGTTATGTCACAGGAGCTAAAGGCCACCAAGTAACTCCAGCCCACCCTCAAACTGAGCAGTGCCTGCTTTAGTCAGTACCCACTCACAATCCACTTGGTTCTGTGAAGTCAAATCTGCTGACTCCATCAGTGACATTTTATATCCTGTTTTAGTCCTCTTCCCTTTGCTTGATGCTTTTGGGGAGCATTTCCCTTTTGACGTATTGTACATGTTAAATCTCACCAATTCTGGAAGTTGTTCAATCTACAAGCATATCAATTATTGTCCTAAATTCCAGCCCTATAAACGCTTCTGGAACTTGCATATAATTATTTTTTTTCTGTGATTTATCACCAGTGACAATTTTCTTTGCAAGCCAAATACATATTTATACTTTTGTAACTACTGCTTTTCCAGCATAAGATAGAAAAACATGGAGCAGTCCAGACTTTCAGTGAAAAGTGGTCAATATTTCTATATTGCTCTTACCTTTACAACAGAAGAACTGTTCTTTCTTGCTGTTGAAGGATGATCCTTGAAATGCCTAAGCAGTTACTATAATTCCATCAATTATTCTGCATCATTAACAGCTATCATATTTCTAATTATTTTCCTCTCTATTTTCTTTTAAGTAATTAATGTTCCAGACTATGAGCAAGATCTCGACACTCGCCATTATTTTCTATCTACTCTTGCAAATACAACATAATCTTCTTGACCATTCCTTTAACTGTGACATGCATTAGGGATTTTTGTAGCTTCTCTTCAATAGATCTGTTAAAAGATATGTTTTTGGGAGGGTTTTTGAGATATACATGTGTAGGGAAAATACACCAAATTCCCTGGAGCCAGTCTTTTTCTTTTTCTCTTCTCTGCCAGCTTTTCACTTACCTGTACTTCTTTTCCCACTGTTCTGAGTGCTATTTATAGTAAAGTGATTTCCAAATAATGTGGTGTTTGACTGGCATTGTAGATTTGAGGTAGAATTCTCGGCTTATTTCATGCAGATGGACTGGATGACTTGAGATTGTCCAGCCCTACTTTCCATGATTTAATGATCAGATTTTAATCAAAATGCTTTGATACATGTAGGAATGATAGCTGAAAGTTGCCATCACTTTAGAACGAGTAAACATAAGTTCTTGGATAGGTATCTTCTTTTGCTGCCACTTGCACAAGTCCTAATGTCCCTAAGTGAAAGCTGCTGCTTTTTGCTGATTCAGCTCACCGTGCTTTGCCTGCAAGCTGATTGTTACAGCAGGTGTAAGGGACATGGCATCCAGCAGCCCAGAGTGTTTTATCATGAGCTTTGTTAGGAATGCATTATGCAACATTAGCATTTAAAATGAGCTACAACTGATGTTTAGGAATAAAATTGTAAATCTTGTATTTACTGCAAAGTTAAGCAACGCTGCTTTTGGGTATGACGCATGTTTGTCTTTAATATGAAAATAAAAGTGTTCCATGAACAAAAGCTTCCAGTTCCATTACAGCTGTGGAACTTTCCATTTCATGTGCAGTGGTAGCATGACTTTACAAATTGCTTTGACAAAAATAGTATTTATATAAAGTGGAAAATTCCACTTGCATAGAGGGAATCTTAGCAACCTTCTTTTCCCAGGATTTGCAACTGCTCTTGTATTCAGAACTACTAAATTGTTCAATTGTCAACAACCAGATTTGACAGAAGTGTAAAAAGTTTTTGTGCTTCTCCACAGGAATAGGTACATAATTCCAGAATGACACTGTTAGTGTTTATATTGTCTTGTGAACTTCAAGTGAAAAAGACTGCAAGTACCATCAGAAAATAAAAATGCAAATTTGAAACAGAAATAAGTGTTCTTGTTTCTTAAGCTAGAGCATTTTACTGCTCTATACAGAGAAATATATAGCTATTTCTAACTATGTTATAATGTTAAGCTTTTGACAACTCTGGGGAGGAAGGACCCACTTTTTTTGCTATAAAATGGACCTGATAAAACACATTGCATTGGGGTTCTCATTGATGTTAGCTGGTAACATATGCTTGTGGTTTTATTTGTTTCTGTTAAATTTTGTTTTATTGATCTCTTGATCAAAACTCATGATAAAACTTTCTGAAAGATATGGCATCCTTGAAATGAAGCAAGGCCATGCTTGTACTTCATGAAATAGAAGTTTAACAGTGACTGTCAATACCTTATTGCAAATTGTCTTTAACGAGTGCAGTCATGGTACCCATTGCTGGTCACGTAATCCTCTCCTTGCCAGTGTGGAATTGCTTCTCTTGAATGTACAGCACTGTTTTATTCAGTCTTGCTACAAATGTATGTGCTGTTGAGAATCTCAAAATCTGTTAGGACATTATTTGTGCACTCTGGTTCAGCTAAAAAAGGCTGCCACTGTGAACATTAAATATCTCTCAGAATAATCTTGGTGTCAAGAAGCTTTCCGTGATGTTCAGACCTGTTTTTCTCACCACTTTTTGTTTCAGTTCTCTCTGTTCTCCAAAACCTTTCAGAATTCTTCACCTCAGAAGTCTATTAAATACCTGTAGCCCCTCTAGCCTCTGCATCTGTTGTGTATTGTTCCAAGGTGTCCCTATTTAACTTTTTGTGTCTTCTGATCTTCCCAGAGCTTGCTTCACTTCAGTCTCTTTCCAATTTGTAAATCCTTTCCCAGTTAAAAGGTATCTGCTGCTCAGCACAATAAGCTTTATCAGAGATGGACTTAGGAGTCCTTTCATGTAAAGGATACATGGATAGTTTGAGCTTTGTCCTTCATGCTGTGACCAGGTTATTAGCTTCTATTAGGCTTTTTCCTCTTTCACCTTAATTGCTACTCTGGTGGGTCAATCCCTTGCACTTTCAACCCAAATATTATTTGGAAGCACATCAAACGTTTTTCCTATTTATACCTTTTTCTTATATTTCTCACTGCATGACAAAGGGTACTAAAAATTTTTCAGACAAAATGTCCAGATATTTTTATGTTCTGTTTTTTTTTGTGTCTAAGTCTTTTTAACTCTGCACCACTGCATGATAGAATGATTTATCAATCTATACCTAGCCCAACATATGAAGACTGTGTGGTTTTTAAATTGATTTACAGATTTTTCTCTGCTTATTTGAGCATGTATGTACAGAAATACTGGGCGATGCTGATCATGGTCAAACCTCTGTTCTTGTAGGCACCAAAGTTTGAAATCTCAAAGTCAGCTGCAGTTTTCTGATGCTTGCCACACTGGATTCCAGTTGCTCTTATGATTTCTTCTTATTCCCATTTTAAGTTAATTTTTCCTATCTTTCATGATGGCTCCCAAGAATTAAATAATTTGCTGCAGGTGAGCACACATGTCACAGGATGACTGTTTCTCAGTTTATGTTGGAGGCATATTTACTCTTCTTTTTTCATGTTGAATGACTGCTCTTCTGAAATCCTTTGTTGCACACAATGCTGTTAAATCTAGAGCTAAAGAAAAGGTTTATGGCTTTTCTGTATTCTGGCTCTGATGTTGTCTAATGACAAACCAATCCATTTTTTTCCCTTTTTTTTTTTCCCCTTTTTTTGTATTCCAGTTGAGGCACTAGTCATAGTGATCAATTCATGTGTGTTTCCTAACTCAAGAGTGTTCCATAAAGAATTTAAAATATGTGACATATATTTGTGTTCTTTTATAACAGAAAACTTATCTGAGGCTTGAATTTCACTTTGCTTGGTTTTTGTTTTGTTTTGTTTTTTGGTTTTTTTGTTTTGTTTTGGTGGGTTTTTCTTAGTGCAACATTCAAAAGTGTTTAATAGAAGATGTTTGAATTTTAAGGTGTTGTGCAAGCCTGAAATTCTGTGTTGGCACAACATTATAAAATTGAAAGCTGTCTTTGTGAAGATGGTGAAATGGATCTTAAATTTAAAAGAAAACCAAAACTCAAGAAAACAAAATGTGAAACAACCAAAACTTGGTACATATTGCATCTTTGAGGTATATTTAGAATAATTTACTTTTTTTTTTTTTTTTTTTTTTTGTGTCATCATGCATTTTCCTAGTCAAGATGCATAAAAGCAAGTAGTTAATCCTAAATTCAGTTATCTGATCTTCCTTCTGCTGACAGACATATAATGTAGTAATGGAGAAATTTCTTCCAGACCCAAATCGAATAGTACAGCAGAACTGTTTTGAAAATTTTGGAAAAACTATACAGAAATTACACCAGTACCAGGAGGTGGAGGGAGATCTCATGCTTCTCCTGGAAGTGTTAAAATATGTGAGATCTTCTGCAGGTGAATGAACCGCAACTGCAGAGTGCAAGTTCAGACGGACCTACTTGATCAACTCCAGCTCCAGAATCATAGACTTTGGTTAGAATCCTTAGGTTAAATGGCCCTGAGTGCATTCTGGGGTGTGGTTTCACTCTGAAAGGCTGTATCTGCTGGGGAGATAGGTGGCATATTTGAAACCCATTCTGGAATGCATGATGAGCTGTGAAACTGTCTGGTGCATCCACATAAACATGCCAGCTTTGACCTTATCTAAGAGCCAGTGTTTCATTCTTCCCTTGCAGATTTAGCATGCCACTGAGGGATAGTCTGATAGAATTGGTAATAGAGTGGGTGGGCTGTGCTGCCCTCTCTGCACTCCAAGTTGCTCTGCAGACATCCTTACTGGGTTGCTCCTACAAGTGCTGCTCTGGGGAAGTGCTGCTGTCAGCTGTTCACCTCTTTCCAGTCAGTGTTGGCTTGTTCATGTCCTCAGTGGGTTCCCCTGTGCTGCATTTTGAGAACTAGTAATCCACAAAGAGCATGTAGCAGTTTCTGTTCATGTAGTACCAAACGGACAGCATGAATCTGATAACAAATACTTGGGAACCTTGTCTTGCTATTGCTTTGCACTGGGGAAGGTTCACCATGGTATCTGACCTGGCAGCTGCTGCTTCTACACAGAGCTCCTCCTGCTGAAGTTATTCACCCAGATTTCACACTTGTACTGCTACTAATCCTAGTGATTGTCTGGACTTAAAAGGAATGATGACAGATTTGCACCAGGGTAATAGATCTGTGTTTAAATTTTTTGCCAGAGTTTTGTACATCACACATCAGATCTTAAGTTTATAAAAGCAAGCTTGCTTGTCTTGGTTTTGTAAATATAGGCAATTGAAAGAGAAAAGGGGTTATATTACAGATAAAGTATTTTAAAGATTTCTTTGTGTCTAAACGTATACTCATCAAATGCCTTTAACTGTGACTTTAGAATCTTACATGAATAATTTTCTCCAGGAATCTGGGTAGCATTTCAGTTGTTTTGCTCTCCCTTCTGCTAGGAGTGGCATATAGCTACTAGAAACATCACTGGGGGTATAAGCCATGCCTTTGCAATAGCAGTATTTTTCCTCCTTTGTGCTTTTCCCCAGTTCTCTCCACTTCACAAAACCAAAACATTTTTTCTCTGAATTATATAGTTTCAACTCTCATTGTTAAGTTTTGAATATTTTAGAAACACAAAGTCATACTTCAAACCATATGCTTTCTGTTAAATGTGCATTGCCTTTCAGTTAGAAAATCCTCTCTTCAGACTTGCCAATCATGAAGTATGAAGTGAGGTTAAAGATGTGTGGTTCTCTTGAGAGAATTAATAAGAATGTTTAAATGTGAATTTAAAGCCCAGTGATTGGGAATTTAAGCACATTCTTAAATCAGGCATCGGAACAGGGAGGAAAAACAGTGAAGGACTCATTGCTTCTTTCTCACTATTCAGAATTACACGCTCAATTATTTACCACAGTATATAACCAGGGATTCAGAAGTAAAAGGAAATTGAGGTTTTAGTTTTTTCTCTCTAAGATACTCTTATCAGGGTATTACTTTTTCTCAAAGTTCTTCTAAAGAAACCTTTATAAGAACACAGCTGCGCAGCTGGCAGGGGCAAATTAGGAAATGTGGCAAGAATCATTTGGCTAAACTATAAAATTCCTACAGACTCAAGCACAAGAGCTGTATGTAGAGGTAGGAAATGGAAAGGCATTAAAATTGCTAACAATGATGAAAAAAGAGCAATACGAATCTGTAGGGGAAAAAAATAGAAAATAAAATGAGACTGAAAAAAGTCTCAAACTTGAAGAAATCTTTCTGTAAATGCACTTAAAATACTTAAAAAATGTGAAATCAAAAGGTGGATTGTTACGAGAGTCAGATCAAACGAAGACATTTGGGTTGCATGGAGCCAGTTTTTAATTACTTTTTGTTAAAAAGATCAGTGGTTTTCATGTGACAGTTGCCAATATAAACAAAATGCCTGCAAGAACAGGTCAGAGTGTCTCGATGAAGCAGAATCTTCAAAGCTCTGGCTGGGACAGACACACTACAAGGATACTTGCATGGATGAAAATACAGCTCTGTGGCACTTGTAGAAGAGGTTCCAGAGCAGTGAGAGAGCTGATGGGGTCACAATAATTTTAAAAGAGAAGAATAAACTGACTTACTCTAAGAAGTAATAGGTTATCTTCCCTTTGAAGGAAAGGAAAAATTAATTATGCCAAAGTATATAAAGGAAATCAGGAGCTGCGTAATAACCAACGCAGCACATGAGCAGGACTGTGAATGCTGCGTTCATAGATGAACTTGAGTTAACACTGCCGTGTTGTCAACTTAAACAGATACAATGCTGAGAGAAATAAGCAAAAACACAATGTGGCAGGCATGAAATTTGACTGTTACACTGCAGGGAAGATGAGGCCCAGTTCAGATGAATCTGGATAAGAATAAGACTCATCAGTGCTCAACAAAATTTTTTCCTTTCTGCTGCCACCAACTTTGCATTCTCGGTGTCACAATAGTGATTTCAGCTCGACCAGCTCGCTGATCTGCTTGAAGGCAGATTTGTTGGTTTCTGTTTGTTTACAACTGGTCTGATTCCCTGTGCTGGCTCAAGGGGTGGTAATGAAGAGGAGCAGTGGGGCTGCCCAGCCTGCTCCTGGTGTCATCATGGAAAGTAGATACAGGCTGTAGGACACATTTTTAAAAATGCTTTCACACTTCTCTTTGTCCTTATTTTCAGCATAGTGTTTGATTAATTACATTTAATTGATGAAATAAATCATATTAAAGTGATATTAATTAGTCTCTGGGAAACTAGGAGAAAAAAGAATCCTTTCTTTGAAAGGCTTAAATCAGTCAAAGCACTGTTAAGTCAGTTCAAAGGCTTGGGTAAAAAAATTTTTTTTTAGTCCAATCTCAATTTAATTTAACAGAAGCATTCTGTTACTTGCTTCTTTTATTTTTTTTTTTTGTTTGTTTGTGTTTTTTCTTCTCTCTTTCTGAAGGTAAGCTGAGGGTAGAATTGTCAAAGTTCACGTCATGCATTCTTTGAAAACATAACAGCATCAAGAGTCTTTATGTACCAGCCCCTCAAAGCCGAATAGAGTTTTTAGTCATATACCCCTGTTTAATTAATGTTCAGTAACACCACAAATGTGGCAGTCTGGGCTAGCAGATCTGTTAATTTGACATATATTGTCTTCATTCTCCTGGTGTAAGTAGAAGGCTGATAGCATATATTATAGTTTTATAAGTTTTCAAGTTCTTACTTATTCATCAATGCTGACTTTGAGAATAAGTAAAGCAGTACACCTTAATTCAAGAGAGACAGGGTTTGTGGACTTTGATCTTCTGAATGCCATGACTGCATGCTGTCTGTAACCCTGTGCTCCGAGGTCCCCTTTTATGAACTCTTCAAAAAATTCAAACAGACACCACTTCTTTTCATTTTTTTGTTTCTTTCTTCCCCCAGAAGTTATTTTAAATACCGCTCTGTAGCAGACAGCTAGCTAGTAACCGTTTTAAGTTTAATTCTAAGAAAAATAGCAGGGAAAATGCTAGTGAAATTCAGTTTATCAGTCTTTTAGGTTATATTTTAATGTTGAATAGCAGGCTGCCCTCCTTCCGGGGTCAAGCTGCAAAAACTCACATAATCACTGACTATTCTGAGTAGGAAGGGACCTACAGGGATCATCAAAGTCCTGCTCCTGCACAGGACAGCCCCAAGAATCACGGGACGTGGTGTGCTCTTCTCACTGATGATGAAAGCTAAACACACAATTACAACAGCACAGGTTTGCTCAGGCTTGATAGTTGCTCACTATTTCACAGCACCCAAAGTGACAAAAGCACCGTGTTGAAATGAAATTATTAACCTCTGCATCTTAAGCTGTTTAGTTATATGTGCACATATACATGTTTAAGTGCTGCAGAGGTGGTGGATTATAACCTTAGTGACTTCAGTAACCATGGTACTGATTAATAATGGGGAGCCTTTACAGGGTTACATGGTATGTGTTTTATTATGCCTTTTGGTTTTGCTAAAATCATTCACGACTGTGTGGTAAGAGCAAAAAGATACGAAGCTTCTGAACATTGTAAGGCACCAGTAAACTTGTAGTACTTGCCTTCCTCTTGTAAATGGCCTACAGAACTTTAGAAAGCTAGAAAAATTATGCAGCTCTTGTGCTCTTTCCACAGGCAGGTTCAAGCACCTTTCTTTGTATTTTTAGGTGAGAGAAGCCCTAGGCCTGGCTCCTACTCATGTGTGGGGTGAGGTCTCTGTTTTATTTTTTTCCAGGTATGGTGCTACAGGATGCACTGGTAGCTTGTAAAGCTTGAGCTTTGACTTATTCCTTGCTGTAGTTGTTCAAGGAAGTAGATCTGATTAGGAGCAAATTGAAATCCTCTCGGAAATCTTATGTTTTTGTAGCTTTAGTTAGGGGCAACAGCTAGAAGGAACATGTACATGTTTGATCTCTTTTGGACAGATGTTTGTGTGCAGGGCCTGTGCTGTGGCAGAGCAATTAAATTCAATGTGGGACATGTGTAGACTACATGGAAAATACCACAAAGGTTTTTAAATCTGCCCTTCTTCCCTGTATCATCAGTTTTCCTTTTTAAACAGAAAAGACAGTGTTTCTTCTAAAAGATGTGCCTAGCTATGGAAATGATGGCAAGTAAGGGGAAGACTGTGGCTGGTGTCGTGATGGTTTGGATAGTAAAGGGGTGGACTGAACGTATAAACTCCTTTTGAAATTTCTGAAAATTTGAAAATTATAATTGGAAGGAAAATAGATTTCATTTGGTGGAGACCTGGGTTTCCATTGCCAATATTTTCAAGAAACCTCTTTGAATAACCTAAATTAGTTCTTGCAGCAGTCTTTTATCTTAAGGATATTTACAGGTCAATACCAATAGGAAAACTTGAAAACAAGAAGCAACTTGGGTAACTATATTTTGTATGGGAAACTGTGTATTATGTGGGAAAAGCAAATGAGGCATGAAATTCTCTGAGCCATGATGATGTTCAAGAGCACTGGAAATGGTCTAATGTGGTTAAGGGATTAGACACATCTGTGAGGATGCATGTGTCTAGACCCCTCTTACTTTTGTGCACAACACTGCTGAGCTGTGGGGTGGCATATTGGAGGGGAATAAGGAGCAAGACACCAGCTGCAAACAAATCTGTTTGTCCAACAAATAACAAATTATTCCCTCAGCAGCATTCTTAGTGGCAGACTTGTCTGTGTTTTGTGGGTAGCAGCTCAGTACCTCCTGAAGGAAAGCCTGTGCTGAGGCTCATTGAGGGTTAGATGGTGGCCTTGGTGCCAGAATCATGGGTAAGAGTTGGATTTCAAGAAAAATCAGGTTATATGAGAGTTGAAGAGATAACAGACTCTAAAAAACCTGACTGCAATTAAGTGCTTTCCTCCAAATTATGAAACTCTCAAGGTAATATATATTGGGCTGTTTTGCTCCTGTTCTTTATCAGGGAAGCTTCAGTTTGTAAAAAAACTTGTGTTTCAGAAGGGAAGGGAGTGCAGTGCTTAATCCTGGGACAATTACAGGCTTGGTGCCCAGCACCCAAGAATATGCACTGAGGAAAAATATGCACACTGTTATTGAAGTTGCACCATGCTCTGGACATGACTGTGGCTTCAGCAGGTATTACGTGATGTGTTTTCAATTAAGGGGACAGCAACAAAGCAAACACCACCTCTCCCTGCATTTGGGTTGGGACAGTACAAAAGACAAGGATGGGGGCTGGTTTAAATACATAAATTGAGTAAAAGGATCCCAAGGATTTCAGAAAGATCTCCATTAGTCCAGATGGCAGGAGAACAGAGAGCTGAGAAAGATGCCGCTGTTTTTTTCTTTTATACTTGGAATACTTCAAAGTGAAAACAAGTCCAAAGCAATGTTTCCTAGAAGCAGATAAGAGCAGAGGAGGTGGGTAATGCTGCTACTCAGTCTGTGGAGACCACAGGGAGAGGCTTGACCCATCCAGGAGATTCTGAGAAAAACCAACAGGGACAGACTGCAAAACTTCAGCTGACCTTATTGTAGGCCAGAGCACTGCATTTATTAATTGTTGTTACTGTTTTATCAGAAAAAATTCCAGCTTACTGAGCTTTTCCCTCTTAAGCCTTGACATGGCACTCTATTTTTCAGTCAAACAAATAGTCTGGGTTGCTTAAGAAGTCTAGAGAACCATCTCTTTTAAGAAAATAATGGCAAATATTTCCACAGCATCTACAGATAATAGTAAATTGCAATTGTATTCCTGCCAGCATGTTTCTTCTAAATATAGCAAAGGATGTTTTGTAATTTATTTAATTGCTTAGACTTGACAAAGAGCCAGTGCTAACAAACTTGCTTGTGGTGTTTGCTTGGCTTGGGGATGTCAGTACTGAGGAAAAAGTGTGAAATGAAGAGTGAAGCACAAAGGCTGTAAACTCTGCTGTTTGCTGTGCGGGTGTGTGAGTCCTGAGGCACAGGAACATGCAGGGCCAGCTGCCTGAGGAGGGGACAGAAGTGTGTGTCACACATCCTGCAAATGCAGCAAGGACAGGGCCCTTCCTGGTGATATGATCAGGCAATTGTAACACAGCTATTTAGGGAAAATGCAAGATAATCTGTTCCACTTCTAATTATTAGACTTCACTTCCCACTCCATCTGTTCTGGTATCTTCCATAAAAACCTGTGGGGATTTCTGTTGTTATTGAAAGCTATTAGAAAGACAGTACAACTGCAAGAAGAATAAGATTTTTTAAAATTACTTTTCTAACGTATTTTTCTCTAAAATACTGAAATTTCAGTTTACTGTTATTTTGTCTCTATTTTCTCCCTCTGCAGCCCCCCTCTCCCCAGTAGATATCATTATTTGTCCATATATGTGATTTTGATATACTAAATGTAGAGATTAAGGCAATAAGTATTGACACAGTTTTTTTCAATACTAATAAGAGAAATTTTCAATATTAGCTTTTTCATTATCTTCCTATCAAGTGTATGCATAATATTTATGATCTATAAGCTACTTTTTTTAATGGCCATCCTTCTATCATATGGCTTTGGAGATGGAAAATAATTAACTAGGCAAAGGAATATCAATAATTAGTGGAAGTTGAAGTAATTCCAAGTAACCAACTAATATTTCAATGAGGAAGGATCTGATCCAATTAAGATATGCTTACTTGTAAAGCTTGTTTTTATTTTTAGAATTCTTACATGAAATTACATGCAATATATAGCTATACAACCCTTGTAAATGAGTTATATATAATTATCAATATTGGGTAAGTGATGGTTGAGCTTTTTGATTTGAAAATGGCAGAGCTTGCATTCATTTCAGCAGCATCAGATTTCAATTTATTTTTAGTGTTGACCTAGTTGGTGGAAGCCTACATGTATTTGAAACATAGAAATACCCCATTTCCAGGTATCCAAATTTATACAAAAGGAGAATATGTAATTCTGATAATACACCTTCATAGACCATTTCTATATGGATATTAATTGAAATACTAACTTCATGCTCAAGGATACTGGAAATAATGTTTTAATTTTTAGGGAGAGAATTACTCGTATAATTTGACATGTTTTTTAGATAAGTCATTCTTGAGTGTGAAGAGCTATAAAATATATAGAGAATTTGTATGTTGCAGTGAAGTTGCATCAAATGCCTCTGGATTTCTTGAAGCATCTGCTGAAAATATAAACTCCAAATGGAGTGCAGAATATTTGGCTCGTCATTTCTTATCCATATGTTGTTATGGAAGGCTGCACCTGGACCAATGCTTTCTTACCACATGCCTTATGAGTGTTCCATGCAGGGGTTCTCTTTAGTTGAGTAGCCATGATTTCTACACCAGTTCTTGATGCCTTTCCTTGTGGCTCCTGAGAAAGCAAAACAGCACATCTTTTGAGGATTTACCAGATTTGCCAGGCACAGAGTGTATAGTTTGAGTTTTAAATTCATCAGTAAGCCAGGGACCATTCCATTGATATCTGAATAATGTTTAGGAGATAGGAATACAGTGCAGTCTCCAGGTTTTAAAAGATGTGTATTACTAGCTCTGATGCTAATCATGTCAATTCCCAAAGGAGCTGCATCCCCATTCATGAGTGTTTTAGTTGGTATGGTGCCTAGGGGGCAGAAAACTTTTTAGCATTTTTCCTGTTGTCACCTAGGGGCTGTGCCATGTCACATTCTGGGCTTCTGCTTCAAATTCCTTGAAAAAATAAGTTGCCTGGATAGTGAGTTATCTGTTAGCATCATATTAATTTGGGAAAATTTGTTGAAGTAGTGGTCTTATCTCTCCGTGATTTCTTTTGACTGACTGGAACCCATATGGGTGTCATAGGTCTCATTTCTCATAGTACCATACTATAAGGAAGAGTGAAATGCAAAAAAAAATAATTAAAATTCTGTGTTTACTGACTTCTTAAATTTAAGATGGGTGCATGTGTTAATATCCACCTTCAGGAGTATTATTAATGGGATACTTATAGAATAGATTTTTCCTTAAGGGTTTTGACATCAACACCTGCTGTTCAGAAACTCAGAATTATTTTACTTGCACTTAACTTGTTTTTATGAGTTTATCTTAGGCATAAACTGAAATAAATTACATCTTCTAATAACCATGTATAGCTGTAAGTAAACAAACAAAATTAGAAAGTTTCTAAATCCTTTAAACTGATCATGCTGGAAAGGAAAAATGGCTAATATTAAGCATTGTGAAAAATCTCAAGGGCTAATGTCTTATGCCCAAACAACAAAATGTCATGACTTGCAAGTGATTGTTTTTTACCAGGTAAGGGAGAAAAACACTGTAGTGGAAGTAGAACTGAGGCATGATGCAGTGGAAGCATCAGATAAAAGGGAAAAAAATTGTGAATGTTTTATCATGCAGTTAGGTGGAGGGTATTTTATAAACATATTTTTTTTTCTGTATATCATTCCAAACTTGCATATAAGCAAGTATAGGAAAGTCTTCTGTAATTTGGGTTTTTTTTAGCAGTGGTTGGGGTTTTTTGAGCTTTTTTTGTGAGTCACAGGCAATAGAGCTGAAGAGATTTTTATTCAATATGTAAGCCCTAGGTACTACCTCTGGCTGTAACCACTTTATAAAACTGGATTTCTTAGCCACATGTAGGAGTAAATATTTCTGAAAATGTTGAAAGCTTCCACTGACAAAATAATAAACTGTATGACACTGCAGGGAAAAGACCATAGGTGAACACCTCTGGAATTGTCTCAGAACCCTTCCAGGGAGTTACTTCCACCTTATGGAGCTCAGAAGTTACAGTAATTTCACGATTATAAGCCGCACCTGATTATAAGCCACACCTCCTGGTAGACCACGGTATTTGTCCATATATAAGCCGCACCTGAATATAAGCCGCACTTTTTTTTTTTTTAAAAAAAAAGTGAGGATCCATGTGTAACAAAGTAACAAATTAGTAACAGAATCACTGCCAGCGGGGTTTGGTGTCAGCTGCTCAAGTTGCAACAGTTTTCATAGACCAGAGAAGCCTTTAAAGGCAGCCCCAGGTGCCCTCCCCGGCCGGCTCTCACTTCCGGGTTGGCATTTCACTGGGATTTGTCCATAGATAAGCCGCACCTGAATATAAGCCGCACTACTGGGGCAGGCTGGATTCTTCAGTGAAAAAGCTGCGGCTTATAATCGTGAAATTACTGTAAATGCTGTAACCAGAGATGGCAGTGTGAGGTCTAGAGAGACAGGGTGGCTGCGCACACTCTGGCTGCAGTCCTTAACTAATTCAGCCAGTGGGGGCAAAACAAAAGGAGCAATTTGCCATCCACCCTCAGAGGGGTACTGTTGGCTCTCAAAAACACAATTCTAAAAGGGGAAGGGAGGAGAAAGCCTATTACTGTAGAAAGTAAAGGTTCCTCATAGCTGAAAATGGTCAGACAATTCAGGGATGAAAAAGCAGCGCAGTGTGTCCATAACTGAAAACTGTCAGTGTAATGCACATAATTAGTGATTGGTATATCGAATATCTCAATATCCCTTTGGAATTTTCCCAAATACTGTCAATGGCACAAGTTAAAACAAATGCAACATGTGCAGTCTGAGGTGGATGTAGATTGTCCAGTGCACAGAAATTTGTCACCCAAATACTTTTATTCAGTCCTGAGAGTGCCTCAGTTATTCTTCCACTGCTCTTGCTCTGAATGTGGATTGATTCCTTTGATGGGAGGATTGAAATAGTTTTGTAACATCTTTAGGTAAAAGGAAAACAGGAGAGACTTGAATATGGCTTCAGGTTTCTCTATAGTTGCCTTTAATGAAGACATTGGAAGAGAATGCTTTCAAGTCTCAAACATAATTAATTTCTTTAAACAAGCTGAAATAATTCACAAAACATGTTTTATATGAGTGTATTTTGTGATGGAATAGGGGCTTTTTTTGTTTAATGATCTAATAATGACCCAAATCTGAGGAATTAATGAGCAGGCATTACACTTTTTTGTGGTTTTCAGCGACAAAGAAAAGCACTTGGCGAGAAAAATCACAGAAGTAAAAGTGTCACAAACACTTTTCAGGAGCTACAGAGGGTGATGTTGTGCACTTAGGTTTGACTGAACTTGGCAGCACTTTTATCTGAAGAAGAGGACCACTGACTGTTTACAAGGCCAAAGTTAACTGTGATTCCCTGTGCCAAAACTGCAGTCATGCTAGTCTGGAATTCTATGTTTTTTCTGTGAAGCTGGAAAAGCAGAGGGGTTGTGGCAGAGATTCTCCAAGTCCCTTGCTTCATTGGCCCCTGGGGACACATCTTGCCACAGCAGTGACAGATGCAAGAATTTCTAATTGCTCCCCCAAAATATCATTTACGCTGCTTAATCCATTGCACCATATTTGTTTGAGCCTGATTTAAATTTAGTTGAACACTGCCACCTTTCCTAACTTCTGTAGAAACATCAGTTTATGTAAAGCCAAGAGGAGCAGCACCTGTTACACAGGGACTTGTTTGTTCAGACAAATATGTGTAAGAAGAAGAAAAAATTGTCATAAAATGAGACAGTTGGGGTCATCTAAAAACCTCTTTTCCTCCTCTTTGAAAAGGGTAAAAGGGACCAGTGAATCAGTGCCTTTTGCAAAGTTTGTCCACAGCTTGCATTTCCAAAATATAGGTAAGTCCTGCTGTGGGAGTCAAAATCGAAGTTATAAAATACATTTTAACAAGTCTGAAGTTCAAATAAGCAAATGCCTCTACAAGAAAGAGCAGTTATATTTATTCCAAAGATTTAAAACAATCCATGTTTGACATGGTAAATTGTGTTTATCATTAAAATGCTAATGAAATGGTAAACATCTGGTAAATTCATTAAAATAATGAAGCTCGTTAGTGACATCTTTTTTGTGCCAGTATTCCTGCTTAGTTCAGGTCTGGATAAAGATTTGGTGGAATAGTGGTGAGAATCTATTTGGCTATTGGGAGCTATGCCAGGGTAAAACTGCCCTGTTGCATTTGATTTGATGGTCTTGTCATTAAGTGATTCTACTTGTAATTTAGGTCACCTTGACCTGATAATTCCTTCAGAGGCTTTCAGACCCACCTCAGTTCAACAGGGTTATCAAACACATTTTTTATGATTAATGCCTTCACTAATCAGTCTGGTAGATGTGTATGTTTTCTGTGTGGACTCCAAATGTATTCTAGTCTCCTGGTTATAAATTACTCTGGCAGCAGGAACACCGTGGACTGCAAAAGTAGAGAGACATTTGAGATGTCTTTTTCACATGAAAGATTCTGTGCTCAGCCAAGGAGTACAAAGAAGGTTGCATTTTTTTAAGTAGGATGCTTTAAAGATTTTATGCAAATGTTTTCTATACATTGAATAAGGACAGCATCAGAAAAGTAACTTTGATTTCAAATGTCAGTCACAATTTAAGTCTATTATAGTTTGTTGGATTTTTTCTGTAAAATTGAGTTAAAATATGTAACCATAGCTTCATTGAAGTACGTTTATGGAAAGAGGACAGGTCTTCTTTAACTTCACAGATCTTTAATTGCTTGTGAACTTCAAAGAGAAACTTACTGAAGTTAGATTGATGATGGCCCTTTAGGTAATTGAATACAACATAATTCCTGTTTGAATGCAACTCTGAAATCCAAATTATGTAAATCTACTGTTTCAGAATCAGCTAGTCGAAATAATCATCATTTTTGCTGTTGAAGATACTTTCTGTGGACAAGTTCTCTGACACAGTGCTTTCCTATTGATTCATCTTTTCCATTAAGGATATTAATAAGAAACTATGGGCATGTTAGCCTTTTGACCTTTGTGACTCCACTTGGATAAGCTTTGACATACAATTAATTAGGCACAACTGTCAGTCCCATGGGCTTATGCAGGAATAAACCTGACATTTATGAAAGTATTGGGATAGAAGAAGGGAGAAAATATTCTGGCAAAGTTTCTCAAACATATTTTTCCTTTCAGGCTGTGCAGCTCTGTTGGGATGGTAGGAAACATTCTCTCTGCATAGCTGTCATTGACCCATCTTTGTGCAATCATCATGCTTTTCCTGTAGAAGAAACAGAGAATAGATTACAGCCTGCTATTCATCTGCTACACCATAATATAATGTTTACTGTGCTGCAGCTGAGATTGAAATTACTGTCTCTCCAGCATCAACAAAATTTGAGCTCAGGGCTAGTTATAAGTGTTTGGTCATCCAAAAAATCCATGCAGCCCATCTGGCTTCTGAACTTAGCTTTCCTCTTGGGTACCATAAGATGGGCTTGAAATTGTGACTGTGGAGGCAGGACAGCGAGAAGAAGGGAAATCTCTCCTTTGCCTTCAGTTTTGGGTGTCCTTAACAGGCAGCAAGAGAGATCCTCTAGTGGAAGACTGGTGCTCACACAGCTCGTACTGATTGCCTGGCATTTTGCAAGTGGATGCAAATTATTTGATGTTATGGGAGAAGAGAATGAAAATTGCTTGTTTACTTTTCTAGCTCCTTCCTACTAGCTCCCTCTCAGTCCCTCTCCCCTTCCCTCCTACCTATCCCCTTCCTGGCTGGGTTAGAAAAGCTCAGATGAGCTCTATGAGAAAAGCTCAGGTATTGTGTAAGCTGTGCTTGAGAAAAGGGAAGCTTCTGAGAGGCCTGGTGTGCTCCCAGCTGCTGGCCACTGATGAGTGGGAGAAGGAGATAATTATGGAGAAATTGTGACAGAGGTGGAAGAGACAGAGAGTGACTCACCCTCCTTTAGAGGTGTGGGACACTTATGTTCTACTGCCTGTGGTGAATTATTTATTCAACCCAGGAAGGGGTTTTTTTGGGTGATTTTATTTTTTTTTCTCTTTGTATTTCAATGAGGGAAATTTTATTTGAAATCTATTCTGTATGGTTTCAGGGAAAAGAATACTCCCACTGGCATAGCTGGGAGCTGTGTGCTAGGCACACTTACTGTGTGAATAGGGCACACATCTAGTTAAAAATGAATATTTGGATGTCTGTGCCTGCCCATTCCGTTAGGATCGTGCTGGGCAATGATTCTTAAGTGTATACCAAAAAAAAATTTGGCATACAAATTTCTAGAAAACTTTTGTTTGGAGAGCTCCAATTTAGAAAATAGTTCGCATTGCATGTAAAGAATTATGTTCATCTATATGCTAGCTGATCATTTAATTGTTGTCTGTTTTCTAATATTTCCCTTGCACCATAAAAAAGGAAATTTTTTGCACGTTAGATATAATAGTGTTTTTGTAGCACCTGATGGTTAGTCAGAAGAGGGAAAAAATAGCATGCAGATCACTATTTGGAAACAAATCTCTGGATTTCACCATACATACATGTATTGTCTGTGCTGGCTGATCTAGTAGGCAACCATGAATTGCAAAAGCATTTGGCTTCCATGGGCACCCGTCCTGGCTTTTTTGGCACAAGAAGAATTTTGCAGCTGTAGAAAGGATTTATTCTTCCTGCCAGTGTGATTTATATACCATATGTCTTCTCTTCAGCATCTGAGTATCCATGGCCATAGGGAAGTGCTCTGCCTCCTCTGTACTGTGTGTAAATAGGTTCCTTTTAATAATATTAACTCCTAAAGAGCCTTTTCATCAACCCCTGTATAATTTTTTCTTGGCAGTTGTGTCAGCTATACTGTGTGTGTTGCAGAAAGGAGAATACCATGAATTCCTGGTTTTGTTTGCTCTTGGCAGGCACTACTACACTTCCCACCCTTGTGCGCACACCTGCCTTGATGATGCAGCCTTCCCTGGATATCAAACCCTTTATGTCCTTCCCTGTGGACAGCAGCTCTGCTGTTGGATTCTTCCCAAATTTTAACACAGTAAGTAAAGGTGTTTCCACATTGAGTTTCAGTGTCTGCTTTCCAGTCTGGTTCTTATGTCCAGTACTGAAGCCGCTTTAAAGCAGTGCATTGCTTATACAGTTCTAGGGAGCCCTTTTGTTTCTGTGCCATGGTGGTTGCTTTTCCCCTGTATGAAAAGCTTGGAGTGGTGTCCAGTCTTCTCACTGTGAACGGGGCTGACTGATTTTTAACTTGGTCTCTCGAGGTGGTGTTTGCACATTGGAAAAAGCAACCTTGTGCTATGTGAAAGATTTGAGAATCATTTGGAGCATTTGTCTAGACATGTGTATTTCTATATACTGTAAAAAAGGAAAAAATAAAAGCTAATGGAAAGACAGATGTGACAGGTAAGACCTAAATCCTACACTTCTGTGAATCAAGCTAAGTCTAATACAGCCAGGAAAGCAACTGAAAAATGTTGTTAATTCTGTATAATTTCAACATTAAAGTGGAAAACTGCACAGCTAGCCAGTATGAAAAATGTGAACTTGTTTTTTGCTTTATGGTAAAGCAACTTGGTTTTTGTTTTCTTTTTTTTTTAACAAAAAAAATATTGCCAAAATAATACTTGTGTGGATCCTCATGTTTATCAGATCAGCAATTTAAAAAATACTCTCTTCTGTACTTCTTGCTTCTTTATCAGCTCATAAAAAGGCAATGAGTGTTATCAAAACATCACACTTTAGCTTAAATGTTGAAGCTAATGGCAGCAGGAAGGAAACTTGTGGGTCATTTGTGCCCAGTCAGTGGGGACAGTGTGCTTGCAGGTGACCGTCCCCTGAACTGCTGCACACTGCTCTTGTCACTGTGGCTGCGGGGGGCAGGAAGGGGAGCAGTGTCATCAGAACCCCACAGTCACCAGCTGAACCACTGCCAAGCGTTTCCTTTCACACAAACTGTCTAAAATTCAAACATGTTTTTCCTCATGGCTGCAGGTGCACCGTGCTGGTGCTTGGGAGGTGACACATGGGCCAGCTTCTCTCATGTGTCAGCAGCACCACCCATGAACAGGAGCAATTACTGCTAACTCATTGCAGAACATGAATGTGAAAAATGTGAGTTTATCGGGGAGATCTGGGGATGTGCATTTGCACAAAGATATAAAACATTAGAAAAAAACGAACAGGTACGTCAGAAGAGCAGGCTCAAAACTCAGTACCATATTAAGTGACCAGTGTGTCATTACTATATCTAGGCATGATTACGGATTTTCCATCCTCTTCCTAATACTCTCAGGAATCTGTTTGTTACTGATTTGTTTGTTTTCCAGTTGTACATGTTTTCTAGGTGAGCTTTTTCATTATGTTCATTATGACTCAGAGAAACTTTTCTTTAGAGATGTAGTTTTAGTCAACCAAGTATTATTTGCTTACTGGGGGTATATCAGAGTCACAGTAGCCTCTAGAGACAGACTAATTTGTATATTTATACTGGTTTTGCCTAGTTTATATTTATCTGGGTTACCTTTCATTTGCCTAATTCCTGACATCCTTCACAACTGTCATTTCTCTTCAAATTTCTATAGTTTCAATTAAAAATTAGGCCTGGGGTAATTGGCAAACATTTTCAACTTGGTGTCTACTTCATCTCTTGGAATTCTTGATATTTATATAAAATTATGGTGCTTTACTCTGCAGACGTTGCATGCTTAAACTCTTTAAGAAATAGTGGTTCAGTACTCCTCTATTTATAATATGCAGACTTTGCCATTTATCTTGCAGGTATTGATTTTCCTTAAGAGTCTTTCACCATGGACTTCAAAGCACACTAGAAAACAAAATCATTCATGATTATCTACTCACAGGCACAATGAAAGCCAGCTGTCATGCACTTCCTTTATTTCTAACTTTGCACAACCTTTGCAAATGTACATTTCTAGATTTTTGTATTTGCAGTATGTTTTTATTCTTTTTCATTCCAAAGTGGTGGCAATGGTATGTAAAAGTGCTTAAAACCATTTTCCAGAAGATGATTTTGAGTTATAGAAGCTAAATCCAGTTGACCCATAACATATGCATCATCCAAAGAGCCACTATCTTTTATCTTAGGCGGGAAGTGAATATTAGAAAGCCAGAAAAGCTAGGTAAAATTATTTTATTAACTATGTTAACTACAAACATCTTTAAAGGAACACCCTCTAAGTTTTTTCCCAAAAGAACTTCTCTTATTTATGGAAATATATTTAAAATCTGGAGTAAACCCTTTCTTATTTAGTTTACTTTGACAGTTTTCAGTTCTGAGAACATCAGTGATTCTCCAGATAAAACATTAGTGTTCTCATTTTGTTTGTGGAAGTGTTTTGATCCCTAGCTTCTCTCCACAAGGAGTACTTTCAGCTGAAGAACTGAGCAGACCCTGATTTTGTAAAAGAAATGCCTTTCCCAGTCATATTTTACTTTCTTGATGGAATTGTGTGATTTATTTTAAGCTGTCTTCATTTTGCTTCTCTTTAAATCATTAATAGTTCTAAATATGCTGTGGATGTATGTATAGTAATTGCCAATTCATGCCCCAATTAAATTCGTTCATTAAGACTTATTATATAGGGAAAAGCATTTGGGGAATGATTGGACTAACTCACTGGATACATATCTTTATTCCTCAGTAAGAGATGTGGATGTGCACCAAGAGGTATTGTTTAAGCAGGTTCTTTTTCAGCATACTGAAATTACTCTAAAGACACCTTAACAGGTTAACAGCTTGTATATTGATTGCATTTAAAGATATGTAAGATATGTAAGTATATAGTCAGTGGGAAAAAAAAGTTGAGTATACTGTGATCCCCACTGTGTGTTTATTATAACATAATCTTGAATTTTACACTCACTGGCTTCCACCACACAGCTTTACCTTCTGTGCCATTCTTTCTCCACACCTCCCTGATTCTTTATCTCCTGTGATCCATCTTGTGTACTGAGTGATGAAAGAATACTTTGTGATCACATCATGGTACACCTGCTAAAGTGACTGAAAGCCATTATTTATCTTACAAGATCAAGTTCACTGATGACTTCATCTCCTTATATAAATAAATAAATAAATCTCAAAATTCCAGCAGATTTTGCCATGTCCTGAAATGAGAGCAGGACTGCATGGTTCACATTTAGTTGAAGTGGTACAGCCAGGGACCTGTCAGTCTGCACAAAAATATTATCAGCAGCTTCTCAGATTCTATCATCATAGAAAATAATCAGCAATTCATATGCTTCTTTCGGAGTTTGTTATGGCCTCAGGGGTAATCAAAGATTAGAGCATCTCTTGTAGCTTTCACATCAGTGAAACATTTTGCATCTAACTAGCCCATGATTGGTTTCTAAATGTTAGTTCATACCCTTCGCATTTTAGAGGACACATGGGTTAATGTGGCCTAGTTATTGCTTCAGTGTCTTATTTCTCTTCAAGTAGCTTTATGCTGATTCTTTATATTAGAGTTCTCTCCATCCCCTTGCAAAGTGGACCAGAGATATTTTGCATCTGCCAGTGAAGGTAAGCCAGCTGGAATGTGCTACAGGAAGGGAAGAGGAGCTGACTAGTAACTTAGTCAGAAATTTCTGACTCTTCTCCAACATTAGCCCTGCCTGGACTAAGTATCCCTGGCCTACCCCCAAGACAACTACTGGGAGGAACTAATTTTCTCTTTCCTCTTCTGCATTTTCAATTATTACTCACATTTTTATTTGCTGTCTATCTCTTTCTCATTTGAAGGGCCCAGTAATCACCAAGGCAGAAGCTGAGTTCAGCAGATAAGAGCACAGGGCGCCCGTATCACCAGCTTCCCTCGCCCCTCTGTGCCAAGTGCCTCTTCTGCCTTTTTGGCAGGACACTGTGGCTTGGGAGCTTTCTCTTTCCTTAGCAAGGTCTGAATTCAGCCACTTAACACCCTGCTGCAGTGCCAAGAGTGCTTTGCAGCTCAGGATTGTATGTGGCAGGAACAGATTACAAACACAGCCAACTGGATGTTGCCAACCCGTTATCTACAGTCCTTTTTATCCAAGAACCCTGTCTCTAGGCTCTGATTTCCCCTTTTATGGAGTTCTGGAGGGAAATGATCTTTTCTGGTCCTCTCCGTGTACTCCAGAGAGGAGGTGAAATTTTTTAAGAGCCACACTTTGCTAACCGCACTAACCGCACAGAAATTTAAGCAATTGACTTAAGAGTGGTGTTTTTCAGGGTAGCTGGATATTTTTCTTGAGGATTTTTGTTGGTTGGGGTTTCTTTAATTAAGAAATGGTAATGTTTTTCTCACAAACCTCTTATACCCTTTATAGTCATGCAGGCACACAAGAACTTCAGGTTTGCCTTCTGTTCCTCTTCTGAAAACTTAAAAATATTCCTATTTCACTTTTAGTTGTCATGGATATAAAAGTTCATGTTTTTCAAGTCATAGCCAGAATCATCCAATTCACAATGTGAGGAGTCATCCTATTGCCATTTATCAAGGGGATAAAACAAGTACAGTAATTTCACGATTATAAGCC
>VRYO01002782.1:9777542-9788459 GCA_009812075.1 Sialia sialis
GGAGGTGCGGCTTATAATCAGGTGCAGCTTATAATTGTGAAAATACTGTAATAGGTATTTTCTGAGATACAGGTGAGGGAAGCAGAAGTTCAGGGACCACATAATAAAGGCCAGATTCTGTCACCACAGACCTCGGTTCTGTGGCTAGTCTTTGCTGTCTCTTGTCCAACTTTCTGGCTACAGAGCCCCTTTACTCCCCATGTCATCATTTTCTCAATTTTCTGTAGTCCCTTTTCTTTGTTTCCTTAGGCATTTCTTACCAACCAAGAAGCCCTCTTTGTCTTCCAACAGCTGTGAGGCAAAGCAGCAGAGAATTCTTTCAGCTGTGGTAGGAGGTTTTGGAAAAATTCTTCTCACCCTGTGGAAACCCTGAAAAATATTTATTGAAGGTGGTATATTTTTCCCACAAAATAATTGAGTCTTTTCCTGAAACTTTCAAAAACCTCTGAACTTGAAGAAAACACCTGTTAAGATACACTGAATATGAGGGGAAAAAGCTGCCAAAAGCAGGGGGTTATCAGTTGATTTTTTGACAGATTTTTCAGTTTCTGGTATTTTAACAAAAGATGCAGGTTCCCTAGTTCCTGTCAGGAATCTCTCAAGGAGCAGCTCTGTAAAATTGGTGAGCCTAAATAAGCACTTTTCTTCTGCCCTCTTCTTCTAGTATATTGCACATGTGAGGGGGGGGGAAAGTGTTTATTAAAATAATGCAGACAGGCTTTAAGGAAGTATCTCTTCCAACATTAATTATTTAGTAGCTTTTCTACTGCTTTTGTATTTTCTCAAAGAGGAATTGGATGGATGAGCTTCCTTCTCTCGCTTTCCAGATCAGCAGCCAGATAAGGAACCCTGTCTCTAAGGAGAAATTGCACTGGTGAGGAGCAGAAGTCACCAGGTGCAGCCTCTCCCTACCCCTTTGCAGAAGTCTGGCATCTACCATGTGGATTTTGAAAAATGGTTCCTAAATGGCTGCATTGCATCCATTATTGCATGTAAAAGTAATTAGGCCCTTCTAATTCTTTAAAGAAATACAGTTTCTGTGTACAAATTCTACAATTTGCTGAGTGCTCCAGAAAATCTGGTCCTTGGCTATGTGTTTTATATCTTTCTTAACAGAAAGCTTGGAGTTACTCTTTCCAACACTTCAGCAATATTTATTTCTTTTACTAGCCAGCACAGGAAAGCTCAGAAGCCTTTATCTGCATTGAATTGCTTTCTTCTCAAGGTAGTGGCATGCTCCTAATACAAGAAAGCTTTTTAAAGGGAGAGAGTTGTAAATCATAAATATTTTAGGCATTAGGTAACTGAAGGATGTTTTGGAAATAGACTGATTAAAACATCTCCCATCTAAACAAGCAGTCACACAATTGTAGTTTAGGACAAGTAACATGTGTTTTACCACTCTGCTTGCAAAGATTTTGCTAGTTCCTAATTACAAACCTAATTTCTACAAGTTCTAAGCAAAATTCTAGAGCAGCTTTAGAGAAAAGTAATTCTCCATATGTCTGTTGAAGTGGCTGCTTTGGCAGTGTCCTGGTGAGCTTTCCTGCCCTGCCTTAGACCTTTGTCACATTGTTCCAAGCAAAACTGAGAATTTCTGCCATAATTATTAGTTAATATATTATTAAATGTTAGCTAAATTAGCTAAAACTTAATTCTTGTCATAGTCATTCCTTTGGAATGTGGGTGTACTTGTGGTCTTTTAATTTAAATACAGTCAATTTCATGACAATCTGAAGGTAAAGCTGGCAATTTAAAGCTGCCTTGTGAAATTTGCCTTTCCTTTTCAAGTCTGGAAAACAGCAACACCCAGGTTTGGAGCACCAAGCAGCTCATTTCAAGTAACAGGGCAAGGCTGATTTGAGATCTGTGCCTTTCAGACCTGTCTTCTCTGTATTCAGTCTGTCCATTTCCACTGTGAACTCCATCTGCCTCCCCAAGTTACTACTAGGGAAAGAGGCTCTCATTTCTTGCCCATGTATTTTTTAGACAAGACAGGTTTCTACCTGGCTTTGTTTCTTATTTAATTAAA
This sequence comes from Sialia sialis, assembly GCA_009812075.1. Classification (NCBI taxonomy): domain Eukaryota; kingdom Metazoa; phylum Chordata; class Aves; order Passeriformes; family Turdidae; genus Sialia; species Sialia sialis. Next base: position 9,779,575 of record VRYO01002782.1, read on the forward strand.
GAAAAACGTCCCCACCAAACATAAAGAAAAAACCCAAACTAACAGTCTTTGATACTACATTAAGTTTCAGAACAAGCTTAATTAGAAGAATCCTTTAAAGTTTCATATTTAAAGTGGTTTTTTAATCAAAACATTTTGAAGTTTGTTTGTGTAGTGTAGTTGTTGATAAAAAACCTGAAACATGAACAAGAAAAAATAAACCCAAATCAGAAATATCATTATTAATTTTTAAGTGAAAAAGGCCTTATTTCTTATATACAGTGAGAAGCAGAACACAGCTGTGAAAATGAACAATCTTGGTTCTGATTTTCTTCTCACTTATATGTAGTCATTATTATTAGTCATTATTTTATACCTTCACACTCAAGTCTCTGTATACACATGAATTTTATCCTCTTATTTGTTTGTTTTGGTTTTTTTCAGTATGTGAAAATTTATGCTATTAATTTATTTTGGAAGACTAGTAATCAAAAGTTCTGAATTTGTCCTTTATCTCTCAGCATAGTTCAAAACTCTAGTAGAAATCCAAGTGTACCTAATGCAATACCATTTGTCTTTGTGTTTTGGTGTTCTGGAGCAGCCTGGGAGCAGGAAAACTCATCAAAATTTAGAGCAGACTTTAAAGTAGAAAAGGGTCATAGCTGAGGACCATCTCAAAGATGAAAGGAAAAATCAGGAATCTTGTTTTCCCCATGTGCAATCTAAGCTGCTTTTCTGAGTACGAACTCTTAGGCTTAAATCTTTTTGGCAGGATTTTGCTGAAAGGTACTTTTTTGTATTATTTTACCTATTTATATTATTTTACTGCCAGTTGGTAATAGGTATTGTAACAGGAATAGCTTTGCTGTCAGAGTATGTTATTGGTTTGCTTTTGAGCAAGGCTCAAACTACAGTATGTTTGTATTTTTTGCTGGATCTGAAGGCAAGACAGTGATGTTTTTTTGATTAGCTGGACACAGCTGAGTGCTCTGAAAAACAGCAGCTTTAATAATAAATAGCAGTTATGTAACACCTTCTATCAGATGATTTTAACATGTTATTTAGATATTTCTGCTTTTTTATGGGGTTGCAAATATTTTTATTCCCGTTTTAAAAATGAGTAATGTAGGGCTCAGATTAAAATGCTCATGTACAGTTAATTCTGTGAGCCAGCATAGCCACAGAGGGAAAGAAAACTGTCTTATTCCTTGAGCATTAACTTAACCATTGGATTTGGACTTCACTATTTTTCTCAGGTTTGGTCTGTCATGGTCCAACAGTTCATTTTACAGATACAAATTGTTGCACAATGGTAGAGTAGTAATGTGGATGGATTAAAAAAAATTCAAAAAGAAGCTGCCCAATACTTAAAGCTGGTTCAGTTTCATATAAAAAAAGGACTGAGCCACAGGAAAAAAAAAAGAAAAAAAGCCACTTGCTTTTTTTACTGATTCTCCATTTGTTTGGTGGGGAATTCTCCTTTATCCTAAAACATTCTCATCAGCTTTGTTTCTTTATTTTGCCCACAAAAGTCTCCTGTCTTGTCTGGAGCAGAAAATTTGACAATTTTACCATAAAGGTTAAATCTTTTTCTGGTGCTCTCATATAAACTCAATCCTTTCATGTATTTATATCCTTGCTTGAGAATAAGCCTTAGAAGAAATAGAGACCAGATTTAGAATTTTTTTTTTCCTGTGGTGTCTTCTCCATTTTTTCTTTTGGTCAAGTACTTCTATAGGAATCAAATATCACATTTGCATAATCTTTTACAAACAGATTTCTAAAACCATAAACAGCAGTGGTATTTAATTTTCAGAGAATTCTGAAAATTTCAGACTAATACTATCCTGATTATGATTTTCCAACCCAAAAATTGTTTTTAACATGCAATAATTATAGAAGCATGAAGCATGAAGGGAAGAAATAGCAGAGGAAATACTAATTGCACTGAAAAAATAGTACTGAAAAATAGTTTAAAGGTGTTTTTTCAGTTACCTTTTGATCTATGTGCCTATTAATATCACATTACATGGAAAGAAGAGAGAGGTAGGAAGAGTTGAGAGTTTATTTATCTTTGATTTAGTTTTTAATACCAGTTACTTGATGTAGGCTAGAGTAGTGCAAAGATGGAGGAAGCCAGTAAAGCAAAAGATTAGAAAATCCTTGGTTTTGTTTCAGCTGTTCCTTTCGCTTATGTTGGTCTAACCCATGGTTTCAGAATTGGTTTAGGAGAGAGAAAATTCTACTAAGAAGACTGGGATTCATCAGTAGCCTTCTGATCTTGGTCCAGCAACGGTTTGCAAATTCCTATGTGCAAACCTTACTGAAAGCATTCACTGCTTCAATCTGAGATTCCCAGTGTGGTGCTGTTTTAGCCTTCTACAAGGCTGGGTCAGAAATCCTGAGAGAGAAGGATGTGTGATGGTGAAATTATTTGTGCTAGCACACAGGAGGGATAAATGTGCATGCCAGTAGAGGTTTAAGGCTCTGCTTCCCAGGCCCGTGCTGAGGAAAGATGATGAATGCATTTCTTGTTAAAACAGAAGAAATGTAATTAGGTTGTTAAAGAGAAAGTACATTTGAGTATTTTAGTACCTGGGCTTCAAATCTGAAAAGGAATTGGAGAAAAGCTAGCAAATGAATCAAGGATTTTATTGTGAGCAGCTTAAGGAGTTTATCAAAGGGAAGGTTAAGAGCTGACACGATTGCAGTGTGTGCAATCACTATTCACTGTTCAGGAGGTATTCGAGATTTGAGTGACCTTTAATACAGAGGCAAACTAGATTGAGTGGCTTATAATAACTCAAAGCATTGCTTCCACAGTGATGTAAATTTACTTGTTTGGAAACTTTTAAATCAAACTGTTGAGATTTTTTTTCTGTAAAATTTAGGCTCTGGTTGATGGTTGACCACAAATTATTGGATTTTGTAATATGAAGGGCTGAACTTTTTCAGTGAATGAAATTATGTCATAAATTTTTCAGGAAATCAGATTTAATGGTTCCCTCTGGCCTAACCCAAATCTGTAAATCACTTCAGACAGCACTTTCAGTGTTCTGTGTGACTGTGGATACAGGCACTCAAAGAGAATCAGCATATTTTTTATTTTTCCATGCAAACTTTACTTTAAAGAGGGGGCGCACCCAGAGGCTCTGTGTTGTACCATAGGGCTGGATATAAAATTGTAGTGAGGGAGATTTGGCTGCTAGGAGCTGGAGATGGAAAATCAGTCTCTGAAGTGCAGGGATATAGCCCTGCAACTCTGTTAACAGAAATAATGTAGAATTTGCAAAAGCAAAATTAGTTGAACCTAATCTAAAAGGAACATGAGGAAGTTGAATTTATTAGTATTTCTAATATTTCTTTTAAGATGTAAAATGTTGTTTCCAACTCTGGGTGTTCTTTCAGTTGTCTTGTACTAAAAATGAAGTAGAAGTGTAAATACCCAAGGTGTATCTTTCCTTTTTTATTTTTTAGTACTCACTTTTATTTCAGCAACTCTTCATGGATAGCTGTAGTATCTAATGTTAACAAGTGGATTACAGCAAGATTTTTGCATTAAGATCCTTTCTGGCTAATTACAGTGACTGCTAGGAGTGTGTGGAGGTCATAGCTGTCACAGCCACTGTTTTTCTCAGGGAAGTTGGATCTTGCTGCCAAATTGAGGAGACAGACAAACACAGTGAGAAGTTGCATTCAGAGAGATTTGCTTTCAGAGCACAATGTTGTTGTTGTATTTTAGGAATCATGCATAAGGGAAGGGAGCTGCTGGTCCCTGTGGTCTGAATTCTTTCTTAGAGGCTGTTTATGTTTTTCTGCACTTGGGGAAATATGTCTACTCAGCATTTTTAAAAGAAAAAGTAAAATCATAGACTTTCTGAAACCTGAGTATGGTTAGGTCTGATTTCCCTGAGATCCAGATTTCATGCTCTGTGTAAATGTGCGATGTATAAGTACATTGAGAGAGGCTCCCCAGAAAAAGAGTGATTAAAGCAACCCTCAGACTACAGGATGGCAGTTTTAAAAAAAACCTCTATAACGTTGTAATTTAATTATTCTGTTGTTTAATGAAGTATTTACACATGTCTCCAAATCTGCTGAGTCACCCCTGGTTTGGTTATTGGGCATTTAACCTGCCTGTTTTTTAAGACTCCCCAAAATGACGTGAAGAGCATAGGGACAGAGATGTAGGGAGGTAGTGTTGAGAGAGCTGCAGGCTCACTCCACAGGAATACATCTCCGGAGATGCTCTGTGCTACTCAAGGAGAGCTGATGCATGGGGAATATTGATGGCTTTCCTGCAAGAAAAGAAAGTTGTTCACATCACAGAGTGATTTATGTTGGGAAAGACCCTTAAGATCCTTGTGTTCAGCTGTTAATGCAGCGCTGCCAAGTTCACAACTGAAGCGTATCCCTCAATGCCTCATGTACACGTCTTCTAAATATCTCTGGGGATGGAGACTCCACCACTGCCCTGGGCAATGTTGCAATGCTTGATAACCCTTTCAGTAATACATTTCTCCTCATAGCTAATCTATGTCTCCCCTAGTACAACTTGAGGATGTTTCCTCTTTTCCTGTCCCTTGTTACCTGGGAAAAGACAGCGACACTCACCTTGCTACAATCTCCTTTCAGGTGCAGTTCCATCAGTAGAGCTGGCACAAGTGTTCCTGGTGATGCAAAATAAGCAATGAAATGTATAGCAGAATTGCAATGACTTGAGCACTAAATTATGCTTAGAATTAGTCAAATGAGAAATATGTTCCCTGTTGGAACAAAGGCAGCACAAATGTGGAGAGAGCAGATTTTTGCTGGTTTGTGTTGGCCAAGCATGCCAAGCATTACATCACAGTGTTAATGTTTCTGATTTTATGCTGGGTATTTCAAATATGTGCTTTGCTGAGTGTTTGTATTCACTTCTGTCACTCTTTTAGTCATTGTAGTATGTACAGTTATGGTAGGGGGCTGTGTATATCTGGCAGAATTTATTATAGGCTTCAGTGGATGATTATTCTCCACAGTGGCAGTGTGCTTGGCTTTCACAGCAACTGGAGCTCAAACACATGAGGAGTTACAGAACTTAATTTAGACGTTTCACTGGTAATTTATACATGCCAGTGGGGTTTTTTTTCTGGAGGGAAATACTGGATTATATTATCAGTTCGTTCTACTTACGATTTAAAATTTTTCTTTATCAGAGTAGAGCAGCACAGTATGCTGAAGGCCACTCTCTGCTTTTCAGAAGCTTATTATGCCTCCTGGTTAAGTGATAGTTAGTTACATCTTTTATGCCCTCAACCAATATTATGTTTACAAAAGCTTGTTTAACAGTTAACTCTATATTTGACCCAGGAGTTACATCTTGATAAGAGGTAACAGGACATACACTGCCAGCCACAATTTTAAAACTTACTCAGGTTTAAGTTATGCTTTTGATATGAAGAGACAGCACTTACCTCCCTCAGAATCATTGCAGTTTATTTCTGGGGCTCCCAAATTGGAGTTTTTAGAGTCTGCTGTGTATAAAGAGATCTTTCAAAATAACCAGAACTTCAGTTTCACCAAATGACTTCTCCCAACATATTTGTTTTTTTCTCTTCTCCCTGTGCCTAATTTCATGTCTCTTTGTAGTCTGTTTCCTTTCCCAGGAGAAAGAATCTGTTGGTACCATGATATACAGCAGGGCAGGGAGAGTTTCTGGTAGCAAGAATAAGAGAATTCAAGGATTAAATTATTGAATTTCTGCTGATAAGGTGTAACAGCTTATCTAAAACTACCTTTGTACCTGAGGACTAAAAGGTGGGAAATATTATGCAAATTTTTAAAGCCCATTCCATGGAGAATGAAAGGGTTTTTTTGCCAGGCAAATGAACAGGTACTTCAGTAAGAATAATGAAATACTTTGTCCTATACACTGCCAGTTAAGTATCAACATAATTCTTTTGTAAAGATAAATCCTTCTTTACAAGCCTGTTTATAGGCTTGCCAACAAACATGTGAATGAGGATGTTTAAATTGACATGATCTAAATTATGAACAAGGTTTTTCACAAAACTCCTTGGCAAAGATTTTTTAAGAAAATTAAATTGGCATGAGAAGATTCTTGCAAGACAAAAGGATGCTTGAGAGGTAAGTGAGCTGAGGAAAATTGCTATTGGCAACGTTCTCCAAGGTAGTGAGGACTAAGAAAAACCACAAAAATTATGAAAGACCTTGATGAGACAAGCCAGACAATAGTGGTTGGTAAAGTTACATCTAGATATTTCTAAAGTGAGGCACATGGAAAATTCACAAAACTTGACACAGAAAGTAGTGTGCTAGGAATTGGCCATCAAGACTTGGGAGTGAGAGCTCAGGTTTGTAAAAGTGGTTTCTTGAAAACATCAGTTCAGGGTTCAGTACTGATCCACTCAGAGTATTTTATGTGGTTCCTGTTCATTTCTTCAGTACATTTAATTGAATTAGTATGATTTTTGGTAGAATTGAGATGGGCAGCAAGAATGTGGAAAGGAATGGAATAATTTCCATACGCAGAATGACTGAGTATCACAAAGACAACTCAGCATGTGGTACAGGTCTTATAAAATTGAATCTTATGAACGTATATTTAAACAAAAGTAATTATTTGTAGGCACTGAGGGCTGCAACATTGGAAGTGCATTCAAAGGGTAAAAACTGGTTTACATCAGTTTCAGGGGTAACTATGCAAGAAAAAGTCAGTGGAATTTATCAGTTGCACAGAAAAGACCTAGTCCAGAAAATTTTTGGTGGGAAAATATTGAAAAAGCGGAGGAAAATACAATGTCTATGCTGCCCCTTTTCTTTCCTGTCTGTTTCTACACTTGTATTTTCTAGGTGTCTTTAAAGTTCTTGTTGCAAATCTCAGTAGCTCTAGAGTATTTGTGGGAATTCTGTTAATCGTTGTTTGCTTTGAACGTTTGTAATGAGAATCATTGCAAAAAAGATGGTATCTTCAACTTTTTTAGAAAGGCATTTTAAACTTTAACTTTTATTAAACCAGTCGAAATAGGAGAACAGTTCCAACAGGTTGTTAAACCTAGTTATGACTACCAGAGTACTCCGAATTGTGTTGTTAAATCTCCCTGTAGCAGTGTAGTGCAGATTTTTATTTGGATTTGTGGCAGCTGTTAGCTTCTGTTATTATTTTGTTTTATAGATCTGGTTCTTAAATACTGATACTCCCCACTGGGCAAATTATGCTGAGTCATTTCCTAATAGATACAGTAATTTCACACTCATAAGCCGCACCTGGTGATAAGCCGCACTTCAGGGTAGCCGGGAAGGCCACGGAATTCGTCCATAAATAAGCCGCACCGGGTGATAAGCTGCACTTTTTTTTAAAAAAAGCAAGGATCCATGTGCAACAAAGTAACGAGTTAGTAACAAAATCGCACAATCGCGGGGTTTGCTGTCAGGTGCTCAATTTGCAAACAGTTTTCACAGACCAGCAAAGCCTTTAAATGCAGCCCCAGGCGCCCTCCACATGCCATGGGCTCCAGCACTCCCACCCCCGGTGCTGGCTGCTGCGGCTCCCCGCCTGCTCGGCAGCGGTGGCAGCTCATCCCCTTGCCGTGTGAAGCTGACGGTGTCTCACTGCCTGCTCGCCAGTGGCTTCAACTCGCCGCCCACCCGGCAGCGGCTCCGCGGCAGCTCCACACCCAGCTGGTTCACACTTCCGGGTTGGCATTTCACCAGAATTTGTCCATAAATAAGCCGCACCTGGTGATTGCCCCACTTCTGGGATTGGCTTGATTCTTCAGTGAAATAAGTGCAGCTTATCAGCGTGAAATTATTGTACGTCAGCAAATAACTCTCTCCCTCTTTCCTGCTCCCTCCTTCCCTGCAATGAAGAGGATGATTTTGTGTAGGGATCTAAGATCAGTTTACCCTGCAGCATTAATCTTCTAACAGAGAGACACTCTTTTGTTTTTCCAGCATGCTGTAATCCACCCCAGTTTCTATAAATTGTTAATGTTGCACTTCTTGAATTCTAATCATGACCAGCCTCCATGCAGGGCTCTGGTTAGGGAAGGATCATTACCCACTCCCCTGGGGATCACCAGTGGTACTTTCTGCAGGCAGCCTGAGCTGCATTGTTTTCGTGGGTTTTTGTCCTTGGGCTGCTACATCTGTTTGAAGCTGGGACTTTGTGCACAGTCTGCATTGTGTATTTGTGAAGTGCCTTGCCTGGTGCTGGTGCTCTGGATTGTTATTTGGAATGCACAGAGGAGTCATTGATCACTGCTTCTTCCCTTTGTATTTTTTTTAAACGGGTCTGCAGACACTTGTGGGTATTTTTGCTATTTCACCGATCTCAGACACTCCAAATGGTTGAGGTACTTTTGAATGTTACTCTCTTTTTTCTAGATTAACTGATTAACACTTATGTTTTACATTTCAACCTAAATACTAGTTTTCATTTAAGAAAAGAGATCCAACCAACTCTTCCCTAATAATACAGCCATAATTTAACATGTATAATAAATGTAACAATATAAATTGATTGTCATATCTATTATAAAGTGGATGCTCAAGAAACTTTTAATCTGCATGTAAAACCGTGATAGATTATGTAGGGCAATACTATAAATGGTACAAGTCAGAAAAAGGTTGTGTTTTTTTTGTTGTGTTTTAGGCTTTTAGACTTGAATTCTACCTATGTCCTAGAAACAGAAGAAACAGGTAACAAGAGCATTTATTTCAGGGAGGTGTTTTTAGATTTTGTCACAATTCATTGTAACAACTATGGGTCATTAAATAATTCAGTCGATCATTCCAGATGAATACTTTTGTATTGTCATGTGGTACCCCTGTGGCAATGAAATACAGTATTTAGTGGCAGAACCTGATAAAAATTAAATTACCTCTCTGGAAAATTTATTACA
>VRYO01002782.1:9792536-9814991 GCA_009812075.1 Sialia sialis
ATATATATATATATGTCTTATATATTTTTCTGCCATAATTGGGTCTCAGAAACAGTTTGCAGGCACCTCCTCAAAGCCTGTATTTTGTGCTCATAGGGATGTGCAGTAAAACACCCATACCCATTACTCTGGTATCTGCTTTCTCTGCCTCTAACATTGCACTTTGAAAAGTGTCTTGTAAAGTGTTTTTCCCAGTTTGCCTTTCTTGTCTAGGCTGGTAAGCATTTTGAAGCAGTGCTATCTTAGCTTCAAATTGATTTCTAAATCTGTCATCGTTTGACAAGCTTATTAAACTTCCTTTGAAGTGGCAATATCTGCTTAGTTAACTGATCTCAGAAGTCATTATTTTAATTTTAGTTCACTTGTCTTTCTACTTTAAGGTTAAGATTTAAGGGGAAAAAACCCTTTCTGCTCTGATATTTAGTCCAGGTATCTCCTTTTACTGATTAAATCAGGGAACCAATAACATTTTTTTAAATTTTCTTTGGCTTTATGGATCTTGCTTCTTAGGTGGATCCACCACAGTGAGGCAGCTCAGGCTGTCCTCACTCTTCCTTCTCCTCTCGAGGAGAGATACCTCTGATGGGTCCTGTCCCCAGAAGTCACTCACTTTGTGCTGACACTCAGGTGGACAAACAGCACTTCAGGCAGATAAATGGAATCACAGCTGAGTGGCTTGAAACTAACAAAAAAGAGCTGAAATGTTATATCATTTTGTACATCTGTCAACCAAGCAATTTTTCCTGTCTAGACTTACAAATTAGAACAAAAGATGCATATCATATTCTGCTTTAAATAGTGGCATCACAAAAGCATAGCAAATTATAGCCACACTTCTGCTGGGCCAGGTGTATTCAATAGGGTGGTGTGCTCTTCCTAAATTTGATAAATATATTCAGTTGTAGCTACTAGAAAATATGATCATCCTAGTAAGATAGGATGAAGTACTGTGACTGTGATAATTTACATGCTGAAATGCAGCATCTTACTTTCTACAGCTGTTTAGTTTACCAAGACATTCACAAGCAACACAGAAATTTGATTTTGGTAAGTGCTAAGGTTATAGCAGTGTTATAAATACCAGAAGATAATTAAATATAAGTCTGATTTCACAATTGTTTCATAACCTCAACATCCAGGAATATTTGGAGAATGGATCTTCATAATGTAATGCTTCTATTATAAAAACTTTCTAGTCTGTCACTGGGTTATTTAGCTTCTCCTGAGAGGCTTTACATAAGATTCTAAATTTTTCTTCAGGTTTAGCCATTTAACCTTAAGAATTATTTATCTGAGCATGTGCTGCATCATTTTTTCTGAGAGTGAGATCCTGTTTTCTTTGGATATTATTCTTGCCTATCCAAATAGACACATCCCACCCCATAATGCGCATTGTTATCATTTCACTGAGGCAATGGCAGTGGGATTTCAACCAAACTCTGCAGACTCGCAGTTGTTTCATAGCTTGTTGAAACTCCTGCACAGAAATTAAAATCTGGACTCTGCATGTGTTTTTCTTTTGGTCCCTTTCGACCAAAAATAATGTGAAATTATGCTCAGGGTGTGGAATATTCTTTACAATCCATTCTTTGTTTGCTCACTGGGGAAGAAGGGAGTCATATAGGTGTGAACCTTGTAACTGTTGAATCTCTCAGGAAATTAGTTCCACCATGTTACATGCTTTTGAATAGCACCAAACTCTGTTAATCTGCATTAAAACTTCAGTGTAGCACATGGCAGAAGGAGATTTGTTGTACAGTCACTCTGCACTTGCAGTTTCTTCTAGCTTTACAAGGCTGACATAGTTCTTGTTGATAGGCATTCCATTGCTTTGAACTTTCTCTGACCTAAATTATGCAATTAAATGAAATACAAATCACAAAACTAAACTATAGAATATCTTTTTTGTTTTCATATTTTTATTCTCCTAAATGAATTTCACTTACACGGTGTTTAACGATGCTGACCTTATTCTGGTGGTGTTTTCTCAATTGCACTAGAAACACACGGACAGTGGGTATTCATCTGTGAGAAGAAAATTGGTTTCCTTGCCGGCAATCCTTTCCTTGTGCTGTGGACACTCCCTGGTCTGAATCTATAGACAAAAAAATAAGCAAAAATCAGACTAGTCAATTTATAGTTGTCAAACCTCCCACTAAATTAATATAGTGACTTGCAAAGGTTTTGGGTTTCTTTGGCTTTTGCGTCTGCACGTTTAGCTTTGGTGAGGGTGTTCTGGCATCAGATTCAGAGACAGGGATCTGCAGCTACCTGCAGGAGAAGAAAGATCAGAGATGGGAGAAAATTTTAAAATATAAATATTTAAAAATAGGTTGCCTTGAATGTGGGATTAGACATGTGTTGAAGTGATGGCTTCTATATTTTCAAAAATATAGTTCCTGGAATGATTTTTCTTCTGCCATGTTATAATTTGAACAGTGTTGTCCAACTCAGGATCTCCCGGTCTTCAATTTTTAAAAGTACAATGTGAAGAAAACCTCCGTGTACAAATTCTAAATTTTGTCTAGTCTTGAACTGATATGTCTGTCCTCTTCCAAAAACCAAGAAACTATAGTATTTGACACATACTTACAAACATTCACCATCATACTCTGCCTTTATGTTGGAGTATTGTCAATGAGATACTTATTCTAATTTGCATAAACTTCATTCTGCTATACAGAGAAACGTACTCTTTCTGAAAATAGTTTATAAAAATAGTTTATAAAAAAGAAACAAGCCGTATTATCCATTAAAGTTGCCATTGATTGTGCTTCAGTGCTGTGGAATAAGCACAGGTATTTCTATCTTTGCACCAAATAATCTTTTTATTTTCTTCATGGTGATGACACAGCATGTGCTCCAGTGCAGCAATGACTAATGTGTCAATGAAGTTCAAGCTATGCTCTTGTTATAATCCAGCTCAGGGAAAATGAGAAATACTCAGTTATATTTACTACCATGAGAGACTAGGCAGTAGAAGAGGAAGAATTCTCTCCATGGAACAGATTGTGATTATGAGTCAGATTTTAGGGTATGTGTATTCTACCAAGGGGAAGCAAGACAAGCTGTGAAAGATCTAGCTTAACCTTTGAAGAAATTTTTTTTTTTCCCTTTTAAGAATTCTGGGATTAATAGCATAGGTTTGTATGGTGATAATAATTATATATACTGTAGACATTCTAACAAAACTAAAAATCATCGAATAAGTGTCCTGATTCTGCCCAGGAGAGGGCTAATTTTTTGCAGTAGCTGGGAGAGGCATGGCCAGGTCCAGGAGATTGCTCTACACCACCTCACATCCTTGCTAGGAGTGGACAAAAGGGACTTTCTTTAAGGGGTTCCCTCTACTCAGGTAAATGTGGTGAATGGAGCATTATTTATTTATATTAGTTATTGTTGGGAGCTTCTTTTTCTTTTACTGTTTGTTATTAATATTGTTGCTCTTGCTGCTCATCTTCTTATCTCATTGCTGTTTCCACTAAATTGTTCTTATAGCAACTGGGATCTTTTCCTTTTGTGCTTGCATTTGGAGGAGGGAAGGGAAGTGACACAAGATTTTAACTGGAGTATTAAGTTGGGGAATAACATTTTTAAACCACAACAGTGAATTTACTGAATCCATATGATACCAGTGAGAGGGTTCAGTAGCAAGAGGGCAAGAGGAAAAAATGGCTCTTTTTTATCACATATAGACTCCTTCTTTGCCTACCCCAGGCTCATTCTTTCTTATTCCTTCTGGCCACTAGATGAACCTGCAGCATTTTCTTCAACTGGTGTGTGACAGTAACTTTCCCAGAAGCTGTGGATGTCTATTCTGTTATGGCATCTGCCACTGTAGCTTGCAGCCATAAGGGAAAAGTGAGCTGTAGCTGGATATACATTTGTTTGGTTTCTGCACAATTGCTCTTTTCTCCTTACCTGAATCATTACCTTGTGTTCAAGTAGTATCTCTGCTCTTCTCTCCCATTAGTTTTATTTTATTTATTTAGTCTTGAGCTAGTTGGGATTGTTTAGCCTAGAGAAAAGGAGGATCAGGGGTTACCTTATCACTTTCTATGCCTACCTGAAAGAAGGTTGTAATAAGGTGAGTGTCAGTCTCTTCAAGAAACAAGTGATAGGACCAGAAAAAACTGCTTCAAGTTTGGCCAGGTGAGGCTTAGGTTTGATATTAGGAGAAATTTCTTCACCAAAAGGGAATTGTCAAACATTAGAACAGACTGCCAGGAAAATGGTGGAGTATAGAGACATGTTTTAGTGGTGAACACAGCAGTGCTGAGTTAACGTTTGAACTTGCTCTTAAAGGCCCTTTCCAACCCAAATTATTCTGTGATAGTGATAGTCCACAGAGCTTTAGGAGCTTAGGCACTATACAATAATGCCAGTACTAATCCACTCCCTTTTTCCAGCAGCCAGGCTATAGTCCAAGCTTGCAAATGCATGATGCTGGCAGTCCATGTGTTATTGTTCTGATTTTTGTTTGATGGTGTGTTTTTTTAAACAGATTTTGTCATCTGTTGATCACACCTAAAATAAGTTTCTGCTTCCCTTTGCTCACTTCTTGTTTCTTATAGAAAAGACTTTGGCTGTGGTACAGCCTGGTAGGCACCCTTTTGTTCATGGGGCATAATGGGATTGAAAACAAACTTGTGTTTGCAGTGTGTTGCTGTGTGGGTAATGACTGTAAGTCAGCCCTGATTTTTGATGTCTCCTCAAAAATCAGGAGGAGACACCATGCAGGCATATCAGGAAAATGGATGTAGTGATTTGGCATTGAGACAATGAAGGTCATCTTATTATTGAATGTATTTAAAGCTAATAAAGATGATAAGATGATAGTGCTCATCTTTTTTAAAAGCCAGAAGGTACAGTAATTTCAAAACTATAAGCCGCACCTTTTTCATTGAAGAATCCAGCCTACCCCAGTAGTGCAGCTAATCATCAGGTGCAGCTTATTTATGGACAAATCCCAGCGAAATGCCAACCCAGAAGTGAGAGCTGGCCGGGGAGCTGCCTTTAAAGGCTTCGCTGGTCCATGAAAACTGTTTGCAACTTGAGCACCTGACACCAAACCCTGCGTGATTCTGTTACTAATTTCTTGCTTTGTCACACATGGATCCTTGCTTTTAAAAAAAAAAATAAATAAAAAAAAAGGCGGCTTATATTCGGGTGCAGCTTATATATGGACAAATCCCGTGGTCTACCCAGCTACCCTGATGTGTGGCTTATAATTGTGAAATTACTGTAAATGTTTTAAGTTTAGGCAAGTATAACCAAAAGTTGACTTTGCAGATTTAAATAAATCATTCATGCTGTCAAAAGGATAATAAACAAAATAATCAATAGCATTGCATAAAAATCTACAGAACTGTCATTGTCTTCTGTCAAACATTTTACATTTTTCTTATTTATAAGACTATATTGATTCGTTGGGTATGGAGGGTAGTGAAGCAGATAGGAGGTAATTAAAAGCATAAATCTCAGGAAATTGTGAAGGTAGTTTTCTGTTTCGTAGACAGAACTGACAAAATGATGAAAGTTGTTAGCTCCAACATGACAGAAATACCGCATGATTATAGGGTACAGGGTTAGAACATGATGGAAATTCTGTTCAAATAACAACTGTTTAATGGAGCTTTTAACTAAGTTTGGTAAGGTATTTAAAATATGAGTTCACTACTTATGACATGGCTGATATTCACAGCTCCTTGGTTTTTCTATGTTCTTTTCAGTAATAATTTACCTTACTATTTTGAGCAGTTAGGTTTTAGAAATCTGTAAGGATGGAATTGAAAAACTAATGCATAGCTTTGGTGTAAAATGAACATGCCAGGTTTGCAGATTTCTTAATTACCTCTATTATTAATAAGAAATGAGATAAAACTATATTTTTCAACACTTCTTCCTAATTTATTGTGTAATTTTTATTAGAGTGATGATTGTAGTCTAAATTCTTCATAATTTATATACTCGAATGTGCATACTCTTACAGAATGGTTCTAACAGACAAACTATGTGATTAAACATTTTGTAGACATCTTACTATTAAGAGAGCTTTCTAGTTTAGTATCTGCTGTGATTTTTAAATAACAATATGTTACAATCATAAATACCTCTCTGCTCCTGTCTTGCACAGTTAGTTTCCTTCTTTACCCAGGACCATCATACTCTATGTATAAAAGTGGGCAGGAATACAGGTTTTGAGAGGTGTTCAAAGCTACTGAGGTTGTTTTACGCACCACAGTATGCTAATATCATTCACATTTATTTTCAAAAGCATGTTTACATGTAGAAGATAATTTAAATTGTTGATATTTTATTAAATGCAGTCTAGCATATAAGGCTATTGTATATGTATTGTATGTAGTTGAACAGTTTAACATCCTGCTTGGATTTCGAACTTCATAATTTGTAGTTGAAAGTAGCAATTAAATGCAGACTTAAAATAAAATATAGCATTTGGATGATTTTTAAGAGCAGAAAAAGTTATCCAGCCAAGTCATTAATCCTTATAACATAGAGACTTTCTTAAAAATTAAAATATTACTAAGATTTGATTTCTTGGGGGTTTTTAATTGCTACTAAAAAGACTATGGATAAAAATAAGGTGTATAAATTTTAAGGTGTGTAAATTAGAAAAATTATGGGGAAAAGCGACATAATTGTCTGTCAATTACATTTTTAATTTTTTGCAACCTAATTTGAAATACAGCTATTCACTAAGCCATGACCTTAAAAATATACAGCCTTTTTTTTTTTAGTGTCATAAAATATGCATCCCATTGATCAAGAAATAATGCTAGACAAATGCATAAACACTTTTTTGGAATTTGGTCTGTCAGGTGTTTTTTGCATTCTAATTCATAATGTCACATGTATGGCAGCTTAAAGCTTTTCCTGGTTCTTAAACCTTTCTAGCCAGTACTTGATGGCTTTCTGTGCTGTCTAACAAGTAGGCAGGTTCTTTTTTAAAGTACTGCAGTGTATATAAATTAAGTTAGTAGATCAGTCAGTTTTAGATTAAATTCAAAATTAAACTTTCTTTTCAGTTAAGAAGTTCTTACATAGAAATATTTTCTTATTTCACTTTCTCAAAAAGTGTTCTCTATCCTATTATGCATTTAATTTTAAAATTGTAATGATGATAATTCAGGGTGAGATTTAATACTGACTATGTAAGCAATAGATGTAACTTAATCTTCTTGAAATGAATAATATTTAAATAATATTGAATTGTGGCACAGATAAATTATTTTAGTGTAGAATGAATTAATCCTTACAGTAAATGTAGGTGTATATTCTGGAATAAAGTATTTTGCAATTAAACTCATTATAGTACATGACTATAAAATGTTATTTTGAGGTAATAGATTTTAATTTTTTTATTATTTTTTTTTCTTAAATATTGTTTTGCTGACATGGAATTTGCATTAATTAGTTGTACTTAATGATGATCGAAAAGTACTTTCAGTATCCATTTAAAATATTGTATCTCAAAGATATTTATTTTTAAGTTAACTTTGTATTTTTGTGGTGGATTATATTAAAATTGGTAAATTATCTTTCTTTTATGCACAATGACTTTTGAACCCTATGTGGACTCAGCTTCCTCTGGATTACCAGAGAAAATGAAAGTAAATTTTCAGTTTCTTGCCTTAACTAAAAATAAAAGTTGTATATGTCATGGTTTATTTCAAAGATATGTCCACTATTTCAATGGTATAGTCTACAAAGCTCATAACCTCTGCTCTACTTCTGGATTTGTGTCATAAGCAAGTTTTAAGTGAGACTTGGAACAAATATGTTTGCCTTTTATATGGTGCTTTTGCAAATATTTTATAAAATTAGAGTTATTAATGATCAGGACATTAATATTCACAATAATTGGTATCAGTAATAATCAGAACTTGAGTTCCAATTTCAAATTGCCTCAGCTCCCTTTTTTCTTTTGCTTGCTATGACTCCAGAAAACTCCACAGGTTTACGTAACATGGTGATACAGCATTTCAGTTACCAAAAGGCAGCTGAAACAAATTATTTATCCCACAGTGCATAAAAAGCAAACTCTGAATTTCAGGTGTATCTGAAAGGGCTAGAAAATAATGCTTATTTGGTTAGGAAAGATTGCTTCAATAGTTTAAGGAATGTTCCTCTAACTTTATGCTTCGAAAGGCTATCTGTGTTTCTATTCATAGAACAGAGATGAGTTGAAAATGCCTAAAAACCAAAGGTTTAACAATATCCAGTCCCTGGAACTGAAAATTGGCAAAGTCAATGTAGAAAAAAATTGTATATACTTAACTAATGAAGTGAGGTGCTGAAACAATTTTTAAAGGTAGATTTTTGCATCCCTTATCTGCTTTAAAATCCAACCTGGAAAATCCTCTTTGCCCTCCAAGGAATATGGTCTAGTTTGAACACTATTGAAGGATGGCATTTCCAAACCCCTGCTTAGGTTGGTCATAGCAATACTTTTCAGCCTTAAAACATACAACTATGAATTTGGTAGATCATGATAGTTAGAAAGCTTAAGAATTAGTCCATTCATCAAGTTTCCATGAAGTTTCGCTTATTGTTATGGAAATCTTAATTTTAATTCTGCCTGGGGTTGTTTGTTCTCAACAGGTCTCATGTACACTATATGAGGATTGAATGAAGGGAATCAATTCTAGTAGGTTATTACTGATATTGCAGGCATTATTATTGCAAATATCAGCAGAAAGGCTTATTATCAAGGAATTGACTTACTAAGTCTTTCTCTTGAGTGCATTTATGTCTCTAATGTCATAGCTTTGGCCTCAGGCAGCATATGATCCTATCAACAGTACACATATGCTCAGAGCATAGAGTTGAAATATTTAAAGGGACATTATCAACTTGAGAATGTTTGCGTGGACAATCTTGTACTTGCTACTATTAAAATATTGGAATGGAAAGGGTTTATATTCCCCCCAATTTTTAGCTCCACTTTTTGTACCCTGCAACATGTGATTAGTTTATTGAATGTTGTTGGTGGAAAACACGCCTTCTGGTGCATCACGTGGCAACTGCAAAGCTTAAGAGAAATGGATAAAACCCAGCAATGTTGGAGAGAGACAGGGCAGGACTCCTGTGCCTCATAAGGCACATTGGCATAGCAGGGCACAAACAGGACTGTGCTCCTCTGCCCACGTTGAGAACTGGAGACATCCAACCCAGAAGTTGACAAGTGTCCCTTTAAGTAGTGCACGTAGTCTAGTGGTATAGCTGGTTAGTTGTTTCTTTATGATCCTTAAATTGTGTTTGTATGCGTGTTAACATTTCAAAGGTTTTTAAAAACAAGAAATATTTTAATAGTAATTGATGAGTAAACTCTTCACTGTTTTTATAACAAAGTTTTTAAAGGACATCTCACTTTCAGAGGAATTCTAAATAAAACTAATCTAGCAGCCTTTCTTACTGAATGCTTGCTTACTAAAATCTCCTATGAAAGGAAAGATGCACCCACAGCAACATACACTGTCCTTCTAAGTGGAAAGCACTGTGTTTCATGGGATGTATAATCACTTAAGAAGTTCTGATGTGTAAGAACTTCACTCCTCTATTTTAGCAGCAATTCTCCATCAGTGTAACGGTGCCAGTAACTTTTGTGAGACTCCAACATGCTGTCTGTTCTCTTGCTCACTCCTACTCTTCACTTCTACTCTACATTATGCTGTCCCAAGGCGACTCTTCTGTAATGCCCATTTCTGCTGATCTTAAAACAATTCTCCTCATTAGGGCAGCACTCTTTATGGAGCTCAAACATCTTAGCTATTATGGTTGCTCTTTAGAAAAAGCATGTGACTTGTTTCATGGCTCGATTCATTTAACACAGCGAATTAAATAAAATAGTCAATATTGACGATAGACAATGATTATGGTTTTGCATGAACACAGTGAAAGTTTACTTGCACTGATGTTTTTACATGCCAGGTGCCAAGATGTTCTTGGAAAAGCATGCTTTCTCTGAGTGATTTAATTTGAAGTAAACAACAATATTAACTTCCTTGGTTAATATGCAACCTTCAATAGAGGCACCTAGTGGTACGCCCGAAATAATGTTTTAAAATTGGGTTCGGAAATATTAATAGTGCAAAGCAATTGCTGAAGAGTACAATGCAATGAAAACAGAATGTTTTGGATGGAACTGTTTCTTGCCCATTATTTGGTAAATTAGTTTACTGAGAAGTAAAGAAAAACACTTAAATACATTAGCTGAAATTTCCGAGCTTTGGAGTTTATATTAACTATGTAGTTTCTTAGTTTTGCTTCTAACAAAAGCAAAACTGATTTGTCAATGAATCTGATTATATTGAGTTAGGGGGACTCAATAGCACTAAAAAAAATGGGCAGATATTTATGTGTCTAGATTTAGCTGTGCAACTTCAAAAACACTGACCTAGTTTCTGAAGACAGTTTTAAGGCATATTATCTCAGTACATATTTCTACTGTGCTGTTTGGGCAGATTAAGATGAAATAAACAATAATAATTTTAAAAGCTGCTCTCTGTCCTCCAGGTTCCAATTTTCTTAGTATTTAAAAAATAATATTCAAGTCAGTTTATAAAGCAATCAAGACTGACAAGTATTTCTTTTTCTTTGTTGCACTTGGGTCTACTGAATTTTGCTGGTATGGTGTTCTCTCATTTTAACCTTTCTTTTTTGATCTAATAGTGAAGTAATATTTTTTCAATTTTCAATTGTCTCAGTTGCTGTTAGTGTGAAAGCATTTTATGACAGCTGTACTAGATCAAACAGAAGGAAAAATGGATTATTTAATCATGTTTCAGCACAGTATATCTTTCTAGCTGCAAGCAATAAGGACTAGGGAACACCATATGAAAATTGAGTAGCATCTTTCTGAATTGGATGTGTTTACATTTGTATAGTCCTTTAAATCTTTAAGCAACATAGAAGTACAGAATTATCTTAGGAGGGACTGAGCTTTATGTAATGTTAGAGCCTCTTTTTCCCAGTTACTGAAAACATGCAATATTCATTAAAATCCTGTCATTTGAATATATACGAACTTGCATCCATGAAAACTGTTAGTATAAAGCTATTAAAAATTTTTGGGTGGAATAATATGGTGCCTACTATTGAAAGTGTCACTTTTCTGCCTTGTCATCCATTGTATTCTATACAAGTGCAAAAAAAAGTGAGCCTGATTTGTTCTCCTTTGTAGAGCCAGGCCGAGGCCCACTACAAAGGAAGTAAACATGCCAAGAAGGTCAAAGCACTAGAGGCAACGAAAAACAAACCCAAAGCTGGTTCTTCCAAGGACAGCGCAAAGGTTAACACGGGCTGCTCCACCACGCCAGGCACAGCCAGCATCTCTGACAAATCAGGTCAATGGAAACTTTTTGTTCTATGCATCCTTCACTTTCTCCCCTTTTCGTGTTTGTATGAGAGGATTTGGTTGCATGATAGTGATCCATAACTTGTCGTTTCTAAACTATTTACTATGCTTTCTTGTACAGAGTGAATTTGTTTTGATACTCTCAAATTGCATTGTCGTGTCTGTGAAACAGCTGGTGCCCCTGGATGCTAAAGTGTATTTTTTTAAAACCTGTGACTTTTACTATTAAAAAGCATGGATGTTCTTATGGCAGCGGTGGATGGATGTAGGTGAAGGGTGAATTCTGAGAATATATATTTAGCTGAAGCACAATAAATTATTCCTTTCTGAGTAAGACAGTGTTGCTCTAATAGGAAAACACACCTACCGAAATGTGAAGCCCCATGGCCTGGGTATTTCCTGACCTTCATAGCTCATTAGTGCTTCAACATCACTTCTTTTTATTTCTTTTTTTTTTTTTTTTTTTTTTTTTACCCTCCAGATGAGTAATCTAAGGAAGATCAGCAACACTAATAGCAGTGGAATTGCTTGAGTTTCTGCTCTGTCAGTGTTGTGTTACTGAATGAAACAGGAGACTTTCATGAACTCACTGACAGTGTTATTCAGGAGAAGGCACCTATGGTGGATTACCCAACTGGCAGCCCAGTAGACTACTGCTGATAAATTTGCTTGTGCCTAGGGAGCCATTTATTGTCCTCTTCAATGGAGCTGATCTTGACTCAGGTGCCATGAAGTGAATAACAGTTCTTTGACATGTGCATGAAAAAAATAAAATAAAAAAACCACAAACAAACAAAAAACCACAAAAAAACTCCAACAAACCAAAAAACAACAACAACAAAAAATCCAACTAAAAAAAAAAATCAGTGATATTTGTCATCCTGATGTTTTTACAGGAGCTGAAAAACTATCTGTGGGTTCTTAACAGTGACGGTAGATGCCAAATTTTGGGTTGATTTACCTAGAAAATTACATTTTAATTTTGAGAGAGATGAGCTAAGTCCAAGTGGCATCTTCAGGTAAACAAGACATGCTGCTATAGAACAGAAACAATTTGCCATTGATCTAAGTATAAGGTGTACTGTTGAGCAGAAAGAGATTAAAAATATTTGATAAATATTTTACTTTCTGAAATATTGAAAATATCTTTAAGATAGCTTACTGCTCCAGGTGTACATGATGAGAACTCAGACAATTGCCAAAGTAAAATATAAGTTAAATAAAGTTAAGACTTTAGAGGATTTAACATGTTAATAATTCATTTGTGGTAAAAGTATTTTATAATGCTCTCCCTCTCCAATGCCAGACATTGAAGTCCAGATAGTAAAAGTTTCATCGTCTTTTTAAAACTCCATCTTTCTGTTTCAGAAACCATCTGGAGCTGTTTTATGTTTCCTTTGCCAGACTATGAGGTCTGAATTGCATTAATTCTTTTCTTTCTTCTGCAATGTATCTGAAATCTACATTCAGTTTTTGATAAAATAATACAACCAGTCAAAAGGGAAACCTTCTCTTGATATTTTTTTTTTAATTGCCCTGTTTTGACAATGTGTTGTTGTACTATTAATTGCTCTTGTGTGAATTAGACAGATTGCCATCTGTGTTGTTTGGATTACACCACTGCAACTGTTTCTACATTAAAAATAATTCCCAGCGGCAATTTAGTTAAACACTTTCTTCCCAACAGGAAAGCAGTGTGATTCTCTGTGAAGAGCAGGCTCCTCACAGCCTCTTACTGCTGTACTTACTGAGGATGGGATGTTTGGGAGGAAAAAACCTGAACTTGGACAAATTTTCTGTGTTTGTAGGGAAAGCTGGTCTCAGAGGTAGGGAACAACTTGAAGACTGGGGGTTTTACCAGACTAGGAACAAACCATAGTTTTGCTCACCTACAGTTTCTCTTACAGATGCTATTGCCCATCTATTCTTTGACATGTATTTATCTGTTAACATAATCCTTATTGCAACTGAAGCAGTCACTAAGTTGCCATTGGGTAGTGTTTTGGGCTTTTAGGGGTTTTTTGGGGGGTGTTTTGTTTTATTCTGTTTGGTGGTTTTGGGGGAGTTTTTTTGGTTGGTTGTTTTTTGGGTTTTTTTTTGCTTGAGAGCAAAAGATTAACATACGCCATTTTTTTTCTGAATTGTTTGACACAGCTTTTATTTTCTGAGAAATGCACTAGTACTAGATATTAACTCTTTAGGATATTTTCATTTTCCTTAGAATATCTTTAATACTATGAATTTCTGTTCATATGTGCATCTGTGTTATTTATCCTGATTTTCAGAGGAAATGGCCACATAATCTA
The DNA here is from genome assembly GCA_009812075.1 of Sialia sialis. Lineage (NCBI taxonomy): Eukaryota > Metazoa > Chordata > Aves > Passeriformes > Turdidae > Sialia > Sialia sialis. Next base: position 9,806,223 of record VRYO01002782.1, read on the forward strand.
TTCTTATCTTTGTTATTTTCTGGCTGTGTCTTCACAATTTTGACTCCATTGCCTAGTGTTCAAAAACAAAACAAACAAAAGAGAGGTACAGATTTTAATCCTGTAAATCCTATAAATAAATCCTATAAATCCTTTAAGTTTGATAAAATTTCCACTTAGGTACAAGTCCTAACTTATAGACTATCCTGAAAGATGCTGCCACGTGAGCTCTGTTTTGCTTGACCTGCTGACTGACCAGAGACTCTGCCTTCAGGATGGGACAGCTGAAAGTGTGTATGTGTGCTGTAGGTCTGAAAAAATTGCTTTAGAAGTACATAAGCTAAATAAAATCATGGAAGAGAATTAAATTCCACCACTTGGGAAGCTGCTTTTTAGCCACTGTACTTTGTAGAGTTCCTGAGAAATGTTCCTCAAGCAGTAAATAATTTCTGGTGTTCTTTTCTAGTGTAAGGAAAAGTAGAAAGAGAACAGAGAAGAAACAGAGAAGACAATTACAAGTTCTTGTAATAGTTTTTTATTTGTGTGCTTCCATGGGTATTAGTGCAGAAGAGGTGGGGAGCATAACAGTAAAGTGATAATCTGCAATTATTCTCTTACGTAGGTCTGCTAATAAAGGGGCACAACAGGCATGAGCAGCACCCTTTCTGATGTGCTGTCATTTTGAATGAGATAATGATGAAAGATTTGGAGCTCTCCAGACAGAACGGTTGTTAAATATTGAACTAAAATGTCAGGTTAAATTTGCTACAGAGCCATGCATTCTTTGAGTCAGACATAGCATGAAGTCCAAAACACTTATGTGTCAGAAGTCACCACTATAGTACTAAAAGGAAAAATCATTTCACTATTAGCTCAGCTAGTGATGAATCTATCAAAGGCAAAATACAAATTAATCCAGTCCTTATTTTCCAAAATGTATGATGCAGTGCTGTCTCTACAGCTGCTCCTTTCAGCTTGACAAATGTGGCTGCTGGTAAAGTTAATCTTTAAGGTTTTTTGGGATATGTCCAGAAGAACATGGGCCCCTGTAGATAAAAGTGCCCTCAGCCAAAGAGAAAGGTGTGACTGTGGTCTGGGCATGACAACGCCCACGTTGTGAGAGAGAGTTCTTCCCTGCTATTGCTAATAATACAGTGTGACTTGGAAATGGCATTTGTAAATTGATCATCAGCAAACGTATAATGATAAAGCCATAGTGCAGGAATATCCACCCTAAATAGATATCAATGGGTTTAACTGAACAAGTTTGCACTCTAACTTTGTTAGGCTACTGTATGATCTCATTGGCTGTTCAGAAAATACTTAATTGGTACTTATAAATACAACCACCCTACCCCATTCACTCTGCAGACAGGAAAAAATCACCACAGGTTATGTGACAAGGTTGTTGCTCTCCTACAATAGCGGGGCCATCTCTGCTTGTCCTGATAGGTATTTGCAGACTGGAGGTGGCCATAGGGGATGTGTCCGTAACCTGTCTCCCACACAGTTTCTCAAACCACACAGGAAAAGTCCAGTACTGGCTGTATAACAGTTTTACATGCTAGAAAATCACTGCTGTGACCCTGCAGCTTTTTCATAGCTGCTTTGAGATGTGGTTACAGAAAAGCTGTGTTAATAGCACTGGGAGCTGCTCTTTCTGTGGATGCCAGGTGCTCACCAGAGCCTTTCTACCTCTCCCACCCTCAGCTGGGCAGGGGAGAGAAAATATAGCAAAAAGCTTGTGAGTCAAGTTCAAACATAAGGGAAACTTCTGACAGCTTCACACAGAAGTCATCTCTGCAGCCCTCCCACCACCAAAACTTAACTATGCACACTCAGGTAGTGGCAAAGATTCCCTTCCCTCACAGTGGAAGCCCAGGGTTTTCAGGATGGCTACACAGAAGGAAATGTATATGGATGGCGTTGCTTTGGGGAAGGGCAAGGGCAATTACCAGCACACATCACAACTTAGAATATTTGAAGTGTGGTTTAAATATAGCTCTAAGAATGCAATAGAAGATGGTGTCTGTCACCCCAGGTCAGCATAGTCTAGATGCTTACAGTGATGAATCCTTCAGGAATGCATGTGATAATGACTGGATTGAAATGTCACTGTTTACTTATCCAGCAAAGAGGAATTCTTTGATCTTACTTCTAAATCAATATAAATAGTTCAAAATGAAGCACACAAATAATGTGGTATCAACTTCTTTGCATTTTGCTTTGATATGAAAATTGGAAAGTAAATGCAACTGTTTTAAACTACTCAAGAGTCAAAATAATATTTCAGATTATACAAGATAATATTTTTTTGGCCTTTGATCATTTGCTGTATGCTCTATTGGCTTCATGCCCATTTGTGAAATGATAGGTATGGGCATTTCAGGTTCAGCCTTCATTGCAGTAAGAGCAGAAGACTCTGCTATTTGGGAATTAGTAGGCAGAGATAAACCTTTGCATGCTCTATGAAACCCCATTTTGTTCAGATGGTGCAGGAACAGAGAACGTTACACTCCTAACTAGGCCAAGCTCTAGAACCCGTTTTAAACCCTGACCCTTTGTACTAAAGCTTTGTTCTGGGGCCCTGTCTCAGGACAGCTGCACAGGTGATGCTCAGGGTCACAGTGATAATGTTCGAGCATATGAGCAGTCCTGGGCTGATCTGCTGTGTGTGGCAAGAATGGTGGGAAAAGGGCTGTGCTGCAAATTTTTTTGCCAGTTTCTTGATCCTAAGTGTAAGAGTTATTCCAGTTGTTACAGCTGCATAACTCAAAATAGCTGGAGGTTATTCTGAGGAACATTGTCATGTCAGAGTGTGGCACAGTGTCTGACACTGAGTGAACTGGATCACATTTGGAAAATAACGTGGACCTGTCCATGGGCCGAATAAATTAGTTTATGTAGACAGGGTGATTAGTTGTCCCATTAGATGGGATTGGCAACTCCAAGCTTTATCAGACTTAGAAAAGTTAACCTTGTGGTCTTGTCTGCAGGTTTTAGTTCATCAAGGGATGTCTGTGGATGCTTTCACAACAAAACTGAGTGTTTTTTCCTTTTATTCCTAAAGTGGCATGCAACATGTTGAATGAAATTTACTCAGGAAATTTTTGGTTGGATTTGTCCAGTGTCCCTATTGCCAGTGCTGTGCATTCATCAACTACCAGTGATGTGAAATGTCCCAGTGGAGGGCTCAGTTTGTATTTCACAAGTCCACCATCAGCACACTGCCTTACTCATCTTGCTCTCATTGCTTATTTTAAAATTTTTTTGCCAGTGCTTAAATTTGAAACTTTTATATATGCAACTCCTTACTTGACTAATGCAAAAAATGATACCAGATCTTTTAGCAAAATCCCTTTTCCCCTTAACATTTATTTCCATTTATCACCTTGTTTTCTAATGGAATGGCTTGTTTACATAGCTCATATAAACAGTTTATTATATGATCCTTCAGAAGTAGCTAGGAGCCAGGGACATACGACCTACCCAGCTGAACTGTGGTGTGTCTGTTCTGGAAAATTCAATGTTATTTGTCACAGAGATACCATTATAAAAATCTCAAAGCTACAGTGTTTGTAATCATTCTTCAATCTTAACATTTTGTGTAATGTACCAAAGTCGTCTAGACCTCCAAATGGGTTGTGACAAAGTTGAATTTTGAGGGAGGGGCAGGGATAGGGAGAGGTTCTAAGAGAGGAAGAAGAAGAGGAGATGTGTTTGGCTTGGTGTCCCCCAGAGTGTCACTGTGCCCTGTTTAGAGGTTCTGCCTCATGCCCTTCAAAGATGCTTGTGCTTGTCTGGCCTCCTTCAAAAGCTACTGATGAGCCTCATCAGTTCTTCATGTTTATGATGACATAAAGAATTCTGCTGAAGCTATACTCTATAAAATAACCATGCATCTGCGTTTATGTGGATTCAGATGGTGCCTGCTAAGCACATGCATATTTCTGTTAGATAAAGATATTAGTTTATGGTCAGCTAAGTAGTAAATTCAATCTGATTCAGCCACCAAGGAGAGTCATTTCAAGGGCATTTTCCCATTACATCCTCTGAGGACAGTAAGATTTGTTCCTTTTTGATTCAGTGTTTCACAGCCATATGAAGATCCTTCTATATTGCCGCCTGTTGGAACTCTACCCCCAAAACAGAGGTAATGGCACAATATAGAATTTTCTGCTTGACCACAGTGCTTTTACAATAATAAATATATGATTAATAAATGCACATAATTTAATCACTCTTGAAAGTACTATATTTGTACTTATATCCATGGCACATGCAATGCCTGTATTTGATTTAATAGTAAATAGCTTCTGGGCATTTTCTGGCAGGAAATTTCAGCAGCTCTTTCAGGAAGTTGTTGTTTGGTTTGTGCTCTTAGGATGAAAGGTGAGCCAAAAGAAAAATTAGCAAGTCAAAGTCTGTTAACAGGAAATCATTATAATAGATTGGGATCTTTAAACACTTTCTTCCTGACAGCCTTACTGTTCATACTTTTCAAAAGGGGATATTCAACATTTTGCTATTGATAAGCTCCTGGCAGCTCCTGGAGGTCTTTGGTCTGTCTATAATGCTAGCACATTTCAAATTCTGCACCTCTACTGAAAACTGATTATAGGTGCCATTAACTGAGAAACAAGCTGACACATGTACATTGATGAGCTGTTGCAATTCTTGTTCTAACTGGAAAAGGCCAAACTTTTCTCTTTCCAGTTATAGCAATCATGTGAAACCAGGATTTTCTTTTGAAGGAATGGTAAGGTTTTGCTTTTCGTGTAGTAAAATAAGCATATGATTGCTATCAAAAATATATTGTAAGTTAAAATAAGACTATTTTGAGTATTCTGCTCTGTGCCTGAGTACTCATGTCCTGTATCAGTAAAACTGTCTATGTCTAGTAGAGATACTCCAGTTCTAAAAACATGAATTTCATAGCTTTTTTTTACTAGCATTCTTAAAATGATACAGAGCTGTTCTTTCTTTGAGAAGTAGAGGCAGGCATTTGGCCCATCAAAATTGACTCTACTAGTGCTGCTGGATGATGGCAGCAGGGCCAGGGATGCTATCATCTACTGGAGTTTTTTTAGCTGGATGTAGGTAGTCATTTAAAGAATCCTTTCATATAAATTGAATCCTTCAGCACCTCTTTTGTACTGTGAAATCAGGCATCTATTGTTCTTGTTTGTTCTGTTAATGATTGAATATAGAATTACCTATTGAATATCACAAGAGGATTTTTTTTTGTAGGATGATGATGATAATAGAATGATAGTGAGTATGAAATAATATAACTTACTAAAAAGACACCTGGTGGTTCCATTGGGTTTTTTAACAACCGTGGGAGAAATAATTTCAATTTTATTTAATTTTATTTAATACTTTCACAAACTTATTTCACTGGTATCAGAAAATAAATAACAGGATTCTGATGATTATTCATACAATTGGTAACTGAATAGGTTTTTTTCTGTGTTCAGTTGTATGAAGTTAAAGGCTGAGTTGAAGCTGTAAAATTTAAGTTTTCTCCTTTTCTCTTGAGTCCTTGAATGAATTTAGTGTCCAAATAGAAAAGAATGGTTAAGGACCAGTGCTGCTTCAACAGTGAAGGGTGAAATTTCCTATAGTAGAAAAATTATTTATGCAAACATTAGGTTACTCATTATTTCCTTATTACTTGTGATAAGAGAGTGAAAATATTTCAGTGTTGGTTAGACAAGTTATATCTGAAATGCAATTTATTTGTCAAATCTTGAGGGCATGACTGAATACTCACAGAGCTCAGGCAAATCTGCTAGAGAAGTGGGTGAGAATGCACAATTGTAAATGTCATTTAACTGAAATGAAGACAAGTGTTTCATAGCTGACTTTAACTGCAGTTCTGCCTGGGCAAGAACCAAGAGAGTAGTTCAGACACAGGCCCACAAGAATTTACCTGCAAAGTGTGTCAGTTCTCCTTGATTCTTTTATTTAGATGCCCATAAATTTCATACTAAGTTCCAAAGTGCTTCAGCATCTGAGCATAGATTTTTAAGATTTTTGTTTTGCACAAGCAGCAAGTGAAATATGTTTATAGTAATATATTTCTGACTCATAAATGGTGGAGCCAATGTTATATTTACAGCTGAGATGATGAACTGAGACTAAGCAGAAGTGAAGGCTTTCTGGGCAAAATATTGTATGTTTGTTATAATCTTTGAAAATTATTTTTCTAAGCATTCCTGCATTATTAAAAAGTTTAAAAGACAGTACAATACTATAGGAAGTTTTCATTCCAGGACATCAGAAATACATGTACCAGAATTTGCAATGGGAGTATAAAATATTTTGAAAAAAATTGATGTCTGATGTCAGAAAAACAGAAGTTTATAGCTAGCAAAAATGGTTTGCTTTCACCCAGAGGAGAGTCATATTTTGCAATGGCAAATCTTATACTGTATTTCAAGCTTTGCTCACACCGTATTAAAGTTTTCCAACTCACAAATTTTCCTATTCCGGCCCAAATAGACTGGCATAGCTCAGAAAAGAGGAAAATAAATTTGTCTGGCTATAAAGCAGCAGGACTCGGGAAGACTGAGTTTTCGGATGATCTCACTTTACGAATACTCTTTAAATTAGCATTCACACTTGCTGTTTTTTAGATCCACTTTGTTTGCAGTTGCAAGCACTGTAGTGCTACTGATATTGCTGAGTTTTATGAACAAACCTCTAGCAATAGTTCTCCCAACCTTTCAACATGTCACTGAGAAATTAGATACTGGCATTGCACATTAGGAAATTGCTCTGTGTTGGTGTTTGTAGACAAGTTGATTTTCTCCAGAAGCGGTATGCTGCATTTGCTATAGTTACTTGTTCACCCTATTAGGTCTAAAACCTAGAGCAGGAAGAAGCTGGAAATTGTGATAATCTTTTTTTCAAATTAGGAAAAGAGAAGTCTGATACAACGTGCATTCTGTAAAACATAATTAAAGATCAGCAGGTGACATGGAGACACAATGCAAATGGCTTTAAATGAGTGTTCAAAGTTTGTTTTCTCCAGACATATTACATACACTCCTGCATTTTGGCTAACAGTGCAAAATCAACCCTTCTTATTCCTCAAGGTTTTGCACTGAGAAATTGCATTGTGTTGAAGTATTAAATAAGATGCTTCTGCAATGTGAATGTCCATTGTTAATACATAACAATTTTGCAGTTATTTTGCTATGTTTTATATTTATGTGCCAATGTATCTTCTTTTCTTCCCCTGCTGGTGAGTGCATACAGATTTTTCTTGATCTTGTCTTGTAAAACAGACACTAGACAGCCAAGCTAAATCAATTCCCTAAGAATCTCCAGATGTGTTAAGTAATTGATTAAAAATCCTAGGCACTACAGCAGGATCACCTCTGACAACCCAGTAATTGAAGCAGCAGGAGCTTTCAGTTCAGGAAGTGTACAAATAGGTACAGGAATAGATTTTGCAGGGCAAGGTTTTACACTTGCAGAACTACATGTACTTTTGAATATTTTCTAATTCTCATCAGTCCACTTTCATAAAAATTAAACCCAACCAAAAATGCAAAAGCTAATGTTTTTTAATATTACATCTTTATTCTGATCAGCAAAAATATTTCCATACTCTGAAGAAAATGCAGGTTCCCTTATAAGAGCCTTTGGTATGCCAAATCAGAAATAAAATATTTGAGAAATTGTCAGCATCACTGCTGTAACATAGCCATGCAAACGACACTTCTGAAGTGAAAAGATACTTGGGTTCATCCTGTTGGAGGGTAGTGATGCAGTTAATCAAATAATCATTCTAGCTACCAAGTTCACCTAATATTGCACAGCCATCCAGACATTTACTGATGTAGCTTCAGTATCGTGAGAAAATGTGTTGCAGCTTATTTGAGGGCACATTTGTGTTTGAGAGGAAAAGCTTTATATTTGTAGCTTCCATTTTTTCACCCTTCTTGGTACAGAGAGAAAAATTTATTCTCTTCAGAATGTGTCAAACAGATTAATTTGATTATATAAAATGTAGCTCTTTTTCATACAGGCCTGAAGTACAAGAAAAAGCATTTTATAAAACTAAAAGTAACCAAAGGGTTAATAGCTACACTGTGCTGTCTGATTTGCATGTAGGTTTGCAGTGGAATTTTTCTAGAACAGAGCCCTACGGGTTTTTCAGCCTCATTTCTCAGTAGACTGCACAACTGGTGAGAAAGTAGGTATTTTGTCTGACAGCCATTAGAGTCTCATTATTCAGCAAATGTGCAGATAGAACAAAAAATATTTTGAAATACCTTGTACAAGTTTGCTGCCTCCATTTTAATGAGTGTGAAGAAATAATGTAATGCTCTTTGTTGTTTGTTTTGTTGAGGGATTTTGTGAGTGGTGCTGAGATACAGGACAGGATCCTTATAAATCTGTAAAGATTGTGACCACTAGTAATGTAATTGCTGTCCTGCTATTGTCTTTATGGTATATATTACTCAAAGTATTCATCTTTTCCATCATAAGAAGAACAGCTAATTGTGTGTATGTGCACTTTATTCCTCTATAGCACTGTGAACTACAAGTAAATGCTTTCTGTGAAGAATGGTGTTTTGAAACTTGCTTTTCTTACTGGTGCTATTGTCTGCCTTTCTGTTTAGTGACTTTTCTGATAATACACTGAAAGAAGCCCTTTTTTATCCTGGTAATTCATTCACTGATGATCTCCTCCCTTTAAATCTTACTTCAGGTCAAGGAGATGCACAGCAACTCTTGTTTCCACTATAATTACAGTAATTTCACACTCATAAG
>VRYO01002782.1:9817147-9832162 GCA_009812075.1 Sialia sialis
ACTACTGGGGTAGGCTGGATTCTTCAATGGAAAAGCTGTGACTTATAATCGTGAAATTATTGTACTTTTGATTTTAGTTACCATAGGAAATGACATAGTTAGAAATCAGTTGAAAATGTTCAGGATCACCAAGCAGTCGTTTTTTAAAAAGTTTGTTCTTTCTAATGTGTACCAAAGCATCACTCCGACTCAAAAAGTAAAAATAAGCTGTTAATGGGTAGGACCTATTGTCTATGCCTCAGCAGCTGTAGTAAGAGTGGCATGACCTGCAAAGGTCAGTGAGCCACTTAAGCTGTACAAGTGAAGCAGTGTAACCTGTAGGTTTGAACCTGTGAGGTGCTGCTCTGCAGTGTCCTGACTTTGGTACTTGAAATGAGGCAGTACTGATCAGATAAATAAGTCTTGGATTTTAATATGGCGCTGACACAAGCATGAGTCAAACAAGCAGAAATATGTGAAAGCAACTTCAAAGCAGAATTAAAACAATGTAATGGGTGAGAAAAGTATTGATATTAACAATCCCAAAGCAATACTTAATTAGCCCGCTTTAGTTATTTTCCCTGGGCTCTACTTCAAAATAAATTCAGGCTTCACTAAGAATCTGAATCATCAATTTACTTTTCTGGAATTTAAGGGAGGAATTTAAGACACATGAAATATGGCTTTTCTGTATGGAAAAAGAACATAGGGAAACAGTAAAAATTAGATTTTAAATTACCTTCTTGCACATGAATTTTGGTGTGAGCATTTCAACCTGACCCTGAGGCAGATTGAATCACAGCTACTGCCTTCATGCAGTAAGCTGGTACTGCCCTGGTCTCATGCTTCCAGCTGTGCTCTGCTAAGCTGTGCAGCAGGAGCTGGTGTGCTCATGGTCCGGGCAGGATGGACTCAACCCTGCACTTGTTTGGGCTCCACCTGGCTCTATTGTTCTCAACCCAGGTGGAGATCAGAGTAAATCTGAGCCTATTCTCAGTAGTACCTTCAGAAATAGCAAGAGGACTGCAATCCTACAGCTGCATCTACAGTTCACATGTATTTTATAAGGTGATGATAGTGTGGAAGTATGGATATGAGTGCAGCCATTAAATTATGTTTTTTGATTTCTGCATGCAAATATTATTTGTTAGCTCTGTGCTATAAGTATAAATAAATCATCTTTGTGCTTTGTATATACATGCAATTTGCATTTCCTCTGCTTTGCACTGTTGAATAGTTGGCATATCTGTCTCAAACATAAAACTGTAAGTAATGGTGTTTTGAATTCTGTGGATTGAAACAATAAGCTGTTATCAAAAGCCCATTTGGAAAAGTGCAATTTTCTGATTTTAGAAGCCAGGAAAATGCAGTTCTGGCCCCACTGCAGTGACAAATACGCACTTAGCTCCGTGTCCTTTCTGTGGGAGTTAAACTGTATAATAACCTTACAATTATGATCTTTGAAGATGTTCTGCATTAAACATTTAGAATGGTGGAAGGAAACATTAATTCATAGAGGGGCGTATGTCCCTCCTTATACATCTCCATCGATGAAGAGAGCTTATTTGTGTCAGGAAGCTTTCCAAATGATGGAATTACTGTGTGAACTGAGGTTCTTTCCAAAAGCTGTGATACTGGCAGAATTGAGCCCAGCTGCATGCTGGTAACTTCTGTCTAGTTTTGTAGAAGTTTTCTTGTTAGTGTGTTATGTGTTTTATACTCTAGAATTGTTGGAATATGAATAGTGAGAAGACTGTAAATCTGGGGAGTATTATAAAAACCAACATACTACATCAACTGTTGGCTAGCTAATTGAGAAGTGGGAAATGAAATCTGTAATTTTTTTCATCATCTGTTATATTCAGTGTTGGAAAACCATCATGGGGTGGTAATTGGTGGCCCATGTAAAAGAGATCTTCCATATCTTGGGATCTTTCTCCACAGACACTTGATGGCAAAACAAATAAAGTCTGCTCCCTCTTGTTGTGATTTGTGAGATCAGTGCAGGCAGGAGCTGTGGGCAGGAGGGTAAGCACGGTGCTTGTTGCAGAGCTGATGATTTTTATCTCCAGGAGGTGTTTCAAAAGCACCAAATTTTTATGCTTGCATTAAAAAAAAAAAAATACATGGGGAACAACATAAAAAAAACCCCAAAGCCAAACTAGTAGTGTAATTGGTATATGTTAATGTACAATTCTGTAGGTGAATTTTTCCCTTAAGGCCTGACATGCAAAATACTGTGGAACCTTCCTTTATTCCACTCTGATTCACATATATGCTGGTGTTGTGCCTTTTGCAGTTTGGAATAACATTGCATAGAGCAAAACAACAACAACAATTCTATTTTTCAGCAATGTAAATTCACAAATGACAGCTATTCAGTGTATTTCATTTGTAGATGTTAGCACCTCTGAGAATTTTCCATATTGAAAACTCTTTAATTTAGAATGTTAACAAAAGCTATTTATTGAAACTGTATTTTATGAAGATTCGTAAGTCATATAATGTATTCTAGATTTTTGTAGATGTGACTTATTACTATGCAGACTTTAAAATTAAATAGCCTGTGAAGTACAATATAACATCAGTTTCTTTTGTCACACTTTGTCAATCAAAATACCTTCAGAGTCTGGTTTTAATGTTAATTTGGTCATAACAGTAGTCTTTGTACTTGATTATTTTCAATGTTTAATACAGTTTATATTTTGTAATTTCCAAGTATTTTTATTGTTATTTTTAAAAAATCATAGTTCCTTTATTAGAATTTTCTTTCTCCTGGTTTATAACAATCTAAACTTGATGTACTGCAATGCACTTCTGGGAGATGTGCCAACAACTGTGGGGGTTTAGTTTCAGAATGGCTATTCATAGTTCATACATGCTTTCAAGTGTTTGAGTGGGTACAATCCTGTTTTCAGAGCTCTTGGTAGCATAGTCTTGACCTGATACACAAAGGCATGTTAAGACAGAGTCTGGTAGCTGTAAACATAAAGTGCAAGGGTCCATGTTAAAAAATAAATGCTCAAAATAGAGCCTAGTTTTTCAAGTCAGTTCAACCCAACTTCAAGTGGGTTCAACCCTAACTAAGTGGGTTTCAAATGGGGAGGTTGCTCTTAAGTAGATATTGTACTTGGTTAGAAATCTGATTCCAGTTGTTCAGTGACACTTAGTCATTTCTCATGTCTGTTTTGTCGGGGATGCTCACACCAGCCCTGCCCTCCTCCCATCCCATGTCTATTTTGGACAGAGCTTGTTTTACTGCTGGCAGCTGATATGGCTTGTGGTCACAAAGCCTGCAGTTGAACAGCTTCAAATGCAGTGAGCCCTTGAGGGGCAGCATGTAAGCAGGGAGCATTTGAATACTGGCTCTGGCACAAAGTTCCTCTGTAGGCACAGCTGGGACATTTTATCTCTTGCTCTGTGATCACCATCTGCAAAGTGAAGAAATACCTGCCTGCCTGTCTCGTAGGAGCACAGATGATTGACTCATGTTTGTGAAGTGATAAAGGAATGCACACAATGCATCTGATCCGCAGATATATGAGGAGTTGTTAATGACAAACCATAAAAATATTAGCAACTGTGTTCATGTGTAGTACCATAAATCCTGGAACTAAAATGAAGGATGTGTCAGGATGGTGCTGGTGCCTCTCTGTGTCCTCCCAGTGACTTCAAGAAACTTGAGCTCTTCCAAAGGCAAGCATACTGCTTTTGAGAAATATTTTTTTAATTCCCAATGCAAAATCTTGCTTGTTTCTGAGTGCTGTCCAGTCCTTAACCCTGGCTTCCTTTGGGATTGCTTGGGCTCCTGGTCCATGCAACTGGCTTTGCCTGCAGCAAAACAGCAACAACAGCCAGCATGAATTTGGTGAACTCATTGATAGTCACTGGTAACTTTAAAAACAGGAAAATCACCTGTTTTGTCAAATTATACACATTTCATGGAAGGACTTTTAACAAGATTTCAAGGAAAATTAGATAAATTAGCCCCCTGTTGTGTTATGTTTACTAAACCCACAGGACTATTACTGTAGGCTTTTTGTATGTGTGGCATAAACAACAACATATGTATTTTATTTCTTTCAGAAGAAAAAGGGAAAGAAAAACCCAACAGTGCACGTCAGCAGTCCAATACAGAAGCAGATCCTTTTCTTCCCAAACCTGGAGTTGCATCTGCAGCACCTGCCTCATCCTCCAAGAGCACGAATGGAGCTGCTAACACAGTTACTGAGTCAGAAGAGGAAAAAGCCAAAAAACTACTTTACTGTTCATTATGCAAAGTGGCTGTGAATTCCCTTTCACAACTGGAAGCCCACAATACAGGTGAGTATCCATATGGTACAAGTCAGTTGTGTTTTAATGTTTTTAAAATTCAATGTAACAAGACGGTAGCCACACTTGACTGAAGCATCTTTTAGTTAAAACTTACAATAGCAAGTTACAAAACTTATCCTGTAAATGGCAGCTTCCTGTGTGTTCTTTGATATTCTATTAAAGCACTCTCATTTTTTTTAACTTTCTTATGCTCTCTAAATTTTTAGTTGACAAAATCCCTACAGTTCATGTTAACTAATCAGATCCCTTCATACCTTCCCACTGAGGATCACGGTATGATCATAGTGATTTCTATAACACTTAAGGTTTCTAAAATGTCACTGTTCTCTCTCTTTCATATTTTGTCTCACTGTCATTGGTATCTGTTATTTTGCTGATAAAACTTACAGTAATTTATTTGTTATTTGATATTTGATTTTCTTTATAATTTTAGGGTGGGCTCATTAGGTTTCCCAGATGTCCTAGAATCTTCTGGTTATTGAAGATTAGATGTGTGTCTTTTTTAGGGCCACAAGCAGCAATCCCTAGTGTGCTCTCTCTGTGTATGGTGTGCTGGTGATGTAAAGCTTGTTAACAAGCCATTGAAGCTGGTTTTACAGCTGTAATCCATTCCTGAAATGGGCAAAGCAGCTATTTCTTCCAAATCAGAGGATATTTATTGAAGTATTTTTGTTCCTAGGCAGGTTTTGAGGGATTGCTGTGGTTCCTGTCCCAGTGTTGGCTAATATCCTTATCTGCGATTCCCTGGCTCTGTGGAATCTGGCAAAAGAAAAAGCACCAAACACTTTGGCCATCCAGACACACGTCATCCCCAAACAGTGAGGTCCAGCATGCCTGCTGTTCCCTTTTTTGCAAAAGCCTTCTGGCTTGCCTTTAGATCAAGGATGCAGGAGCTACACTGACGAAACAAGAGGAATTATTAGTCCCAGTCTGTGGTGACTTTAACCATTCTGTCTTGAAGATAAATGTCACAAAGCCCCAAGGCTGAGGGAATGTTTTGTGCTGCTGATCATGAACTCACCTGATCATGAACTCATCTGCTTGCCCATTAGGCTCCAAGCACAAGACCATGGTGGAAGCTCGGAACGGTGCTGGTCCCATCAAGTCTTACCCTAGGCCTGGATCCCGAATGAAGGTGCAGAATGGCAATAAAGGCTCAGGACTGCAGAACAAGACGTTCCATTGTGAAATCTGTGATGTCCATGTTAATTCAGAAATTCAGCTTAAGCAGGTAACAATGCTTACACCTGGAGCTCTTGGTTGACTGAGGTTGCATTGCAATGTTGTAGCTGCAGTGTAGGGCTGTGTGAAGATGTGTTGGTGAATATTGCATGAACCTAGTATTTATCTCTCTTCCCATAACCGTTTCTAAATATTTCATCATAGGTCAAGTTCACCTAATTATTTCAATTGGGGAAAAATGAGCTTAGATAGTTGTAAAAGCAGAGATGTCAGTATCAATGAATGACATAGAAAATCTCATTTAAAAGTTTTCTGTGGTTCAGGATAGATATTTGAACCTTTTTCTCCTAACTATAAGAAATTTTGGATTGAGGTTACCTGAATTCATCTTTTGGTGCTGTTTTCAGTCTGCTGGAATAATGTTTAATGCTATGTGAGAAGAAAAACATGACTCAAATCTATTGGTTTGGGACAATCACCGGTAGGGTAATACTGTAGATATGTCTGAATTATGTAGAACAACATTATCATGAACAGTGTGGCTGTTGTGTGCCTATGGAGCTGTTCCCTGTCTGAGCCAATTAGCCCTGGGTCCAGAGCTGTGCCCATACCAATGCAGTGAGTCTGATCCCCAAATGGGAATCTCTGACTGGATAGTGCTGTGCTGTGTGAATGTGTACTCTCATTCCCTCTTTTTTATTTAGCACTAACATAATATTAAATTGCATGTGTAGACATATCCCCGGGTACTGGTTCTTCCTTCAGTTAATATTGAATTATTTACACAACTGAACAGTATCAGCCAGATGAAAATTTACCTCTTACTTCTGAATGTCCCTATGACCTACAGCTCTGCCTGGTTTAAGGCTCCTCAAGTGGAAAAAGGAAATACTAACCAAAATATCAATAATTTGTAGAGCCTGTCTTGAATCGCAAAATATGCTGTATTTGATTAGTTTCTGATTCTCTATTTAATATGCTCCAAAATTTTATGTTTAGTTTAGCAAAGATCATCTTTACTCTCTCTAAAGAACCTACTTTATCTTACAAACAGGAGCCTAGGCATATCCTGCTGATAAATCAATTTCAAACTCAAAACTGAGAATTGTTTAAAGAGCTAATTAAATGTGAGGATATTTATTTCAGCACATTTCCAGCCGAAGGCATAAGGACAGAGTTGCAGGAAAGCCTATGAAACCTAAATATAGTCCTTACAACAAACTGCAGCGCAACCCAAGTATTTTAGCAGTAAGTATTTTTATTTCTCATCACTGTCTGTGTGAATTTGTGACCTTGGGGACTCCCACTGCACAGAGACAGGAACATGACAGACCTGATGCTTCTGCAGTCTCTCTTCCCCTGCAGGCTGAGTCTGCACAGGAATGAGACTTGAGGATAGTTATGTATTCTGTCTGCCCAGTCCAAGGCATGAAGACAGCACTGCAAGTGTTATTTACTGCTAGAAAGAAGGGAATAATCAGTGGAATGGGGAATGAACCGTGAGCCCCGTGGAAAGATATTGGCTCTGCTGGGTGAGGGCTCTTCTCTTTGAAGGCAGCCATGGGTATACTCTGTCTTTTTGCACACCTGAGATAACTCTGAGATAAGTTATGATAGATGCAGTCAGGGAAAAGGACATAGGATGCTAAGATATAAAACCACTAGTGCTCATTATCTGCATACAGCAAAACACAATGCTGTGTGGATCTATTAGTTGGTGCAGAAGAGCCATCAGGTGTTTAGGAGAATTGGCTGCCTGTATGCTCAGGCCATGTCTGTCACTGGATATCAAACCACTAGCCAATCCCTTTCACAGCCACCTGCATTCACAGGAATCCCCCAAGCTGGTCCTGCTGATCACCTGCAGCTGGAGTTCAGGCTGGCTTTGGCACAGCACAGTTTGTATGTTTATTTGCTCATGACACAGCCAGTGTTCATTAGAGAAAAGTTCTTGCCACATCTGGCACAAAAACAGTTTACAGGTTGGAAAGAGACAGATGCAAATGTGTGTGGGCAAGAGAAGGCATGTGAAAAGCCTGTAAATGCTAAAATATGGATATGTCTTTGTAATTGCTTAGAGGCAAATGAAAATGCCTTAGGCTTCCTCTAAATCTCCCCACTGGATAGGTTCTGCCCATGCTAATCTTCACTTGTATAATACATAATTTTATCATCTATTGCATGAGGAGAGACCACCAATTATAAAGGAAGAATACGAGCATTTTTGTTTCCACAATTAAGTGATTGTAGTGCAAACGATTTTCAGTGAGAGATATAGAGATGGGTGTATATATTTCTGATTAACTGTTTCACCACAAGCACCAGCAACACTTGTAGATCATAAACTGAGTCATAAATACATTTTAAAGAAAAAAATTCTTCTTGGTATCAGTCTTAAATGATATTTCTACTTTGAAAAGAGCAGACCTGCATTGGAAGGCACTAAGCTGACTGGCCTAATATGACCTTCCCATCTTGTCCACTCTGCTTTTATATAATTAATTTTTGCAAGTGGAAAATTGGACTTTTGATATTGAAATCTTAATCACGAGGGTATTTTTACTATTTCATGCACAGTTATAATTTATATAATGTTACTCACTTGCAAGTTATGCTTCCTTCTAAACATCAGTGTGTTGGACTCTAGACTTAAGAGATTTGTCTTTAAATATAGGATTTGGTTGCTGTGATTGCCCTGGGAGTAAGAGGACAGTGCAGGTGACATTTCTTAGCAGCTGGTGGAGGTTTCTGTGAGAAGCCACAGTGTTCCCTGTGTCAGGGTTCACTTTTTCCCTGGTGTAGAAGTGGGTGTTGGGAGAACTGTATTTACATTGCCTGTGTGTGTGTTTTATTCCAGGCAAAACTGGCATTCCAGAAGGACATGATTAAGCCTCTGGCACCTGCTTTCCTGTCATCTCCTCTTGCTGCAGCTGCAGCTGTATCATCAGCTCTGTCCCTGCCTCCCCGGCCCTCGGCATCCCTGTTCCAGGCACCAGCAATTCCGCCAGCTCTGCTCAGGCCAGCCCACGGGCCCATCCGGGCAACGCCTGCCTCCATACTCTTTGCACCATACTAATTTATTGATGTGAAAGATAACTATGGCCAGTACAAAGGGTAAAAGAAAGCAGGAAAGGGGTTGAAATTTTAAAATGTTTCTTTTTTGCAATGCCATCCAGCGTGACACCTCATCCAACCACATCATGAAATCCATCACTGACGGCACTGCGTTCTGGAGTCTAGACAACTTTGTCTTCTCTCTTTGCCTATTTATTAAACAAAATAGTGATTTGCTTAAAAATTAAATTGCTCATAGAATTTATACCATTAAAGATTCATGCATCTATTATTTTTTTTCTTTTTTATTTTTTCAATTTATATGATGCACCTTGGAATCAAGGAACATAAAATATTTTCCTGACAGACTTGAAAACTAGGGTCTTCCTCACTCCACCTATGTAAATACTTCTCTGAAAGGCAACAGGGTGTAATCTAACGTGGAAAAAAGGAAAAGGCAGATGAACCAAATGCTTGACTGCAGATAACATCTCAAAAAAGAATTGCATCCATTCTTTTCGTGTGCTCTTATTGACAGGGATTTTGTGCTGTCCTAGACCCCAGTACTGGTGTATCTTGTGTAGTACTACAGATGTACCATGTCTGATTTTAATACTTTTAGTTTCTGTGCAAATGTTTGAAAGCAATGCAATGCTGAAGCTTTTAATTATTTTTTTTGTGTCATACTTTATTTAGAGAAATCAAAAATAGAAAGCCATATAACATAGAGTTAAGATTACTGCTTGTTCGCTACTTTCATTTAACTTATTTTTGTTGTTTCTTCACTAGTGTTGCTAAGCAATGTTTAAAGAGAAAAAAGCTTTTCAATTGCACATTGCCACAGCTCACACGCGTTGTTCAAGAAGACAATGGATTCATGTGTTTGTACGTAAATATCCTGTTTTCTTAATTTCTAACTAGTTTCCTTTGTAATGATGCTGCATAACATTGTGGCTCCCTAATGCAATAATGTACAGAACATAAAATATTTATAATTGACCATATTCTCTGTTTACTGAATATATTGCAGTAATGTCCCACCTATCTTCTTACCTCCCCAACCCTTTTATAAAGGTGAATCAATATGCAGTGCTCAGACTGGAGTCATTATGTGATAATGGGGACTACAGGTGGAAGGGAAAAAAAAAAAAAGAGAATTAACTTTTAGAGCATCTCTATCAGCGATCCATAATAGTAAGATGTCTGTGTATTTTTTTAAATGTACCTTTTCAATAAAATAATAAGAAAATAATACATGCTTATTGTGTTTTAATTGGTATAGGGAAAAAAAAAAGCCTGAAACAAATTTAGCTAAAGGAGTCTTCCAGGAGCAGACAAAGCATCAGAGTTGCAATAAAGTATAATTACAGAACCTGTGTTTGTTTCCCTTGTGTTTTAATGTCTTTTCCTCACTGCAGCCTGTAACAGCCTTTACTGGGGCTTTTTTGCAGCAAGACTGTAAACATTCACTGCATCCGAGTTTTGGAGGAAGACGCAGCAGAGACAGGTATGTGATTATGTGGGTGTTTGATTGTACCACCAAAATGCTACACCAGGGTCATGCCATTGTTAATGAAAGTTAAGGATTAACTTTAAAACCAGCCTGGGCAGACTTGAGACTGGAAGCAGGTCACTTGGGAGCCAGGACTTGCTCTGAAATATGGGCAAAGTATGCAGTTGCTTGACTCAGCAGCAAGTTTTTGAAGGGAGGTGTGTGGGGAAGTTTGAAATTATCTTTTTTATGGCTGAAAAACCTAATCTATTCTTTAAAAGCCTGCTCTTTGCTAGTAAAAAGTGGAAAGTAAGGAGTACAAGAGTAAAAAGACTCAATTGTAAGGCTGTTAGGATTAATATGAAGCCAACAGGGCCATTAGAAATCCACAAAGGCCAAGGAAAAAAACTTCAGAAACTTTATAGCAGAGATTTTACAGACCAAGATGTACCTCGTAGTAGCAACATTATTAGAGACTATTTTCTTCAAGTGTAATTCTCCCCAAAGTACCATTGTTCTGTGGAGCTGCCAGCTGTGTTGTAAGAGGATAATTCACTGGAGAATCACCTGCCAAAGGGGTAGGTAAGGGAATCCAGGCTTTTAGCATCCTCTGGGAAAGCAGCAGTTACCTTTATATTAATTTTGTGGACTCTGAGAATCACAGGGTTACAGGTGGACAGCCTACCATGCGCATCTGTCTGTGCCTGGGCTTGCAGGGAGTCAGATTTAACTGCTCAGCTCCCTTCAGAGGAGTTAATCCATCAAGAGCCTGTTGCTGTCCAGTGTGAGCCAGGTTTACAGAACTGTATTTTAACTGGTTCCTCAGGAAATCACAGTTGTCTGTGTATTAAACCACTATTTTTTTTCTTTTTATAGTCTACTGATGATGATAAATTTAAAGCAATTACAAATTTCTGCAATTGAAAATATTCTTATATGAAATACAGAAAAGGAGGGGACTGGCTAAGCATGTGTACATTTCTTGCACAGGTGATTATTTCAAAGAGCATCATAAAATGGAGAAATATTTGGGTCACAAAGGTTGAAGGAATATGTTATGTCATTCAGCAAAGAAAGAAATTAATCTGTGGAATATGGGGAGCTAAAAAATGTGATTGTGAACCAAGGAAGATTC
This sequence comes from Sialia sialis, assembly GCA_009812075.1. Taxonomy (NCBI): domain Eukaryota; kingdom Metazoa; phylum Chordata; class Aves; order Passeriformes; family Turdidae; genus Sialia; species Sialia sialis. The sequence goes on from VRYO01002782.1 coordinate 9,828,325, forward strand.
TTGTTCAAAACTGTGTTAACATAGGTTTTGTGTATTGAAATTCTGCTTGCAACCAAAGTTTTGTCTAAAAGATACAGCATTTGTGATGATAATTACAGGATAAATGGTAAACCCTCCCATTATGCCCGCTGGGATCTCTCATTTTAAAAATGAGCTTTACAAAAGAAAGAAAATTTGTGTCATCCTCAAACACAATCAACTGCTTTTTTGTAATGGTAGGATACCTTCTCCTGAAGTGTTACATCATTGCATGTGGCTGGCTGTGAAATTCATGCATTTGTTGTAAAAATAACAAGTATTGAAATATAATATTGGCATTGCAGTTAGCTTTTTGAGTAAGATACCAAATGTGGAACCCACTAAGGTAATAAGGTTAAAGTAATGTGATCATATCCTCTAGTATGGTTTTTATTCTAGATCTGATGAGTGTGCTCTGAACTGCAAGTTGTTTCTGTAAGAAAAGTCAAAAGTTATAAGGGCACTCTGTTGGTCAGGGATTATCACCTGCACTGCCATCTGTCTGTAGCAGAAAAAGAAGGATCCAGACCAGATACAGACACATCAGCAGGAACGTTCTTTTTCTTAAAAAAGAAAAATAATGGTGGAAGGATCTTCTATAACCACTGCAGGTCACTAGTGTGTGTGTCTCTCATTTCTGCAGGTCAAAATGTAATGAAATCTTTCCTTCCAGTTCTGGTCAGATAGGAAAAGCAGACAGGAGCTATCATGGACATTGCCCAGTCAATATCACCACTTGGACTCTCATGATAATGTTACACTGGGCCCATCTACTGATAAATAAAAGGCAGGTCCTTTAGGAGACTTTTTCATTAAAAATAAGTTGCCCTCTTTTACTTCCTTACACTCTGATCTTGAGCTATGAATTTTATGGTGAGAAGGTTTTGCAAAAGATTTTGTCACATTTTTCTGGTGGGGGGAAAAAAGAGCATGGTGGTTTTAAACTCTGCAGGAAGTGTTCCACTATCTTTATGGATCTGGCAATAACCCAGTGGCTCTTACTGTATATCTTTTGAACATGTCACCTTGAATAAGTGAGGTACTGCAGTATTTATTCATGCCTGATTGGACATTAAATCTCCACAGCCATCATCTGCTCACAGTGGTCACAATAATTTTCTTACGGTGGCTTCTGTATTCTTTTTAACTATTTTTTGCTTAATGCTCTTTTTTTCAAGTGACAACTGAAACATTCTCAAGTATTTATTGGAATGGCAATCATTTCAGGTAAAACAAATTTTTTCTGTGTGCCTAGAATTCTTCCATATTGCAATGTTTTATTGTTAAACTAACACTGTTTTAGAATTGGTTTCCTGTCCTAGTCATATTTATTTGTTTCAGTAGAGTGCTGTGCTGGATGCCAAGAGCCAGGCAGCATTACTGGGCTGAATTAAGGGACGTGCAGAGCCCCTCTACACAGCTGCACCCAGAAAAACGTGTCCAGCCTGGGGCTTCTGGTGTGAGAGAGAGACTGGCAAATGGCAACAAACTGGGGGAAGGTCAAAAGGTGGTCAAGAAATGAGCACATCATATCGAGGAAAGTGAGGTGGATGTTGAGCCCAGAGAAGGCTGCAGCAATTCTGGCCACTGTCCTCAAGTGCCTAACCCAGGGTGACAAGGAAGAGAGATTGATGTTTCTCAGAGAAGCACCATGAGAGGATGAGAGAAGGCAGCCAGAAGAATACTTGGACTGTACATATGAAAAAAGGTTTTGAAGTAATAGTTGGTAATGCCTGGAGCAGGTTCCACAGGAAGGTTACTGCAATACCCACCCTTGAGCAGGAGGCTGGAGTAGGTGACCTCCAGAAGAATGAATCAATAATTCTAAAAGATAGCAAGGTCTGCTGAAAAATCAAGAGTAATCATTGTATTACAGGGCAATTTACAGCTGATGGCAACTTTGCAGCAGTAAATACTGACTGATTATTCACAATATGGTGGGCACCTGCTATGCCTGAAAAAATGAAGACAAGCATCTTGCCTACAACAGGCTGAAGAAGGAGAACTGGGAGGAGGATGTACCTGGAAACGTGAGACAAAGTGGCAGGGAGGGGAAATTATTTATACTGCAGTATTGTTACTGGATTCTGGAAGGGCTGAGGAAGGGCTTTATTTTTCAGACCAGAAAAAGGACCTTGCAGTAATTGCAATGTGATGTGTTTCATGCCTTTGTGAGTTTTGCTAAAACAAATACATCCATCTTATGTGAAAGTATTTGACTACAGTGGTGCTGGAAAACACATTTGTTAGAAGAGGTTAGCCACTGTGAGCTATTTTGATAGGCTAGTAGCAGCCGCCGCATAAAACCTTATTTTCCAAAAACTGCAGTTTGCACTTTAGATATACCATGTAATTTCAGCAGACTTAAATGCCCAACATGCTCAGCAGCCAGTTGGTGCTGCCAGAGTACTAAATTTCAGCTACACCTTTCAGGATGCTTCAGGCAATGAGCACCCTCTCTAGAGCTCCAGATCCAGACCCCGGTCTTGTCCAGCAAGGGACATGTCAATTTTGTTTTGCCAGCATTTTAAAATTGTTTTCAGGGGGTATCTTGCTCATAAATATTGTCATTTTTGGTTAATGTTTCTCCCCAGAACCATCTACCCAAGTTATTTCTCCACTTAAACACTTTCCCTCCTCCAGCTGTATGAGGGGGAACATATTCCCATTGTTCAAGGATCAGTTTCTGCTGTCCAATTTCTTGCCATTCCATGTCTGAACCTATTCATGTATTGTCCTGTCTCACCCTCTGATGACTCCAGCTCCTTCCTTGACCATATCAAACCATGCCCTTGTTTTCCCAGCCCTCGATCAGCCTCTTAGGCACGAGTTCTCTTAGCTGGTCAAGATGTCAGCTCCCTTCTCCATCCCCTGAGTGAACTCTGTTTTCATTTTCCAGTAGGTGCTGGTGGGATTTTTTCCATTCTGCCCTTGAATGTCAAAGTTCAACTCCCTAAACTATAAAGTTGCCAAAAGCCCACCTTCAATATCTTTCCATAAGCTCACTTATGGCAGCAAAAACCCAGACCCACCTCCTACCCCTGCGCTAAAATGAACCACCACCACTGCAGGGAGAGTAAAACTGTCATGAGATTTTGTGATGTCAGATTTTAGCAAATAAGAAAGCCTAAGAATAGGGGACAGCATAACAGTGACTCTTCTTATTTTATCTGTCTAAACTCTGTCAGCTTTGACTATACTAGCACATTTCCTGGCAGATATGATGCTTGCCTTAGAGGGTCAGTGATGCAAACCCTTCCTTTTCAGGATATATTATCTCCTCAGGAAGGGAAGTGGTAGCTTGATTCAAAAATAATTTTCATGTTGAACTGTGCCAAATCAGGTTTTCGTATGCTATTTGAATTTTAAAATGTTCTCTAACGTTTTCTGCAAAGGCTGAATGAACAGTGGATCTTCATTGCTTGACTTCACCAGAGCTCTCAGGGTTGAATTGTGTGAGTCTACCCCTTGCCCAACAGGGCAAAAGAAATAGTGGGGATTTTATGTGAGAACAAGTGCACTGCCTCCACCCCTGCTGTTTCTTGCCTGTATGATTCCAGTGGGAGTTATGTTCCTATTTGGAGCACAGACAGTCCAGCCACCCAGGAGAAGAGCATTGTTTGCAGTGCAGCCACGCTATGGACGGTGCACCTGTGCCTTGGAATGTGTTCTGTGCTGCGGCTTTACTTCATTTCCTGCAGAATGCCTGACTTGAATCAGACAGGAGATGTGTTTCCTGTTGTGTGTTCGCATGTGAGTCCAGGGCTACAGCAGTCCCCTTCCAGATGTTAAAAAGTTACAGTAATTTCATAATTATAAG
>VRYO01002782.1:9840371-9946072 GCA_009812075.1 Sialia sialis
ACTTTTTAAATATAACCTTGGGATGAATGAGTGTGACCTATCTGATGCCTTTCCCATTTGTTTTTTCATCCTGTAGATCTCCTGTAAGTGGGAGTTCCAATGGCTGGTTGAAAAGCCTTTAAGGCCAGACACAGGAGGAATTACTTCTTCCAGGCTTGCTTATGATGACTGTAAATCCAGGCAGACTTTGGAATAACTCCTAGCAAAACCAAAGGTAGGCTGGTTCCACCCACCACGGTGCAAACCTCTGGAGCGTGTGGCTTGCATCCTGTTCTGTAATGCCAAGTCTAGCTAAACAAAGAAATTCCCCAATTTCCAGAGGGAAATCAGAAGCGTGGCCCCTGACTAGAGTGTGAGTTTACTGGCAGCTAATGACAGCCCCCATCCACCTCCCCAGGAGGTTCCCCAGAGATGCCAAATCCTTCAGAGCGAGAGGCATGCTGCTGCTGAGCCTTTGGATGACACCTGGTGGCAAAACTGGAATAACGCACCAGGAATGGAATCACGGATGGGTGATAGCCACATTACTGCAACTAAAGGGAAATTAAATCCATGGGGAACTAATGTGAGCTACAGGCTGGTAGCTAAAAGTCGAAAATAATATGCTAGGAATGAAATGGAGAAGCTTAATAACATTACTTTAAGAGGCAAACCCAGCTCTGGTAAATGTCTTCTATATCTGCACAAAGCAGTCCTTAAGGAGGAGCCACAACCAGCTCCACGGGATCAGTTACTGCCTGCTTAAAAAGAACTGCAAACAGCAACAGGAGAGGATTAATTAGTTTAGTTCAGTGGTTTCCTTGGATACCATTCAAGTGACTTCCACCATTGTTCATGTGAAGTAACCAGGAGCACAAGCATCAGGTAATAAATATATGTGCTCCAGATTTGTCATGTGAATTTGAATTTGTGGAATAATTTCTTTTCAGAGGATACATTTTGGGTTTGCCTCTAAACACTGTGCAGCAGGCAGGGAGAAGGGGGCGAAGGAGGGACCTGCACAGGGCAGCCCTCCTCAGTGTGGCCTGGAACCTGCCAAGGTGGCCAGGGAGCCACAGGCGCCTTCCATGAGCTCTGGGCAGGATGTTTGAGGATGGTACATTTATGTCTCTTATTGCCAAACTGGATCTGGGAGGCTATTAAAATGAAACACCAGGTACAAGCCCTGAGAAAGCCCTTTCACTAATGAAAGGGTTTAGTGCTTTTACTTTTGTTTAATATCTCAACCGTGCTCCTCCTGCACTTTGCTGAGAATTTACTGAGGGAAGTCTGTCATCACTGTCACAGACCTTCAAAATACTCCAGATTTCTACCCTGTCTCACACAATGATTCCCTTCACCCTAAAGGTTTCCATTTTGCTGGTTTTAGCTGTTCTGTGTTGTGTGTCTATGTATTATCTTCCCTTTTCTTTATGGAAAGAGCTCTGAAATCACCAGAGGAGTTCAGTTTAGCTTCTAGCTGCCATGTGATGTCTGCTGGTGAATGGTGTGGCCTGGCAGATGTGTGCACAGCACAGGAGGCTGGGACAACCCTGCTGTTCACATTCCCCTGCTCCTCTCCTGCTGTCTGTCATGCAGTGAAAGCTCCGGGGCTGCACTCAGCCTGCCAGTTACTGCTGAGGGCACCACCAAATTACCAGTTTGGGATTGCTCAGTCAATTGAACATTCATTTAAAAAATGTAGTAACTCACACTTCACAGAGAAGCAGTGAAATTAAATAGTTTGCATTCTCTTTGTTCTAAATCTCTGAGAATTTCCCAGCTAGTTAATTATCTGAGGGCACCAGCATTAATGATTTGTACATGATGACACATTTTCCTATCAGAATGTCCTCATTTTCACTCTGTAATATCATAGTTAAAGGTCAGCAACTACTTCAGTATCAGGACTATAAGCTAGAAAAGAAAGCAAACAAAAAAGTTTTCTTCCTCCCACAGCCTCTTGGTAATTTCCTTACTGTTGGGACAATATCCTAAATTCTAAATTCTTGGTTGGAACGTTTTATCTCATTTTAATATTTTCCCAAGGTTAATAACATTTTCAATTCTGCTTACATGGGTTTTTTACAGTTATATTATTTAAATAGTTCAAGCAAAAAAAATAGTGAAGAATAAATAAAATATTAATACTCTCACAATATGCAAGTGAAGTCTGTGTCCAAGCTCTAGCTAAAGCAAGAGTTAGATATTTTTGCTAACAAGTAAGGAGAGGTAAATGAGCCTTGTCTTGGCTTAGATAGCAGAGACTGGAACTGCAGAGATGTGTTTGCCCTTGGGGCTGAGCTGGATCTTTACAGGTGCTGCAGCCCCACTGAGCCCTGCTGCTGCTGCTGGGACAGCAGCTGCAAGAGCAGGGATTTGCACAGGATGGGTAAGGGAAAGGTGCAGCCCTCACCAGCCCCATGCAACATCTGCTCTATGCCAAGTCTGTGAAAGGCCTCAGCAGAAAATACAGTAATTTCACGATTATAAGCCGCACCTGATTATAAGCCGCACCTCCCAGGTAGCCCGCTAGTCCATGGGATCTGCCCATATATAAGCCGCACCTTTTTAATTTTTTTTTATTTATTTTTTTGTTTGTTTTAATTTTCCTTTTTTTTATGAGGATCCATGTGTAACAAAGTAACAGAATCACCAGCCAGAGGTTTGGTGTCAGGTGCTCAAGTTGCAACAGTTTTCATAGACTAGGGAATCCTTTAAAGGCAGGCCCAGGCGCCCTCCCCGGCCAGCTCTCACTTCTGGGTTGGCATTTCACTGGGATTTGTCCATAGATAAGCCACACCTGAATATAAGCCGCACTACTGAGGTAGGCTGGATTCTTCAATGAAAAAGGTGCGGCTTATAATCGTGAAATTACTGTAATAAAACAACCTGCTCTTTGTGCTAACTGAGGCAATGAGCTTAAATTCCAGGAAGATTTAAATGAGATGTTAGGAAAAAACTCTCATGGTTCGAGTGACTAAGCATTGGCATAGATTGTCAAGGCTTTGTTCTTAAAACCTACAACAGGGGAGATTTCACAATCCCTCAGCAAATTTTTGCCAAAAAATGACTCACTAAAGTGGAATGTGATGACTGATACCTTGAGATCCCTCACCACTCTTGATTTTAATAATCTGTATAAGCGCAGTTCATTGATTTGCTGCTTTGTTCAATCATTTGACATCTAAGCCCCAGTAATTACATCAAACATCCTGTATCAGCTGCTCGATGCTTGTATTGCACAGTACTCGGATGCATTTTTACTAATTGGCTGCTTCTCTTGTATTATTTAATGTGTATTAAGTTTTAGCCTGACTCATAGAGAACACTTCAAGTACAAGAGCCAAACAATAATTAAAGCTGTTAAAAATACATTACAGCAAAAAGTAGAAACCAAGAGTGATGAGTGGCATTTTGCTACTTTTTCCCCAGAAGCCCCAGTGTGAAAGATTATATGGTATCCTCAGCCCAAATAACAAGGGGAGGCTTGTGGCCTTCCTGTCAAGTAATATTATATATTATTCGATATGTATAATATAATGGTATTTACATCACGAATTCACTGTTTTTTTCTTGTAAAATACCAGTAATTCAAGAGTAAATAGTGAGTGTGAAAAGCTTTCCCCAGACTAGCAGTCTGGCAGGACCACCAACTTCTTACAGCCTCTCTGCTCCTTTTCCTGCCAGACACCTGGTAGCACAGAAATGATATCTAGAGACAGTCACATTTGGGGGCAGCTCTTGACTTAGAGGGACAGCTTGCTAACTGAAAAATAAGTTGCACTGATATGAAAAGTCATTTTTATTTTGTCTGCAGGAAAGAGGAGGACAGCTGTCTGGCTCATGTTGTGAAATGTGTCAGGAAAGCTGCTGGGGCACAGTTTTAAGAAACTCAGTCTCACTTTCCTGCTACCTCTAAATTAATAAAGACTCCAAGATGTCCCTATGGCTCATTATGCAGCTACTGGAAGGGTTTATCACAATTACATTTTTCAGCATCAGTCCCAGGTCTGTCTGATGGATAGGGAAACATAATTTGGGAAATAAATATTTATGATGCATAGTCACTTGGATACACTGCTCAGTACAGATGCCCATCACAACAGTAAAACTAAAACTATTGCAGGTTTCAGCATTTATGATTCATCCACTATGGGAGACTAAAATCATCAGCCCATTAAATGGAATGGTTCTGAACAAAATCTAAAACTAAATGAAGACTAAGTGTCAGTCTTTCAAATAAAAGAAGTTTGTTACACAGTTTTTGCATTGACCATGAGGGTTGTCTTGCACTCAGGACTTTCTAACTACCCTTCAAATACCGACAGCAAAGCTTAGGATACCTGACCCTGGAAGCAGGGCTACTGCAGGTGACATATTTCTGTGTGAACCATGGGTTTCAGCAGTGATCTCTACCCAGATGTATGCCAAAGGGTTTCCAAAAGTCACAAGCTCTTTGCAAAAAGCAGTGTCTGTCACACATACTGTGAAAACTGTTGTGCTGGGCATGAGGAGTTGATCAAAGAACATCTTTTGCCTGGTACTTTACTTTTCTGAAACCCCAGGTGCATATTTTTCATGCAATTTAACTTTGAGAGAAGTAGTTATATCTGGCCACCAGAAACTGGTGTTATTGGTCTCTAGCTCTGCACTTCTCTTCTGAATGGGAAATGATTGCAGCTAAAATATCTTCAGGTAGGAAGATTACTCTGTGTGCCTGTAGCAAAGTATTTCAGCCTCTCCTCCAAGGTCAAAAGACACTACTTCAAATCTACTGACAGAAACCAACCTTAATAGACAAGAAATCTGTCTTACATTAAATACAAAGAACATAGGAAAATGTTTGTAAATAGTTTAGATGACGACATATCATGCTTTCTTTCTTTTAGTGCACAATACATTTCTTGTAATGTTGGGAAAGCAAAACTTCTGAGTGAGGCTGAAGCATCAGCTTTTCTGTGATATGCTGAAGTACTCCTCAGTGTCCCCCACAGCATTTCTTACCAGTACTTTAATTTCAAGTGGTCTGAGTCAGCAATCAGGCCTTCACTGTCCTCATTATTGCTCGCACACAGACAAGATGATCCCAGAAAACCTAGAGCTTAGGCATATGACAAATAAATTGATGTAAGAAACTACTGCAGGGTCTCTGGAGGGAAATGAACTGGACAGAAGAATGGAGGATAACAGGTAATAATAGAAATGGCACTCCATGTAACTACTCTGTCATGAGCTCATCTCTTTTCTAGAAAGACCTGCCTGGTTTTGCCCATTCAGCTTTTGGGATTCTTCCTACTGCTTCTGGAGTCATCAAACCTTATCAAGTAAATAGGAAAATATAACAGTCTATTGTATCCTTCTCCAAATTAAAGGTTTGGAGTGAGGCATGGAGATGTGAGGAAGAGATAATGAACTCCCTTTAAAGAGCAGGAGGAAAACCAGCTGTGGAGAGTCTTGGCTTCAAACATGACTGGCAGAAAACCAGCCAAACTCAAACCATTCTCTGTGCTTCAGGAGTGCAGGGAAAGCACTGTTTTTCCCACCAGGATACTCATACTTTATTTACCTGCTTATATGGAGGTCTATTTCTGTTTTCTTAGAATTAAATACAACTGAATTTCAGGCCTTTCAGGGTTAACCCAGCTGCAAATAACAAAAGGGAAAATTGTGAGAAAAAGCTTCAGGTGATTATGTTGGAAAGGTAGAGAGACTCTCCCCCAAGTGGCTAGAGGTGTGTGGGACTGAGTTGATCACTGAAAGTCAATCTGTCACCTGCCGGTGCCTCTTGTGGAGGACTCGACCTGCCCTGTTCAAGACTTTCATGTTTGCCACTGCAAGTCAGCCTTTCACACCTACACTACCTCAATGATAATTCTTGCTGTGTTCAAAGATTGAATGAAGAGATGGTTATGCATTGATATTCCTCATCTGAACCTCTTAAAATGCTCCTATTTCCATCTAAGCTTTTAAAGTCCTGTTCCACTCCTCTGCTTACCGTAAACCACATGTTTCCTTGTTGAAATTTTGTATGGCATTCCTTGCTCTGCAGGGCAAGCTGTGGAGGAAGCTGCCATTTGTAAAATCCAGAGGTAATGAGAGCTTCTTTTGGCAGCAATGGTCTGGGCTAAGAGCAGCAGGCAGAAATCGATGCTGGGTGCTTGTTAGCAGCAGCATCTTAGCAGGGGGTTTATTCTGCCAAATGCAAATGAAAACGCATTCCCTTCAAAATGCTCAACTGAAATTTAAGACCAAGAGAAGCCCAGCTCATAATACTTTCTTGACCTTATTTTTCTCTCTCTTTGATACTTGAAAAAGACCCTTGAATTTCTCTCTTGCATTTGGCAAGAAAAGGTTTGTTTTATGGAAATGTAGAATATGATAGTGGCAGACCTGCAGTACATTAAACAGTGCGGATTTTTGTTTCAAAGTTTTGGAAATAAAATTAAGGAGTGTTTTGAGGGATGTTTTACCTTGAACTGGTTTTACAAATTTGAACTGGTGAACAAATTTGAAAGCAGAGCCCAGGAAGTATGTGGAGTTTATTGGCAAAAGAGTATTTCGGTGGAGAACATGAAATGAAATATTTTTCTTCATTTTGATGCAGTTTGTTCCACAGAAAACTATTAATGAGTTGTAACTGCCAGAACTTTTTCTGAAATGTAACATAAGAAATAATGTAATAATTAAGTACAGAAACCAGTTTTGGTCTCTGATATTTTATACTTAAGACTCTTCTTGCACTGGAAGGTGATGTATATATAATATGGCCTCCTGAGGGAACACTGCTGACTTATAAAGAGAACTGCAGTGCTACATTTCTCAAATTACCATAAACATAATTACCTCCTGCTGAGAATCTGAGTGATAATTCATAGCATCATTACTTTCAGTAAAGACTGTAATTTCTTTCAAACTGTGATTAATTCCTTCCTAAATTATAAAAGTCAAGTCAAAAATTTGTGCTGGATTGGCAAACATATAGAAATTTTATTTTGTTTGCTCCGTGCCAGAACATACATGAAATCTTCACCTTTTGAAGTAAACCAAAGAAAGCTGTAAATCCTGCCTGAGCTGGTAGGGAGCTGTGAAGAAGAGGGGAGGATGTGCTTGTTCAAGTGAGCAGATTTTAACAGTGTGCATGAAACTCATTGCCAGCAGAGGTGTCTGTGCTTCCTCTGCAGCAGCCGAGTTTCCAAGCCTCCAGAAAGCCCATGAATGTTTGTGGTTGATCTTTTTCAATAGAGGGAGCAGAATTTCACTTCTTGTAAATTATTCCTCTTGAGGTTGCTTTCTCTTCTCAGTGACAGGGATGGTTCTGTTCTTACCTCCAAAAGCTTTTAGTCAACATACCATTCCTCATTTTGCTGCATCGTTGTGCCTCTAATATGAAACAGAGAAGAGGATGTAGTCATTCTAGATAACACATCTTCAAATCTAAGTTAGACTGAGCTTTGATTTTAAATAGTAGAAGCTGATTTAACAATGTGCAACAGTTGGTGGTGCATGCAGCAAAGACAGCCCCATGTATTTATGCATATTGAATGTTAATATGGTATTTGCTTTCCTTTTATTCAGCTCAATTTGCTTCTAATTTTTCTCTTCCTTTACATAATTTCTTTTTTTAATCCTCACTGGTTGCTAAGTAACAGTAGCAGAATTGCTGCAGATGTGCAATAGGCATCTTTGATTACCGTGGTGGTCTTCTTTTTAGGCAAAAAGTCTTTCAGTAAAAAAAGAACAAAAATGAAAGTAATGCTGGCCTGATAAAAGATAAAAGTTTTTTTCTTATCCCAGATTTTTGCAGCTATTCATACATTGTGTCAGCCAATGGTAGAAAGTATTTGGGAGGAGTGCATTATTCTTAAATGGATCATTCACCACAGGATTACCTCTCCCAGAGATTTATACCTCACTGAACATGACATAAGGCAGGCTTGTCACACCTGGCTGCACCTGTCTGTGTTGGGACTTTCTTTGGAGCACACTCCTGCTGAAACAGGGTGAGCCAGAAGTTGCAATACCATGGACTCTCATGTTTGTGAGCTTCTGTAAGTACTTTTGTGCAGATCATGAGTCTTATCACTGGCCAAGTTCTAATACTTGTGCCCAAGGATGCTGGCAGTTTCTCTTTGCTTTTGTCAGTACAGCACTCCAGAGCTTTAGCCTGAGTTTTATGGGAATGTACTGCAGGTGGCTCTCTGGGCAAAATGAAACCTCTCAGCTCATTTTCATGGCTCTTCACAGTTGCTGTGCACGTTATTCAAGTGTCTCAGGTGTCCTTTCTGAATTCATTTCCCTGAGCACTGCAGCCCCCCTGGGGCTCTTGGTAGCCAGGAATCCCCACAGCAAGGAAGCCCTCGCCAGTTCCCTGTCACCATTTGGCAGCCAGGGTGCCCTGTGCTGTTCTCCATCTCTGCCATCAGTCGCTCCTCTGTGAAAGGGAGCTGTGTGTGAAGTACAAGAGTTAAATTCTATTGATCATTGGTTTAGGAGGAAAATAGCAGAATTTCTATGTGACAGTGAATGATGGCTCTACTTTTTAGCATTTACTAATTTGGGGGTGTCTGACATTTTGTTTGCAGCAGGATGTTAATGTAGTTTTTTAGCAGCAATTCTATATAGATATATTGTCCTCTTAATGTAGGAAGAACACACAAATTGTAATTATTGTCATTATTAAAAACTGATACATAGCATTTTAAAGATGTGGATATTGTGTTCTTAACTTTTTGTAGCTAGGTTAAGATGGTTCCATTTATTTTGTCTTTTTGTATTCAGTTTAATCATTAAGTGTGTCCATTAAGTGTACGATGTGGCATTTGAATTCTTTTAGGAAGTGCTTGCAGGAGATTGATTTTTGCCTGTGTTTGCAGAGAGTGAAGGAGTTTGCCTGTGTAATCTCCAAAAAGGTCAAATCTTGACTTAATAAATGTATGATCCAAGAACATAAACCTCATTCTTTAGGACATCACATTAATATTTATTGGGGTCTGAATACTACAAAGACCTGCTAATTAGCTACAGAATCTTTTGTGTGTTGGTTAAACTGGCTCAAGAGGGATTAAAATTGCTTCCATTATGATAAATCTGCCAAGCACTGGACTCATATTCACATTAATTCCTATGGTTTAGACTAGCATGTAGGTACATCTTTCTGCCACGCCTAATAGCGGTTATGACATTTTAAATAAATTCAGTGAAGATTATTTCTAAGAGGAATCACCCCCTATTGCTGATGGTAGAGCCAAAACCAGGCAGCAGCAGGAAGTCCAGCAGGAGCTACCCAGCTGCACCTGGAAGAGACCCTGACTGCCCAGTCCATGCAGTGCATCAAAGGAGAAACACACAAACCTGGGCTAGGAGCTGCTTAAGGGAAATGATCCAGAATCCCAACAGAATGCTAATGTATTGAGAGAGTGACACAAAAGCAACTGTGAAAGTGAAGCAGCGAGAAGAGGGTACTGTCCAAGGAAAGGAATGCTGTGCACAGCTACAGGTACTGCCTAGGTGAGGGAGAATATGTCCATATATTGTGGGAGACAACGTGGTACAAGCATCACCAGGCTGAGCTGAGCCTGTAAATCCACAAGACTCAGTCTGGATCTGGCCCAGAATAAGTACAGCTATATTTGCATAGTGCCAGCCCTAATCAAATATTCCGTGCTTCTGGTCTCTGTTCAGCTCTTTTTCAAATACCTTTGATTACAAAGTTGTGGGTTCAAAAAGATAAGATTAGATAAAGCAACTAGTAATCTTAGTATTTTTCTAAAATGGGAAAGAGAATGTGTGCAGTGTAACGGTTGAAAAAAAATCTTGGTGCCCTGCTAAAAAATTCCTGGAATAAGTGGGCTTAAGACTTGCAACTAAAAGCTCATGCCTTATGTTAAGGGAAGAATCCACAGATTCAAAACTGAACTGAAAAAATAAGTGGCAGGAAGACCTAAAAAGGAATCATATGGCTCAGAGGACACTAAGCAAAATCACAAAAAACAGGTTTTTCCTCCTAAGAAATGTGGCAATTGCTGTTCACAGGCATGCAGAGCTGTGTGGGGATAAGAGTATGCACTTTCAGCCCAGTATCCCACAGCTGAAAATGCTTCTTGAGATTACAAGTGGTGATACAGACCGAGGTGGGAGGATACTGAGGAGGCAGGCTTATGCCTCATGGGGATGCTGAAGTGGAGAATGGGAAGTAAGCCCTGCATATGTTTGAGAAAACTTAAGAGAATGCACTCAAATGTACCTGCGGCTGACCAGTTTAAACCTTGGAGACACTTTCTGGAAGAGTCAGTAAGAGGTAAATATTGATGGAATTTGTCTGACCTTGAATCAACAAAAACTTTGTTTTCACAGAGCACATGGCATCTGATAACACAGTGATTCAGCTAAAGAACTTTGCACCTCTCTGCAGTATCATCAACATTGTGCTAACTCTGGAGGGATAATGACATTTAAAAAATGGATGCAGCTGTGGGAATTTTAACTCCTGTATTTTTATTTTTTTTTTGTTTTTCCTTCTGACAGGTTTTATTCTAAAGCAGAAAAATATCGTTTCATGAAACTTCATTTAAGTCCCATGCTCTGAATCTTCATGACTCTCAACTTTCACAGAAAGGAAGAATAATGGTAAGGGAGCTATATCATCTGCATAAACTATTTACCCAGAACTCCTGATGGGGTAAAACCACAGAGAAGTGCTCTCTGCCCTTAGTTATTGGCACATATAAGTCAGCCCTCAGAAAGCTTCAACTACATCCACTTTTCATCTCAGCACTTCCCTTCTGATGCTTTTGAGACACCATAACAGGAAGAAGCAGAAGGACTGCAACAAAGCTAAGGCTCTTCCAGAAGTTGAAGAGCGTGAGAGAAATGTTGGATGAGCTCCGAGAGAGCCTCTTTTATCACAGAACTAAACAGAGCTGGAGCAGTCATCGTTGGCTGCATTGAAGGACAGGGCTGGGCACTGTTCCCAAGAGGCTGAAGCCTCTCTGCAAGCCCTCTTGGATGGTGCTGCACAATGAAAACCATGCACCAAGCAGAGAGGTGGCAGCTAAAGGCACACATGCCTCCTGCCTGCTCTTTCTGGGGAGCGAGGAGTCAAAACAATGGGCTGTTTCTAACACTGGCTATGGGGAATGCCTTATGTGTCATCATAAGCACATCACTGGGGGCAGGGCTGGGTTGAAGCTCTCTTTGAATATTAAGGTAATCTTTCTTCCCAGCCCCAAGAATACAGTGCTTGGAAGGGGGGCACAATTTAAGAGGTTTCTCAGAGTTTAGTGGTTCCAGAAATCCTGGGTGGGGGAATGAGCTCATGCTATATAAGAACCCTGAAATACTTTGGACTGGGGTTTTTTCTTTCTGATTATTCCAATCAACTAGGAGAGAGCTTATGCAGTTTGAAACTTTTATTTCTTGCTAACACATGTTCACATGCACTTTGTCATTCTGTTGAATTGTTTCCAGAAAATTAATTATTCTTTAGAAAGATTTTGGCTTTCTCTGAGGACAGTTGGTACTTTTCTACATTAGAGAAATCTTTTGTCTTTGTTTAACAAATAGGTGCAGTGGGGAAATACTTGCCTGGGAAATTACTGGAGGGAATAAGATGTACAAAGATCTTGATGCTGCAGTCCAAGATAAACGGGACATTGTAATACACTTAGCAAATGAAAATGCAAATCACAGAGAAGTAAAGGAGAAAAAAATACCTTCCCTTGCCTGAACATTCAGAGAAAGGGAGTGGGACTGGAAGGTGTTTGACAAGCGCATTATTCTCAGTCTCCTGCTAATTTAGTGTTATCAGAATTACTTGCGGCTGTCATTCCATGAGCAAATATATTTGTAGAAGTGCCAGTAGTTTCAGAGAGATGATGCACTTATCAGAAAAAAATGTGAGTACTGTGAAGAGACTTTAAGCAAATGGTAACTGCTAGAAGAGGTGTGAAGGAAGACTTCTTGTGCTTATCAGGAGTCTGTTATTAAAACCTAATCAGTGTGGTGTTAAATTATTAGTTACAGCTAAAGAATCTAATTGGAGTTTTCTTTGTTTGTATGTGTGAGTTCTACTTATCAGTGTGCTTGGCTTCTCTACAAGCTAACAATGAATTAATATCTAAGCAATGAGATATAGTTAAGGCCAATGCAGAAACAGAGCTGGCAAAGAAGGAATTATTTTTAAAGGGCCTCAAGAAGTAGCCATACAACTCTCTGAGACTTACGAAGCACAATAAAAGGAAAAAAAAAGGATAAAAAACACAAGTTAAGGGAAGAAGAAATGTGAAACTATGAAGGAAGAAATCTGAGAAAATACGTAGAAAGAAAGCAAGAGGAATAGAAGTGAGGGAAAGAGAGATTGTGGGAAAGTTTGGAATGTAGACAGACAGAAATAGCTTTGGAGAGGACAAATAGAGAATGGTACCAGGAAAGAGAATAAAATAAGAGAAAACGGGAAAATGAGAAAATAAACACAACCACTAAAATTACAGAATGCATAAGCCCCACCTAGCACTGTGGTCACTGAGTTTCACACTAAGAATTATCTAAGGATTTCTGCTGGAACTATGCTAGCAAAATCCATGAAGCCTTGATGTGCCACTGATACACAGGGATGTGTATCCTTGTAGGATGAGGCTGCATGTAACCAGACTGAAAAGTGCCTTACCTACAAGCAGGTGTTTCTATGGTATGATGCCAAATGCAGCTCAAGGGTTCAAAGCCACCTTTAGATCCTCCCCAAAGAAAATGGCTCTTCCATCTGTCTTTGGCTACTAAATTACAGATTTGTGACAAATACATGCATTTTTATGAAAGGATTCTTACAAAATAATCGCATCTCTGTAATTCATATTTTTGTTTACCAGATACAGTTTAACAAGTCTTCTGGCACATATGATTTTACTTCTGTAGAAGTAAAAGGCTGTGTAAAAATCTTACTTATATTTTTAATCCTTTTAATGACATCAAGATTTATATTCATGTTTATTTTCAAGTAGAGTTTTTCTTCGATTTTTGTGGAGGTGGAGCAATCCAAATTAATGCACTTAACAAATTCCCTTCCAAATTTCTACTGTGTGGATACCAAGGAGGTGCTTTGAAAAAAACCCCTCCAAATATGCCAAATTCTCCAGAGCTGGATTTTCATTGAGAGATTCTTCTGCTAGCAATACCACTGTCAGCCCTATGGTATGTTGTGTAGCTTGTGATGCTTTTGCATAGGTTATTGATTGGGCACTAGAGTAAGCAGAGCTTTAGTGATTCTGCTCCTGCCTTTGGTCACAGCTCTCTGCAGATGTGTGGGTATTTGCTCCAGCCATCCCAAGGCAACTGTGTTTTCCAAAGCATTAATCACTGCAGAGGAGCGAGGAGAATAATGGAAGTCCTGTGGGCATTTGAAATGGTTCAGCTCCACTCTATACTGTGAAGGCAGCCAAGCTTTATGTGTTATGAGACAAACAGAAAATGTTTGAATAGAGTGTGTGGGGAGAGAGAAGTAGATTAGAAGCCACTCACAGCACACAGCACCTTTTCCAGAGTGCTGAGTAGCAGGTGATGTTCAGACAATAATTTGGGGCTGAGAGGATACTTTAGATCTGCTCCAACCTAGCTCTGGGGATTGTAGGGAGGAGGATTTCCTTACTGACTACATTGATGCCTCTCCTGATTTCCAGCAGTGCTAATTTCATAGGACCTTCAGAGACACATGGATAACAACCCAGAGGTCTGAGCTTATTTTTCCTTGAAATATGGGCTCATTAATTTCCATGTTCCTACAAATGGGGGTCATTTTGGGTATGTTGCCTCACCCCTCAGCAAGTACTGCTAGTTTGTTGTCTGGAAAATGTCTTGTAATACAGGTTTACACAGATAATTTAAATAATGTGAAAACCTCAACTGAAATTGTATGTGTTTTAGATGGCCCTGGAACAACAGTGCTACTTACAAGTCACTAATGCCTAACATCTCCCAGATGATGGGTAACCGTTTTGATTTTAGAGATGTTGTATCCCAAAATACCCCAAGCAAACCATGCTGCAAAAAACCTGCAAAAACCTGCAAAACCACAAACCTCAAGTGAGAATGGTTTCTAAAGTAAAAATGGGTGGGAGTTTTTGAGCATTGGTAAGAATGAGGGATGTGTTGAGAGTTGATGAACACTGTGAGAAGAAGCAGACAGCTCAAAAAAAAAAAATCTATCAGAACTTTGAGGAACTTTGTGTTGTCTAATACATAACAAAAAACCAAGAAACCCAAAACAAAACAAAACCACCCCCCCCACACCCCCCAAAAAACAAAACCAACCAAAGAAAACCTCAGTGAGAAAGAATCCAAAAACCCCCAAGCCAAACCAAAACAGAAAAGGAAGGGTATGGTGCAGCTCAGAGATATTTGCCCTGAAACTCTGGATATTAGAAATCACAGAGGAATACAGACACAACTCAGCTTAAAAGAAATTACCCTTATTCATAGAAATGCAGCAGAAAGTTTTCATCAAAAGCAACAAAACTCTACTGCTATGACCAAAACTACTTTCTTAATCTGCACCACAGTTTATGTTCACATAGAGTTTCAGTCAACCATTTATTTTTATCTGCTCTTTTGCCCTTTCAAGAAATAACCAGAAGATTGTCTACAGTTTTCTCTCACTTTAGACAAATGCAGTCCTGATGGCTGTGGCCTGAAGGGAAGAGCTGCCTTCCTGCCATAAGAGGAGGAGAACTGCTAATGTCTGGCAGCAGGAGAGGAACAAAGGGATGGCTCTGAGACACAGTTTGCTGCTGGTGTACAAGGTGAGATATTCCTCTTTGTGCATCATGTCATGAGTGAAATTGAGCAGGTGCGATCCTGAGCGGACCTGATCGGCTCGGGTAAGCGTGATTCAGGGTGCAAACGCTGAAGACTGACCAGGCAGGATAGGAAATCTATTCAGCAATCCTCCTTTGAGCAGCAAAGACCCCTGTGCAGCCCTGTGTGTTTGGCAAACTGGCTGAGAGCAGAGGGGCTGAGGAGCAGAGCAGCAGTGATTACTCGGGTGAGCTGGGAACTGCCAAGGCCAACTGGAGGAACAGGGTGGCCGAGCCAAGTGGCTCAAGCCACCAGCAGAGATGGCAAATAACGATCAGCTTTGGACCCATGGAACTTCAGAAGCTGTGAGCCTTGTTCTCAGCAGTGTAGGGAATACATCTCCCCAACCCAGCTGTTATCCCTCCATCCAGTTACCACGGATGAGAATAACAGCCACAGAGATGAAAGAGAAGGATTGTATCATATGCTTCTGGAAAGAAGTGGTTATGTTTTAAATAACCCTTCTCCCTCACTGCTTCAGTGAAATATTTTTCTAATATTTAAGTTCATCTGCCATTTGCAAATGGGAATAATTAGTTCACTTAGTTTTATATTTTCAAGTTCCAGGGTATAAATTTAAGCTGGTGTTTATTAGAAACTTCTGAACTTAGAACTCATATATTTTTGCAGTCACTAAAAACCTGACAGAAAGGTTATATTTTCTAAAATATGTTGCAGTTAACTTCTGATACTAAACTGTAGTAAATATTAAGAAATGTTTGAGAAATTCCATATGCTGCCATATACTTCCATAATCTGCAAAGCATCATTTAATCTTCCAATTCATTCTTAGGTTATATGTACTGATTCCTCTAACCACAGCTTGAACACGTGCTCTGGCTGTTTCTAACATGTACAAGGTCACCTATTTCCTCACTCCTGTTTATAGCATGCAGAATTATGTTAAATGCCTCTGCTGTACTCAAAAGAGTGGCTTGTCTTTCAGTGGAGGTTTTATAATGTCTAAAATGAGACACCAGAAGTGACTGGCAACCTGACATGAATTTGTGTGAGCAGGCTACATTTCTCCATTTTTTTCATCATGAATGCAATTGGTAAATGTGCTTATGACACACCTTCCTCATTCTAAGTGTGAGTGCTTGGCAGGATATTCTACACAGGCATCTCTGATGGCTTTGAGATGCTTCCTTGCTCTGACTCTGAAATATTCTGGAATTATTTATTTTGAGCCATAAGGCTTGGCTCATTTGTTCTGGCTTTCCTTTAAAGGGGAAGGAATCATGAAACACAGGCTTCTCTGTGTACCCTGGATACTAGCTATTGTTTGTAGGAAAAAATAAATAGATTTCATTTTTTGCAATCTGAAATGGCTGATAGGACATGGTACTTATGCTCCTTAAACGATGCCAGATTTCATAAAATAGAAATAGAAATAAAAATAGAAATCTGCCATTTAACAGAACCTGCTGGTAGTTTAGGCATGATTTGTAAGATACTACACCTACTATTGACATTACTTTTATTTTCCTTTAAATATGCATGACCTGCTGCATTAGTAATGCATGAAAATACACCTTGTTCTTTCTTGGAAAGGTAAAGTTTCTCTTAACACTCCTGTCTGTAATCTCTGCCTATTTTACATTTGAACCCAAACATACAAACCTCATGTTGTGGTTTTTCAGTGAACATCAAGATAATTTGTATTTCTGCAGGCCTCTACCATGTATTAATCTCCCAGTGGAAATGCTTGTGTGTTATTTACCTCACCATACTTTTCTAGAGCACTTTTCAATGTTGAAGTTTCTAAGTAATCAACTGTTACTTCCAGTAATACAAAAATAGCATGTAATTACCATTTAGCACCAACTGCAAGAACATAATTTTAAACCATTTCTGTTTTCCCTGACTGAAGAAATGCCTCTGCAATAATTTTTAACCTTTCATCAGCATAATCGCTAAATAATTAACAATGGTTAAATTATGAGAACCTGAGAGATTTGAAAATTATTACTGAAGTATGGATTTCACCAAAGCAATGACCTATATGCATCTGCTTCAAAATAAAAGCAAACTGTAGTTACTAACACCAGCAGCACAAAGTCTTTTTATGTGCCAGATCTTCTGACAGATGTAGTTAATTCCTAAGTCACAGCTGCCTTTGGTCCTATGTTAGGTTATCTCTTTGCAAAGAACAACTTATGTGCTGAGGCTGAGCTCTCCTTCTCCAAGGTTATCTCATAAAGCTTTGCAAGTCTTCATTTCCACTAATAAAAATTAGTTATTCCACAGAATAAGCCATGGAAAACAATGTAAAGACTCTATAATACCTTTCTATTTTTATAGCAGATATTATTTCCTTTCGTCTGTTAGCTGAACTGATTTGCATTTGCATGCTGAGCTCTTCTCCAGTTTCTGCAGTCTTCTCAATGAGCTCCATGAACTGATTTTGCTATGCCTTTTTACACCATTGAGGAGGTGACAGCTGTCAGTCCCCTTATCCTGTCCCAGCTGTGTGAGTCATTGGGATTTACTCACTCTCCTTTGTCTCCTAGCTTGGGTGAAAAACTGCACACAGTCTGCTGGCATCCTGATGACCCACTAATCTGGCTTCCAGCAACCTGTGGGCCCTTCAGTCCTCTCCTGCCCTTTGTTCCAGGCACTCCCATTCATTCTCCACTCACCACAATCTTAACATTTCTACTGCAACTCTGTGTAACAAGGGGAGGGGCAGAAGGTGGGGATAGGAAAAACCATGGGAGCATGGTTTGTCAGAAGCCTGGCTGATCCCTGAATGATTTCTTTTTTCGGGTCCTTCTCAAGTTCATCCTTTTGGTAAATGTTGGCCTTCCAAGCAGTTTTTGGTAAAGTCATGGAAAGTACCCAGTGACTTTCACTCAGCATTTTGAGAGTGTGCATGTATCTCATGTGTATCACATAGCTGCACCTCCCCTGTCCACAATATTCTTTTCACCTTGGTGGTGCCTTTGGTGGGGAATGTGACTCTGCAGCTGTAATAACCCTTTGAATTGTAAGTCCCAATTTCAGCTTCATCCAAGCATCTCAATAGCCACTTCTTTCTGCATTATTTCATCTATTCATATTCAGACTATTTTTTTTTTTATTCCTAAGGTTTTAGGGGAAGTAGTGGCAGAGAACTTTTTTGTTTTGTTTTTCTGTTAGATATTCCAAGTACACAGTCTGCTGAACTATCAATGGTGTCTATACAATCTTAATGACCCTTCACTCCTGTCACTTTATTTATTTATGCCTTTGAGCTGTTTAAATCAGAGGCACCTGGATGGAAACAAAGTGAAGTGGCTGCCCGAGTGTTTTTACAAATAGAAGTAATGTGTCTGGTGCTTCAACTAAATCCCCACCACTTCCTCCCAAAGTATTTAGCACAAGGGTGTTCAGCAGGCTTTGCTGAACACCTGCTCAGAAAATCTGCTGACTACCAGAGTCCCCAGGAGCACAGCAGCCCCTTCATGCTTGCTTTTGAAAATGTTGGTCTAACACCAGCACAGCACTGTGATCCTCCCCGACAAAGTCCTCTAAATGCAAATTTTAATCAATGTCATTTCCTCATAAATCAGTCCCTCTAGCTTTCTAATTATCAGCACCAGCTCTGAATTGTCATTGCGCTTCTCATATTGATGTCCAGATTGAAAGTGATGTCTTCCTGTGCTGCAGAGGAAAGGATTATCACTCAGTGCTCTATCAAGGATCTGAGCATAGGATATGAAGCTGATTAGCACACCTTCCTCTCTCCTATGCACACGGTTCCACCACTGCAGTTTTCCTACTATATAGCTATTTATTTTTTATTCCTCTTTTGAAACAATCCAAATATGCTTGTGCAATACTCCCATTTATAGCTACTTTTAAGAAAGGCCAGATAGAAAGTTGAACCAACATCAGCCTTATTTTATTGTGCAATTCACAAATAATGTGGCCATAATTGCTGTTTCCCTTTCCTCCTGTGCTAACATTTTTGCAGCCTCCTACTTTTTCTGAGCAACTGAAGACCTCCAGATCAATAAAAGAAAGTGATTTTTTGATGGAATGGCTTCCAGATGCCTAAGCTTTTACTATGAAATAATTCCCCTCTCCAGCAAAAAATACGTGAGATTTGTTGGAAAGAAAGCGCATGTACTGTTTCATGTATAGCTAGAATTTTTTAAAATGTATTATTTTTATATTAAAATTTGGAAGGTTATTGTGTGCATCCTGTTTTCATTACCAATAAACAGAGTTGCTTTATTGATTTAATTATGTCAAAATAAAATGCTTCTATTAGGTTGTTTAGTTTCCTTATGATTGGGTGTAATCTGGTTATAACTATTATATCTATATTATTGCTGGTGATTATTGTTAATATAGTAATGAAAATGAGAATATGATCATATTAAAAAGTAAAATCCTTTTACTGCAACAAATAGCAAATATTTTGCATCTTTTATAAAATTTATTTTCAAATCTTTTAATGGAGAGTCTTAAATAGATTTTCATGAAATGGTGAGAAAATTCTATCCTTTTGCATTTAAACCTGAAATTAGAAATAGAGATTATATTTTTCAAAGATTGTCTAGTAACTCAGCACACAGGATACTGTAGTTTAACGACTTTGGGAGCCATTCTTTGCCAGGGAAGCTTAAAAATGTAATTGAAAAAATGGATGGTGGCCACTGAGAAAAATGAAGATAATAGTTAACATACAGAATAGAAAAACTTTAGATTTATTTAAGGAGGTGACACTCAGATGGACACATTCAGAACAGAGGTATCCAAAGTCAGGTTTGTTGGTTTGACTCAACTGTCATTCAGCTCATTGTGCTGTTCCAAGAGCTGCTGGTAAATGGAAACGTGCTTTAAAATCTCTTCTATTATTTATGTACTTACATGGTTTGTAGGCGATCTAAAGTTCAAACCTGCTTATTTGAGATAAGCAGGGCTCTTCGTAACCAGAGGCAACCTCTGCAAGATTTGCAAAAAGCACTTCTATTTCTGCAGATATTTTACTGAAACAAGCAACTTCGTATACATGAGCACTCAAGTTCAAACAAGAACACTAATTGTACTGATGAGGCTTAGCAGGACTGAAACAAGCATTATGAAAAGACTTTTCTTCCTGTTCTATCAAAAATGGTTTAATTTCTCAAAATGGGTTGAAAATTAAAAAGAGTGAAGGAAGGAGTTGTACTTAACTTCCAGGGTAATGTTTGTGCAACTGAGAAATTCTGGTTGATGTCAAAACATTTCTGTGTCACTAAATATCATTGCATAAGTGGAACCTGCCACGTTCTGACACAGGTTGACACCTTCAAAACCTGGAATATGGGAAGACTCATGAACTTGGCTGGCACATCAGGGAGAAGTTATTTGAAGAATGGCAGAGTAGCAGCTTAGAAAATCTTGGCTAATCAAATTTGTCAGACGTCAGGAAAATGTTTGAAGAGAGGGATTGATACCAGGAAAGGCACAATGGAGCGATTGAGTACTGAGAGGGAAGGGCATGTATGACTTAACAGGAAGGATTTACTTTGTAACTCGGGCTAGAGTTGGATGAATATTTCCTTTGATGAAAATTCTGGATAAATCAACTTTGCATGCAGGGAGATAAAGAGGGTGCTGAGGAGGTTTTACAGAAGAATCAGCACTAGCAGTGATGACAAAAACCAGCAGGCTTACAGACCTCCTTCTGGGAGGACTTGTAGGTGGCCAGTCAATGAAAACATCTGGGGCCTGTCTATCCTAAAGAAGGTTTAAAAACTTGCTGGGTTTGACCGCACATGCTTAGCATGCTCATGAATTTTAAGAAGGAAAGTTCATCAGGACAATTTGCTGCTATGTCAGGATAAAGAATACTGAAAGTTTAATTCATAGTACATTGCATTTTCAATCTGCTCACAGGGACATGGGAAGAATATGAGGGATTTTAGCTATCTTTTCTTTAGAAAGGATCATTTACTGATATAAAATTTGCTATGAGTCTCTAAGGGAATGGGTTGGTTTTTTTTACACATAGAAATATAAATTTTCACATTTTGCAAAATTTTATGTAGATAATATTTTTTAACAATCCCTGTTTTTATCAAAAGTGTTCAGTATTACCTTATTAAGTAAAAGTTGTTGTATGATTTTGCTAATCTCTGCCCTATTTTTCCTCTCTCTCTCAGTATGAGCTGTTCTGAAATTATGTTCATGTACTAAAAGACAAAGTGCCAAGTACCTAATTTAGTACTCAGCAGTTACATCCAAATTTCAGTTGTTGTATAACACCAAATACTCTAAAGATGACAAGCTCAAGAAATACTTGCCTCAGACTGGAAAATCATCAGCACTTTGGATTAGACAGTATTATTCAAATTCCACTTAAATGGCACTTTATTCTCAAGGTGGCCTGAATTACTTAGGAACCTATTTGTAATGTGTGTGACCTCTATGACTAAGATAACTATTGTAGCCTGATTGCCCACAACTGTGCAGGAAAAAAATAAGGAAGAGTTTTACAAACTACTTGTGAACAATGCAAAAAACCAACAAAACAAGGACCAATCAGTGGGTCTTTAAAACACTTCTGTGGGTTAGAAACATGTACTGTGATTAGGCTCCCAGGGCATTTGGATGTGTTTGAAAATCCTTGCCATTCTGACAAAGATTTCAGAAATAATTCATGTAAAGGATAAACATACTTCATTATATTTGAAATTACCCTTTCAAAATGCATTAAAGCTTGTACACAGAAGTTTTTGTAAAGCAGTGAGAAATTCACTCCACATTCCAAGGTGTTTTATTTTTTAATTACAGCTACAGATGTAATTACTTCCTTTGGAAAAATAGATGAATCTTTAGCCATTCTCTCTGTCTTGAAGAGAATTTCTGACCCTGGGTGACCATTGAAAACTGAGTAACTGAACATCAAATAATACTGAATCTCTATAAAATAAGCTCTTTTTGACTCAAGGGGTTACAATTTAAAGCTTCTACATGAACATAATAAACTATGAAGTCAGGTTGCTCTAAGGACATCTATGCAGACACAGAGAAGAATTTTAACCAGCTCAGCCACTCACTCCTAAAAATTACTCTTCTCTGAAAGCAAGGAACTCTGCCTGTTGTTGCCTCTAAAAATAGCTCATATTATTTATCCTCTTTCAATTCACTTTTGCTAACCATGATTGTGATTAGTGCTAGTGTATAACCTAACCCTGAAGCATGCTGCTGTTTGTAATGTACGAAATTCAAGCCATACGGAGAGGAACCTTCCCTTATTCATGTAAACAAATAGTTTTTCTCAACATAGAGAGAGAATCTATTTAGGCTTGGAGAAAAGGCTATTACTGGGAAACTCCCTTCAATTTATCCTCTTTCCAAACATCCCCCACTGCCCCAACTGGCCCTCTGAAGAAACTTAGAGAAGAGTTTTTTTCTCAAGAAGATGCTTGGTAACATCACCATGTCAGAACTGTGCTAGAATGTAGAATCACACAATAATTGGAAATGCACACAAAAATTGTAAAGCTGTCTTTGTCTTCCCCTTTTCTAAGACCACAAAAAGTAACAGCTACAGTACAGGACACCTATTTCTCAGTTCCCGACCAACATTGCCATCTAACCTCTTTTATGCTGTGAATATTTTGCAAATAGCTAATTTTGAGCCTGGAAATGAAATGTAAATCTAATGTAAGCAAAAATGGTGGTGGTACTGAGTTTGGCTGCCTCTGCAGTGCTAATTCACTCCATGGCTGAAGAGCAAGAGAGTTGCAGGGAGATGGGAATCAAGTCCCATTAGAAAAATCTCCCTTCTTTCCTTTTTTGTGGTGCAAGCAGAGGAAAGCATCATGGAGCTGCAAATGTGGTTCCAGCAGAACATTAGGTGCTTTGTCCAGAAGTCATTCAGAATGTCATTGACTATCTCTGTATTACCTCTACAGTTTGCATTTTAGAGTAATATCTTCTCAGAGCTGTCATGCCTCCTGTGAGTATGGTAAGTACAGGTCCTTTTCTTCAGCAAACACCAGCAGAAATCCCTGATCAGACTGAGCCATCAGGAGACAGAGTATGCTGCAGACATCCCACCAGACCTGCTCAGTGGTATGGCACAATCACCTAACAGAACAAGAAAGTTGGTCCTCATGCCCTTCCCCTGGGGCCACAAACATGACCTGAGACATTCCCATCTCCATTCTGCTGCTCTCTACCTTCTGACTGACGCTATAGGATCAAGATCTCTGCCCTTGCATCTCAGGTCATGTTTGTGGCTACCGGGAAAGGATATGAGAACCTACTTTCTTGTTATGTTAGGTGCTGTGCAGAAAGGAAGGCATTCCCCCCTGTATCAAAAATGCTCAGGGTCTACTGCCAGCCATAAACCATTTTCCCTTCACAAGATGAAATAAATCTGTAAGGAAACCACATTCATATTTAACAAATCTGAGCAGCAAAATACTAACCACAGATAGCTTTCCCTCCTTTTAAATATTTCTCAGGAAATGCAACTTTTAGGCTTTTCTTTTCTTTTCTTTTCTTTTCTTTTCTTTTCTTTTCTTTTCTTTTCTTTTCTTTTCTTTTCTTTTCTTTTCTTTTCTTTTCTTTTCTTTTCTTTTCTTTTCTTTTCTTTTCTTTTCTTTAAGAAAGACCAAGTCTGTATTTCACAGAAAATAAAAAGTAATTAAAGAAAGTAATAAAAGCCACTGCCAAGTTTGCTGCAGGAAGCACAATCCAACAGCCTCTAGTACTTGGAAGGACATTATGAGATCAGGAGATACTTTATTGTTTCTACCTCAGCATTAAGAAGCACATGAAATAAACAACCACAGAACACTCCAGATTCTTCAGAACCTTGCACAGTCTCATGCGGCTGTATCTCATTACAGGTATGTCACTCATACCTTTTTAAAATCAGGGGTTTATCTTTTTATAATATGTATAACTGAACTGAAGAACGTAAAAATAATATTGTTTTACACACCCTCTGATGAGTAAAATAAAACATAGATCTTCAAAACCTGCTAGGTGCTGCCTACCCAGAGTGCCAGGCTTTCAGCCTGTGCTAGTCAATAAACAAAATCTCATGGGTTTGGGCTATTCAAGACTCGAGTTTCAAATTCTATTAAGAGCACAATTTAAGGCTTTGTTGTAATTGTTTCAGAAGAAACAATCACTCCTCAGTTCAGGATTAAGAGCTAGTATTTGTGTTTAAAGGGGCATTTCAAATCTTGCTGCTAAAAGGTGAATGTGGCTTACCTTCAGAAGCCAGCTCATGTACTGAATTCCACAGATCTTTTGTATGTTTCTCTGATGTTTTGAATGTGCACTGAATGCTTGTATTTTTTTGTCACTTTCAGTTTCCAAACCTCCTGATACTGTTTATCAACATAGAAGGGGGTTTTTCACTGTTTTCCAACATGAATCTGGCTGCATGACAAATACATAAGGTTTAAAAGTAGTAGATGCCTCTGCTTACCCATGAATATGATGATACCATCTTGTCATGATCAAAAAGCTCCATATAGAAAACATTCTACAGCTTTTATTTACAATTCATTGCTGCCAGCCTATACTTATGCCACTGCATATAGTTATTTCCTTATTTTCTGCATGTTCCTTTTATGAATTGGACTGTTCTGTAACTTACATCTCTAGCCAGAACACTGGATACTGCTGGCTTGCATTAACTTAACGGCTCACATTCATTTTTGTGCTGCAAGTAAAATCAATTGCCTATCTATTGCAGGGAGATGTGGAAGCAATAACAAGAAAGGCAGCAAGGTAAATCACTCCAGGTGGAAGATTTCCAGTCCATCAGGTGCAAGGCTGTGCCTGCAGCACGTCCTTGTGCCCAGTGGCAAGTGGAGCAAGAGGGAAGGTGTATTGCAGACCTGTGGGGTGCTGCACAGGATGGCCAGTGTCCTATCTGGTGGCACCTGAGGTCAGTGGTACCAGTGCCACCATGAACTGGTGTCCAGTAGAAGTGTATGGGGGCTTTGTTTGTTTTCCTTTGAAGGCTGATTTTTCTAGAAGTGCAACGACTGAGGCTGGAAGCTGCTCTGCCTGGTAACAAAGGCTCTGTTGTGCTGGCACGCAGTACAGTGCCCAAAGCTCAGGATGTTTTCAGCCTATTTGCTTTCATTTGTATTTGAGTTAATCTGGCACAGCTGCTGAAGAATAACACCATATATTAAGGGCCATTTTAATCAAATGGATCCTTGATGTTCTGATTTCTTCCTACGGGCAGTTTGCATGGAAAAGGCAATTAACGACAACTTCTAACTGATGGTATGACCTTAAAAAATTTAATTATGTCAGATTCTGTCCTGGCAACTCACTCAGCAGAGTATGCATGGAAAAAAGGTCAGAAAACCTGTTGCAATCTTCTTCATATTTAAACTAGCATATCTCCAACCTGAGTACAAATGAGAGTGACTTCTGGGTGACTCTCTGTTATGGAAGGCACTGCAAGTATTTTGTTCCTCCTCTGCAGAAGCCTTGTTTTGTCCTTGAGAACAGATTCTAGTTGCAACCAGAAAAATGGAGAAATAGGGTCTACGTCCTTTTGGCCTGAATTCCTTTCCCTCTCCCTCTTCTCTCTCTCCCACTCCTCTCCCAAAAGTAATCATAAGAAAATTTACTAGGATTAATGAATTCACATGTACTGAAAATTTAAGATCCACAAGCCAAAGCAAAACCACCCTATTTAAAAAGGTGCCATTTCCTTTATTGTGTAGGCTATGTGATAGGTATGGTACACAGAATGTAATATCTGCGTTATGGAGGGTCTCAGACATGTGAAATTAGAAAGAGAAATTCATGTGACAATCTGCTCTAGTTTTTTCCTCCGTTGATTTTTATCTTGCTCCTGTTAAAGATATATGTGTCAGAGAGTCCTACTGTGTTTTCACGTGTGTTGGGCAACAGATCACTTACCTAGTGTTCTAAAATACTATTTGTCTTACAATCAGGGCTTACAAAGACACAGCCTGAGTGATCTCAAGTAAATATTGCTGAACAGTGAAAGTTTCTATTATCTTACCTTTTGCCTACAAGTATGCAATAAGCATAAATGCAGAAGAGTGATCTAAAAGTTCTATCTGGCACATTCTGAAATCAATTAGTGAGCACACTTTAAATATTGCTTAAGTTTTCCTCTTTTAATAAAGTAAAAAATAATTAATTTGGAAGCTGATTATTTATCTCTCTTTATCTCTACAGGTTGTGAAAGAAGTAATTTTGCCCTTCCTCCTTCTTCTTTGCTGCTGCTGTTTGAAGTTTTTGCTGCTGGTGTTTTTTTCCAGGAAAAAAAGGCTGAACAGAGAAGGTATGCTCTCGAGACTGGCAGGCCTTGGCTGATACGCCTGATCTGAAAATCAGAATGACAATATGTCTCGCATGTCCAGTGGGTGGTGTTGCTGGAGGAAGGACAGCTTTCTGAGCGAGCAGAGGCCAGGGATGAGGTCAGTACCACAGGCGTGCCCGCTGGTGACGGTGAGGGCGATGGCTGCAGCAGATGTTGACTGGACAGCAAGCAGGAAAGGTGGTGAACAGCGGCGCTTCTGCAAACTTTTGTTTGGAGGGAAGAAGCTAAGCACTTGCAGCCTCTGTGAAACAGTTTTCATACTCAGAGCGAGATTCAGTAAATTATATTCAACTGATCTGGAAAAACCAGGAGCAAAATTACGGTTAAGAGCATTTGCAGGAGCCAATTTTTTTAAGAGCCATTAGGTCACCTAATGATGTATTCAGATAGGAGATTTAAGACTGTAACCTGTCCTGGAATAGTTAGGCTGAGTGCAAGGCAAGTGTCCTAGCCAGCTTTCTTCACATTTCTTTCAACAATTTTGCTTCTATTATTTTAGTCTTGGCATTTTAGGGTGTTTGTCCAGGAGCTAAGACAGACAATGGGTTATTATCTGCCATTGGAGGGGAAACAAAATACACGTCAGTGCTGAATTGGACTAAATGATCCTCGTAGGTCCCTTCCAACTCGGGATATTCCGCGGTACTGGGAGTGCTGAAACACTGGTGGCGAACGGCTCCGGGGGCAGCCGACACCTGCCCGGGGCACTGCCAGCGTTCACCTGGGAGCCGCCGGGCTCGCACCCAGCCGGCACAGCGGGTCCCTCCGAAAGGCAGAGCAACACTACTGTTATCCTAACGCGGCCGCCAGTGCCACAGACCGCGCAGTCGGACACATCTGGGCAGCTTGTCCCATGCTGCGTATTTATTTATCACGATCCTCCGTAGCCGCGGGGGCCGGGGCCGGGCTGGCTCCGCGTGGGGCGGTCGCTCGGTCCCGCGGCTCCGCGGGTGGGGGCGGCGCTGAGCCCGGGCAGCGCGGAGCGAGGGAGGGCAGCGGGGCGGGCCCGCCAGCACCCGGCGCTCGCCGTCTCCTTGCCGACGGAGGAGGGGTCGGAGCCGCCCCCGTCCCCCGGGGCTGCCGCCGGGCGAGCGAGGCGGTGCAAAGCGGCCAGGGTTAGCCCCGCAGCCCGGTCCGAGCGGGCGGGTCCAGGCTCCGCCCCGCGTCCTCCCAGCCCGGGCACCCGCAGCGCCGCATCGGGTGAGTACCGCGCTCCGGAGCGGCTCTGCCCCGGCCCTAGCCCCGCGGAGGGCGGCGCAGGCCCTGCGGCCTGGCCGCGCTTTGTTCCCGGGGCGCTCCGCGCTGCCGTGCGGCGGCCGCTCCGGCTCTCGCGGGGCGGCGGCGGCGGGGCCGTGCTGCGGAGCAGCCCCGGCTGCGGGCTCGGCCCTCGCCCCGCTCGCCCCTGGCCCCGCTCGCTGCCCCGCGGTGCGTGCCCTGGCCGCGCTGGGAGCCGGGGGCACGGCGGGTCGGTGCGGCCCAGGGGAACTCGCGCAGCAGGTTCGGGCATTGTTCGCGCCGCCGCTCCAGACGCGGCCGCAGTGGCGGCAGGGGGGCTCGGCTGCCCGGGGGGCTCCCGAGTGGCCGCGGCCGGCGGAGCTTCTGCCTTTGTGCGGGCGCGGGAGGGCGGCCGCCCCTCCCGGCCGGCCCGGCGCGGGTGTCGCGGCAGGCCCGGCAAGACGGAGAGGGGTTCGGGAAGGGGACCCAGCCAAGGGCGGCAGTCGGCTCCCGGCGGGGATTTTGGCGGTGCGTGGCCCCGGTCAGCCCTGCGGCGGGCTGGGGACGAGTCACGGCCGTGTCACTGCCGCCGCGTCGGGCGCTCCTGGTTTTCTGGAAGCGCTGCCTGTTCGGGAAGCTGATTCACTGCTGAAGACGTGGTTGCTCATAGCTGTGGTTACCCTTTCTCTGGTTTTTGACAGGTCTATTGTCCAGCAGTTTTGCCTTCTCTCCCATTATTGTAGTATCCCTTGCTACCTCCTAGCAGAGCTTGTTAGCCAGGCAATTGTACGAAGGCGATGCTCTCTGGTTTTGTTAAAGCATTTAAACGAGTGTGTGGAAGCAAGAGTGGAAACAATTAAGGGAGAGTGGTTCTTTATTCTTTTGACTTTTTATAAGTTTTTCTGATGAGCAAAATGGAAGAGGTTTATGTGGATATGTGTTAATAGATGCTTTTGTCTGTTGCTCTCTCATATTTCTGCATCCCAAAGGAAATACTGGTCCTCTCCATTTTTAGTATTGCAGTGTCTGCAGTGTCCTTACAATTGGACTTTGTTCCTGCATTAAAATTCACTGTGATGTGGAAGTACTGGGTTTTCCCCCTTTTCTCCCTTCCATGACACCGCCTGCTAAGATTCAGTTTGTAGTGAATAATGAATGCTGTTACTACGTTGTAGAATTACTGATAATTATTAATTATTGTGCTAATAAGGATTCTCTTTTATCTGAATGAGAGCATTTATAGTCCTAATGCCATTGTCTGAGCCAAGCAGAAACTTAAGAGAGAGAAGGGGGAAGGTGGACTATGGAATAGAACTGGAGCTTGCTCAGAGAGGCCTATGGCTTGGTGAGGTGCTGTTCATGCCGTGCTCTTTCAGGAGAAAACCATTCAAATAGTTTATCTTCAGAGGTCCCTTCCAGTCCTAAAGATCCCGTGATTCTGTGAAAATCTTCCACCAAAGCTAGGAGTAGTTGCAATGTGGTTTTAGGGTGGATTTTAGGATTTTGCACAATTCTTTGTGTCGTAGATTGCTCCTTAAAGAGTCCTGTAAAATCATCTCAGCTGACTGTTTTTCCTGGATGTATGCTAATCGATGATATTTTGTTTGAAGTTTAATTGATTGGTATCAGTTTTCCTAGAAATACAATTGAAGAGAAGGAAATAGATGTTTTTTTAAATTTCTTTTAAGACTATTTAGTGTAAGAAAAACTAGTGTGATGTCAAGTTGTAGGCTGTAGTTCTAAATTGGCTATGAATTCGAATTTCTCAGCAAAACTTATGTAAACAGGAAATTAACATAGTTTCATCATTTTCTGTCAACAAAATAAAGGCATCAGGTGAAGTTCAGCTCAGTTTCATGTGGCTGTTGCTTGAGAATGGTAGTAGGAAGGGAAACCAGAGGAATTTCTGTAAGATCTTGAATATAGTGCTACCTAACTCTCAAGAATCTCTAGGAAGAGATTATGAAGAGAAACACCTTTATTCCCCAGTAATGATGGGTAGGGAAATACAGAACACTCTCAATAGGCAGCTTCTGATAAAGTAGGCAGAGCCTACTCCAGAAATCATGTTGCAGGGTTTCCAGTGTGTGTGTATTTAAGATGTCTCAAACACTTGCTGTTTGTATTTTTCTTCCCAACCTCTTTCCCATCTTTTTGAGGTTAACTAGAAAACTTCCATTAATAGAAGGGCGTTTTTAATTTAAAATTTGCTGTAAGTTAGATTACTGTATTGACTGATCTATCAGAATTGCTGTCACACCAATGAAGTGTGTTTGTCATCTTGACTTTGCCTTTTACACAGCATACCCTAATTTGAACTTTTGGGGTTTTGTTGTTGGGTTTCGTTTCATGGGTGGAATTTGATCAAGTTACAGGGTTTCATGCAGGTCTTAAAACATTTGCTGAGGTTTAATGTTTGATGCTTACATGGTAACTCCATATCTTCTAATGGAAAGAGAGAGTTTGTATCTTCTTATTCAAGTTATACTTTGCCTTTTAAAATTTTATAGCAGTGAGTACCTTTGCAGAAATACCTTCTTCCTCTGCACCTACTAACACTGTATTTTCAGTTTAGCCTAAAACTCTGTGTAGGTTACCTCTGATTGAAAGCATACTACAGGGGTTCTGGTTCTTGTTACTTTCCTGCTGCTTCCGGTGCTGCCTCAGGAGCATTGCCTGCTAACTATAAACAATGTTGATGTCTACCATATGTTTTGGTAGAAAGTGCAGGATTCCTGCTGTCCCACTAATCTCAAATGCCTAGCTTACTATTATTTGTGAATGTACAATGGAAATGTTGACTCCCCTATCATGTAGCTCTGTAAGAAACTCTTGTTTTCAGCCTCCAAGGAAATAAATTTTTAGATTGAGTAGCAAAATCAATAAATATAGTCAAATAATTTTTCATTTAAATTTACAGAACCCCAGGATCTGGAGCTCAGACTTGTAGACCTAGCAGACAGTTGTGCTTTCCAGTACCAATGGTAAGTAAGATAGGTCTCTTCCAAAAATAAATCTTTATAATTTTAATGCGTTATATTTGGTTCTTATGAAGCTTTGATACTGATGAATATACTGCCTAGAACAACATCTTTGCATTTGGTTTTGTAGAAATTTACTTAGGCTTTAACTCATGCCTTCTCTGCTTTACTTTGTTTTCATTTTGTGACTTCTCAAAAGTCTTTAAAAGGCACTATAGCATAAACAAACCTGATATTAAAGTTCAATTACGTTGTTTGGCCGTGCACCTCACAGTACAGCTTGTGTTACTGTGTCTTCTGTACTGGTAGAGTCCAACAAGGAGAGGAGTGGCTGCAGATGTGTTAGAGGCTGTTTAAGCACAAGACTGGAGATAAGGGAATTCTATTTTTAAGAGGGTTCTGTGGTTGTGGGTGAGAGTAAGGAAGGAAGTTTTTATAGCATTGAGGTAATTATTGCTGCTCTGATGGTGTTGATAAGCTTGTGCTGGAAGATAAATGAGAGACTTGGGAACCTTGATAGGGCAGGTAGAAAAATGTGTTGGCAAAGCTTTTTTATTCTTCAGACTAAATAAGAGTGAGATTTTTGAGGTGAGGATAACCTTACAGCAGATGCTAAACTCAACAAGGAAGCAAGTGAAAATCAATCTGGAGTGTTGTTTTCCTGTTTCCAGGTGAGAAGATGAACTGCTGCATTTTGGACAAGCTGAAGTTTGGAATGCTGGGACATAAAGAACCCATTAAGAAGGAAATTACAATAGTTAAGAGGAGATGAAGGTATGACTTAGGGCTTTGCAGAAACTATAATTCAAGGGAGATAGATGTAGGAGGTATGTGAGAATTCAGAACCGAGATAAATTCCTATGATATTGGCAGAGTTATATTTGAGAGGTGTTCTTAATGAGGTATCATAAAGGATAAGTGTTGACCAGACCAAGGAAGGCCAAAACAAAAAAGTGTTCAAAGAATAAGATAAATGGGTTTGATGTTAGCTTGATGTTTTGGTCACTAAATGATATCTGTGGCTGAACTTGAGACCTCAGTGCAGGTTGTTTGTTTTCTCTCTGCTTGTGTTCTGTTTGCTAATACTTTCATTTTGCATTCTCACTTGACCCTACAAAATAATATAATTGGAAAATGTATGAGTGTTGCATCTATGCAGGATGTTCCAGGGAGCAGCTTAGAGAGATTGATTTTATGTTCTCTGAAGCATGTGTCCATTTATTTATTGATTTATTGGTAGTGGAAGGCTGCATATTTTATTTTGAGGGGGTAGGAGAGAGGGAGAGGTGCTGTGATTACTGCAGATGGTTGCTGTGGTTGATTTAATTTGTGATTTGCAATTATTCAGATATAATTTTTAATCTGAATATAGAATTTTTAATCTGAGTACAAAAACTGAAGACATCCATGAAGGTTGAGATTTATTTCTCCTGCATCCGCTAATTTAAGGATTTATTTAGATAATGATTATTGCTTTGTAGAGCAGTGAATTAAGAAATTTCTGAAATACGTGAACAAGGTACTTATTTACCAGATCTGGAATATTTCAAACTCTTGTATTTTCATGTTTGGTTAACATTAGCAAAATTTTCAAGTTGTTTATTTCTTACTGAAGGGATTTTTATTATTACTCTTACCATGGATATTTTGTGTATTGTGCAGTGAGGACAGGGACACACAACAGTAATTTAAAAATTTTTTTTAGGCCGAGGAAATTGTTCAGGATATTTCAAGGTCCTCACAAAATCAAACACCACTCTTGAGCTGGTGACTTTTGGTCAGGTAGCAAACCCAGAGTTTTAGGGATTTGTAAACAGACTTTCTGTTAGTCCCGCCTTCATTGTCATTTTGTTTTGGTCAGTTTTCTTCACTCCAAAAGGATGACTGCTGTGTGTCTGCTGCAGGAGATGGCTTTTGGTGTAGGAGAGCATTTCTTTTTGCTTCCACTCAGGCGAGTGTCGCTATACTGAACTGGGAATTGAATCCTGAGGCCCTGAGCCACATGCGCTTGTAACCAATGCCAAATATGTGTATTGTTATGAAGTGGTAGATTGTTTCCTTATAAAACTGTTGCAAAAAGAACAAGAAGTTCTAATCTTGCACCCCAGAGGAAAGTGTTTTTCATTTGTTCCAGACTGCCAGCAGTTGCACTCATCAGTACAGCTGTTTGTCTTTTGACTTGGCTGCTCATGGCCTGGGTTGTCCAAGCTCATTCCACCCACTGTCCTAGTTCATTTTATGAAGTACTGAAGGCATGGGAGCTTATTGGTCTTTCATCACAAACTGGTTTTGGATAGTTCCTTAAAGAGCTGGTGATAAGTTATTTATTTTTTCAAACACTTGTGACTGGTATGTTGGTTTTGTTTTATTTGTTGGAGGTTTTTGTGTTTAGTTGGTTTTTTTTTTAAGAAGAGGGAGCTAGGAGAGGACTATGTAGGTTATTTTTCTTCCCCCTAATCTCACAAAGTATTTTTGTGGTAGAATATGCAATCCATGTGATTCTGTATTATTTACATGTGACTTCCGACTAAGGAAAATTTTAAGACCTGAAAATGAGAATTTTCTTTTTATGAGTTTTAGCACGTGGTGTGATGAGGAGGAGAAAATGCCTTGGCTATGCTTTAAATGTGTTATTTCAATTGACATATTGCTATATAGAAGCAGCCTCTCAACTTGCATCATTTTATGTATTCTGTGGTCACTTGATGCTGTTAAGTGAGATGGGACTGTACCAGATGATGGCAACTTCTGCTGGTTTGGCTGCCTGTTGAAAGGGAAGGCGGGTCTGAGGTGGATTGGTCTTTGATGCTGGTGGGCAGGCCATGGGGTTCTGCAGGAAGGTAAATAGTGTCTCTCCCTTTATGTGAGAAAATGGCAAAATGTGTTGGGAATGTTGCATGAAGGGGAATATAGAGATGCATCCAAAAGCTGTGGCTCATAGTGTCTGCTCTTCCAGATTAAAGAGGCCTGAAAACTGCTATAAATTAGCATAGCCCACGAGTTTGGCTCGGGCTGAGGCTGGAAAGGGTAGAAAACTCTAGCAAGCTGTTATCTTTGAGGTCACATGATTGCAGCATCGCTATGATGTCTGCATGTGTTTCTTTGGCTTGGGCAAGCGTGCTCTCTGAACATGGCCAGTGAGTCCAAGCAGCGCTGTTCTTTGAGAGAGAGCTCATTGCTGCGCAGTGCCCTGTGGCTGCCTTGATGTATGGAAGGACTGAGGTGTTGGTGTTGTGTCACAGCTGTACATGCAGGTGTTGTTGTGCATCCTGAGTTACATTGTTCCTGTGCTTGCTGCTCTTCCTTTTTTCCCCTCTGGCCCTTGCTTGAAGTCTGAGGAAAAGCTCTGCCTTTGTGTGAAATGAATAGTTGACTGTGATCAAAGTTAGACACACAATGTCTTTTTCTTTCAGTTGGCATAACCTCTTACTCACCTGTTCTCCATTTGCTGGTTTGCTATTCTATATTGTATTGCTCATCACTTCCCTTTGTTGCTTGTCTTTTTATTTCACTTTTCACAGTATGTTGAGGGATTGAAAAAGGGTGGGAAATGAATATGGAAGATGGGTTAAACAGAGGAAGTAGTTGTCAGACAGTTTTTCTGATTTCGATTATTAACTTCAGTTTGAAGAGATTTGAACCTTCAGGTGAAAATGGAGTGGAATCAGATTTTTCCAAGCTTAAATTTGTTGTGGCTGTGACAATGTGCTTTTGGGTCGTGGCCTAGCCTGCTGTTAACCTCAGCTTTAACCAGAGTCAGAGCACATTTTCAAGTGTGTCCTTTGAACTGCCATGGCAAGTTGCTGAGTTGGTGCATATGTAATGGAAATGACATTGAATGGTTGCATCTTGCTTAAGAGTTCAAGCAGCTTGCATACACTCCTTAAATTAGTCTGTGTTTTTTATTTTTTGTCTTTAGTGTGAATTAGCAAGTTAAAGAAGATCAGGAATATTTTTGTTGTACACAACTTTAGACATAGTATAAAACTTCAGTGAATTTTTATCTGGATAGTTTTTACTGATAGTAAAAAAAAATTAAAATCTGAAAGTGGTTGAAAAAGCAAAAATTTGATATTCTTTCAATATCTGGAGTTACCTTTTCTCTTGAGGTCTGTAATGTTAAATATTTAGTAGTGCTGCTCATAATACCTTAAAGAGTAAAAACCAAACACTGAATTTGTGTATGTAAGCTGATGTTCATCTGTCAGGTTTTACTGTTATTTTGCAACTGTCCAGCTGAGTAGCCAAGTTCTAGGTGCTTTTTAATTGAAAACAGCATTAACTAATAAATATTTACAGCCTTTTTCTATTTTTGGGGCAGGTTTGTGCTTCTCGAATTACCCTGGGGCATCAGCCCTGGAGACACCTTCCTTGTATTCTGTCTTTGTGCAACTTTGCTGTGGGAGGGATGACATCCTTTAATGTAGCTTTGAAGGAAGGTGAAATAATAATCTGCATAGATAATTGCTTTCTCCCTGTCTTTTACATGTGGGTTTTATTTCAGTGTGGAGCAGATGAACTAGTTTGAAGCTGATTCAGGGAAAAAGAGGGTAATGCTTTGTGGGTTGAAGTTAGCATCTGAAAAAGCCTTCATGCTGGCTTCAGAGAATGAAGATGTTAATTTTGAAGGTCTACAATTCAAAAGTTGATCTAAAAGAAAAAGTGTTTTCATTCTATATGTTTTGAGACTTTTTTTCCTTTGGTACTTCAGAATGTCTATTGTTATTTGTCCTATTGTTTCTGCCTGGACTTGCAAGCTGCTACAGTTTTGCACATAGCTGCCCATCTGCTCCTTGGTTATTTATAGGCAGATTTGTGGAGCTCTTTCTAATCTCTCAAGTCTTCAAAAACATTAATGAATTAAACATCACAATACTGTTGTAAAAAGAGAATTAAATGGAGGAACTGAATGGAGACTAAAGAGGATAAATGACTTACTGAAAGCCATATGTATATTTCATAGCAGAACAGGGAATAGAAACCAGATTATTTTTTTCTTACTTGTGGTCCTGTGCTTAACAGACCAGCCACATGCTCTTGTGAGATACAAGCTAAAAGAATGAAGAAAGAGCTCGTTCTTTGAATCTTGCAACAGATGCTTATGTGCAGACAACCCATTTCACCACGTACTGAGAGTATTAAAGGCTTCAGGTCTATCAAACATGAATAAACATGTTGATATTAATTCTCATTAAGCCTGAATTTTTTTTGATTGTTAATGTTTTGGAGCAGTGGTTTCTGCTGGGTTGCTTAGAAAGAAAACACCTGTTACTCACAGGAGAGTTTCTTTCTGACATCTTGCTTCTACTTGTCCAGTCAACCTGTCTGTTTTCCCCTGTCTTTAATAGACTTCTACAATGGCTTTAACCAGAGTCTGGACATTGGTTCTTTTTTTTTTTTTTTTTTTAAATTCAATGACAATGAAGATGGGTAGCACAAAATGCGGGTGAAACTTTCCATTAATCAGAAAATTTGGCACTTTGATGAATTACACGTAGTACTTATTGTGCATGAGTTTTTTTTTATTTTTGGCTGGGTTTTTTCTTTGGTTTTTTTTGGTTGGGTTTTTTTGGGGGGTGTTTTTGTTTGTTGGGGGGGAGTAGTTTGTTTTTGTTTAGTTTTAGTTTTTGGAAGGACTTGCAAAGTTTTAGATTTGTGGAGTAAAACATTGTAATTCCTAGTTGTTCCAGGGTCTAGAAATTATAGGAGATCCAGCCTATTAAGTTGTGATTAGGTTTCACATTGGAGTGCAGCCTGAAATATTATTTGTATTTTTATCTGTTCTGTAATTTTTTTGAACTATTTGTCTGCTATTTCCCATTTTCTCCTAATATATACATATTTCATGTTTGTATGCAAGAGAATTTTCTCCACAAATAGTATTAGTTTCTGCTTGTCAAGAGGGTTGGAAGGAAGAGTTTTGCATTTCTACTGGAATGCTTTTCAAATATTTAGGTTTAAATACAGATATTATGCTGATTTAATGTTGCCACCTTCTTGTGGAAATCTTAAAAGGAATGAATACATTGCTGGAGAGTGACATTGCTACGTTGATTTAATTACTTGAAAGCCTGTATCATTCTAAACAAGTTCAGTGAGGCTCTTCAAAGTGTATTGAATGTGTCCAGGAAGCATGTTAACTAACAGGACTACGAGTTCCTTAGTTTGATGTATGGTATTTTATGGTATTATCCCAAAGTAGATTCTAGATGGGCATACAGCACTCTAGATTGTTTCTGAAATTCAGCAAACAAATTTAACCTCTTTATTTCGTATCTGTAACATTTCAGAATATATAAGTTGTCTTTTGATTTGGAAGTGATAAAATGCAGCTTCCTGAAGCATTTCACTTCCCTCATGTGAAATCTGTTCTCTTCAATGCTTTTGTTTTTCTTCTGTAGCTTTTCTCTATTTAATGAAACCAAATAGGTTTTTATTGATGAATAGATACTGAATCTGTTTCCTTCAGCTAAATAGTGGTAGAATATTGAGCAACAAATCAGTCTTTCCTCGTGCTAAATTGACAGCTTGATGGAAAATTTTAATAGCCTGTCATTTTGTCTTCCTCCAACAAATTGAAGATTTTGTATATATTTTGTAGGTCTAACTACATTGTAAAGGTATAAAACAATGTACCTTTGCAAAACACCTTGAGTAACTCCCATTGGAAAGTAGATGCCAGCTTTCTTGAAATGGTTTCACTTTCCAGTGTTAAAGAGAACCACTTCATTTAATTCATCCTGAGACTCTTGGGATGTCAAAAATAGAGAAGGATGCTAAGCCTGTTGTTTAAATGTGAAGATTTTTTTTTTTTCTGGTGTGTTCTGATAGCCTGCTCTGGGTTTTCTTCTAGAGAGTTTTCTTCTAGATGAAACCTATCAAAGCTCTCACAGAAGAGAGGTAATTTTAAACTTCAGGAGTTTATGGAACAAAGGCTAGGTGTTTGGAATTATCAGCAGTTGTTCTAACCGGTCTGACTCACCTCCCTCCACTCTGAACAGAATACTTCCTTTGGTTCCAGGAAATACTGAATAAAAGAACTATTTTGATCCATGGACAGTGCCGCTACTGTGGCAGAAAGCCAAGCAATGCTTTCATATTAAATAAATAGGGCTTTTCAGAGCAGCAGAGAAATATGTTCCCTAGAGTCAGTAAGTTGATGCAGGCTTTTGTTCCTGTGTGAAAGTACAAAGATAATGAAGTGTGTGTAGGTTTGAACTTCATTCGTTGATTATAATAAAGAGGCATTTGTAATAATTTGGAAATGTAACTTGGTGAGGAGGGGGAAAAAATAATTCAGGTATGTGTTCCATGTCTTGAAAAAAGGAAAATAAAAATAACTGCCTAAGTTAAAAGTTAAACAGAATGGTTTGAGAGACAAAAATTACTATCTGAGTAATTCTTGAATTTTGTGTTTTTGCAACAAATAAATACAAATCTTTGTCTAAAGCATACAGGAAGCTTTATTAGGATGCTTTTTTGAGTAGTTGTTCAAAGTCCAGGCTGTCATGGGACTCAGTTTCCTGAGAAAACAAAGTTGTTTTTTTCCTTCTGTAATATGTGAAGTGTGAATTGCATGTAATTGGTAAGAATTGCACTTCATTATGGAGATTTTGGGATAAGAGATGGCAGTGAACATTGTGACACATTACCCTTTGGAAGAGGCAGTAAAAAGCTGTTGAAATGTTTTTTTCTTTTATATAATATGTTAGTTCTTTTTTTTATTTGCTCATTGTTTTAACATGAAATGGAATAACTATTTTACCTCAGGCTATTTGCATTTCTCTGGATTTTTTGTGTTTTCTTTTTTTTTCCTAAATCATTTATAGTTTTTATTCAGTTAACTTCCCCCATTCCAGGAAAGAGTTCTCCTTGTGTGTGTTCTGAAGTATCAGAGGGAGGACTCCAGGTTGCAGTCCAAAGCCCTGGGCCTGGAATGAAAAACAAAAAAAATGAAGTTTTGATCTGGTTTTATTTTGCCTGGATATTGGCACATATCCTGAATTGTGCATTTTGGACCAGAATTAGGTTTTTTAATTATATGGATTGATCCGTGGAAGTAGTGTCTGAGAAACTTGCAAGCAGATGCCAGTTCCTATTTTGTGTAGGCTGGAAGAAGAGGTTACAATTCAGGCATCCTGGGGATTTGTCAGTGAAGAAAAAAACTTCATCACGGTGAATTGCAGTTCACAGTGCAATAAAAATTGCATGAGGGTGAGGAGGAGGCAAAAGAAGCAGGAGCATTTCCAGGTATAGGTAGGACATAGTTATTCAGGCTGTTGGGTGTTTTGCTTCAACTGAAGCCCTGCTAATGGCAGGGTAATGGCAATGTGCTGACAGAAATGTAGCATAGCATATTTAGATCATTATTATATTCTTGGAAATATACCAGACAGACTGCTCAAAAGCACAACCTTATTTGCACTTATTTTACATCTGAATGAGCAAGCGGGTGACCTACCTACAAATTAATTGTAGTTTATTAGGATTGGGAAATGGGATTTTACATAAATTATCTTGTCTTTCGTTGAAATTCTGCTTTGGATTTTGTGGTTGGACTGTTTCTTCCCCCCCAGTGAGAGAAAAGAAATCTTTAATTAAATATTTGTATGGATAAATGCCTACAATGATGTTTTTTCTTAAGTTTTGACAGTAGTAACTCTATGAAACACTGTCATTGATTTCCGTGCTTGACAACTTCAATTTCTTGTGTTTCAGAGCTGTGATAAGTGTCTGCAGTAGGATGGAAGCATCAGTAATATTACCCATTCTGAAGAAAAAGTTGGCTTTTCTTTCAGGTACAATTTCAGTTTTCCTCAACTGATTCCACCCTGCATAATTTGGATGGCATATTTAAGTTGGTTATTTTTATTTGATGGATATATTTAATAAAAATACATTGTTAGTTAATGCTTTCTCGTATTCCAAACAAATCTCTGAAACTTTTTATCAAGTAGGCAAGGTGTTAGTGTTTAGGACTTGCTTTGCTATAACCTGCAAAGTTGTTGAGAAGTTTCAGTCTATATGTAAGAAAATGATAGACATTCAAAAATAATCCTTGCTGATTTGATTTTTTTGTTTTTAGAAATATTTTCAGAATTTTCTATAGAAAACTTTTTTCTTCCTTTTTTGCCTGCCTTTTCTCCAACATAGAAACATGTGGAAGCAGAATTAACCATGCATTGCGACTGTTTGATTATTGCCAATTAGTTAATTAAGGAAAACTGTAATTATCATTGTATTTCTTAAAACTTTCCAAATCTTACAGTGAAGGTAACTTTTTCTCCTCCCTCTGCCAGAAAAACAAAAAACCAAACCAAACCAAAAAAAGGTGAATGACATTCTCTTGCTGGTTTCACTACTGTTGTAGATAGCTGTGTTAGTTCTTGGTGTTTTATTGCCTGATCTAGTGTAGGTAGGTAACTTACTGAGCACTTGTCAACTTCAGAAATTGACAAGTGTTGCCATAAATATTCTTCTGGTTTAGTTTACTTTCGTTTATGTTTTTAGCCAGTTTAGTTTAGCCTGCTTCAGTCACCTGAGAAGTGAAACCTGCTCTTTTTGTCAGTAGAATTTATTTTGCTTTGAATTTGCCCACAGTCCCCAGCAATTGCAAATCTAACAATTCCTGTTTAAAAATGAACAGTCAAACCCTGAAAACACATCTCACATTAAAACCTGGGAGAGTTCTTCTACAGTAACAGCAGATGTGCAGTGAGTTGATTGTTCAGCATTATATTGCAAGGGAATATTCTCATTAACTAAAGTGCATTTTCAAATTGCTATTGAAGCTGCCTGATCTGCTTCAAAATACAGACATTCTTAGTGGAAAGTAATTTATCGAGTGGCATTTTAAATGCTAGGAGCCATTTTGGACCTAAGTATTTCTAAGTAGGTTTGATCATTTTGGAATTGATTAGTATTAATGGGTGCTTTAATTTAATGAATGTTAAAGCTTGATGCAGCAGGATTTTTTAGTATTCTTCAGTGTAAGTAAGGTAATTAGAGAGACAGAAATCAGTTCATCATGTCTCTTTACATCAGTTTTACTCCATATAGTTTCATAATATTTTCATTAATGATTAAAAATATATACTCGGAAAAATAATACTTTGGGAATGTGTCCTGCAGTGTTTATGTGCTGAAGTCTGTTGTCATTTTTGAGTTGAATTGGTACAAATAATGTTGATCCTGCCTTTTTCTGGAAACAAAATAGTGGTTTCTAATGGAAGTCCATGGCTGGTGTAGCTTTCATGTTGATAAGTCATTACACACAGCACAAAAGAAAAGGAAAGCTCCT
The DNA here is from genome assembly GCA_009812075.1 of Sialia sialis. Classification (NCBI taxonomy): domain Eukaryota; kingdom Metazoa; phylum Chordata; class Aves; order Passeriformes; family Turdidae; genus Sialia; species Sialia sialis. The sequence goes on from VRYO01002782.1 coordinate 9,881,011, forward strand.
AAGACAACAAGAAGCCTTGAGCAAACACTGTAGTGCAAAGTGAAATAAAAAAATTTCTTTTTTCCTTTTCTTCATTTTTTCCTTTTCTTTTTTCTTTTGTGATTCTCTCAGTTGCTTACCTTAATAGTGTTTATAAGCTGGGTAAAAAACCTGTCAGTTGTTACACAAGATGACTTGTCATGAAAAAATAATTTAGATAATTATTGTGGTCTTTTTGTGAAATGGCAGGAGATTATATTTCTGGGATTTGGCTTGTGTTTTGTTTAGTCAGTTCAGCAAATGCTGTTTAAGTCCAAGAATTTTTCCTTTTTCTCTGCTTCCTCATTCCAATTTTCAGGCTTCCTGCCATTCAAAAACAGAAGTGTGGACAGTCTGTAAATAACTGTTGCTTTAGATTATTTCTGTGGAAGCATCTGTCCATTTGTCCTTTCTCATGCAGCACCACTCTTCAATTCTTCAATTTAGAAATACAGTTATTAGAAAGTGTGTTGCTGTTTTCCAGAAACAATTATCTCACAAAAGAGAGGAAGGGAGGGGAACATAACTACTGCAGTGGAGCACTGGAAGCAGTAGGTCCTTTACGAAAATGTAGAAAGTATCTATGTATAAGCGGATCTTTAAAACTCCAAATTTTGAGAGTTTCCACAGCTTTGGAAACAAGGAAAAAAGGCCTGTTGCAATTAAGATTCTAACATATTGTTTAAACTGTTCATTATCTTGCATGCACCTCGGGCATGGGGAGAATTCTTGTCAAATTATGTCAACATACGTGTATGAGTCTGCAAGCATTCCTGTGCTCGTGCCTTTTCTTATTGCTACATGGCTGTTACTATTCTCTAAAAAGTTGTTCTTACTGGTTAGATGAAACTTCAGTTCTACTGAAGAACTTCATGAAGCAAAACACAATTTAATTGCTTTAGTCACTGAGAATAAAGATGTTCTATCTCAGGTTACTGAAATTTAATTTGCTTCATTTTCACCCAAATAAACTTGTGATATAGAGAAGATTGTTTAGTAACTGACTCCTTTAGAGTCAATTTAGTTTGAGATTAGTTTAGAGTATGTGCCATGGGCAACCTGTGTGGTACAAGATCCTCCTGTAGTAGTCAGTTGGACTAGAAAAGTCTCTTCCTTTTCTGTGAGCTCCAGTTGGAGCTTCTGGGTACATGCTCAGCTTGGGAGGGGACTAAGTTTCTGATAGGCTGGTAGTGTAGAAGGCCTAGAAGATGCTTTTTAATAACATAATCTAAAAATGTAAAAGTAATGCTTCTGGAACACTTGATTTTTGTTTTTTTTACTGAATGTATTAGATGAAAACTTGTGACAGCTGTGGATGTGGGCTATGCTTTGATGCCCTGGTGATGTTTTAAATATCCATGTGGTGAATGATTCTTCACAACTGAGAGGTGAAATGTCAGTTGAGGTTTTCACAGTAACTTTAAAGATTGCTTTTATGATGAAGTTTGAGACCATTTAACTGCAAAGCATTTTTTCTGCTTAAACCTCATCACATTAACTTTGTAATTATTTTTTCTTTCTGAAACAGGAGGGAAGGACAGAAGAAGTGGCCTCATTCTGACAATTCCATTATGCCTTGAACAGACAAGTATGGATGAGCTGAGTGTCACACTAGACTATCTTCTAAGTATACCAAGGTGATTTGGAAGGCATTCTGTTCAGTTGGGTTTTTTTCCAGTTGTAGAGGGGATCTTCTTGTTGTTTTTAATTTTATTTGCTCTTCTTTACCATATTAATTTTATGTCAATGTTTGCTTAGAATGTGATACTGTCTGAGTTAGAAACACACATCCCAATAATCTAGGGGACGTGTACTAAGGCTTGTGTCCTTTTATGTCCTTATGTTCTCCTTTATTTGGATAGCTTTTTCCATAATTTCTTTTTAACGACAGTGCACTTAAATTGCTAAGTTAATGAGCCATTCCAATCAAACTCCTAAGCTTGCAAGGGCAGCACTGCCCTTTCTGTGCTACATGCCTAAGCTTTGTAGCTTGCAGAGCTTCAGTTTAAAAGGGCACTAAGTTTAAAAATATACAGTCTTACTGAAGTTAGTGAGCAGTTTGTAGTACTGCTTAAATGTACTGCCTGACAACTTGAGTATCCTGTCATCCACAGCTTGATTTAAAATCATTGTTGTTCAACTTCTGTGCGTGTGTCACTGCCAGCTTATAGTGACAGTTTTTGGTCTTGACTTAGTTACATGCATTTCTATTTCCCTAAGGTCCAGGGATTGATCTTAATATCTTTTTCTTTTTTTTCTCATGTGCCACTGCTTTATAAAGAAAAGGAGCCTCTCAGATAAATGTTTGCTTTTGTATCTTTTCTAATTTTTCTACTGGAAACAGAGCAACAGTGTCATAACTAAAGATGCCCAGTGTACTTTGCATATTGTAATCTATAAATGTTTAGAAACACAGTTAAAGGATCCAGTATGGGGTTTATTTTGGTAGGTAAGACTTTAAAAAATCCTGATTGGTGAGAGAAAAGCAAAGAATAAACTCAAATTATTTAAAAGTAAAGCATCAGTAGGTATATGAGTATGCTGCACAACATTTTAGTTGTGTAAGTTTTCGGGTTTTTCAAACAGCTTGTTGTCTTTTGTAAAGTGATGAAACACTAAATGGTCCCCCACACAAGTCATGTCATTGACTTAAGGACTTGGCCATATTTATGGAACAGATGCAGGCATTCTGGTTCTAGTAAGCATTGATTATTGCACAGTCTCATCCTGATGTATGTCTTTACATATATTAGTGTAACAACAACTGTCTAAAAGCTGAACCAAAGTGCTCTTTGTGCTCAGTAGAAACTGGGAAATCTGTTTGAAAGTGAGGTCAGTTTTCCCACATTTAATGTTCTGTGTCAGTTGTGGAAAAAATTACCTCTCTTCTACAGTGGCAGTATGGAAAAATCACTGTTGTTTTGGTTTGCATGTTGTTTTTCAGTGGGAAATGCAAACTTTGGCCGAAGCACTTCTTTCTTGTTCTGGAAAGATTTGCTGAACATTGTTTGGGAAAAATGGGGCTGCTGGGATAGCTGTCTCTGATAGCTGTCCAAGCAACATTAATGCTACTTTTCCCCCAAGTTCTATGCGTAAGGCAACATAGTATGTTTGACTTTGAATTCAATTGTGCACAGTATATGATGTAACTACAACTGGTTTGGAATCTGCAGTCTAGTGTGGTTTGCTGGCTGTGTCCAAAATTTGAGAGGCATACCTGCTTAAAGTGTCTAAAGTGCCATGGGTAGAATTTCTTTGGAATATGTGTGTAAAGCCATTCTGGAATTTCAGACAACTTATTCCTGCTGTTGAAGTCTACTGTTACGCCTTTCTTTGGTATTTAAAATTCTCAGATTCTGAAGAGGTCTGTTCATGACTGAAGAGGAATAAAAGTGGCAGTGTTGTGATGTTGTCTGTTCATACTAAAGTTGGCTTCTTTTGTTTTATTCTCTCCATTGTGGCTCAAATCACAAAGCTTTTTGCTTTTTATTTTAACTTCCATACAAACATTTGCATTGACTAAACGTTGTAGAAGTGGTTGGTCACTTCTGGATTTGATTGGTTGTGTATTTTGTTGAGTTTGGAGTGTTTTAATTGGATTAGTAGTAGAGGAGCAGATGTTAGTATGGCTTGATTCCAGTGAGCCTAAGGAAGCCATGTCTCAAGATGCTGTAGTAAAACTCTTTACCTTATTCTTAAAAGCAATAGTATTGTGCCTTTTTGGTTTTGATTGGAAATTGGATTTTGTCAAGTTAACAGTTATGAGACCTTTTCAGAGTTGCTACAGTTTAAAGAAATATTTGTATTATGGGATATACTTCAATGCTGTTGAAAAATTGTAATGTCTAATAATATGCTGGAATGTTAAAATTATAAATGATTGAACTTAAGATTTATAAGACAGTGTTTCTATAAGGAAGAAAGCTATGGAGTTGTGTTTTATAGGAGGCTTGAAATCCAAAGTTGTCATGATATGACACTTGTTAGAGTGAATTTTGTGTTTTTCTAAGTGTTGCTTTTTTTTTTTGTTTGTTTTTTTAGTGAGAAGTGTAAAGCTCGAGGATTCACTGTGATAGTGGATGGCAGAAAATCTCAGTGGAATGTGGTAAAGACAGTTGTATTAATGCTTCAGGTAAATAAATATTTATACATTCATAGTTGACTGATCAGTTTTATGGATGTGAACCCAATGGCTATGTTATTGTAGAGACAGGTATTTCCTTAAAATGTGGTTCTGTGATGAGTTCTGTGCAGCAGGAAGAAAATCTAAAAAGCAGATGGTACAGCTCACTCACCTTTTTCTAAAATGGGGTTTTAGTTTAAAAAGTACATGAGCAGTAGGAATGTGTGCAGGGCTGCAGTTCACACAGGTATTGCAGCTGAGCAGGTTTTGATGCAGTATTTGCTGTACTACCTGGTCTCCTTTGCAGTAGGATGTAGTTGACTTAGTTGTGGATCATAGTTCCAATCACAAATTATGTTCTGCATCCTTGAAAAAGTAGGAGAAGAAGAAATGTGACAATTTTCAGTAAAAAAATTCTAAAATTCTACAAAATTTAATTCTTCAGAGCTGTGGGCTTACAAATAGTTTTATTTTTGTTGAACAGCATAGATTATTTTCTCGTCTCATTTGTCAAAGAAAATGCCATTTCTAGCACATTAGAACACTGTGCCTTTCTTACTACACAGATGGTTTATCTTTATCATAGGAGTTTTCCTCTCAGACTTAGGTGAAGCCTCAGAAAGTGTGTCAAATATGAAGAATTTCTTTTTTTTGGTCCTGCTGGATCATTGTTGTTTCTGGGTTTTGAAGTCTGTGTCAAGGAGTCCTTCACCTGTTCTTGACTAAGATGGATTTCTTTTAATAGCGTTACAGTGTTTGAATCCCTTGTGTTCCGATTGTGATCTTGGCTGGGTTTTGCTTCAGCCGTTGTTGGTTGTGAGGTTCGGTGGGAACTGCAGCTAGTGGGGAAGGTCAGCTCTTTGCTCACACTCTGATTTCCCTGGGCTGCTGGCAGCGCTCATCCTGCTCTGCAGAGCTTGCAGAAACATGCGTTGCATACCTGTGTCTTGAGTTTGAGAAGGAAGCAATAAAGAAGACTTTCATGTGTGAATTGATCACATCTGCAGATCATATGAGATTTGTCTCCTTCATCATATGTCTTTCTCAAAAACACTTCTATGTTCAAAATATTGTCTACTTTTAAATATTTTTTGCATATTTGTTAAAATGGAGCAAGAATGAATTGGGGTATTTTGTTGCTGATTTCTTTAACCTCTTCTGAATTAATTTTTTATGAATAAAATTAGGTATTTAAAGAGAAATCCCATGGGTTGTGTCACCTTTATATCACCAGTCCGATTATCTGACTTTTACTTATTGCTAAAGCTGATGAATTTAGAGTTATCAAGAGTCTTAATCTTCATTCAGTGTGACATCATAAAATCAACTTAGTAAATGAAATTACTGATTTAGTCAGACAAATATTTTCCTGATAGTATTTTAATGAAATAATATGTTGAAATGTAAACATTCAGCCTTTTCACTTTAGTCTAAGTAATATGTACTAAAGAAATGTAGGATATAAGTTGACATGTGATCTGATAACAAATATACAATTTTTTCCTAACTTTGTGATTATTGTTTTATTCTGCATAGAAGATAACATCAGTGGAAAGCTTTGTATTTAACACTACTACTTCTTATTAATGAAATAACATAAATTGAATCTAGGCAATAGTTCATTTTTCTGTGCTAACACAGCATAGAATAATGGTTCGCCCTTAGGACTGGTAGTAAAGAGGTTATATTTTCAGTTTTGACACAATTTGCTATGAAATCTTGTGCAATGTTACAGAGTAGGATGTAGATGAAGCAGACTTCAATTTCTGTCTGCAATTTTTATGTTCTTGTATAGATGATGAAATCTAAGTGAAATTCAAATATGTGGTAAATGAAGGTTTAATATTGAATGTTTTACTTAGTTTTTCATGTGTTTTACAGAACGTTGTTCCAGCTGAGGTGTCACTTGTTTGTGTAGTAAAGCCAGATGAATTTTGGGATAAGAAGGTTACACATTTCTGCTTTTGGAAAGAAAAAGATAGACTTGGCTTTGAGGTATGTTGAACTTTTGTCTACTTCAGTCAAAAATACTTTCTGAAATACTGATGTAATTGGATGACAGCTGAAGTGTCTTTAAAATAGCTATATTACAGATGCTTTGCAGTTAACTTTAACAAACCGCTGTGGCTTTTTGCATTTTTAATTAGATTTTCTTCTTTTAATATTCTTAACTTAGAAATGTGTGGCATTTAATTCTTTGCTTAGCAAGAAAATAAAGTTATTTGTTACATATTGTGGTTTTTTTGAGTCAGAAACTATTGTACAGGCTTTAGTGTGAAGTTTTTCATGACTTCTCTAATAAGCTGTAGAGATACATGGTGTATGGTGTCACCCATCAGCTGTAGCCATTCTGACAAATATCTTGTTGGTATTTGCATGCATTTCTCTCATTTTGTGAGTTCCTTGACATCAGGAACAGGCTGTGGATCTCTTGCAGATAGAGGCTAACACTGTTCTGCGTTGTGAGATAGTGTGTACAAGGTTAATTTTAGCAGTTCCCTTGTTACCTCTGTTTGGGAGGTTAATGGAAACCTCAGTTTTCCCTGTTTTTTTAGAAAATATCTGTGTCATCAAACTTTCCACCCATTTTTTAAGCTAATCTTGTTTGAACTACAACAGGCATGTAGCATACAGCCCAGTCACGGTGTCTTTAATCAAAAACATGAGTGTGGCAGTGCCCACTTTTACAAACTAGCATATTGTTTGGAGCCACATCCAAGATGAGAATTTTAAAAGCCTCTGAACTAACCAAAAACTTGATTTAAGAGCTGCTGGTTAGAAAGTGGCTTAAGTTTGCAATATTCAGTTACTCACAGATCTTTCACAACATAAGGTAAATGTCAGAGTCCAGAGAGCAGCAGTAATAAAGGCAAAGCCCCTCTGTAGGAGTCCTTACTGTGTGATTTAGGCTCTCTTTTCCCAGCTACACTCCTGTAAATAAAGTTCTTGGATAAGTCCAGGAAGCCTTTGAAGTTGTGATATAAAAGTATGCGATATAGCAGTTGTGTATGTGATGGTGTTGCTAGTTTGGAAGTCAGTCCTTCTAGAAGATTCTTCCTGGGCTTTCCTTTAGCATTCAGCTGGAATGCACTTTTAGACAAATATGCAGAAAGCCTACAGAAAATATATCAACAAAGCAAGAATAATTTTACATCATTATGATAATAAAAGGATTTTTTTGTTTCACTTGAAGGTTTGGCTAACTGTCATTAAATGATAATCCACTAATTTAGAAATCTTAGTAATTTCATAAAGCACGTTCTGTGGTAGTAATACTGTTGGCATTGTTGTTGGCATAGATCACTGGAATTATGTAACAAAACATTTTGGTTTCTGTTAGTTGGTTGCAGTCAGGAAAACTGTTTCCGTGAAAATGACCCACCCTCTCTGGGCTCCAGTTATTTTTGTCAGGACAGGAGTATGTCTTTCCTGTATTCCAAATACAGGTGCAGAGCACTGATAAGGCTGTGTAAAGCTCCAACTCATGCACAATCTACTGCTGCATAATTTTGCATTACTGGCAGTAAAAATAAACAACACCCAACTCATGTTTTGGATCACGGGTAAGATTTGTATAAGTACTATGAAAATTCAGCATGGGTTTTGCACCAATGAAGAAATAATGATGAGTTAAAAATTTGAATTAAAATATGAAATATTTTTATTCGCTTGGGTATAATCTCATTTTATTTGAAGTAAATGCTGTGTAGCTGTGATTTCTAATGGGGCATCACATCTACCTCCTATTTCCCACTACCTGATCTGTTCTTAATACCTTGCTTGATATTACCATATGAAGCCATTAATCACAGTGTCTTTCTTTCTATTCAAAGGCAGAGATCCTCTGCTTTAGAGTGAGATGTGGTGATGATGAGTTTCAGAGCACAGAATATAAATGTGGGAACTGAGGCCAAATAGTTCTGGGTGGATAAGTACGAAGAGATGGGCTGATTCAGCTGACTAAAAGTTCATATCTTTATTTCTGGTTAGTATTAGTGTTGTTTTTGGACCTGCCTCAGGACAATTCCCATTTGTCCTCCGTCAGAACTTTCCTCCTCCCTGGTTAGCAACCAGCTCATGTGTTCACTGAAGCAGTTTTATCTGGTCCTGTGCCATGCTTCATAAGAGGAGAGTTGTCTTAATTGTTATAAAGCTGTCTTTCAGCTGAAATGTTGCATACATGACACTGTAATGCTCAATACTGTTAATGTTTTAAAAGATGGAGGAACAGCATTTGAGTAAAAAAATTGCTGTATTTTAGAGACTTTGGGAGGTGGAGATTTTGCTTTGTTATTAATATACTTGGTGATGTGAAACAAATCACTCTTGTAGTAGATGTAGTGTGTTGTATTTGAGTGTGAGCTTTTCTTACGAGAGCAAGGAACATAACTGGAAGGAAAAAATTACCATAAAAATAGAAGAAATGTACAGATTTGTACACAATGCAAAATTGCCTATGGATTGGTGAGGTTACACTTTGCACATGCCTCTCATTCAAGGAACTTAGAGAGAAAATAGTCTCCGAGCCTCATTTGGATACTAGATTAGTACTTTAAAAATCAGTTTGTTGGGAGGAGGAAAGATGTGCTTGTTCTTACCATTGTGGAAATCAGGGAGCAAAATTTGAAAAGTTCACTTAGAATTTGGAGTAAGGAAATCAAGTGCATTAAATAAAAGGAATAAGAGAATGGAAAAATCAGGTGGTAAACTACTATGAATTAGTTGAAAAAATTAGAGTGTATAGCATAAAGATCTTTATAATCCTGAAGTCCAAAGTCTGAGTAGTTCTAAATGCTTCACACTTCTACTGTAGCAGCTGACAGCTTTAACTCTAGTAAAGAGTGCCAGAATTCCTTATGATAATTTCTCTGCAGCATCTGCTCTGGAAAATTTCAAGTTCTCTAATTTACCTTTTAAGAATGATGCTAATGAGCAGAGTGTTGCTCCACAGATTAAAGAATGTATAACACTTGGTAGGAAGTACCTAATTTATGTCCATTTTCAGTTCAGTGTTATAAGACTGAGGCAGGATTTGTAGCTTGCATGGACTTTCCTAAAAAAACATATAGGCATTTCAAAATTGTTTTTTTAATTGCATCTCTTCTCATCTGTATGCATCTCTATTGCTATTTTAATATGGGAGGCAATGGGTTCTTGAACAAATCAGGGAAGTGACTATGTGGAGATGGGGCATTTAAGTCTGCATTTATGTCACATCCTGAATTTTGTCCAAGAAAAGTGTGTTGAAAAATACCAGAATCCCTGCCTGTTTTCTCTTCTCTTGGATGTAAAAATGAGAGTGTGCTAATTATTGTGAGCCCTGGAGGGTAAGGTGGATGAATGGGTAAAACCACATGTAAAGGAGGCAGTTCCTGGGAGTGGAGTCATCTTGTGTTTATCTAGGTTCTGTCAGCTGCTCTTGGGTTTCTACTATGACAGATTTCTATGCACTGGCCAGATAAATATTTAACTTGTGTTTCTTGGTATAATGTTAAAGGAAATACCTTTGTTTAGATTAGTGTTCCATATCAAACAAATAATACCCTATGCTACTCAGCGTTTAATCAAATAGTATTTTAAAAAATGGATTGAAATGGTATTTAGCACCAAAAAAAAAGATTATTCTCCTCAGGAAGAGGTAGCCTTTCTTTCACTGTGTGTTCTGTGGCAGCGAAGATCATATTTAAATTATGCTTGTTTAAATTTTATGTTCTCAAGGGACATGTGTATTGTTCTCTTTTGGAAAGTAACTGCTCCTTTTCAGGTTTAGTAGTGTGGCTGCACTGATATCACACACTTCAGAAAAAGCTCCTTGTTACTGAAAATTTACAGCATCCAGTTCTCAAGTAGCTCCTGGGTTTGACTCTTGTTTTGTTTGACTCTGTGACACTTGTATGAAAGAGCTTTTGCATTTCTTCCGTTTTGAGAGAAAGTTAGTTCAGATGGATGTATTTAACATTTGAGGGGTGCTTGTATATGCCCTCTTGAATATCTAGAGTTCTTCTCTCATCTTGACTTCTGCCTCTATCCCCTTGTAAATGATCAATGAAAATTGCAGAAAACTGCAAATGACATAGAGAGGTCAGCTTACTGCAAACAGTATTTAAAGCTTTTTTATTACAAAAGATGCACGTTGCATGGATCAAAATCATGTATCTTCACTTTTGAGAAATAGAATTTTGCTCTTAAGGCACAAGACTTTGCAGTCCATGTTTTTAGCTTTGTCTTTCTTCTTTTGCTTGACAGCAAAGGTTGTTTTGATTTTATTAAAAAATACGGCACTTGTACGTTTGCCAAAGCATTTTGAGTTATTTCTTTCAAGGCTTTCACAAGGATTTAGCAGGCCAATGCTGTGCAGAGCAAGTTTACTGACTAGAGATGAGAGGATGAGAGCTGCTACCACTATTCCAGAGCTCTTTCAAAGGAACTGAGTGCAGATGATGATGCCATGGATGTGGTTAGTAGCAAACAGGACGTGTTTGAAACCTACTGCCACTGCCAGCTTATTAGCTGTCCCTGTTGTCAGAAGTGGGTGGATCAGATGGGAAGGGAAGCAAAGATTAAAGGATTCAATAATTTATACTTTTTTTTTCTGTCTTACCATCTGTCCAGACTGATTTGTTTCTCCCTTGGGAAATTCATTTTAACATCCAACTATAATCTGCTGTCCAAAGGCTTTTACTTTGGATTATGAAAGCTGCTTACCCCCCAACTTTTTCTGGAATCAACATAGTTTGACTTGGAAAAGAAAAGGAAACCAAAAATAATTTCATTGCAAGCGGAGTTATTTCTGTTTTTATAGCTGCAAGTGACCTTCTCTTACCTGTGCTAGTATGTTGAAAGGTGGGATTCAAAGGTAAGGGTGAAACACTAATTCATAAGAGAACTGTTTTTCACAAAAGGTCAAAGCTAATTATTCTGTTTGGATTTTTGAAACATTTTGGGAACCTGACAGCAGAAGTCTACTGAGCTTGAAGTAGAATTCATATCTAAAAGAGAAGTGTCTTTTCACTGTCCACATTGCATTTTTTCAAGATTTTTTTCTTCTTTGGCTCTTGGTATGTATACTTATAGACTATTAATATGTAGTAGCTGATTAAAACATGATTTCTGAAGCTAAAGAGAGGCAAATTGCACTTTTGACACCTAGAAAATATCAAAGCTAATTAACTAATTTAAAGCATATAGAGGATGTTAGGTCAGCACTGCCACTAATTCAGGTTTAGAGCAAGAGCTAAATTCGGTTCAGGACCCTTCATTTCTGCCACAAACAAGTTAAAAATTCAAATGTTTGTTGATACTGTGCAAGGTTCAGACAGGATTTTAGCAGGTAGCTCAGCGAACAGTCAATAAACATTTTAAGGCAGAAGTGTTTTTTAAATGAGAAACCTGAAGAATGAATGGGTTTGGGAGTAAGTTACAACAAGGTTTATTAATGAGGTGGAAGTTTTTATTTTTCAAAGTTTATTAAAGAAAATGTAGAAATTTCGGGTTTTGAAAAAATTTCTTTTGTAGGTGTTTATTTTTTTTGTCTGAAGATTTTTTCATATGGCTAAAATATTTTGTTGTGCATGCTTTGGAAGCTGCCCTGTTGGCTTTAGTTTCCATACCAAAATGACCATACCAAAATTAGTTTGGTATAAACTGTCCCAAAAGAAGGAAGAGCAAAGGCTTTTTTTTTTTTTCCTCTTTCTTGGATGTAGAATCCTTTGGGGTGTGGGTTAGTTACTGGCATTACTTGGAGAAACTGTTAGCCAATTCCATTTACAGCAGCCATCTACCATTAAGAGTACAGGACAATAGTGTATATTTGGATGTTGCTGAAAGGTTTTCCTCTGCAATAATAGACCATTTGTTTGGAGCTACACTGAATCTTTAGTTTCAGTATCTGCAGGGAAATGGATCTGGAATAGAAGTCTCCCTCTAGTTAGTTCTTTCCACATATTCTTGTGCCCTGCAAGAATATGTGAATGATTTGATGGGTTATGGAAATTTCCTTTCCTCTTTTTCCTTTGTTTCTGGCTATATGTTGCCAATATGCCTGTTTCCATAGAGAGGTTGTTCCTGAGGTTTTTTCCACAGAAGTTATTCCAGGCTTAGCATATCATTTGTGAAAGCAGCAGCCAGTGCTGCCAACTTCTGGTTTAGGCTTATATGAATACAGCTCATTCAGGAGCCTCTAGAATGCAGAAATGAAAGCAAGAATTTAGTTTTCCACCTAGCAGTGGACCTGTGTTTTCCTGCATGCCCTGATGTAGCTGATGAACTAGATTTGTCTTCTGGGTGAACGACTCAGGCTTTTAAGCATACTAAGATTTGAATTTTTGACTACTCATGGAAAGAGTATGATTGATCCAACTTTTGCTGAGCATATTTGCACAGTAAATGCAGGCACTTTACTTTTATGGCACAAGCTCACCTCTGGGACTGAAAGTATTGCCAAGAGTGGTAAAAAACACTGAGTGCTTTGTAGTATGATAGCCTGCTACTATATTGACTAGAAGTAGATCATGTGGTATATGACTTAATCACAAAGCATCAGTTCCCAGCAGGAAAACAGATATCCAGGGAGCACATTTCTTTTTCCCACTGTAAATAGAGAAGGTGGTAAAGATGATGGTCTTACAGCATTGTGCATGAGGTATGCACTGCATGTCAGAATTACCTGTCTCATTTAGGTCCACATTAATTGCAAACAGCCATATTTCATTTAAACATTTAGCGGCAGAATCTGAATCACAGAAAGATCTGCTCAATATCTCTAGGGACACTTCTCAGACACTTCAGGAAACCATGAGCATTACCTACAAGTGACCTATTTTATTGTTGCAGGTTATTTTAGTATCTGCTAACAAGCTGACGCGATACATAGAACCATGCCAACTAACAGAAGATTTTGGAGGAACTCTTACCTATGATCACATGGATTGGTTGAATAAGAGGCTGGTTAGTTATCTTTGTCTTGGGGTTTGGGGTTTTTTTAATGTCTTGAGCCCTGAAATTTTTATTTGTGCAGGAGTTACAAAGCATGTAGAAAATGGTCACATGAGTAGTCGTGCAGTTCATTTATATGAATCATCTTGTGATAAATAACACTGCCTTTGCTCAGAGGATGATAAAACTAATGTATCAACTTGTTGAATAACCAGTTCCTTAATAAAGCTCTTTTAGTAACTCTACCCCTAGAAGAGCCTGAGTCTGTGGGATAGCTGCTATAAAGGGAAATTGGCTGCTCTAGGAGACCAGATCTTGGTTCCTGTTGTTTTAAGCTGTCCTGCACAGAAACCTCTGTCAGCACAGTTTCCCCAGTGGTCTGAGAAGCAGTAAATGTCTAGGAGCAGCTACACTCTTTAATTATTAATCCACAGAAATTGTTTAAGCAACTGTTGGTGTGCATAGCTCTCCAGAATGTTCTTAATCTTTTCTTCACTGATACTTGCTTTTCAGTTATTTTAATTGAATTTTCAAAACTATGTTTAATCTTTGACACATCATGTTTCCTTCTTGTGAAGTCTGTTCTTAAAATGTGTCTCCAGGTGGGATCTCCAAGACCTGCTTTCCTCTGAAATTTTAAGTAATCCTGCATAAGTTAAGGAAAGTTCATTGGCAAGTTATTGATTAATAATTTAATAACAGCAAAAAGACCTGAAAGTTACTGTACATGTCACATAAGGCACCCATTCGTGCTCAGTTCTGTTAAAAAGCAAAACCAACCCTCAGAAGTCCGGTACAGAGGAATTGTCTGAACAATACACAGTGTCTTGACTGTATGGATGTTACCTGAGATCAGAAGCTTCTGAGTTCAATGAAACTGATATTTTATTCTATATAATCTTTCTGCATAATATAATGCATTTGTATTTTATTTTAATTATTCATTATAATATGGTCCATTTGAATAGTGATTAGAAGCTGGAATCTTTGCAAAATTATTTCAGTCTTTCCAAGTAAGCTGTCCGGTACTTGTATAACATGCCTTGATTCTCTAGCATTATTAAAGTCTAAAATGAAGATGTAGAATAAGTATGTCCATAAGATCTTACAGGTTTTGCAGACATATCAGTTTTTTTTCAGTATTCATTATGTTCAGTGTAATATTTACCATCTCTTAAGTGCTCTTAAGTGTTCCCTGAACAAAACTTTATTTTCTGTTGTTTCCTCCCTACCATCTGAATGCTGGGAACTGTGTAGAGAATAAAGTATATTAATGGGACTGGATAAATTTGCACTGATGTCTTCAATACAGCTACCTAAAATTTTTATTTCTTACATTAAAACCTTCCTCTTATAGGTCTTTGAAAAGTTCACAAAAGAATCAACATCTTTACTGGATGAGCTTGCTCTAATTAACAATGGAAGTGATAAAGGAGCTCAACAAGACAGAGAGAGGTATGTGATTCACTTTTTGAAATCAGTGCTTTTGGATTATAAAATTTCATTTGAATTCCAGAAAAATACTAAAAAAATGAAACACCTTAAATTCCTTGAAAATGTGTAAAGAATTTCTAAACATTTATAATGTAGACTACAGAATACCTGTATGTGTGTAGATGGATGCTCATTCAACTGATTTACATGCACCTCCACTTGTGTTTTGATTTAATGAGCTGAAAAAGTGAGGACTTTAATAAGTGAAAAAAAACCCAGTCTTTTAAGACCATTAGGTAGTTCTAGCCTTAGCTGAAGTTTTTAGTGCTACTATAATACAAATTTTAATAATGTGTTTTTGTTATTTTTTTCAAAGATCAATAGATTTGAACTTCCTTCCATCAGTTGATCCTGAGACGGTATTGCAGACAGGTATAGTAAGTCAAAAGATGAGAATATTGGTCAATAATGTGACATAATTCATTTTAGGCTCCAAGTGAAAGCACAGAGGGCACAGTTGTTATCTTAGCTGTCTTCACAATATAACAAGCTTATCAACAGCTGTAATCTTTGGGTTAAAAAAAAAGTGATGCTAAGAAATGGCAGAGCTTCAATCATGTCTTTTTAAATTCATGTTTTTATAGTCTCACTAACATCTTTACATCATGACCATAACTACTATGTTTGATTTTGGGAATGCTTTGTTTCTAGCCGGTGTCAATATATATGCCTTACAGAATGAATTCATCTCAGTAGCCACCAAATTGTTACAATACAAAAAACATTTTCCTGCACAATTCTGGCAATTTGCATTAGTCTAGTTCTGTACTAGTTCATCAGTCTAGTCTAGTTGATTATCTGTCAAAAAAGTGAAACATACTTTGCTTCTTGGACTCTTTTCAGCATTAAATGTTTTGGGATTCTTTAGCATGTTTGATGTAGGATGAAATTCCTGTTGACAATAAAGTATAATAGGCTATTGATTTGGACTGCAATTTTTTTTTTAATTAGTGCCTTTGTGGAATAAGAAGTAATGCATAGGGTAAGGTGATGATCAGAGTCAGTGATTAGAATTTTTGCCCTATAGCCTCCTATAAACTAATGTGTGGATCACATGTAATACTTGTCACAGTGGCTTTATGTGTCCTCTGTGTAAAAATTTAGTTTATCTAGATATGGGATAATACTGGTTTGAGTTAAAATGTGAAACAATCATTTCTTACTCTGGTCTTTGAAGTTTTTAAAAGTATGAGTATCTGTAGACAGTGTCACTAGATTTTAGCCTGATTGTCTAATAGTAAGATTTTTGGGCAAAACAACACTTCAATTTTGTGTAAAGCAGATAGCTCCTTAGCCCGTTAGTTTGTATGCATTCTCTATTTTCTTAATTCTGTTAATGATTTTTTTTTGGTGCTATAAAGTTTCATAATTTCCATGGGACTGGATGATCCTTATGTCTCCTATCCAACTCAATGAATTCTGTGATTAAATAATGGGAGTCTTAAGAGGCAAAGAGAAAAATTTAACTCCCCCCAATTAAATTTTTATCTCCTAAGGATAGATGTGAAGAGAGGGTTTAGATTAAAGGTTGCTGTCTTCCATAACTACAGTGCTGTTCTTTTCACAACCTCCAAATTCATATATATAGTTCATAGAATTTCATAAGAGCTTAATTCAAAAAGATGTTTTTACCTGGAAGAATGCTGATCCTTTGCTGCTGAAAACAATAATTTAAAAATTACCCCAGTAGAACAAACTTGTAAAAAAGTCTGTTTTCTCTGCAGCTATCTGTGCCTACCTGAGGAGTGTTATAAAAGATTAAATCCAAGATGTTTTTGCTATAGTAAAGCAAAATACATTTGAATTCTTAAGATATTTTCATTTCACAGTAATATATGCTGAGTAATTTAAAGTTGTTTGATGCAATCTTCAATGCCCTTGGCATTTTGAATGTCTCAATAATAGCAGTTGAACTTAGTCTTTTGTTTCTGCATTTTCCTTGAGGTATTACTATTACCCAATAGTAGTTTTTTTCTTTTAGTGACCTGTCGTGTTACCCTTTTAAGACCTGCAGAGCTAATGATCTCCAACTTTCACACCAACATCTCTTTAGTGACCAAATGCTGTTTTATTTTAAGTGTTTCACTGAGCTTTTGGGGAACAAATCAATGATCTGGGTTTACTTGTAGTGTGGTGCTTACATACTGAGAACTTTAACACAATAACATTCTTCAAACAGTTTAAGTAAAAAATTAAATAGTCAAAACATTATTTTTTTTGTATGTATGAAAGTCACTCTAGAGAGTCTGTACCTTGACATGATGCCTAAGAACACAAAGAAAAGGGCAAAACTGGTGAGAACAGAATACTGAAAACAGTTATTACTCAGCTTCACGCTCTCTGTGAAAGAGTTGTACTTGATATAAAAATCTTGAAAGACAACACAGAAATTATACAGTCAGATTTTTAGTGCCTCTATTTAGAGCATTCGTTCAATATAAGAACATGAATTGTTTGAGAGAAATACTTTGGATGGTAATCGCTATTTTGGAGTAAATCAATGCTTCAGTTGTTTCAGACTCAGGATTGTGCTTTTAAATTTTCTTTGCATTAATGAATGCTGTTTTCAATTTGAATGTTAGCTACAGTATCTCTTCTATAAATCTGAAATATCCCACATTTCACATCATTAAATGTGCCCAACGTATGACAGATCATTAGCTGTACAAATGCACTGTTGATGGTTTAAAAGCTGTCTTACTACTACGCGTGATTTTGTTCTTTGAGTGTAGATTAACCAGATTCTGTGTATCCTCCAAGGTCATGAGCTGCTGTCTGAGTTACAGCAGCGCCGATTCAATGGCTCCGACGGAGGGGTGTCCTGGTCCCCGATGGATGATGAGCTGCTGGCTCAGCCACAGGTCATGAAGCTGCTGGACTCGCTCAGGGAGCAGTACACCCGCTACCAGGAGGTGTGCAGGCAGCGAAGCAAGCGCACACAGCTCGAGGAGATTCAGCAGAAGGTAATGCAGGTAAGCTTGGAGCTGCTCTTGAATCTTGAGGTGGAGTTTTGAGCTCAAGTCCCAGCCTGTGATTTCTGCAACAATCCGAGGGGAGACCTGAATGCTTCCCGTCACTTCACAGATGTCAGTGTGCTGGTGTCACTCAGTGCTTTACATTGTGGCTGCCACAGTGACTTTTTAAAGGCTGTTTGTGGAGGTTGTTATAAATGTGCTCTCCTGCCTTGGGGCTGCCCCTGTGCTGCACACTGTGGCAGTGCATGGCTGCATTGCTGGAGGGGCAAATCTGGCATATACCCTGCTGGCAAAGGGAGGAACACCTTTGAGCATCAGCTTTGCTTGAGGGTTGAAAACCTTCCCCTGCCTATGTAATTTAAAATTCCTGTTACTGAAGATAAGCCTTTACTTATTCCTTTATTTGTCTAATGCTTGGTGGTTTAACCTAAGCTGAAGTGCTTGAACTGTCTGTATTTCAGGAACACCCTGACAAGAATGAATATAAATTTCCTAATCCATTGCATGTTAAAGGTCATGATGAACTGTTTTGGTCCTTCGGAAACAACCATGTAATTAGCACTTCCAACATTTTCTCAGCAGAGTCTCAGTGGAGAAAATCAATCAAAAGGAATTAATTTATTTTTCTTGTGTTTATAGTTTGAAATTAGATATGTATATTTTTAAGATTATGTGTAGTTTGAATATGCAGAAAATGGAATAGATAATTGCTTTTAACCTTTCGACATTGCCATTTCTAATGCATGACAAGTGCAAGTTGAGCACTTGCACTTTACAGCATTGTAGATGTGGGTAAAAATAAAAACTAATCAATTTTGTGATGTCTAGCAATGAAAATAGAAATCTATCGAGTAGATAATTTTAATTTCTACAGTAATTTGGTTACTGTAAAAAAATCTAAAAAACAGATGTCATTTGTTGATATATTGAGCTGGAAGTATTAAAAATATGAGAGATTAATATAATCCTATATAGAGCATATCAGCACAGCTTTGGATATAATCAGGTGAGGGTTTTTTCCTGTGTTTAAGTTTTAGTGGTTGAACAAGATGTGATTTTTATCATACTTTGGCAAATGGACATTGTTCATGCATTTAAATAGAATTGTTTACTATTACTCAGCTTAATTTTTCAATATTTGTAGTAAAAATAGTTACTTGTTTGCTCTGTGTACACTACAGATGTTACCTGGCAAGTGAACTGAGTTTCAGCACACAGGAAGAATGTGTTTCGCTCTTTTGCCAAACTAATCAGTTTTTTTAAAGTGCATTTAAAAGCATCCTAAATGGCATACAAATATTTGAGAAAAATGTACTAAATCTAGGAAATTATTTCATTTCCTTTGGATTTACAGCAAAAAAAAATAGGCTAATAGAAGGAGTTAAAGGCTAAAAGTAAGAAGCTAATGATGTACAGAAGGATGTCAATTGAGGCAAAGTTGGCGTGGAATTTGTTTTGACAAAATAAACAGAAGTTGCCATATAAGAGTATATGCAATACTTTAATTAGAATGGATGTTTTTCCTTTGTGTTGCTGTGATATTTTTTTCTTTTGTGTTCTGATCTTCTGATAGCTTTCTTTACAGTTATATTCCTATTTCATTATTTGTGTACCATCTTATGTTGCTAACCACTCCTGGCTTGCTTTTGTTCCTGTCTCAATTTCACTGCTTGCTGCTTCTCCTTACTGTGACGTGCTTAGTTCTTACTCCTATCTCAAAGCCCTTTTATCCAAAACCAAGTCTCTCCCTTATGCGTTCAATATCCTACCCTTTCTTTTGAATTATCCCTTTTGCCATGGCTTTGTTTACCTCTCCAGTGTCTTTCATTCTGTTATGTAAAGGATGCTGTGATTGTCAGATGTTTTGTAATAAGCAGTTTTTCTAAACCCTGCTTATTATTGTAACTGTGGGTTAGGAGACACTTGGGGTTTGTCCCTCCTTAGGCAGATGTGTTAATTACTATTATAACCTTAATTCACAAAAAATGTGAGGTCTTGCAGTAACCTTGTCACTAATGATTTTAAAGTTTATTTTATGAAAATTGCATCACATTTTTCTGTGTGTTCCCGCCTCAGTTTAAGCATCTGTCACAAGAATAGCCATGTGCTGGCCTAAGCAGTTGCAGAGTCAGTGCAGTAGTTGCTGGAAACTTGTAATACTGAGATATTTTTGGGTCTTGACCAGAGAGGGCATCTGCTAAGCAGTAGCCTTGTCCACTGTTTCCGACTTGCATGAGAGCTGTCATTTCCATGTGTAAGTTTTCCAGGCCACTCTGATCTTAGGAGGGGACAGCTGGGTCTGTTCACTTCTAGGTCAGTTCCATGTTTAACTCATAACAGCTGTGCAGAGGTGCTGAGCACAACAGGAAGTTTCTCTTTAAACAAAAACAAGCCGGTAGAGTCTTAATTTGTCCTAGAAATGATAAAAGCAAGGAAGACACTGAATACTTCTGGAGCAATGAATATATGCTCTGAAGCAGTGCTTTGGCATGGGCAAAAAGGGCAGTGGGAAGGCAAATAATGGCTTAAAGCTGGAGTGAATTGAGCAGCTTTCTCTAACAATGGTTGTTCTTGATTACTGCTGCAGTACAGTCTAGCAGCACGAGGAAAATGGTCCAATTAGCCCCTGTGTCATTTGTCTTCATGGTTATGGGGTTACATTGTGTATTGTATTACGTTTCCTGAAAATCTGTGTGAAGCTGTTTTGTGATCAGTGTTTAAACAAAACTCACATTAAAGATAGGAAACTGGCTTCCTATGCCTTTTTATTAAGGTTCAGAATCTGAAGGTATTCCTGCATTTCCTTACTTCAGAACTCCATTAGTAAGTTACTTCTGCGCTTAGCTTCATTGCAGCTCTCTTTTCCAGATATTTAAAAATTTATCAGGAAAATTTTCTATAAATATCATCTGATAATTCAAATGTGTGTAAGAAAAGCAAGATTTGAGACATTTGAGCAATATTTGTATCAAAAAATAATTTCAAAATAATGATAAAAGAAATCCAATACCATAGTCCGAAGTTGTCACTGTGACCCTGCAAAGACAAATTCCTTGAGATATGTGGCAACAAGAACTCAGTAACAGGTTTCTGTTATTTGAATAGAGCAAGTTGGTGTGCAAGTTTAATTTTGAAACCAATATGTATTCTGTACTTGAATGGTAGTTTATTCAGCAAAAAAAGGAGAAATCTCTCAGGTGTGAGGTTGAACACAACTGTGCATTGTAATCATTGGGCAAAAAAAATTCTGGTTTGAACACAAGAGGTACATTATCATTGTGTTTTGAGCTCTCTTATTGACAAGAGGAATGAAATGACAATTGTCTATATGAAAAATCTTGTCATAGTTGCCACCTGTTTCATGGAGCTGACAGGCTAAGGTTAATGAAGATAATATCTATTTAAAACTTTGAAGGATGTGAATAGGTTCAACAGCAAGATATTTACAGAGCTGAAAGAGGTCTGGTGTTTTTTCATAAACATATGCTTATTTTTATTTCTGTTTATGTTACAAAATTCTGTTTATACCAGTTTTTGTGTAATTTATTTGCCACTTTGTTTTTATCATCTTTATTGTACTGACAGGTGGTCAATTGGCTTGAAGGACCTGGATCAGAACAACTAAGAACCCAGTGGGGAATAGGAGATTCCATTAGAGCTTCACAAGCTTTGCAGCAGAAACATGAAGAGATTGAGAGTCAACACAGTGTGAGATTTCCCTTACCCTTTTCAAGTATCAAAATAATTCTAAATACATGTAGTTATGAGCAGTGTATAGTGCATGATGTTATGAGTTACAGAGGAAATTACTTGAGCAGTAATTTCATATGGTCATTATATTTGTTTTGGTTTTTTTTTTTTTTTTCATTGTAGAAAAATACAGATCTCTATCTGTGATTTTTCTTGGGTTTGGTATGGTACAGCAGTTCTTAAATCTTCCTGTAGAGTAGAAGGAATAAATTTACTTTTTAGTCTCTGCCAAAATGTCTGAGAAGTCCTGCACTTCTCCGGTGAATAACTTTACGTTTTTGTCTCTATTAGACTACACTTACCAATCACTGAAACTGGCTTAAGGCTTTCACTGATCAAGACTTTAGATATACTTTATGTTCATAATGAAATCATGGGCATGCTGTTTTATAACTACACTAACTTGATGCCTTTGCTTCTAATTTTGAATACTTCCTAAGCTTCAGCAGAATTTTGTCTTTCCATCGGATGATTAACTATAATTAGGTTATGAATATTCAATGATCCCAAAGGGAGCTTTGCTCACAGTGCTGTTCACCTTTTGTGACATTCCTTGATGTAGACACTGGCAATTCTGTCCACTTTTCCAAAGTTCTGTTGGCAATCATGGCAACAAAAATAATCCCTGGTTTATAGTTTTTCAGACATAATTTAAGTGGGGGGGAAAAAAGCCCCCAACCCTTTAGTCTGAGGAACACTGCACCCTAGACAGCACAAGTTCTACTGACTCGGCTTCAGTGAGTATGGTTTCCTTGCTGGATGCAGCAGTGGAGGTGTTTGTGTTTGGTTAAGTTAATCCAGTCTCTTCTGTGTTGTCGTTTCTTCAAGCAGTGTGGAAACAAGTACCTTCCAAAGTGTAAAAAAAAAAAACAAAAAACAATGAAACAACAGAAGCAATCTAGACTACTTACTTCATTGACAACAATTAATTTGAGTATCTTTCTGTTATATTGCTATTTCAAACTGAAAAGAGAAACCAGACTGAACATGTTTTGTTTTCACTTGGATACCTATGACAGAGAATTGTGATTTAGCTGGGGCTTAATGCACTCCCTTCAAATCATTGAAATCCACTGAAGTTTGCAGGTTGCCCTACAGTGTGCTGAAGCACTGGCAGCATAGAACACAGCTTGATTCTCAGGTACTGGCAAGAGTTTGCAGAAATAACTCAGAAAAAACATTATTTTATATCACTAGAAGTAATTGGAAGACCACTCTCCTCCCTTAACTTTAGATGCCTTTAGAGATTAAAACCATTTCTTGTCAACAGTGCTAGAAAATGTGCTTTGCCTTTTCCTTTGATTTTTAGCGTGCACTTCCTGTTTCATTGTTATCCTGGTTTTTCTCCTAATAATTGAATTGACAGCTTGTGTATTTGCTTTCTTTCATCACCTTCTGTTTAGTGTTCATTATAGTATTTTGAAGCGACTTACAAAAAAGCTTGATTTGTTTTAAAAATACTTTTTTTCTTCAATTTACTCAGAAATGAAAAAAATAATTTCCATAGGGTGCGTTTTTGTGGGGACAGGGTGGTTGGATTTTTGGGGTTTTAATTTTCTGATAGCTTTATTCATGAGCAATACACTAGAACTGTTGTTTTTGAGAAGGTCTTTGCTCTATGGGTTTGAGCTGTCATACGCAACTGTGGTTAAACTCTCCCATGAAAAAGATGAAACACAATTTTATATCTTGTTTTCTGGTATCTTAATTTTACTGATAGCTTTATCAAAATAAATTACTGCAACTCTTACTTTAATGCTAAAAATAAAAGCGGAAAAAAAAAAAACCCAAAATCCTTAAACATACTAATCTAAAATTTTTTGACTTCTCATAGTATAGTTTATATGTCACATTTAGCTGGATCTGTATGTTCAGTGTCAAATAATTATGTTCTGTGAACTGATTGTGCTGAATTTGTGTATCTACAGTACACATGTCACAATGGAAGATGTTCTCACATTATATCATCGTAGTTGCCCCTTTTGGGACAGATGAGAGATTTATTCTGCTCTCAAATTTTTGACTGATTGCTAATTTAACTTTTTCATTACTTTCTCTTTGTTCCCCTCCTTGCTCTTTTCATATTCTCTTTTTTCTGTGAGCAGATGGTAGAGGCAGCTTTGGGAAAAGAGAAAAAAAGTTCAGAATATGGATATTTATACTCTGTTTTGCATGATTTGTAAATAAATGATGCAAAAGCTGAAGACATAATTTACAAAATTCTAAACATCCCAATAGGAGCAAGACAAGAATACTAATTAGATCAAGTATTGTAGGCCAAGAGATGGTGCTGTTCCATAGAAATGCATAGGACACTCCAAGGTCAAAATTAGAGCTGTTGAGCAAACGGATTTTGCTTTACAGGCATCTCAGTCATGCAAGATGTGAATGTGATCTGGATGTATCAAGCTGTTTTTAAATCTCCCCAAATTGTTAAATATTTGAGCTATTTTCCTCTGCAAATACAGCAACAGGACAACCTAACTAAATCTTATGTATTCAGTAATCAAGCCATGTGCAGAACAAATATGCACATTTTAAATTGAACAGTATAAAGCTTTCCTTAAATAAGAAACAAGGATCATTTTGAAGTTTCCGTGCATGGACTCTTTTGTTCAGAATATAGAGATTACTTCCACTTTGTCAACAGCAGTATTTTTTTCTAAAAATTTTAGGGAAATCATTGTTAGTTTCAGTCATGTCAGTGAAATTACCACCTGGATAGTCCTGTGAACAGCTTTTTATTAATAGCTGATCACTTGGCAAAAGTGATCTTTTGTTTCAGTAGACCAGTACAGACATTTAAGCACTGGAAATTTGTTTTAAAATGTTGGAATTCCTCTTTTGGTGGAAGTTTGTGCTGAGACTAGGAGCCATGCCTTGAATTCTTCCCATCTTTCTGCACTATATTTTTTATACTACAATGCATATATTAAAATCTACTTTATTGAGAGTTGATTTGAAATCAGGAATATTTTTTTCTTCTCTGTGAGACAGTGTCATCTGTATTTACCTCCTTTTTCAATCTGATTATTTGTTAGCCCGCAGTTGGATGTGTATCATTTAAGAGAAATAAAATGGTATTTGTCATTTTTAATTCTTCATCTTCTTGTGTTTCTAGGAGTGGTTTGCTGTTTATGTTGAGCTTAATCAGCAGATAGCAGCTCTTCTAAATGCAGGGGATGAGGAGGACCTTGTGGAATTGAAAGCATTGCAGCAACAGCTGAGTGATGTGTGTTACAGGCAGGCCAGTCAGCTGGAATTCAGGCAGAACCTATTACAAGCAGCACTTGAATTTCACAGTGTTGCCCAGGATGTAAGTGTTTCTTTTTAATTTTGTTAAGGCATTGTCAATGAATTAGTGCCTTAGTATTCTAAATGTTGAATGCATTGGAAAAATATTCAGAGAGATGAGGGGAAATATAATGCCACTTGGAAAATAGTCATGATTTACTGTAATTGAAACACTGAGAAAATTGGCTGCCCCTTTTTTTAGGGAGGAAGTACTTTGTATTATATCTTATATTTCAGTAGTATTTGTAATAAAAGAATTGATAGTTGGAAAGCTACTTTTTTGCCACTCTTTTTTATTTGGAGGCATATGCATTAATTGAACTGGAATTCGTTGTACTTTTCATAGTTTCTTTTTGTAAAATGGCATGTTCCTTTCCTATATTTTTCTTACAAAGCAAGTAGAATCTTGGCTTCTTACTCTCCCACCATCTGGGGATGTGTGCTCTTGGATTTCTACAAGGCAGATGGGTCATTTATCTTTCATCTAGACTTTCATTTCCTGTAGCTGCAAAGAGAAATTTGAAAATGACAAATTTCCAAGCATTTAGAAGATTGTAGACCCAACCATCTGAAGCTCAAGCTTTTTTAAATATCAGCGTTTATGTTCTTACATTTTAGTTGTCTCAGCAGTTGGATGGTTTGCTAGGAATGTTGTGTGTGGATGTAGCACCAGCAGATGGAGCATCAATTCAACAAACGTTGAAACTACTGGAAGAGAAATTGAAAAGTGTTGGTAAGCAAGATATTTCTGCATTTCAGACACATTCTAATGAGTGCATTACAGGGGGAAGATACAGTAATCCCTTTCAAAAACTACCAGAAAAGCAGGGGCTAAAGATCTTATGACTTCTGATTCCTCACTATGTAATGTTTCACTGAGCTACTCTGGCCAGGCTTACGCCATCTACTGTATAGTAGTTTTGTCTGGGGAAATGATCTTTTGAATGTTTAGCATCTAATACATATTTTTTTGTTATATGCCATTATTATGCATTTCATCTGTAAACCAACTTCTTTCCCCCATTAATCTTCTATAGTGCCTTGGAATTATAGTGCTTAGATGATCTTTTTGTCTCCAGAACTGATGCCTTGATTATTAGGGTTTTATCCACTCAGTTTTAGAATGCTTGTACAGGGTGTTTTGCAGTAACTTTGAATGTATATGTTAATAAATGGCACATTGAAGGTTGTTCCACTGTCAAGCATATGGAATTGACTATTTCAGTTTGAAGGGGCTTACAGTGATCAGCTTGTTAAGTTGTGGGAGAAAGAGCTGCAAAGAAAAATAATTTATGGTAGAAGTAGGTGTGATAGGAATATTACAATTTGATGCATAAATGAGATATTCCTTCTGGAAAACAGAGCTGCCAAATAAGAAATGTAGCAGCAGATCCCAAGGGTTGGCAAATTTCAGTGTAGAAAATTGTATCAGCCATATCAGATGTATTATAAAGCATCAACTTCTGCCAGCAGTGGAAGAACATTTAGGCTACAACTGCTTAGCAGTGATAAATATTTTAGGAATTATGTAGCTGTGTGGATGAAAGACATTAATTAGCTATGTATGTGGTGAAAAATTGACATGCTGTCAACTTCTGTTCCTTTTCTTGTTATTTGCTAGGTCATAAAATAGCAAAGCCTCAGTTCTTTGTTAATATAGACAAATATTTACTCAAACATGAGTTGGAAAGGGTGGTGAAGGACATAGTAATGTCCTTTTCATTTTCCATGTTCCAGTCTTCATCCATATATGATTCTGTTGCTTTTTATCTCCCTCCATTCAGAAAAAAAACCCATCAAAATTCTGAGTGATCACTGACTTTTTTCCTGTCTCTTAATAGACTTAGGCTTGCAAGGCTTGCGTGAGAAAGGTCAAAGTCTTCTTGATCAGATTTCTAACCAGGCATCATGGGCCTATGGGAAAGATGTGACCATTGAAAACAAAGAAAATGTGGACCATATCCAAGGAGTGATGGAAGATATGCAGCTAAGAAAACAAAGGTATGAACAATTCTAGTCATTAAGATTTTTGTGTGTTAACAATTCACTTTCGGTACGATTTAGTTTGTTTTAAAGAGCCCATTTTGTTTTATGTTAAGGGATGTATCACAACTCTAATTTATGTTATTGTATATTTGAATGGGACAAACCTTCCTAACTAATCTGTTGTAGTGTATTCCTAAAAACAAGCACCATTTATATTTTCGTACTGGGTGGAGTACTTGACTGCTTTCCTGTGCTTGTAAATGCTCAAAAATTATATATGGAGCTATGAAAATATGCAAGAGGCATCTTATATATGTTAGCAGTTTGAGATGGAAGTGTAGTATGACGACAGTATGGTGATGGGTGTAAAATCATCTTTATGACAAGCTCTATCCTTTGAGTATGGTATTTTCATTCCTGAAGATAGGAAGACAAATGAGATGGTTTTGGAGGGGACAGGGTACAAAATGGAGACACAGATTTTCAATTTTCAAAAGAACAGACGATGGGATACCAGACCAGACCATATAGTCACCCCGGGACATGGGGTTTGTGAGTTTTGGAGAATTGCAGAGTGAGGGATGAAGTTGCATTTGGGAAAAATGTTGGAGAAAGTTGAAATTATAAGAAGGATGGATTTTGCCATCTTGCCATCTCCTTCCTCCAGAATTTGATTATTTACAATTAAAGATGTAGTAGTACTGGATTTTCTGTAGTACTGCCTTTTTATTTTTTTCTACTCAGTGTGAAAGAATGTGATGCTATTGCCAGTATTACTGCTGGACCCCCTGAGACAATGGAGTACTGTCCACAGAAAGGGCCTGAGGTTTAAGGGCAAAAAGATGCCTCTAGGCAACAGCAGGGTCTAGTGAGCATCAAATTGCCCGTTTTACAAATTAATTCCACCATTCATAAATTGTTTTCTTAGGGAGCTTAGTGTAAGGAACTATGTTTTGGTAGTGCTTAGCGAAAATTCTGTTTTAAGTTTGCCCTCTGAATCCTATTAATTTAAGCGTTACTTGTGTTTAGAGGGCCAGCTGCAAAAAGCTACAAGAGGACTTGTCACTGTGCAATAAAATGGCAGTTGGAATTCCATACTGAGAAAAGAGATGTCCAAGGGAGAAGGAAAGGCTTTATATACACAGTAATGGACTCTGAATCAGCTGTGAACTCTCCATAAACACAGAAGACTTGCAGAAAAAATACTTTAGTGTTGAAACACATAGGGAAAATCAAGTAGAATGCTAAGAATTACTAGGAAAGGAATAAAACACTGAAAGAAGAGTGTCACTGTGTCACTGTATAGATTGGTAGTCCATTTCTGTTTGTGATACACAATTCTGCTCCCTGTTCTCAGAAGGATTATAGAATTTTGGTAACTCAGGGGACTAAAACAACAATAATATTTCCAGACGAAGGTATGAAGCAGCTTTCAGATGGTGAATGATTAAACATGGTTTTTTTAGCTTGGATGAGAGACAAAAAAGTAAAAGAACTAAGTATCTCTCAGTGGCATGTAATAGTATTTTTTGCAACATATTATTTTATTTTTTTCCAAGTTCTGTTGAACATTTCTTGTTATCTACATACATGTTGTAATGTTTATTTTTAGGGGTGTTATGCTGCTTTATTTACAATTTTGGAACCCATAAAGTGTTTTCCTGCATTATTAGAGCAGCTGATGCCCTTTCAGTGTAAGCATTGCAGGACATGTACAAAACGCAGCATGCTAACAAACTGTTCTTTGGAAGAGCTTATGTTTGTAACCAGCTTGGAAAAGATCATGCACACAGTCTTTTGCATTTGCTTATAAAGCCAACTGTTGTTGACATTAGTAATTCCTTTTGCACTGAACAGGAGCATGAGTCTTGCTGTCTACTTAGTAGGCTGTGAAATTGGAGGGCATTCTGCTAAATGTATTAGCTTAGGTCTCATTGTGGAAGGAGAAGGACTTTCAACACTTTTATTGGAATTCTGGAGAAATAACTGCAAACTGTGCTCAGTTCAGAACAAGATAATTAGGGTCAGTTTTTTATATCAAATAGATTTTGAAATGCTGCTTGATCAGTAAAGCGAAAGACTTCATCATATAAGGGTTCAGATACTGCCATCTTTAGTCAGATAAAAAGAAAAATGTATTGTCTTTTAAACAGTCTCATTGTATTCATCAAGAAAGCATTGCCCCGACAAACAGTACAGTTCAGGATTATGCCAGGTTGAAGCCAGCTTTCATCTGAGTGTTAGTAGGATAAAGTCTGTCTTAGCCACATAAGCCTCTGTGTTGCAGAGTTTACCAGTGCAGCAAGTAAGGAACTTGGGATGCTGCTGCAAGACCTTGTAGGTAACTCTGGTGTTTCTGCCTCCAGCTTAACCATATCAGAAATCTTGAGGATTATGTTTTTGGTGACTTGGAGTGCTCAGTTCTGTGTATTGCAAGTTTCTTATTGTTCTCTGTGGCATTAGGTACTTTGGCCAAACTAAACAGCTTTGATCAACTTTTCATGAATGCTTGAAAACGTTCTCAATGTCAGTGTTTTGTGTCTGCTGTACGTGTGTTGATGAGTCTTTCTGTCCTGCTGTTTAAGGTGTGAGGATATGGTGGATGTGCGGCGACTGAAGATGCTTCAGATGGTACAGTTATTTAAATGTGAAGAGGATGCTGCTCAGGTATGGAAATACTTCTAGAATTTCATCATTCTGGTTTTTGTAGCCCACTGGGTTGATTTATGTGGGCTGGTAGTTTTACAGTACTTTTTTTTTTTTTTTTGTAACTTTCAAATGTAGTTTTATTTAGGGAATATGTACAGTGAAAAGAAAGGATGTAGCAATGTCTGAAAATAGTGTATTTGGGGATTGCATGCATGATCTACCAGCTTGTGACAACTCATTTAACTTCTTTTCTGAGTCAAAAGTATATGCTGGTACTGAAGTAACATCACCCTTCTGGTTTAATTTCTTTCTAATATACTAGTTTTTATTCTTTTGGCTTGTTTTTAAGGCAGTAGAATGGTTAAGTGAACTGTTGGATGCTCTGCTGAAGACACACATCCGACTGGGAGATGATGCTCAAGAAACAAAAGTTTTACTGGAGAAACATCGAAAATTTGTTGATGTTGCACAGGTGAAATGTTATCTTTTTAGCAATATGGGCTTTGTGCAGTTTCATATCCTCTCCTAAACAGAATCAATATCTATATGGACAGTCACTGAACAGCTGTCACTGGTCTTACTGGTTTGCCTCAATGCCTGAGTGAAGAAATTGATTGCTGAAGTTGGCAAGGGGCCTAATGAGGTGTTTTAGTTCCATCAGGAGCAGCAATGCTACCTTAGTTAACCTTTACATAGGCAATGCAATCAACCGAAGAAAGTTCATTGGCTTTTGTGAAAGACACACCTCAAAAAGTCTTTAAAATTACTTTTGACAAGCTGGGCCAAAGCACCTGGTCAGGTGCTTTATCAGTCATTTACTGCTTTTAGGAGTGTCTAATTTGTACTTGTGAATTAACAGATGTGATGATTTCTAATTGCACCTGTTGCACTGGAACTCATTTTCTCTTTCAATGAATAAGAGTTGATGTTGACAGAAGGACCATTTGCTGTCACAGTGATGTGCCTCAGGGCACCTGGATGCTGGCTGACCAAAGACATGGTGCCAGTGAAGTCAGGGAGACAGTCCTCTCAGCAGCAGATATCAAGTGTCTCTTGGAAGATACAAAGAGCTATTCAGAATTTTTGGGAAGCTCTCTTCCTTTGCCAGTGTGAATGCTAGGCAGCAGCAGATATTAGGTTTTTTTTAATAGTGAAAGCACTGTTTGGTCATTACAATTTTGTTTTTACTTCATTGGCATTTTCTAATAGACTAGATTAGTTCAATGTACAGAAATTTCAAAATTATAAGCCGCACCTCACGGTAGCCGGGTAGACCACGGGATTTGTCCTTACATAAGCCGCACCTGAATATAAGCCACATTTTTTTTTTTTTTTTTAAAGCGATTATCCGCGTGTAACAAAGTAACAAATTAGTAACAGAATCACTGCCAGCAGGGTTTGGTGTCAAATGCTCAAGTTGCAACAGTTTTCATAGACCAGCAAAGCCTTTAAAGGCAGCCCCAGGCACCCTCCCCGGCCGGCTCTCACTTCTGGGTTGGCATTTCACTGGGATTTGTCCATAGATAAGCTGCACCTGAATATAAGCTGCACTACTGGGGTAGGCTGGATTCTTCAATGAAAAAGGTGCAGCTTATAATCATGAAATTACTGTACTTTGTGAACCTGAGCTGTGGAGCTGCCATAAACTTGCCTGCTGTTGCTTTAAGATGCTGTTTGGCTCCCAGGTGAAGTGCAGAGTTTTTACATGTGCTTATTCTCCCATCCCTTCCAATTTTTAGAGTACTTATGATTATGGGAGACAGTTACTGCAAGCAACAGTGGTCCTGTGCCAGTCCTTGAGATGCACTTCCAGGTCCTCAGGGGACACACTTCCCAGACTGAACAGAGTGTGGAAACAGTTTACAGTGACTTCTGAAGAAAGAGTACACCGCTTGGAAACAGCTGTTGCATTTCATTCAACTGCTGAAAAGGTGAGCCTTGTGTTTTATTAAGAAGAAAAGTTTCTTACCTGAGTTCAGACAAACAAAATGTAAGAAGTATGAAGTTGCCAGTGTGTACATTTACCCCTTCTAAATATTAAAAAAAAAAAAAAAAAAAAAAAAAAAGGCAGAAAGGAGAATTTAACTATCTTTTTCCAACCATTAATTTCAATACTACTTATTGTAATATTTTTTCATATACCTGTATTGGTATAAGGCCTGTTTAACAAAAAGGAGAACAGCATGCTTCAAATGGAAACTCTGATATTGATGATAAAGCATTTATTTGTGTCTTTTAGAAGGCAGTTCTTAAAAGCCAGGAGCACTTCTTTGTGCAAGGTATGGTACAAAGCTATCAGGTCATTTAAATTCTTTGGAGAGTTAAAGGTGCATTGCCCTTTAAGCTGTATGGATTTTGGATGAGATAACTGTAAATAAGGGCAGCTCTTCTAGTTTCTACACATGCTGTCTTGTTCCATCTTGTATTTTTCACCTGGAGGTCTTTGAATGTGCTTTCTTCTTGAACACACCTCTACCTTGGTATGGTTTTCCGACTCCTATAACCAAATGTCTCACCGCTGCACCCAGTCAGGTGATGCAAGAAGCACAGTGGAGGATGAGAGTCAACAACGTGATGAGTAATAGTTCAGCTTGTTGAAGGGGGAAAATGTTGAGAGCTTTCAAATGCTTGGATTTGAGACAATGTTCTTTAATGTAGGTCATGAGGGATAGGGTCTTTTTTCCACAGCTGCTTTTTTTTCTGAAGCGGTGCATTTTAAAAAAATCAGTTTAGAGTATGCATCTCAAATAGTGACAAAAAAATTGCATGTAACTGCAGAAAACCCCAAATCTTGCACATGGTAAAAAAAATTCATTCTGTCATTGAAAGAGGGCATGGATTCAGACTTGATTCATACGCTTCTTGATTTTATTAATTTCTTATTTGTATTAGCAGACGATACTTCGAATTAGCAGGCATTGGGAGTAGATGGAGGTTCATAAAAGTAGGATTATGTCATCCATGCTACTAGAGTTTTACCTGATACCAAATTAAATTTCAGTGGTTCATAAACTCCTAAAAAAAGTGGAGTCTCTCAGTCCATACTGTGAGCATTCTTTCTTTATCGCAGTAGTTAATAGCTGGGTTTTGCCAGTTTTAAGTTTAAAGAAAAGTAAATTAATGGCTGACAAAACAATGCTCTTATTCTAAAACATAATTCTCCTTTTACTATTGGACATATATTAATGAGTCTGGAAAATAGACTGTTAATATCCATGTTGCTTTGGAAAAAAGTGAGAAGTGGCAGAGTTAGAAGTGGAATTAAATAGAGTACTGAGTACTAGTACTGGGTTACAATCCCATCTGAAAAGACTTGTATTCAGAT
This sequence comes from Sialia sialis, assembly GCA_009812075.1. NCBI lineage: Eukaryota > Metazoa > Chordata > Aves > Passeriformes > Turdidae > Sialia > Sialia sialis. The sequence goes on from VRYO01002782.1 coordinate 9,913,559, forward strand.
TTTTTTAACCCTACCTGCTCTGTGCCACATGTGGATTTTAGTTTTGAAACCTTTTGTGAGAGGCTGTTCATTAACCATGGTATTTCCACTTTACATTATTGTTTTGTATGTTTAATGACGTCTGTCACTATTTTTATGCATTTCATATTTGTTGCAGGAATATTGTCTGGGAAGAACTACTTTTTAATCCCTCTCAGAAGTTACATAAAATATTCTCATACAAAACAGTAGTGGCCCTGAACTGTCTTCTTAATGGACCTTAATCAGTAGTTTATTTTCTTGAGTTGCATATGTCAGTTGATCTCATGTAAATGTGGTGGTGGAAATGCCAAAAGAACATTCACTCCGCCAGTTAATGGTACTTTAAAGAACTACATGCTATCCCTTGTGTACTTTATTCTGTATTTTCTTATTTTGATTAAACAGATTTTACAGGAATGTCCAGAGCAGCCTGAAGCTTTCAGTGAAATGGATCAATTTGATGAAATTGAGGCAGTTGGGAAATCACTGTTGGACAGACTAACAGTGCCTGTAGTTTATCCTGATGGGTATGTAGAATGGTTTTTCTAATGCCTTTGGAATAATGCTTCTGGTAAAGTTTTATAGTAGTCTCATATGCAGAAGAATCCTGAAGGCTTATTGCTGAAATAGAAAAGTGAGCATGTTATTCTTATAAAGTTTGAAATAGGACCTGCCTACTTAATGTGAAAAGTTGGGAAAGAATTTATGATGAGTATTAATCCACTGCCTTTCTAAAGTAGTGATTAGATCTATTCAGTCTTTGCACTAGCAGAAGTAACAAAGAATGACCAGTCGTAGTCTCTTCTCCCTGAAGAAAGATAACAGATGAGAATTTCAGGATTTCTATTTATTTGCAATTCTATCTATGTAAGCCAGTATATTGAAGATAAATTGATATTTTTTTTATTCAGTAAACAAAACAGTACTTCCCTCAAGAAGTATTAATGCTTACTTGAATTGGTAGTTCTCTTGAGCTACAAAAGCAAATTGATTTTGAAATCTCAGCCATAATAAAAATTCAGTTCCCTGTGTTTAATGATGTCTATTGTTATGCTGAGCTTGTAGTTAATTTCTGTGTGAGTTAAGCCAAGCTGTGGAACAAGTCTCTGGTGTGTAGGAAGCCACACCGTAATGAAAAAGGTCTGAAATAAGTATATTGAGTTAGAGGCTGAAACCTTATGAGATAACATCAGGCAACTGCATTAAAGGTTACCTGAAGACTGTCTGAAAAATACAGTTGCAGGGAGCTGGTTATGAAAATTTATTGTAGTCTTATTTCCAAAATGCCACATGCCTTCTGCAATGTACAGTGTGCTAATCATGAAGATGGGCCCAAGCCTGAATTAGCAGTGATTTTTACTATTCTTTCAATAGTGTGTTTGAAAATAGTGGAGGGTTTTATATCTGTGGAGGAAAAAAACCAAAACAAACAAAAAAACCTGACCCCAAACCAGATCAAGTTGAAGTACTTTTGTATAACTTCCATATAGCAGATTTAAATGACCTGGTAAAAGTAGCAACTGTTCAATCCTGAACATTATTTCTGACCCCTCTGGAATTTCAGTAGGGTTTTGCGTATCTGCAGAAATTTGCAAAAATGGTGTTCTAGTTGTCCTGTATCTCAGGACCCCTGCTCATCGTCCTGGCATTCTGATTTTGAAGTGTTTGATAAATAGTTTGCAAAGAGTCTTCTCATTATCAGAAATAGTTTTAGATTTAAGAACATGCAAAATGTCATAAATCCTTGGGGGTTCACCTATTCACCTCTTCAGACTTTTGCCAGTATCTTTTTGGAAGCTCATGTCACTAGTCCCTGTCCTGCTCATGGCTTCTGCTGTGTATGAGGAAATGTTGTGATCTGTGTGCAGTTATGCAGTGGGACCAGTTACCTCCTCAAATGAGTCTATTCCTGCGTAGAATAACTTTCCTGTCCACTTTGGCCTGTCAGAAAATCCGCTGTCCTGCTGCCATTTCCCAAAGCTTCTTTGCTTTGTAACTAGATTTAATACCTGTTCTTCTGAAACATGTATTCTGTTCAAGCCCTTGGTTAGTGGTTTCCCATACATTTCAGCTGTTCTTTGTTGTATTTGAATTACACAGCTATGTGTTCCTTTCAATTTGAGAGGTAGATGGCATAATTTGACAGCATGTGATTGACTCAACATATGAAGAGTCCTTTAATAATGCAGCAATTTTATAAACTCAAAATTCATGTACAGACAGGTACCATAGATTGTCACAGTATGCAAAATTGTCAGGCAGACTTGGGGGAGATCCAGAGAAGGGACGTCAGAGTGTTGAGAAGCATTCAGTTGCACTTGTTGATAGTGTTCAAATCACAGAATTGTTTGGGTTGGAAGGGACATTAAAACCCATCCTGTTCCAACCCCCTGCCATGGTCAGGGGCACCTTCCACTAGACCAGTTTGCTCAGAGCCCCATCCAACCTGGCCTTGAACTCCTCCCAGGATGGGGCAGCCACACGGAGCAACCTGGCCCAGTGTCTCACCACCCTCAAACTTCTGTTGAGTGTGTCTTTTGGATATGAAAGGCTCACTGAGTATTTACAACAACTTCATAAAAATTTGCTCTTCAGTCTCATCACTAAGTCTCCAAAGCCTTTTAAAAGTGGCTTTAAATGACAGGAGGAAAAAATGTCTATTTTTCTTGTTTTCTTTTTGTTATCTATTGCAATTAACAAGTGTATTCATGTATACTGACTTATTACTGATAATTTATTGTGGTTTGGATTTTTTCTTCTAGGTCTGAGCAGTACTTTGGGAGCCCAAGTGATATGGCTTCTGCAGCAGAACACATTAGAGAGAAGATGAAGTTAGTTAGCCTGAAAAAGCAGCAGCTGAGACAACCAGAAGCCACTACCCCAGAGAGCTAATACTGACCTTGTCTATGAATTCATAACAGGACTTCAGTTTGTAATCCAGCATGTTGTTTGCATATTACAGAATTTGGTATAATATATTAAAATGCATTTCACAGCTATTAAGAGTCTCATTTTTTTCAAAGTAAATGTTCTCAGCATCTTAATACTGTACATCTATCAAGCCATAATTATTTAACATGCTATGAAACCATAGACTCCAAGTATCTTATGAAAAGGAACTGTAAACTTTGCACTGAAATTTGCTGTAAAGCTTTACCTGACCTGTCAGCTGCTTCTTAGTTAGACAGCTGATGCAAGCTTTGAGTGGTGCTAATTAAAGTGTTAGAAGTTCCTTATTATGAAACTAGTTCTTTGCTTCCCCCATGCCCAGGTGATGTAGTAATTTTAGACTGTAAGGAAAGTAGCTGCAGTGTAGACTGTGGTAACCCTGTAATTTTAATTTGAAATACTTTTAAAAAAAAATCATTTTTATTGTGCCAGTATGCAACCTGCCCATCAGATCTTTGATATATCAAATTCATTAAACAGATGTTTTCCTATTTGTATTGATAATGTATTAAAAGCTGTTTGTGCTTAATAAAAATCATCTTTTTAAAATCAAAAATAAATTTGTTTCTGTCTGTATTTCCGAATATTGTTTGTTACTTTTTAATGATAAATGGTAGTAAGAATAATTACTCCCCCAATATATTAAGAAAGTCTGTATACTTTTTCTTACTAAATGCATTGTAGCTCTTGAACTATTATTGATGGGTGTGAAAGTCCAGGCTATTTTTTCCTTTCTTTCTGATAGCAGTACTTGCACAAAAGTAAGATGGTATTTGCATAAGTCAGTGTTATATTAATCATAGTTTTGTTCCCTTGTAAGACTGGCACTTGCCTCCTGTGCTTTATTTCTAAGTCCTTTGTTTCCCTTTGAAAGGAGAATCCTGAATAATGTGGATATCCCTGTTGGTACCTTTGCGGTTAAAGGTTTTCGTGTAATGAAAGGGAAATTAACATGAGGCTCATAACTTAAAACCGTGAGATTAGTAATGAAATGAAATTTATTCAGAGAAGGGGATTGGATTGAAACCAAATCAGCTGTGTGCATGGCTTGATTAACTTAATCTTCAGGATGCAATCTGGATACCTCGGTTATTATATTTTTGGAAGATGGTGTGGGATCTGACTGTTTTAGAGTACTATGTGTGGAACAAACAACTGCAGGTCTGAGAATTGTTATTGTACTTCACTTTCTCACAGTAAATGCTCTCTTCCTACAGGCATTGCTGTTACTCTGCAGATTTTCCTGATGGATCTATCATTTAAATATTGTATTTACTGAAGTTTCTTAGTTTTGCACATTTTTTCTGGAGGAAAGTGCTGTTGCAAATCAAGCTGTTTATTTAAAAAAACCCCAGTAATTCCAAATTAATGGCTTAACTATACATTCAGTGATAAAGGCGTTTTTCCTCTTGGGGTATTTTGGTGGAGGAAATACAAATTTTTAAAAATTAACTTAATGCAATGGTGCAGTATTACATTAACATTAGTTTAAAACTATCTGGACCTTATTTATAAAGAGGCTTTTTTGATACAATCTTTTCAAATTTAATCTAGTTGCTTAATTGCATTTGAGAAAGCTGATGTTATTACAGCTAATATTTGGAGGATATAAATTCATTTAGAAAGAACACAAACATGAAAAGTATACATATATTTAATATAAAGTGCAAACACAAAAGTAAATTAGTGTAGTCATTAATAAGCACCGTGTCTACAGTTCTGCAGCATTTGCAAATTGAGTCTGCTTACAGTAAGTAATGGTCTGCAGTATAAAATCTCATTAAAATATTAGAGTAAGCAAATATTATAAAACCTTTATATTATTTTCAAGTTTTTATTTTATGTTGGGTTTTTTGAATTTTATTCTATTTTAAGACTTTTTTAGGGGCTCAATACTTTATGCAAACCCAGGGCAGTATCAGAAGCTCTTCACTCATTCGTGTGACAGCTGCATGCACAACTTGGAATTGTTGACTGTTCACCCCAGTAACCCTGATGTTAATTTTGGCTCAGTGTGTGTAGTCCGATCTTGACACTGCTCTTATCTGTCGTTTGACATTCCTAGGGGCCAGTGGATCCTGACTTTCACCCCATTGGCTCTAATTGATTCTCCAGTACAGCATCTTGGGCTGTGCCAGCTTTTGCTCTTTCTGCTCTCTTCCTCTGGAATTCCTTGCCTTTGGGCAAATCAAGTGTCTGGCAAAGGGCTGTTTACCATCACTTTGCCATTTGCCCATTTTCTGTGTATAAGAAATGAGGGCCAGAAGTTTGCATGAGAGTCTGTCAGATATTTCAAATCTTACGAACTCTGAGACTTCCTAGCTTACTGAAACAATGTAATAAACATTTTCTATTAATACTGCTATTGAATGTAACAGAGAGGGATTTTTGTGCTTTACTCTTACTCCATCTTCTGTGCTTGTACTTTCTACTGAACCTTTAGAAATAAGCAACCTTTAATAGCACACAAAGACTTGCTAAAAAGGAAAAAACACTGAGCTCAAGCAAGTAATCCATTGTTACTTGTCTGTGCATTTACTACTGCAAACAGAAGTGGTGGCTCTACTTGTAGCTCTTGCTCTGCATTTTTTTGGTTGGAGAATAATTCAAACAATGGAGTTTCAAAAGATGGCAATATGTTTTGGAATTTTTAAACAGAGATCACCTGCAGTGGAGGATACAGTGCTGCTAGGTGTGAGATGGGGAAATGCCCATAGAAAGGGAGGGTTTCGTTGTAAGGACTGTAATTTTTATGCCCCCTAGGTACATTACAACTAATGACTTGGAAGTGATGGAGTCAATTTTGTTCATGGTAATGAAATAAGCGCTGAGGTTTCCTGTGTTCCTGTTAGCCAAATTTGGATGTATTTGAAATGGTTCAAAATATAACTATTTTTTTATTCTTGCTGGTAATGTAATCCTGAGTGTGCTTTTTGTGACAGTGAATGCAAAGGTGATCATCTTGCTGAGTGCAATCCCTTTTTCCTAGGCCATCAGCTGCGCAGACTGACAGCCATAGAAAATGCTTATTCTTACAAGCTTTTATTGCAAAAGGTGTGTCGACTGTTGTATTAGTGTCCATGAAATTGTTTGATGCTGTTCACTGTTTGTATTGTGTTTAGCAGGATTAATGAGGTTACATTTCTCTTGGTAAAAACACAGGTTTGGACCATGCACTAAAAAAAAGCCTCTCTGGAGGTGCAGCAGTGGGTGGAGAAGGGGCTGTGTGCAGGGCAGGATCATATAGCACTTCTTATTCCATCCTGCTAGCCAAGGATACCAGTGCCAGCTGACAAAAAGATGAGAGGAAGGATTTTTTTCCATCACAGTAAAAAAAATAAAAGTGTCAGTAGGTCACAATTAAATTGTCATAGGCTTTCTGCAACAGTAATGACATGTAATGGTGTTATAATAGCCTCTAGTTTCTTGAATTCCTTCTATAATTTTAATCTGTTTAAGGAGATTATTAAGGAAAGCTTTTGGAGCTACAGATGAAATTCTCTAATAGCTATGAAGGTAAAATGATGAGAAATGGATGAAAGCAAAGATTTGGTTGATTCTTAACTCCTGAAGGATTGGCTTAGTGTCTCTACAGATTGTATTGGTAAAAAGGGAGTTAGGACTAAAAAATTCTAGGTTGTTAGATTTCTGCTCTAGTTTAAAAAAAAAAAAGTTAAAAAATTGCTTGCAACATAGAATAAGAAGCCATACATATGTAATAGCTGCAAAAGTACCTGAATGTGAACTGCAGAGCCAAAAACTGAGTATCTGGCATTTGCATAACATTGATCCACATAATTAATGAATTCGTGACCTCTTTGGAGAGGTATTGCCTTTTCCGGGTTTGTGGAGAGCAGATACACTCTGAAATAAGATAAAGAGGCAAAGAGTCAAGCAGTTACACTATTTGTGGTTCCTTGCACAGTCTTGGTGGATTGAGTCTACTGTAGTGTGCCATTTCCACAATTTTCTGATGTGTAGCAGTGCAGGCAATTGCAGAGTTCCTTTTGTGGAATCAATATCAGATGTTAGGAAAATACTATGGGATATAATTTTTTAATTATTGATTTACACGGTCATCCCATTTTTGTTTCCTTCAGTTAAATAGTAGAGGGAATCATTATAGTACTCATGCATGTCAAGAGTGCATCTTAACTGAAAATTCTATTAAAAATCTAATTGCATGCCTTCTGCCAGGCTATGGAGTCAAGGAGTACTCTGAGATACTTTTCATCTGATCCTCAGTGGAGGTAGTTTTGTTGTGAAGGTTGACTGTAAGAAAATAGAGGTAAGACAAAATAACCACAGAAAGAAGATTGGTTTCCTACTTCTAATGGGTCCCTTTATGCAGATCTCCCAAGCATATGGTATTTTAGGACCATGAAAGTAAATCACTTAATAAACTTGTGAGAATACATCTGATTCTGTGAAACTGGAAGTCAACATATGACATACCAAAGATACTAATCAAAATAGATGCTTGTGTAACTGTAAAATTTTAGTTAAATTATACAAGAATGAATATAAACAGGACATATTAAAAAGCTTTTAGTATATTTCGAGCACCAGTGATACACTTAAGCTCAAAATAGAAGGAAAATTAATGTAATAGCTTTCTCTTTTCCTGTCGGTTGACTTTAGTTTACATGGATCTCTATTACAGCAAAAATTATGGGAATATAACACAGAGACAAGAGGAAGGCTGAGTCAGGAGATAAAATGCTTTCTTAAAATATCATGGGCTGAGGAAATACATTCAAAAATGTTAAAAAGAAAAGTGAAAATCCCCATTTTTAATTTAAGTTCAATGGGAGAAGTTCAGCTAATTTTCCAGATCCTAGTGATATTTGCAATTTATAGGCCAAAGAGCAAAGAGTAGGACTATAATTTCTGACTTTTGAATCATGACGAAAAGCAGAGGAAATTTCATTTGGTATTATTTTGGAATACATTGAGAGAAGGTTGTTAAGTGGAAACAATTGGTTATGTTAGCAAAAGCTTTGGAGATAATTTACAATCGTTTTTTAGTGCAGATGTTCCATGGATTTTTTAAATAATAATGCAGTTTCATTGGCAGTTTAATGACAGCATTGAAACATCAACTGTGATTACTGAATGCCAAGGAGAAACCACCTTTTTGGGCACAGGCAACTAACAGACAAAATGTGCTTCAAAGTAAGCGTGCCTAAAAGCTTACAGTAATTTCACGATTATAAGCTGCACCTGAATATAAGCCGCACATCCGGGTAGCCGGGCAGATCACAGGATTTGTCCATATATAAGCCGCACCTTTTTGTTTTTTTTTTTAAAGCAAGGATCCATGTGCAGCAAAGTAACGAGTTAGTAACAGAATCACAGGATTGCGGGGTTTCCTGTCAGTTGCTCAAATTGCAAACAGTTTTCACAGACCAGAGGAGCCTTTAAACGTAGCCCCACTCGCCCGCCTCGCTCAGTGGTGGCCCGGCCGCCTGCCCACCCCACTCACCCATGGCCCAGCTCACCGCGGCTCACCCGCGGCTCTGCTCACCGCGGCTTGCCACGGTCCCGCCAGCCGCCGCTTGCTGTGCCTCCGTGGCAGCGCGGGGGCTCCAATCGGTGGCACAGCGGGGCGACGCTCCCCGGCCGGCACTGCTCCCTTGCCTCCCCGCCCCTCCTGGCAGCAGCGACGACCCCACCGTCAGCCTGCCCGGCTCGTCCCGCCTGGCGGCGGCGGCGACCCTGCTGCTGGCCAGCTCATCCCACTCCCCGGCGACCCCGCTGCTGGCCTGCCTGGCTCCTTGGTGGCTCTACCACTGGCAAGCCCGCCCGGCTCAGTAAAGCCCGCTCCCCACCTGCCCAGCCGCTACTCAGTGGCAGCTCTCCGCTTGGCCGGCTCTCACTTTGGGTTGGCATTTCGCCAGGATTTGTCGATAGATAAGCTGCACCTGAATATAAGCCGCACTACTGGGGTAGGCTGGATTCTTCAATGAAAAAGGTGCGGCTTATATTCGTGAAATTACTGTAATTAAAAATTGTTATGCATTTTTATTTATAATTCTACATATTATAATCCTAGATATTTTTTACATATTAGGAAGCCTTTTAGCTTTTCTACCAGCAGGTAGCTGATAATTGCTCAGACACCACTGATGCAGCTCTTGGGAAATCTCTTAATGCACATTGGATTTGTAAGCAAAGAGCGGGAATACTGCAAGCTATATAAAATACCCTACTGATTACTAAGCTCATGCATTTGCGCTTAAAATGTTTGAGTTGACCTAATGTAACCACCCCTACTTTCTAATACTCAGCATGTAAAACTGTCTTTCAGAAGGCAGATTTAGCCCCAGCTTGTGTCAAACTTCTGTAGCAAGCCATGCCACTGACTGTTCATGGCCCCCATGAGCCTGACTCCTTTGTAAGTCCTGCTAGGATGTGGTGTCCACTTACGATACATAAATACACTTGGCTCTTCTGAGGATCCCGATGTTACAAATCCCAGCCTTGTGCTGTCTGCTCTGTTATAATGCTGTCACTGTCAGAAGGCAACATGAGTCATGTGGATTGAAAAATAGAGAAAATGAAGATTCATGGTAGCTGTAGGTCCTTGCTTGAGCAGCTCTGTGAGTTGTGTATTGTGCTTGGAGTAAGGCTGTGACAGCTCATGGTAGAACAGCCCTGAGACTTCAGTGAAGTCCTGACAATATCTGGCTCCATTTATTGGATATAAACGTTTATAGGTTGGGCCTTAAAAACTTTAGAGCATTTTTCTAGACCTTACACTGAATGTTAATGCTTGGTTTGCAGTGCATGAGTTGCTGTCTCAATTCTGGTTTTTCTGCTTTCCCATGTTCATTTTCTTAGCATGAGCTGCAGCTGCTGGGTGACAGTGTATTCCCACTGTCATTGCTGAATTTCCAGGCATGTCAGGATTGCTCATGATTCCTGTGCCTCACAGGATGAGAGGCTACAGAGTTCCAGTGAACTCCAGTAGGACATTTCTCTCAAATACCATGCCAGGATTTATGCGTGATAAGTGTCTTTTAACATTCCATTCTCCCCTCAAGGTTTTTAGACTATTAGGAAAGAGAGTAGCTTTCCTGGTGTCTCAGCCATTTTCACAGGCAAGCCTTACAGCTTGGTTACTTGATATTTAATGTGATTGTGTGATATGAGTCTGACTTTCAGAGACTTGGGAACAAGCCATGTTCTAAACTGGTACTAAGAGCAGCCTGTTCTTTTTCTCAACCCCTGTGTACAGCTCTGTGTGCCTCTGTTGGATGGTAGATAGCTGCAAGCTGGGCTCAGCAGGGTTGAGGATTGTGCAATGCATTCAACACATTTGAGTGCTACTCCACGTATCAGTGGTGATGATGTGAATGTGATGCCCACTGTCTGCTTTGTGTCACTTGGTGCCTCTCAGAGCATGGCCTTCCTCCTCTCCTCCTCCCCCAGAGTAATGTGTCCAAAGGAGCACAGTAATACGGTGACATGAAAGCCAGCGTTAATGTTAGTGCTTTGCTTGAAACTGCATCAAAAGGCTGCAGTGAGCCACATGTTCAATGAGCCTTGTTTGCTTTTTATTTCCACTCATTGCATGTGGCCAATTTGTTAGGTAGCTGCTGTTTGCAGGCATCATTTCATGGTGCACTGCCTCTGCACAACCAGGCACACATGAAGAAGGCAGGGCATTTGTTCCTGCAGGTGGCAGAAATGTGAATTATTTGAGTGATTTTTGTATTCATTGTTAGCTGTTACCTCTTTTCTATTGCTTTGTCCTTTGAAGTCAGTTAAACACTCTGCAAAAAGAAGGCGAGTGAGAAAGACTCATGCAGGGAAAGGAGTTTAATTACAGGACACTTATCAAATATCAGATCAAGTGGACAAAATGAAAGATCCACAGCCCATGAAGCACTCTTGCATGATAGTTTTATCCCAGGAACACTGAAAGCAAGGTTCTGAAACATGGATACTTCTGGTCTTGATGCATTGACAAGGGATGACTTACAGTACATCATCTGTCTCTGCTTCTGAAAAGACTTATGTGTAATGAAAGGCAGACAGAGGATTCCTCAAAAGCATCTGTTAGTTTAGGACAAATTCTGGGATTCCTCCTTAAAATGCGGATTTCATTCTTTCAGCTCTCTCCTGGAATTCCTTAACTCTGAGAGTTAAAAAATGGAGGAAGTGAAATAGTTAAAAAATAACTTTTCTCTTGATTTGGCTAAAGAAATAGTTCACAGTAACTGTATAACTGTAAAGAAGTCTAAATCTATTTTTTTTTCCAGTAGGATAAGCTTTTATTCATTCCAGATGATGTCCGCACAGGATTACACCATGGTGTCTTGTAGTACACACTGTCATACAGGCACCTTGCTCATCATGGTGTCCCCTAGAAGCAGCACGAAGAACAATCTACATCTGTATAAAGTCCTGAGTTTCTGTCCCCTGAACCTCTCCTTTTGCAGACAGCAGCGCTCAGGTCCCAGCAGTTTGAGCGCCCAGAACGAATCACCTACTCCTGGAGATGATGTTTTTGCTATGGGTGGCAAAAAACCATGCAAATCCATCTTCACTGCTCTTCAGTCTTTAAACACTACTGAGCAGAGGAGGAAAACGTTTTCTTTTATTTTTTTAAATTCTAGGCAATGCTTCCTAGACTTGTGGGACCAGAATTCTGAAGTGTTATGGAGCATCTCCTGCCCTGTAGCCACACTCCTGACGCATTGGGTAAGCATCCTTTGTTTAACAGAGCTCCAGGCAAATAAACTGGGGTGGGTGGGGCTGGAATTCCAAGATTTCCTCTGCTAAGTATGTGACAAATTCGGTACTTACCTGAAAGGGACAGGCACGACCTGGTGTGTGCTCTGTGTTTGAGGTATCAAGGTCGGGAGGAGGGCAAGGTGTGACCGGAGCACACAGAGGAATCCTCAGCAATGTCAACCTTCCAGTCAAGTAGCAGTTATACAGGGTGGACTCATCTTTTTAAAATCAAACAAAGCATGCTATCTATAGCTCCACTGGTAAATGACTTTTAAAAAAAGGATTCTGAAGCCTCATGGTTCTCTAACACCTAAAATTCAATTGCCCTGCTGAATATTTCTTTGCTGGATAAATGTCAGAGGTGTAAAGTAATGTTCTATTAGAAGTGTGGCTGGGAAACATATTTGTGTGCATGTTCTAAATTTAGCCTTCTGGAGGTTGTGTTCAAGTAACTCAACTTTTCCCAACAACAGCAACAATATGGCTTTTGTGGTTTTGGTGTAGTTTGTATGATTTTATCTATTTAATTAATCCCCTGTTAACTGAATGGCTCATACTGATCTTTTTGCATCACTGCTGGCTGATTGTGTTTCGTAGGTGGTCCTAAGGACCCAGTTACACTGCTTGAACTCTCTGAACAGTCTGTGTGATTTTTAACTGATGTTTTTATTTCACAAGTTTAATACATCCATCTGTATTTATGTATAAACGTTGAAAACATTACGCTGAAATAGTCTTTTAATACAGTTGAAATGTAAGTGCAAGTTAAACACAGAAAATAGAGACAAATAGGGCCAAAGTGCCAGTGTAATAAATTAACTTATTAATGGTAGCTCGTAGCTGCCCTGAGAGCTGGATGCAGATTACCAATCTGTATCTTAATCTCCCTTCTTTTCAGAGAGAAAGAGTAGCCTGTCTCACATCTATATTTGGTGCAGAGTGCATACTCCACTGTGCTAACACACCACATCAGGAAGGAATTTCAAATGCTCCCAGGGAATTTAGCAACCAAAGTCCTGTTGGCTTTCCTTACATGCATGGGCAAGGGAACATAGCAATCCTGTGTAATAAACTGTTCTCTTGCTGCTGCTGCTGGAGCCTCACAAGGGACTGATGAACCCTCTAATGTCTCTGCACCCTCCTGACAGAGCTCCATGCCCTGGGCCACCATCTCTGTTGACAACCTTTCAGCTGGGCTGACTTGTGCGTGTGCCACCTGTGGGCTGCTCAACAGCTTCACTTTAGCATTCAGCAGGGCACAGCTCCACAGGCTGCACAACATTTGCTTTGGACAACACCCAGAGAGACAGAAATGCTGAGCTTCTCCAGAGGTGCTGATGGGGTAAGTCTGCTCTCCAGCTGATCCTGTGGAAGCTGGAGGGCCACCCTGCCATTTCTGCAGGAAGCTTAAGAGGATGTGCTTGTGTCTTCACCTGGAACATGAGAGAGAATAAGACACGATCCCTTTGCAATTCACACTTGTGAATTGTTTTCTGCTTTGTTTGATTTTTCTTACCCCATTCAAAAGTTAAAATTTTCACTGTCTATATTTTGCCATTATATTTACACTCGAATAGTCATCAAGTCACCTCTTTCTTAAGTCCTTTCTCTAGCTGTCACTTTATTAAGGAAAGGTGTAAATCCAGCTTGTATTTTTTATTGTCTGTGACAGCAAAATCAATTAAACTCACTAAAAATATTATGGCAACTAACGTGTTTCAATTTGGAGAAATCTGTTCAGATAGCTTGACTTTGAGATACAGCTGTTAATCACTCAGAGCTGTCAATGGCTTCAGAATTATTGCTGGGGCCTGTGCTCCCCTCTCTCTCTTCCTTTACTAAAAGTGCTTTTTATCCTCTTCCTCCAGTTTAGTGTTGTATGAAACCACCTCAATGTTATCTGCAAATAAAGAATCTGAAGATTTCTATTTTTTGCATGTGGTTAGGTTTAATAGGGAGAGGAACTTCTGTCTGAAAGCACTAATGTGTTAATCCATTCTCAGAACAAGAAATTTGTTTTGCTGCAGGGGTTCTTAGGTGGAGAATCTAACACCTCAGTTTTTTATGCTACCCATCTTGAATCATGTGCTAAGATAACAAGATATGAAGAAAGCAGATTAAATGAGCACATTACTGCCCAGATTAGTTGTTTATTATTATTTATTATTATTAATAATTTCTGTATTTCTGAAAACAAGATGAGGATACATTTTTCTAGAATTCAAACCTAATGAATAAAAATGTAAGCAGTCCCTATGTTCTGCATACCTCTTTATCTTGTATGTAAGATTAGAAAAGAACTGGAAGACAGTTTTTTAAATAACAGATGCTAGAAAGAATTCTGTTTGTTTACATAACACTAGAATCTGGAGTTCTAAATTTAAAGGTTATATGAGCTTTCTTAAAATTAATGTGGAGGCTGAGGTGACATTCAACCCTAGTTAAATTTGCTGGATCTTTTCTATCATTCAATAAATAATAGAGATTTAGGAACTATTCTTTATTTACAGGTTCTAGGTACAAATAGCATGTATACTTTGTAGAAATCCTTTAAGATCCATGAAGAGGGATACAGGGGAAAGAAAGGTTCAAGATGAAAGAGCAGAACATGGTAAATTGATGACCAGTGGACTGAAATGTTTCAGCTGTCATTGCTCCCCATGTCTGTTTACTGTATGGATTTTTTTTTTAATGTTGTTGTCCTTGGAAGCAAACAAATAGTGATTTTTGCTCTTACCATTGCACAGTGTTAAGCTGTTTGCTAGTCTTTTGATCTCTGATATACTGCTAGTTTTACAGTTAGCAGTATTGCTTTATTTTCTTTTGCACAGATGTTCAGTCTGACAGGGATAACTTTCCTTTTGGTGTTTTCTCTGCTTTATGAGATGATGCTTTTTTGGGTAGCTTTTTCTTTTCATGCTGATTTCTTAGTGTCATATGAAGTGTCTTCAGGACATGTGATGAAGGAGAAAGAGTAAAAATATTTTTGTTAGGGTGATGCACAGAAAGAATGAGAATATACAAGAATATAATTCTATACTATATTTTGATTTTTAAAATAAAATTAATCTGGAACTATTGTTTCTGGAACTGAAACAACACTCCAGGCAACACGGACTATAGTGAGCTCTTGCTGGAGAGAAGCAGGTTGCCTTTTACCCCTTGGGCACTTTTTCACAGCTGTTTCTTAGCCCTTTACTGGAACTCTATGCTTCCTCTTTCCCTGATGGCATGGAGAGGACAAGCTGCTTTTGGGGCCAGTAGGGTCCTGGGCTGCTTTAGAGCTGCCCTTTCCTGGGTTCCTGGGCTCTCAGCTGACAAGGAAATGACTTTTACCTGTGTGCAGCTCTTACCTCCCTGAAGTTCATGTCATTTATCCTGGCTGGCCTTTCCCTCCCCCTGCCCTGCTCACAGCTCCTGTCCTGCCTCCAGAACCCAGCAGCAGTGACTCCTCAGTGCTGCAGGGCAGCCAGACCTGTGGGTCCCCTCTGCTCTAGCTGTTACCATTCTTGTTTTGGGGTTTTAGGAACGCTGAGTGAGAATTGCAACCAGTTTGTCACCCTAGAAACTTATTCAACCAGTGTAGGGTAAAAAGGAACCTCTTCCAGGAGGAAAACCTACCTTTTGCTCGATGCTCACCCTTGATGTGCCCTCCATGGCTGAGTCTGGGGGACTTTCAATTCTGCTTTCTTTCATGCCCTCATTCCTCATGGCATCTGGAAATGGTCCCTACTCAGAAGGTAAGACCATAGGAACCCGTAAAAAGCAACAATCAGAGTCTTGGAGAGGACTGCAGTCTTTGTCCCTGTTCCAGGTGGGGCTGTGGAAGCAGTGTGCATTGGAAGCAGCTTTCTGAAGCCTCATGAAGCCCAGAAGTCTGAGGGATGTGCCCTTCCTTTCTTTGCTGTGTCCACCTGTTCTCCCAGGTGTGTGACAAGGAAGGAAGAGGAGAACCACTACATTTACAAACCAGTCCAAGAGAAGAACCTTGTGTTTTTGAGGCTGCAGGGAGTGAATTTTACCTCTCCCAGAGATGTTTGCATAGTGCACCATAGCTCAAAAGCTCTCCACAAAAGAAAACTTAAGTCCAAGAAAGTCAGACCCTTTTTCTACATATCACTATCAAAACTATGGTCAGCACACTTTGTTTGCTACACATGAGAAAAACCTGTGGGTTATACACCCTATGTGTTGAAAATGAAGTGAAATTTATCATGTTTACCTCTCAAATCCTTTTTATGTACAGTTGGTTCAGATAATGCATGACATTATTTACACTAGAGAGACTTGATCTTTTTTTCTGTTTTCCTGAGATTGTTTCCTTTGTTCCTTTGTTCAGTCTTGTTGTTTCCTGTGGACAGCAGCTGAATGTTCCTTTCTGCTTGTCATTCTTACTCTCTTCTTTCACGCAGCAGTAGCAAAGTGAAAATATTTCTCTCTCCTGACACAAATAGCCTTCCTTTTTCTGGCTGCTACCTGGATTTTTGTTTGTTTCAAACAGAGGAACAGACAGATAAGTAAACAAGACAGAGAAAGACATGCTTGTTAAATTTTGTTCTCTTGGACACAGCTGAAACTGCTCAATGTGCAATGCCAAAATCCACTTTTTTTTTTTCTCCCAGGGTTATGTTCTAAGGTATGTTTTGATTCCTTGATGATTTTTCTCTGCCACTACTCTGATGTTTCTCTTTCTCTATCTACTATGATTAGCACGGAAAATTAATAAATACAATATCAATGCACTTGTTATAAGATGTTCTGAATCACTTGTCTCAGTTGTTGCCAAATTTGCTTATAGTCAGCTTCTTGAGTGTGGCATTTTTCCCTTATTTCCAGCTGTCAGCACTGTGAAAAATGATACCTCATTTAACTTGAGTGAAAAACAGCTCTTATGTCTGGCTACCCCAGGGGAGATGATGGATTGGCCCAACTTGTGCCACGAAAAAATACACTTAGAATGCTCTTCAGAGAGAACACAAACTCAAGGACATAATACCAAAATTGGTTTGTAACTCCTTTTGTAAGAGTAAAAAGAGGTTTGGCTGTTTTTTCCTAATTAGTTTTTCCAACAGCACAGTGCTGTTTATTCTCCAAGTGCAGTCTTGCCTGCAGGATTAAAAAATCCGAAGTTGCATGTCTTCTGGAATGTGTTTTTCTTTGAAAGCTGGAATATTTAGCAAGTTTTGTAGAATGGATCTATCTTGCATTCAAACTAAAATAGGGCTCTTATGTTTCAGTTTTGGAGTTTTCTTTAGGACTTCTGTCTCCCAGGTTTTGTGTTGAGATTAAATATCCAATTTTTGTTCAGCCATAGTAATTGCAGGAATACATGCATATACCAAGGAGATGTCTCATATTTCAGAGGCAGGGTCCCTGAGCTTCTTACAGGTGTTACAAAGAGTTTCAGAATACTGTGTGACATTTGTTCCTTGGTTGGCAGCTTGAGGGTTCATGAGTGTGTTTTGGCACTAGGGATGGATTTTGCTTTGCCAAGCCCATTTTGCTCAGCACAAACCACAACAAAGTGAGTGCTTCTTCATATCCTGTTTGAAACTCGTGGTTTGAAGGTGGTGCTCAGATCAAGATTATCTGCCAATAATTGGAGGGGGGCAGGAATGGACAAAAAGAAATATCCCACCTTGACACATAAATTGAAATTCTCTCTAACTACATTAAATTTCTTCCAATCAAAACACTTTTAGAATTTGCATCCGAATCTTGGTTCCATTGCAGGTGTGCATGTTCTTGTATGTACTTAGAAATCTAGTTTATATAAAAACGTACTTAGATGTTACATATTTTTAAAAAACCAAACAAGCAGATGCTTAGGGGAGACTTATGAATGTAGTTTCTTGGGTGAAATTGTTTTTCCAGAGTGACCAGCAAGCCTAAACACCAGTGTCACTTTCTCAGCTGTTCTGTGGAAGGAAACCTAGCAGCTGCTGTCCCAGAGTGTGGGCTACTTGTGGCATGCTCTGGACTAATGGCAATAAAATTAATATGTCAAACCAATATTGTAATCTAAATGTGTCTAACAATTCCTCACACAGAAAAAAAACTTAAGCAGTGTTTAAACAGCTACTAGAGAGGTCTTCCTTATGCTCATTTAGAACAAAATGAAGGCTCTATAAATTATTTAAGATTAAATTGAAAAGCAGGAAAATTATCTCAATTCTAGGAACAAAATAGTCCTTAAGAATTCAAGGTACTTGGTTTCCTTCTCTGTTATGGTCACTATACCTTTAAGTATTTTTGGATTAAAAATCCCCTGTTTTGATTTAGCATTTGACTTGTATACACATGCTCATCCTGTTTAAATCCTGATTCAGTGGAAGAATCGTGTTGAACATATATATTTAGTAACTAGTAAGTGAGAAAATATTTCGCTGTTAATAATGTGAAAATGCAGATTTGATGGTTGCATGTTTGAAACCTCATAACACTGGGTTTGTCAGTACAGAATCAATGGTAATTCTTTTTCTCTAAGTGTTTTAATTTGAGAACTTTTCTTGATTTGTTTAGCTGGCGTCAGGTGATGTCCATGGAAGAATCCCTTCACGCTTCAGATGGTGACAAAAAAGAACAGGCAGCCTAATGCTACCAAACTAGGGGTGTGTCAAATCTCTCTCAAGAATGATAAACTCAATGGAGTTGTCTATTTTTAACCTCCCGTTCTTTCCTTTTGGCAGACTAATCAGTGTTAGCTGAGCCGTTTCCCTGAATGAATCCAAGGCTCCCTGGTGCTTTCTGCAATGAGCAGGGCACCCTGAGCGAGCTGCCTTGATGGATGCAGCCCCACTGTGAAGCACCATGGCAGAGGAGGCCAACCCAGAGCAGAAACCTTCCACAACCACAGTCAGCTCAGTGGCTGTGCAGGCTGGGGATGCCAGCATTGTCATCGCTGTGCTCAAGGTAAGGCAGCACTGCTGGCAGGGCTGCTCCTGTCCTGCTGCTGCTCCCTGACTGACACTCCTTTCCATGTTCTGGGCAAAGCAGTTAGCATAAAATGATACAGCAAGGCCATTTCATTAGTCAGTATCTAAGAGGCTTTTCTTGGAAGCTAACATTTCTGTTCACAATTACTCCTGGTGGGTTTTGGGTTGATGGTGGGTTTTTTTCAAATAGGATAAGTAGTTTAGTCAAAATATGTAGGGTCTTAGAGGGAAGGAATTCCTCTTACTCTGTTTAAAAAGAGTTAAATGAAGAATGGCATAAACATGTATTTAAAGCATGATGATTTTAGTTAAGCCTCCTTGAGTTGTTTTAACCTGTACTTAGCAATAACTTCACACAACAAGTGGTTCTACAAACTCCACAGATGAGGTATTTTCTGGGGGAAAATATAAGAGTCGAAACTTAATACTGAGTAGTTATTTTTGATAGCTGTGAATGCACAGTCCCACGTGTTTCAGTGAAGCCCTTGTGTGCATACAGTGGTGCCATAAGCACAGAAAGGCCTGTTTTGTGAGCTGGAATCCACAGCTTCAGTGGGCATAAAATTCGGCATCGGGAGTAAATCTGGATGCTAGTAATGAATCCCAGCTGGAATTTATTGGCAGTTTGATTTTTCATTCTCCAGACAACCTGGAAAACGTGCTAGCCTCAGCCATTAGAGTGTGTTTGTAATGCAGAATAGGTGACAGCTCAGCTCATTATCACCTTAATTCGGGTGATTATTTAGCATGGTTTACCTCAGTTGTGGGGAGCTTTTTTCAGGTCAGTTTTCACTCTTCCTATGAGGCGGTCTGCTGCTGCAGGGGGGTCATTTCATTGCAAGGCGACTCAAGCTGAGGGTAAAGTCATTTATTTTTCCTCTCTCTGCTGTGGATCCATGCTAGTTCCCAGTGACATCACAGTTCGGTCCTTATCAGCATCCTTCGGTTCCTGTTCCAAATGTTAAATGTCCCTGCTGCTACCCGTGCAATGTCTTGTTCCATATGTTCGCTATAGAGGTACAATGGACCTATTTGGTAGAAATAAGAACTGAGGTTATGGTTTTTGCATCTCCTGTAAAGTATTTATTACTTCAACCTGCCCCTCTCACCCACTAAATTCACTGAACTATCTGTGTCATATTCAGCTGATGGGGGACATGAGTGAGAGAAAAATTGTTGGCTCATTGTGATAATTTCATTCTTCATTGGAGCACCTTCTGGATAACACTAGTCTGGGATTTAGTTACCTGTTTCAAATGATGTTTATACTGTATTCTCCGTGATTTCACTGTGTGTGTGGTACCACAGAAAGCATGTGTGAGCTGAGAATCTGTGAGAAAAGAAATGAAGGAATGCTTGTGTGTTCTGAAAGCTGCAATTGCTTATTACAGTGTGGAAAATGGGTGAAGCTTCAGCTAGCTGAATCAACACCGAATATACTAGAAATCGGCAGCAATCAAGATGAGACTAAAAAACTACTTCAAGATCATGAATTCCTCCTATCCAAGCTGAAGGTAAGATGTGATGTGACCACAAAAAATTCCTCAAGTCATTACAGTTCAGGTACAGCAGCTGATGTGACTGCCTGTGCCTCCCATTGCAGCATGGTAGTTAGGTTAAACATAGAAAAAATTATGTTCAATCTTTGTCAGATCTTTGGTGGTCCTTGTGGGTTCCTTCCAATTCAGGATTTCTATAATTCTCTGGAAAGTAGGATACTTCACAGGAAAAATATGCTCCTGACAGCAGCAGAAGGCACAGGTTTTTTTACTTTGTACATCAGTGTCAAGTGAAAAAATCCGATAGCCCTCAGTAACTGCTAAATATAAAAGAATGCCAATTCATTTTTTTATTTCTCCAATTTCCATGTTGTGAAAAGTTTGATTATTTTATAACAGCTGTGAACACAAGTAAGCCCCTTGTAAGTTTGAAGCAGATACTCTACAAACATTTAAATTTAATCATAATTGATCTAAGTTGCACTGGGAATGATATTGTAAGGTTAAAACAGCTTGTCTTGATCTAGGAATATTTTAGTTAAGTAACAGTCCTAAAATCAGATTTTGGCATTCCTGAGAGCATATAATAGGAACTTGGATGCTGAGTGACAGGTTTGCATGAAAGAACTGAGTAATTTTAAATGTGGGTGCTTGACACTGAGAGAAGTCACCTAAAAAGAAATGTTTTAATGTTTTGATAGGGCAGGTTGACTTTATGTATGTAGACAAATAAATTCCTCTAACATCTTTGAAGCTACAAACAGTAACTTACCTATTTAATTTTGGGGGAATTACATAAAATAGAGATCTGAAAGAACAAACATGATTTGGATAGGATCAGGTATTTTATTTAATACCAATCATTAAAAATACTCAGTGAGTGTGAGGTAATTCAATGCAGTATATGGAGAATGTAGTTAATACACTGCATTGTGAGGATTTTAAAGGGTATGAAGAATAGAATTATGGGAAAGACCCACCAAACACCCAAAACCAAGAAAAATCATAGAGAGAGGTGGCTTTGCTTTCCTTATTTATTTATTTATTTATTAGTGCAAGAGCCTCATCTTTATTGTCACTCATGCAACATTTGGGTGTTCTTGGAACAAGCTGCTGTGTCTTGTTTGAGCAATTCAGAATTACCTGAGTTCTTACACACTGATGACAGGAAGAACCTGATTATTTTTCTCCTAGTTTTCATAAAGAAAATTACTCTGTTTCCTTCTTCTACTCTTTAATTCCCATCTTATAGGACAAACAAGGTTTCAAATAATATTTTACTATCAAGTCAGATTAGAAAATTTATTACGCATAAACTGTAAAAGAATGCTTGTCATCCAAATACATTAGGAACAAATACTCAATATTTCGTGTTTTATGCCTGTGGTCCTTGCAAAATTTGGCATTGATTAATGAATATTCTATAAAAGAATTAAGTTCAAAATGACTAGTGCACAGCAATTTCACGATTATAAGCCGCACCTTTTTCACTGAAGAATCCAGCCTACCCCAGTAGTGTGGCTTATATTCAGGTGCGGCTTATCTATGGACAAATCCCAGTGAAATGCCAACGTGGAAGTGAGAGCTGGCCGGGGAGGGTGCCTGGGGCTGCCTTTAAAGGCTTTGCTGGTCTATGAAAACGGTTGCAACTTGAGAACCTGACACCAAACCCTGCTGGTTCGATTCTGTTACTAATTTGTTACTTTGTTACACATGGATCCCCGCTTAAAAAAAAATAAAATAAAAAAATAAGTGCAGCTTATATTCAGATGCAGCTTATATGTGGACAAATCTGGTGGTCTACCCGGCTACCTGGACGTGCGGCTTATAATCAGGTGTGGCTTATAATTGTGAAATTACTGTACTTTTTCCTCAAAAATACGAGCTGTGATAATAAGGGACTGCAGTGTTATAATTCTTCCTGGCTGTGCATTTTCCAGCCATGACCATTTGTGAGTTACTGTAAGCTGTTAACACTTGTCAGTAATTGCACAACCTTAAATCACTAAAACCACTCGAAAAAGTTTTTCTAAGATTGATTCTCAGTTTTTGAAATATTGTTTATAGTGATTCTTTTCCACTTAATATTTGATAATGAATTATGCCTTAGTTATGTGAAGGTAGATAAGAGACAGTTTGAATTGTTTCCCCGTTTTTTTATATTGTTGTAAAAAAAAAAAGGAAAATAAATCTTGACAGATACCCATACTTGACATGCATATGCTTAACTTTGCTGATTAGACTAACCCAATTCAAAACTTTTGGGTACCGGTCAGACAAAAATTCTTGAATATGAAACTAGTTCTGCTTAAGGCAAGAGTTAGATGATTCATACTAAATATATCTTTGAAATCAGTAGAGATGAATATATGGACTTTATGGAATAGTTGTCCATTTTGACATTATACAATGTTCTTCTGTTTACTTGTTCTATATTTTGATCACCCCCTTTGCTTTTTAACTTCATTATTCTCATCCAAGTATATTTATTGCAAGTTATAATCAAAATTTTCAGGCCAAATTCTTCTGTCAGTTTAATAAGTTGAAGATTCACAGGTGTAAATAAGGACAAAATCTGGCACAGTGATCAGTTTACAGTACTTTTGGTGCTAGAGGGAAAGGAATGTAATCCAGCTCAGGGAATTGGTTTTGATTTAGCAATGCTAACAGGGTTAAAAAAGCCCAAACAAACATTTTGACACTTAGTAAGGCAGATAGATCTTTAACTGTAATTGGAATAGATTTGTTGAAAGAGAAAACAGTAATTTCTAGACCATTAAAAAGTTCTTTTAATGTTCAGAATTATTGTGATCAAAATTGGTGTGTGCTCTTCAGGCCCCTAGGGAAAAACACATCCAAAATACTTTGCTTTGATTGAATATACTACATAGAATATAGGATATTCATTACTGAATTGCATTTGTTCTATTAAATTTAGCAATTGGGAACACCCTACTACTTAAACAAAAAGCAGAATACAGCTTTTGGAAAGGGCCCCACTCAAAGTGTTTAGGAAACAGATGTGTTATTATTAATCGAGTTGAAATTATAAATGTTGAACAAGATTAAAACTGAGACTTAAAAGAGAGAATGTATACAATGTTTACATCCAGCTAAAATTCTCCTCAGTAGTCTCATCTAATATGTTCTGATTCTAAGCTAATATATTCTGTTTCTGTTTTGCTAAATCTGACTGTACCAGCAGCACCAGTTTTGTTGAAATTGGGAGGAATGCTGGATTTGTCTTTAGAAACAAGCTCTGGGTCTGCTGGTGGATAAGGCTAGAACTGAGAGATAGAAGAAACAATGGGGTTGATTGCACTGATTGATGAATGGAAAAAGACATTTGCCTTTACAAGCAAACTGTAGAAATTAAACTGGGTATTGGAAGATGAAAGAAACAATGGGGGGGAAGCTATGAATTCTATAAGAATTAAAAATTTAAAAGGAGGGTTATACATTAGAGGGAAATCTTAGGTATTGGGTGTTCTAGAAGCCTGTACCTCTCAAGTACCTCAACCAATGGGGAAATGTGGCTGGGAAAATTGGATAAAAAGGAGGCCGCGTCCTCCAAAAATTTGAGAGATCCCAGGGGAATACCCCATGGCCTTTCCCTTTATGCAAATAAAGCAAAAGGGACTCCTCTGTCTCCTTTTTGGACATAAACCTCTGGTGGTTGTGGATTTTTCCTGACAAAACCATCAACTTCTGTGATTTCATGCAAGTCTCTATATCTGCCTCATCATTCTTTAGTGACTTTGAGCAGGTTTATGTGTGCTGGAAATATGTATAAGTACATTTGGATGTCTCACTCTTCACAATTTAAAAAGAAAAATGAGAAGAATCAAACCTGTAAAACCTGAGACAAAACTTCCAGGAGGTAAAATGATCTAGATTGCATTTCACATAGACATTTCCCTGCCATTCTCCTGTTTCCAACAGAAGCACTACTCGGAGATAACATGATTTCTTAGTGCTTGGATGTCTCAGTATTAAAACTCACTGGATCATCTGGAAAAAAAATAAATGTGTGTGTGCGTCCATAAGAACGTTAAAATTCCCAATAAGGCGTCCTTGGTTTGCTTCCAAAGTTCTGGTTTTTGTCATGAGAGAGACTGTGGCAGAACAGCCATAAAACTGACGTGAAGCTAGCCCACAACTTGAAGTTTAAAACCATAATTGTTATTAATTTGGCTTGCAAACCTGAGGATTGCTCCTAATTATTTTATTTTCTTTAATTCACAGAGTGTAAATTGCGAAATAGTAATTTATATGCTAATAGCCAAGAGAAATAAATTAAAAAATTACATTCTTCAAAAAGCACTAATATAATACACTCATTTTTTGTATTTGATATCTTTTAAATAAGCCTTTCAGTTATTTCAAGCAAAAATATTTTCAAAGTGCTTATTTTTAATAATTTTGTCATGGAAGAATTATTTGTTAATGTTTTCTGAATTATAGGCAATTAGTGGTTGAGGTGCCCAATGGTGCAGTAAACAGCAAAGTTCAGCTGCATTTTTATCAAACCAGAATTGACTTTTACAAGTGATTTGAACAAAAAAAAAAAAAAAAAAGGAAAAGTTAAAATGTAATAAATCTTTTTTTTTTTTTTTTTTGGTTCAGCTCAGTAATCAATTTCAATATTTGATTGAACAAAATTTCCATAAAAATAGTATTTGTCTCAAAGTAACTTCATGACTATTTTCTGGGCTTCCAGTTAACAGCTGTGTTGTATAATCTCAGCACTGCCTTTTAGCACTAACTAAAGGTTAATTTTAGCAGCATCTCAGTGGTAAGGGAATGGGAGGGTGGTTTACACCTCTGAAAAGTCCAAGTTGTGCAGTCAGTGTACAACAGCTCAGGAAAGGCAAAGGGTAATTTGTTCCTCTCATTCTTGCTCTTTTTAACAGAAGGAAAAGTACCCAAATCATGGAGTGGGAACAAATGAATTCAAAAGCTGTGCTATCCAGCACAACTTACACAAAAGACTTTTTTATTTTTTTCTGCACTATCAGAGGCAAGTGTGCCCAGAGGAGGAGTGGGAGAGGTGTGGCTGCACAGCAGCTGCATCAGCAGGAGGAGAATTCCTGCTGCAGCCTGGGATCGCATCAACCCAGGATCCCTTCAGTCCTTCTGAACCACAGCACTGCTCCCTCTGAGCTGCCAGAGCTCTCCTCTTGGTTTCCTAGAACCAGACATATCACTGCTATTTAATAGAAATTGGTCTGTTGTTTTCAGGGAAGTGCTCTTCTGGCATGGTTGTACTGACAGCAGTAGAAGTTGCATGTTTGCAGGAGCTCCTTTTTGACTGCATGCTGGGCATTCCTTGTGTCATCAAGCTTCATTCCAGCTTCTCAGAGTCCAAAGAGAACTCTTCTATTTTTTCCTTTTCTCCTTTCAAGGAATGAAACGCCAGATTCCAAAAGTGTTTGAAATAATTTAAATATTTACTGGAAAGCTCTGTTAATTACACCCAATTGATAAAAACATCATTAAAATTCAGGCTTCTGTGAAATATTTTGTTTTCCATAAGTCATTATTTTTTTGATGGAAATATACGTTTTTCCTCATACTAAGTTTGCTTCTAGATCAAGAGACACAAGTTGGAAAAAAGGAAATACCAATTGGACATTAGGGAAAAAAAGTTTGATTGCAGAAATAAATTCATTCTAGAACAGGTTGTACAGAAAAGTTCTGGAGTTTCCATTGTCAGAAGACTTTATGGGCTAAGGTCTTGAGTAACTAGGGAAAGGAGTTAGACAGATGATCTGAAGAGTCCTGTCCAAATTATTCCTTGACTCTGCATTGAAAAAAAGTTTATATTTCAAAGAGTATAAGTAGAAAACCAGCAGTATCAGTCCACTTCATTTAAAAACAAACTATTCACATATGTTGTATATAGAAACTAACATAGTTGAGGATAATTTTTTTTTAAAGTACACAGTAACTAGTGGCTTTGACAGTTATTGGAAGCATAATTTTAAACTCATGGCAATGAAACCTTAATATCACTCTGACCATCTTAGGTATTGGAACTTTCTCAGACAAAGACTAGTTTCCTGTAAAGTATTTATCTTTTTTTATTAAATTTATTTTTGTTTTTAATTAATCTCTCTTCTTAAAAATAAAACTTTTCCTGAGGAAACAGCCAACATGATTACTCTTGTGATACTGTATTAGGCTTTTTTTGTAGCATTACAGGAGCTATTATTCCAAGGCAATAAAATACAGTTTCAAATGAGTGAACCATATTCAATCCATGCTAAAGAAAAATTAAGGTCTGTATTTGAAAGCTTTCATTAATCAGTTCTAAATACTAAAAGACTATTACACATGAACAGTTTCATAATTGTTTTTTTTTTTGGTTACTTTATGCACACTACTTTTGCATTTCATTAAATGCAGCAGTTTGGTTTGCCTTAACCTTCTAATTATCTTTGATTGAATTTGAATTCATCTCATAGCAACTGAATTTTAAAAGATGCAGGAAGCATGACTGATAACCATTGATAACTATTCCATTTTTTTTCTGGATTTTAGGAATTAGCTAATCAATTACTAGAAAACAGAGCCTACCTGTCAGGGGTAGATGGCAATTAACAATCTGTTCAGGAAAAAGGCTTCTAAAAGAACAAAATCAGCTTCTGGGTCCTGTACCATTTGTGAGCATTCATCCTGCATAGTTAGGAAATATTTAGCCTTTGAAATGTTTTTTAAATATGTTGCCACTTATGTCATATTACGATAAAAGCATACCTACAGTATTTTCATTATTATAAGCCGCACCTTTTTCATTGAAGAATCCAGCCTACCCCAGTAGTGCGGCTAATAATCAGGTGCGGCTTATCTATGGACAAATCCCAGTGAAATGCCAACCCGGAAATGAGAGCCGGCCGGGAGGGGCCTGGGGCTGCCTTTAAATGTTTTGCTGGTCTATGAAAACTGTTGCAACTTGAGCACCTGACACCAAACCCCGCTGGTTAGATTCTGTTACTAATTTGTTACTTTGTTACACATGGATCCCCACTTAAAAAAAAACAAAAACCAAAACCAAAAAAAAAACCTGTGGCTTATAACCAGGTGCAGCTTATAATTGTAAAACTACTGTGGGTTTATTTCAAAATATAAGATATTCAGCTCTTTCTAAAGCCAGTCTTTGCCAAGAAATTCCACGTGGAAGTACATCAGATGTCATCTGGTTTTCTACAGTGTATTCAGAACAGCTGTGAATGTGGTCTGATCATTTTGGTAAAATGAACCCTCCAGTGGCAAGCAGTTTGGGTGTAAAGTTCTGAGAATATTTTGCCTTTTGTTTTTTTTTTTTTCATGTCAGCATTGTTACAACTATCACACTTCTCAATAATTGATATTAAGATGTTGAATTAGTAAAGAGACTACCAGTATCTCTTATACACACTTAATTCCTGTTACATTTGTTACAGAGCCAGTCTAGAATGTTAATTATATCTCATGTTGGATAATTAATGAATGCCACTACTTTTACAGAATTGTTCTGCATGTAACAATTTTATGCCTCATCAAGAAAGAAACATCATAAAGATTTCTCTTAGGGTGCTTTACTTTATCAACTTTTTGTCCAGTAGTTTATGAATGGCTGTTTAAATTGCCTAATAGAAATTTCTTTTCACATTACATATTCATGTGGTAACACCTCTAATAACAAAAAAAATAAAAAAGTGACAATTAATTCATGCGCATGATAAAACCCAAGATGGGGGTTGGGAAGAACACAGAACAAATGTTAATCCGTTTTTTTGATACACTAAAGATTTGTAACAAAAATTTTTAATGTGCCAGTGGTTATTTTTCTTGTGGTGAGATTTATAAAAGGAATGAAACACAGAAGAACTATTTTGGCAATAAAACATCATTATTTGGTGGCCAGCTTGAGCAATGCAGCAAGCTGAACTTGAAACATTACATAACTTAGGAGTGGTTTTTTTTGGAGAACGTGTGCTTTTGGTCAATGCAATCTTGTCTGGATTCAGTTGTAGTCATCAGAATCTTAGGAGTAAAGTACCTCACAAATTTCTAAAAATTCTAATGTCCAGTACTATAATATGATGACATATGAAAGAGGAATCAAAATATCTGCACTGCTACCACTTCCAGGAAGACAGATCTGTGTTTATGGAGATGTAAAAACATTGGAGTGTAAATATTAGAGAAAAATAGAGATAAATTAGAGATAAATTCTCTTAACTCTGGTTTGTCTTTCAATTTTATAAAACTATTGCCCCTAAAGTGGATGAAATTCTGAAGCTTGCTATAAAATATGCAGAAATAGCTACACTCCTATCACTAGGAACTGGAAATAGAGCAGGAGTTGGAGGTTTGTGGCTCCTGTGCAGAACCACTGTAAAAATCTCCTGACACCAGTATCAGCACAGTGTTTTGGATTTTGTGTGCAGATTTCTAATGTTTGGTCTGGTTTGGTGTATTTCCTTCTCAGGCTTTGGAAGACAAGGTTTGGGACCTGCTGCATGAAGCAGACAAGGTTGCAGAAGAGAACAAAGAAAAGAGCCAAGTTTATGATGCCATGGCAGAGACCCTTGGGGATGCATGGGATGCTCTCATCATTATGTTAGAGAAGCGACAGGCACTTCTGGAACTTACTTCAGTGTTCTTTGAAAACGCTCTGGAGGTTTGTATTTAAATCAAATGACTGTTAATTTGAAGCCACCTTCATCTTACAGGTACTTTGACCACTGTAATTCTAATGTGTTTTATGTTGTTCATTGTATTCCTAAAGGTTGAGGCAAACCAAAGAAAAAAATCTTGGGATTTTGAGGAAGGCATCCTTCCTTTTCCACCTTTCAGATAGCACAGGATGAAGCTGAACAAAAAGAAGATGTAGATGGAGATGAAGAAATATTTTAGTCACGATATCTCCCCAATTTGTACTTGTTTCTATATTATTCCCATGCCACCAATAAGTTGCAGAAGCAACCATGGGATTACTAACTGTCCTAAGAAGTCCAAGATCAACAATCTACCAATTATTGTGTCCTGATAATATGTGTAATACAAAGAAATTAGATTTGGCATGAGGCTTTGTGGGAAAGATGATTCACATAGTGGCAAACTGTAATTACAGATTGTGTCAACTAAAATCTTTCAATCAGTACCTCAAAGAAAAATAAAAACCTCTCTGAAGATGCATAGAGGCCACAAAACCTCTTGATCTGGCAGTCAATAAAAATGCCTTTCTCTAAGAATTTGCATATTCTCATGAACTTTCCCAATGCCAAAGAGATTATGATGTAATTATACAAAGCAAAATTATAGCATTCTTCTCCCTGTCTTTTGTTTTCTTAATGCAGTTTGCTGTTAAAATTGACCAAGTTGAAGATTTCCTGAAAAATGCTCAAGAGTTTGACAATATTGACTCTTTGAGAGAACTTCTTCTGCAACAAGAGCATCACACAAAAGGTAAAAAGAGTATTGAACTCCTGATAGCATGTGGTTGTGCACTGACTTCTTGAGGAAGTAATTTTAAAAAATAACAGTGAGATGGATTTTAACAGCCTTGCTGAAAGATGTGAAACTCCTGGTTTCAAGCTAGCCCTTGCATCTCTCCTTCAACAGCTTTCCTGCGCATTTCTTTCCCTCTGAAGTTTCTTCCACATGAGTTCTTTTTCTTTATTCAAGCTTCCATGTGAAGCACTTTCTACCATATTGTGGCACATTCAACTCAAAAGGAGAAAAATAATTTTGGAACTAATCTCATTGTATGGCTGCTTCAGTCATCTCTGCAATTCCACATGTTTCTGCATTTTTTATGTCTTAAAACTCCATCTCTGTAATTTCAATCAAATTTTGCTGTATGATTACTGATACTTGGCAGAATATCAATTTTACCTTATTATTCACTAGTGGAGCATTAGCTGAAGTATTTTTAGCTACCTTGAACACCAGGTATTCTTCCTGGGGGACTGAATAGAGAATCAAACTTAGATAACTCTAATATGGGTTTTGGGTCCTCAAAACTGATCTTCATGGGAACAAAGTGTTCACTGCATACCAATTTAAACTTGAAGTATCTGGCAGCAATTTACTGCCGAAAAGATGGCCTATAACTGTAAGGATCAGATGAAATTATTTGCTAGAGAAAGACTGCTTTGATGGCAATAAGCCTTCCCTCAGCTAGAGGAAAGTAGCTGCAATTTATTGACTTCTTATTCTACCTCAACCATATAAAATTCTGAAAGCTGATACTGAGCTATTTGATAAAAAACAGTGATTTCTGCAAGAAGGATGCTATCTAACACTTCATAGAAAGGAGGCTGAAAATACAACCCTGACCAAGTATTGACTCTACCAGTATGTGATAAGTAGCTCATCACAAATGCTTATCACTCTGGAATTAAAAAAAAAAACAACTTTTGACACAAATGCACTTCAAAATGGAATAAAAAGGGTGAAAACTAGTGAAATATATCTGTTTATCAATTTCTATGTGTGTGGATGGACTGAAATTAAACATTTCTGATTAATACCACTTTTTTGGATTGCGAAAAGTTAAATGGACAGGCTTGTTGCAGTGAGCTCATGGAAACTAATCTCTCCTGTCAGCCCTTGGTGTGACTGAAGAACTGGAGGCCTCCCACTCTGTTTTTTCCCTAAGTGTTCTACCTGAAAGACAGGGATTTAGGGTGCTTTGCCTGGAATTACCGCTACAAGTACTCAGCTAGGAAGATCAAAGTTTCAGGAGGGTTGCTTCCTGTTGTTTTACAGGAAGCTCCTGGCAAAAATTCCTTTCTTTATACTTCATGTATACCTTATTGCTTGTCTCCTCTTCTTCCTTATTCTGTACATAAAAATATTCCCTTTTTGTTTGAAAGATTTACAAATATTGATCATTGTCTATTCAAATAGATTTTGAACTAAATGACTTTAAGGAGCTGGAACAAAGACAGACATGTCATTAATTCATCATTGAAGTGGAGTAGTCCACTGAATTTTAACCCTGAACATGTTTAGGTAAAGACTATAGAAAGAAAGTAAGAGTTCCTCATACCCCTGACTGATTTCTAACAGCCCCAGGCATGAGAACTCTTTTTTCCCAATGCCTGTGAGAGATGTAAAGACCTAAACTTACATCACTAGAGAAAAACTGCAGATGGTACTGACCCACATAGGAAGTAGGATACAAAATTCCACTTCAGCTTGCCCATGGGTTGGGAAACCATCAAAAAGAACTCAGTTTTGAGAAAACAGTGACACTTCTGGGTTTTGTTTTGACATCTCTCTGTGTCTTTGTGTATATGTTTGTGTATACACCATTGTACCTTTGTAGGCTTACATAAGAGGTGTGCAAATTGAAATACCTTACTATATATTTATCATTTAAAGTAAGCACTCGTGCTCATGCAATGCATGAAAATACATTGTGCTCATGTATGCAAATAGACAGTTTGAAACATGCTTGAATAATATTTGAAAAGCACCCTGGGTTTTTGCCTGATGAAATTCTGTTCTTACAGAACTTTTGGAGAAGTCACTTGCTCTTCTAAACAAAAGCCAAGACCTAACTCAATTCATAGAAGAATTCAAAAGTGAGGGGCCAAATGCAAATGCAGAGCTGATTCAAGGAGCCCACAGCAGCTGCTTGAAGATTGACAATCTGCTGGAGATGCTGCAGGACAGGAGACGGCAGCTGGACAAATTCCTAAGACATCAGCGCCAAGGGCTGGAGCAGGTTCTACAGATTTGTTTGTGGCACCAGCAAGAGAACCAGGTAAGGCATTAATATCATATCAAGGAAAATCACAGCGTAGAAAACAACTTAGCAACTGTTTTACAGTACAAACAGAAAAGGAGCTTAAATGTATTTTTCAGGCCAATATTTCTGTTTGAGGAGATCCTAAGTTTTGAATGACTGATGTTAATTGGAGTTAAAGGCATACAGAGAAAGCAGAGTACGGTAATTTCATGACTACAAGGTACACCTTTAAGCCTAAAATTTTGATTGAAACCTGGAAGTGCACCTTATAACCTGGTGTGCTTTATATATGGACAAAGTTCGGAAATTTACCAACAACCCAGAAGTGTGAGCTGAGAGCAGCGCCAGCCATGTGAGCAGCCCGGTACCGGGGGCGGCTGCAGGGTGCAGGAGAATGGCGGATGGGAGTGCCAGGGCCCGTGGCATGGGGTGGGCGCCCGGGGCTGTGTTTAAAGGCTACACTGATCTGTGAAAAATGTTTGCAAATTAAGCACCTGCCATGAACCCCACGATCACGCGATTCTGTTACTACAGTAATTTCACGGTTATAAGCCGCACCTGAATATAAGCAGCACTTCCAGGTAGCTGGGAAGACCGCAGGATTTGTCCATATATAAGC
>VRYO01002782.1:9952597-9968789 GCA_009812075.1 Sialia sialis
TTTTTGTTTAATTGACTTATGTTTTAAATGCTCCTTTATCTAATATATAGATCATGATCTGAAACCAAATATATGTGCTTCAAAGTTTTCTAAGCTTAAGCCTACAACATTCCAGTGAAAAAACTTTTATACAGCTTTTCGTGTTTTAATTCTAAGTCCAAAAGTTTTATTGTAT
Organism: Sialia sialis; assembly: GCA_009812075.1. Lineage (NCBI taxonomy): Eukaryota > Metazoa > Chordata > Aves > Passeriformes > Turdidae > Sialia > Sialia sialis. Next base: position 9,952,773 of record VRYO01002782.1, read on the forward strand.
AGACAAGAAAGGTCAATTTATGCCACAATAACTGCTTAATAACAATGGAGATTTTAAGGTATTTCCACATTTTTCCCCAAGACTTGTGCTGAATATTTTAGAAAGCAGAAGATCCTGAAGACTTTTAATTAAAGCTACAATATTTTTAATTAATCAGTTTTCACACACGAAAAATAGCTGTTTAATCAAGGAACCTAGAGAGGACTCATTTTCCTTGCCAAATGGAATAGTGAAAGTGAGCTTTTAAAAGATTTACTAGTGTGAGGAAAAGAATAGTGACAAGACCTAAGGAGGCAACGTGTCTTTAATATGTCAGAGCAATTTCCAAGCATCTCCTGATAAATCTAAAAGTCAATGTAATAGTAGGCTGTGTGTTCCTTTCAAGAAAGATGAGTAAGAAATATGTTAGTGCTGACTGGCAGACTGCTATGAATTTAGCATGTTGAGGTCTGAAGAACAGAAGAAGCTAACTAAGATTTTTGCATTGATTTTTTTATGTTGATGGAAAGCCTAGGCTTTTTATGTATGTGTAGAAACATTTCCTTATAAATAGAGAGCTGAAAATGAACTTGTTTCTAGCTGTTTTATAGAAAATTTAACCAAGTTTGAGGAATGTTTAAAAAGGATAGCAAATGAGTCTAACCAAATTTAATACTCTCAGAGAGTGTGTAAGGTTGTAATGTTTGTGGAATGTTTTAAAATATAAATTACTATAATAAATTGGGGTTTTGAGCTTGTATGAAAATTTAGAGAAGAGCCTTGTCTCAATATAAATAAGGCAGAGTTTAAAATCTGCTTTTAGATAACCTAAAAGCTGCTGTTGGGATCTTGTACCAAACAAATTTATCAATTTTGTTACAATGAAATACTCGTACAGAGAATAATTTCACGTAAATTGAGTCATTTTCTTACAATCAGTCTTGCCTGCTGTGATTATAATTTAACCGTATTATACACTGGAACAATTCAGAACTTTTGTCTTTCCGTATTTACATCTAAGCTAATTATGGGCAGTTTTCTTTCCCCTTATTTATATATGTGCATTTCTCATTTTTGCATAAAATACTATTTTTTAATCATGATACAAGTGAAAAATAACAGCAGAATGAAGATTCACATATTCAACTGCATTTTTGTGGCCATTTTTTGTGATGAATTATTATTAATCCCAGCTAAAAGCTCCCAACTTCAGGTTTTTTTTCCTAATTGTCATAAATATCTATATGTTTAAATGTAAGTAAAAATGCTATTAAAATTTGACCATGCAATTCATACCAGAAATTCCAGCTGCAATACTGGAAGATGACAATGTTCTGGTGCTGATGTAATTGGAAATCAAGTCATTTCTGCTGTTTGTACAGGGACACCTCCTTACTAATTTTTTCCCTCCAAGATAAATTTGTCAGGTAAAAGGTAACAAATACAAATACAGCAGACTGTGATTTATTATCCCTAAAATCCTCACTCTCACTTAATCTTGCTTAGGATAGAGAGAGAAAGGATTTTATGAAAGGGGAATTGTGCATTAAATAATAGAGTGCAGGATTTCACTTAATTAAAAGTACAGACTGAAGATGATTGCATCCAGATGTCAGTAATGGTCATTATTTTAATTTGAAAAAGAAATTAAAAATTTAGAAAGATTTTGCTATAGCTGTTTATCTGTAATAGACAAAATGAAAAAAAAAAAAAGTGCTTTTATTGTGCTCAGGATTAATCTCTTTTGATTTCAGTAGGAAACTGACCCAATTCAAGTCCTGAAGATATTTAGGGGATTTTTTTGGAGTGTTTTCTTGATGAAGTGAGTGATTTAATTGCAGGATATTCTAAACCAGCAGTATTTTAAGAAGCATAGAGTGAAATGCAGTGGGCAGGACTTGGCCTTCAGATGCTTGTTTGGGGAAGAGATGAACTTGAAAAATCTCTGAGAAGGCTTTTCCTCCAGGTTCCCTTGTGGAAGGAAAGAAGTGTTAAAATGAGTGAGGCAAATTTGTACCTTTGTAGGCATACAGTGCAGATACATCGAGGCACAACCAGAACATAAAAATTAAAACAAAGATAAGTTTATTGAAATATGTGGAATTCGTTTTCTCACTAAAGCCTTTAAAATGAATGAAGGCTAATGAATTATTTTATGCTTTCTTTAAAATTGGTAATGCTATAAGCAAAGTTAAAAGCAAAAGTAGATTTAATTTGAAAAAGCTAAATAAAGCATTCAAGTAGACCTATAGATTTTTACTGTTGCTTAGGCTTTCCATGGCAGAAAGGTGAGTGTTCACCACAGTAGAGAAATGACATCCCAAAAGTTGATGCATAATTGTGTCACTACAGTAGAAGCACAAGTCAGTTCAGTATGAACAGCTGAACAAAGAGAGTTAAATAGGCAATCAGTTCAAATTAACTAAATTTGCTTCCAAGTGGTGCAATGTATACCATAAACCTAAATGCAAACTTGCATGGACTTGACAATCCATTTTAAAGCACCTTAGTTTTAAAGTACCTGGCTCAATTGCCAGAAATGGCTCTATGGCTTGAAATTCTAAAGTGTGATCTTCCTTTATTCCTTCTATCATTGCCAATAGAAAGGTTCATTATCACATAAGGCAGAGATATTTTTGAGTGGACTCATGATTTTGTGCAGGAAATCAGGCAAACTGTACAATGGAGAATACCAGGGATGATGGCACAACCTGCTGTAAGGGAAGGTCCCTTGATTCAAGTGATTACCAGACATCTTCTAGCAGAAATCCTCTCACTGCAAGCAGCTATTATTTAGGCAATATTTTAATTTGTTCTAGATTAAATAGGTGGGCTGAAGGGCTGTTTGGCATTTGGGAATATGGTCTTACCAGCAGGTTTCTTGTCTTTGTTATCCTGACCATTTTTCCCAGTAGACAACTTAGTAACTGCTGCTCCTGCCCGTGAAACCATGTCAAAGAATGTAGAATGCCACTGCTGAAAACTCTTGTCACTAAAACCATGATTTACTGGGAAACCCCTCCTAGTAGCAGTACTGCTTTAAATCATGATTGTTTTCATGCCTGTAACAATACACATTTTCCAGTGCTTATATTACCATGCAGAGTATTACTTTTCTATGTGTAAATTGAATACAGTGGATTTTTTCCCACTAGGAATGGAATTACACTGTGGGACAACTGGAAGGTGAAGCATTTAGGATCTTGCTTTCAGAGGACTACACAGAAAAAGAACATCTAAAGCTTTCCAATCAGAAAATCTGCCAGCTGCAGGAAGAGGTGTGCTTCCATATGGAGGAGAGGAAAGCCCTGCTGCAAGAGGCCAATGACTTTTTTCATGCTGCTGGCAAGGTTGGTGAGAAGCCAAGTCTGGAATAATAACCTGACAATAAAACTATTGGTGTGCTCTTGGAGGCTGGTGGATGTGAGATTATGCAAACAATAGGCTAAACAATTTGAAGTGGAAAATCACAAACCCAATTACCTTTTTTATATCATTTTTTGCCTCAAACGTCTCTCCAAAATGGCAAATCCATTCAAAAACGTATTCTCTGCTGTTTTTGTTTTCCTTTAAGAACATTGAGTGCTTGGTTTCAAAATAAGGTATTTGGGAAATATTTATTTGCCAAGAATTGGCCTTGAGATTTTTTTCTGTGAACACTAGAAACAATGTCTATATTTGCAGTGGTCTCCACAGGGGCTAATTATAATCAGTATGATGAATAATGCCATCTTTTTTTCCAAAATCTTTGTTAGAAGACTATTTAGAAAAATTTATATTTTAGGGTGTCCAAAGGCTAAACAGTCATCTTGTATTTTTTTTTTTTTCAGGTATATTTTTTTCTTATCATTTGTAAAAGTTTTAAAAAGAGATAATTTCCAAGGATAGTTCCAACAACAGATATATTGATAACTTATGCTTTTCTTTTTTCTACAGGTACTTGATGGTCTTGAAAGTATTGAGAATTACCACAAAATCTCTGTTTCAGAAGGCTTAAATTTACCTATATTGACACTGAAATACAAGGAATTGCAGGAAGCAATTAAGGGTTGTACAGCAACTACCATGCAAAAGGGACGAACTTTAGTTAATAAAGCAGATTCTCACAGGTATTAACATAAGTTTCTGATGAAACTAAAGTAATGGAAAAAATCTTATTTTGAACATGTCAGTTTTACAGAAATTCTTATGATGAATATAAATATAAGTAGGAAATTGCTTGATGTGTGGGGAAAGGGGGTTGATATCAAAACTTCAGTTCTTAATGGTAAGAGGTAACTTCTTAACAGTCTCAAGTAGAGTGCCTCAAGTATTAAGGTTCTCAATTGCTTCCATGATATTATGGTCTAAGTTATAAGGCATGACATTGTTTTGTAACTTGGTGGGGTTTTGTCTCCCATTAAAACAAAACCCTTAAGGAAAAGTTGACTTAGAATGTATATGACATTCTTTTTTCAGCTGCTGTAAAAACTGAAATATTTTAGAGTCCAAAGAAAACATTATTTTAAAGTAGAATGGTATGCCATACATTTTCTCTTTTAAGCTTTTCCATTTTTCATTTGAGATAGTATAGCTTCAATGAAAAGTCAAATGAGCTATTTCTCAGCGAATCAGGCTATGTCTTGTGAGAATGAATGCATCTGTCTTATGAATCTACCTGAAGTGCTGGTGACAAATTATTTGTTCAGAAATTGAATTCCTGTGTTTTAGTAATTATTAATTTTAATATTTCTCTTGGCTATTTTTCTTTTAAGGCTAACAGTTTAAAATTCATAAGTTACTCATCGTAAAAATCAATAGAATGAGTGTTGGTTTTGCTAATGTTATAATGATCCTCTATGTTGAGCAAAAAATGAGAAAGAAATTACACTTCTACTTTTCCATTTTAGCTCTTGGGTGGCAGGAATTCAGAAAATGATGGAATATGTTCAAAAAAAAGTAGATCAATTAATCAGCCAGTGTCCAGACTATGAAGAACTTACTTTGAAGAAACAACAATGGACTGCCTCACTTGAAGATCATCTGGATAAGGTACATCATAGATTCACAGAATGGTTTGGGTTGAAAGGGACCTTAAAGAACCTCTCATTCCAACCCCTCTGCTTTGAACAAGGACATCTTCCATGAATCCATGTGGCTCAAAGCCCCATCCAACCTGGCCTTGGGTGCTTCTAGGGACAGGGCAGCCACAGCTTCTCATGTGCCAGTGTCTTACCACCTCACAGTGAAGAATTTCTTCCTTTTAGCTAATCTAGACCTACCTTGTTCCAGTTTGAAGCCATTACCCCTTGTTCTGTCACTCCAGGTCACTCTCAAGCTTTCCTATAGATCCCTCTAGGTACTGCAAGGGTCTCCCATAAAGTCTTCCCAAAATCTTCTGCTCTCTGGGCTGAACAACCCCAACTCTTCAGCCTGCCACCATAAGAGAGGTGCTCCAGCATTCTGATCATCTTTGTGATGATTGTTATCATCATCATAGCACACCTTTTTAAGGCATTAATGAACAGTGCATTGTATTTCCATATTTTAGCTATAGTGAATATTGAAGTTGAATCAAATAATAGCAAGTTCTTTGGAGAGAGCACAGTTGTAGCCAGAATGCTGAATGCTCTTATCAACACAAAGGAACCAAAAGTTGTTCTGAAAAATTGAGCCATTCCCACGAGAGCATTTTGCCAGTGTTGTTCAATTAAGCATGGATTTGCTTAGATAATGAACTATTATAATTTGTTCTTTTGGAAAAGAATTGAGCAATCAGTCCTGTGACCTGTAAGCGGGTTTCTTATAGTGCTTATGTCTTCTGTTTTGTGTGGCTGAAGATGAAAATAAGAGTGTGACAAAAGTGAGGGTTAATGAGCACAGTGACTGAAGCATAGCGAATTTTCAGTAAATCTGAAGGAGACTGGATTCTATTCACTATAAGAATTCCTTTTGTTAATTAAGATATTGATGCATCAAGGACATGACAGCCTTCTTTAAGCAGTTGGATGTCATAGTACTAGAGACCTTTCAGATGACTTGTCAGAGATGGACTAGACAAATAGCTCCTAAATAAATTTCCATGTATAAATTCAAATTTAGAAAATAGTCTTTTAGCAAGGCTCATATGAAAGAAACCAGGAGTGTAGACCAGAAAAGTAAATAAAATTTAATGACTGAATAATTGTCTGCAATCTGATATTTTGTATTTGCATTATGTTTTATAATGAACCATTCTCAATCAAATGTGAATTCAATTTGCTATAAATTGGCCCTTTTCCATTTATGTGTATAGAAATGATGTCACTATCATGTTGTGGATCTTTACCTTAAAGCTAAATTATGAAGGCAATTTTTACTTAAAATATAGACCTCAATTTGAACATAAGGTTTAAATCTGCTGTTTGTTCTAACCACTTTGTTCCCAGTCTTGCATTAGAGAACATTGTGTCATAACACAATTGTTCATTGCAATGAAGAGTGCTTCTTGATATATTGCCACCAAGCAATGCACTTTTCATCCCAGCTCTCTAAAGCAAGGTGTCCCAAAGAATCTGCCAAATTTAGTCACCCCTTAGCCTCATGTAATAAAGTTTGAACCTCAATTAGCAGGTCTTAAGTAAAATGTTAGATGTAAATTCACATATCTAATAATAACTGTGTGTGTTGTTTCTGGCATCATCTGCCTGTGCTCTTCATAATCTGTTTAATCATATTGCATACATAATACCTTAGTGACAGTGGAAGGGAATTCTGTACATGTATCTGCACAAAAATAGGTCTCTTGCCTTGTCAGAGAAGTTTTAAATGTACTTTCAGAAAAAAGCCTGGAGCAGAATCAAAATATTTCTGCCAAGGCTGTAATAGCAAGATTATAATGCACTTGTGCCACATTGAAATCACAAGCCTCAGATATTTAGGGTAAAGAAAAGTACTGTCACTAAAAGGAGAGCAAACAAGAAGGGGATTTTGGTCACACCTGTTGAAGAAATAGAGTTTTCTTCCTCTATATTTTAACTTCCGTCTTTCTCTGACTATATATTGACCTATATATTGACTATATATTCTCTGACTATGATATTGAAGCACAAGTTTCACCGTCATTTCTTCTCTCCATCTCACCAGTTGTGTATTTGTTGCCAGTTGGGTTTAAACCATGACATTATGCCCAGAAACATGATCTACATGCCAACAGACAAGTGTTACCCCATTTTTTTTCTATGAAAAATGATATTATATACTGGTGTTATGATGTCTACTTCTATAAATTAACCATGTGAATAATCTTTCAATGAAAGGTGTCACAATCAATTAAGAAACTCGCCCCGCTGCTCGCAGTTGGAATGGAGATTGGCTCGTATTTGTGTGAGTCAGAAAGAGTTTTGAGCAAGCACCTTGAACTGGCTAAACAAACAAAGGTAAAAAAGAAAAAAAACTTTCAATAATGTTAAGTGCTTTTGGAAACAAATGCTTCCTATGTGTAATTCTAAATAAAGTGCGAGGCTGAGAGTTTCTTGTAAAGAAAATAGGCCTATGGTTTGTTTTAGAACTGTAGTTAATGAACAAAACCATAGATAGCATCACAGTCCTCAAATCATAGTTATTCTTCACTGCCTCTATCTCACTGTTATCTGTTACTGCTCAGGATCCTCATACCAACTCTTGATAGGAGGACTCTTCAAATGTGGATTGCTACTCCTATGTGAGGCACCAGGTTTAATAATTGAATAGACACCCAGAGTGAGAGAGAAACCTTCTCGTGGTTTATTGTGCCAAATAAGAGGGATGAAAAAGAAATAAGTAGTTCCCATTTAGAGAAACTGTGAGGGGGGCTATAAAGAGATGCACTGCTCGTGTTGGGAGTGCAGCCAGTGAAGGAGAGCCCTGCTCAGCTCTTTAACTCATGTGAGCTCTTTTTAGGTCACATCCAGGGCATTTCCCACCCCCACAGCAGTGTCTGAAAGTGGGTTAAAACCACTTGAATCCCTTCCACAGCCTGGGCATAGGTGCATACTTAGGCCTAAGCTGAACAACATGCTGGTGTGTGTTTTCAGAGTATCCCATGTATTTTCAGTGATTAAAATTCCATTAGCCCTGCAGAGCTTTTTTTGTTTTGTTTTGTTTTTTTTTGTTTCAGACAACAGTTTATGGAAATAAAATTCACTTGAAAAGAATTCTGGAGAGCACATACTAACAATATTAAAATCTCAGCAGATTAGCAAGAACATATTTTTGTTTCTCAAGACTTTATAATAGTTTTATGTGTTTTTTCTGCCAAATTTTTGCATGACAGAGTGTCACCTTTTTTTGCTGCAGTGTCTACTTTGACCTGGCAGGTATACATGCTCTTATAATTACAGATCTCCTCTAACTATTCCTTTTGGGGACTGTGACATACTAGTTTTCAAAATAGCTGTTTCAATAACTACACCTATCATTTTTAGGAAAGAAATGGATTTTTCTGTGATTTTATCTTCTTTTGTGAGCTCTCCTTCAAACAAGGAATTAAATTATACACAAGAAAAAATCCTAATGAAAATTAGCAATGTGATATCAATATTCACAACTCCTTTCCAACCATTATACTTTTGTTTTCTATGCTTCTACCTTCAAAGGAAACGTCTCGTGAGCTGAAAGCAGCTGAAGGAATCATCAAAAATATGGAAGAGTTGGAACCTGAGCAGGTGGCGGCTTTTTCTAGCAGAGCTGACTTTCTGAATAAAGAACTGAAAAAAATTGAAAAAAATATTAGTTCAAAGTTAGAAATTCTAGAAACTTATGTGTCCTTCTTACAGTCAGCTGTAGAGGTACGGATTACTTATTTATTCTCTGACTAGAATATACAAATCTTACAATTGAAAAATTTGCTCCCATTGTAGGAAAGATTGTAACTGAGTTAGATTTTTCTCCTCTGCACATGTGCAATCTCATTATATGCATGCTAAAACTGCTTCTGAATATTAAATGTACTGATTTACTTCATAAAACTTTTAAAAATATCCTATGATATCTTCATAGAGATCTTTGTGGCTGTCTTACACTACTTCCACTGACATGCTAATTCATATGGTTGGATTTATGAAATAAAATGAAATAAAAACCAGCTCTAGCTCAAATAATAATCAATTCAACACCAACATAATTTTGGTAGCTGTACTAATGGTTTCCAGGACAGTTAATTTTCATTTTGATTTGGATTCCATTTTAAGATTCTTTAATATGGTAGCTGTTCTTGAATATTTAGAAAGAAACTGAGGATGGAATGGAACCTATCAGATAAAATTAGCCATTATTTATTGCAAGATAAACTACAAATACAATTGTGTTGCATTACTTCCGATTATTGCTAACTTCAGTTATTTCATATTAAGCAGATCAGTGAAAATCAGTGCATTGATATATTGCTACATAAAATCCATGTAATGGCATGTGACAGAAATTGAGCTAATTGCTGCCACCTGTCTGCTTGCCATCTACTGGTTGGCAAGTTACAACCATTTTATTATTTGATGTTTGTAAATATTTTAGGGACTCATACATTTTAAAATTAAAAGATTCAGAGGGTGCTAATCAAATTTATCATATCTCTATAACTTCTGATTATAGAACCTCAAGTTTAGATTTGTTTTATGATCTTTATTTGATATCTTTCTATAGGTGAATGATGATATTAATAATCTGAAGGAATTCTATAATTCAAAACCCCTAACAACAAACAGAGAGCCTGAAAATAAAATTGAAATAGAGTCAGCTAATACTCAGTGGCAAAAGACTATAAAGAAGACTTTCTCCACTGAAAATATGGGTTGCTATTTTCTTATTTTAGTGAATGTGGTGAGTATAATCTGATAAACCATATTGATTATTTTATACTTCCCTGTGATGAGGTCCAATTCTAGTTCCATGCTTGATGGAGTGTGTATCTAGTTTTAAAGTATTTGAGTGCTTGTGGTAATATAAAAAGTTTTGTGATTAGCAATGACAGAGCCCTTAATGACCCAGTCCATGCATAAAAATGTAATTTATGCTCATCTCTCTTTTTCTCATATTGGAAAGCAGTATATACACGAGTACAATATTAAGTTTATTTTACTTCCACTAAGAGGCAGGGAGTCCTTACTGAGTGTATGAATTCTTCCAAAGAAATGGATGTCAGAGCTACTTCCTTGCACTTTAGCCCTCCTGTGCTTCAGTGCTGCTTTTGTATCAGCACAAAGGGGTGGTCTTTTCTTCACCTACATTGTTTTCCAGTTGCTATTTATTCTCCAGTAGTGGGTAGTTCTGCTTAGTCAGAAATTCTTTTCTTCTGTCTGAGTGTGAAACAGACTTCAGCTGGCAATAATTCAGTCATTACAGACCTGTTCTATATTTTGAACTCCAGCTTTATGTACATTCTCAGTTTACAAATTCTGTCGATCTGTGCCTATTTCAAGACAATATTAAGGGAAAAGCATATTTAAACATATTATTTTTTTAAAAAAGTTGCACTAGAATAGTTGAGGTTTTACTAAGCTTTGTTTAAAATGATGAGGTTTTGATTGTATGTTATAAAATTATGTGGGAAAAAATGTGTGTTTTTATTTGCCAGGTAAATCAGCGTTTAATATTAGAAGTAGAAAAATCGATAAAAGTCACAGAAGATATCATTAATAATCTGAATAAAGAAAGGAAAGAACTGACTGATCTTTGGGCCATCTGGAATTTTAAAATCACTCAAGTAAAACCCATCAAGCAACAGTGCCAGATATTTAAAGAACAACTAAAAATTGTAAGTAAAATATCTAGGAAGAAAGCAACTGTGGCAAATATTTCTAGATTGTTATTAGCTTGTCTGTGACTCTCTCTACAATTATTATAATATTTAATACTATTTAACACTATTTAGTACTATTTAATAAATAGTGATGACCAGTGAGATGCAATTCTCTGTTCTGTCAGTCAGTCTTCAGGAGCCATGAAATGTTTTTGACCTTTTTTCCATTACTCAAATGCATAAAAGTCCAAGTCTCCACCTTGAATTTTAAGTTTTAATGGAGGTAAATCAATGCTTTGCCAACAGTGATTTTTAAATTCTTTTTAAAGGCACAATTTCTTTGAGACTGAACAGTTGCTAAACCAGACTGTGTCCTAATAGTTGCTAAAGTGAAGAACACCAGGTTCATACAGAAGGAGGACTGAAGCCTTCTTGGCACGGGAGAGTGCACAGTGTTCCTTAAAAGAAACCTAAGCTAGGCTAGTAGGAAAACCAGAAATATCAGCTAGGCTTGTAGCTGCTGCATCTCTAGAGCAGCACAGCAGCACATCTGCTTTCACAGAAACAGGGTGGCTGTGGGTCCTGCACTCTTGTCTGAGTCATTTTTTCATGCTCTTTTAGAGACATCACCCTTGTCACTCAGAGAGGCTTTACTGACAGCATTTGGGTGCCTAGTTTGAGGAAGGTTTTCGTTACAAATTTAGGTTTGACTTTTTAAATTTATTGCAGTTAGAAATGCTGCACTTTTGGATTCTCTTTTAGACTACCCGTGGATTAGAGATTCTTCAAGAGGCCCTCCAGCTTGCAGTGCCAGTTGACCTTGGAAGTGACCTTTTAATTGTTTTGGAACTGCAGGAAAAGCTGAACCAAATGAAACCGCACTATGAGGTGAGAAACCAAGCTAGTGGAGTGTGAAGGGTGTGCCGAAAGCTCTTTTTGGTCCTGTAAAGCTCCACATCCTCACTGATGCAGACACTCTGTCTGGGGTTGAAGTGTTTTATGTTTTACATCTGTTTTTCAAGAGGAAGTGTTTGTGTGTGCTTGTAAGGTAGGGGCAAAGACATTCTGCCTTCAGTGCTAGAGAATGTCTTGTGCAGAGTTAGCTCTGTATTCAAGTGACACACAAGCACTGGGGTGCTGGAGGCATGAGGAGAGCATCAGCTCCATGCTTTTGAATTTAGAGCGGCTCAGAGGCTGAGGTACATCATTAGGTAAGGTAGTTATTTCATCAAATGTAAAGGGAAAATTGCAATTATGTCTGTGCAAACTGAGTAACTTCTCCGATTTTTGTTAGCAACTGAATGCTGAGCTTGAGTACCTGATAAAATTATTGGAATTGCCAAGCCTGAGAGGATTTCCTGTAAAAGAGAATTCTGAGAGAATAAGTGAGCTTATTCATTTCCATCAAACAGTCAAGGATGCAATAATAGAATATGATGAGATTTTCAGCAAGACAGTCAAATTCCATCACATTAAAAAAGAAGTGAGTATAACGTTTTCAAATATACATTCTTCCCATTGTTATTAAACTCTCTTTGGTTTTGGTTCCTGTTGCTTTTCTTTCCTTTTCCCCAAAGAAATAATCAGCCTGGTGATCAGAATTAAAATCTTGGATCTAGAACTGCATGAATCAGTAGAATTAGAATTTAAAACTCAGATCTGAACCCAAATTAAATTATATATATAAATTTAAGTTATTTTAAACAGACACAGATTTTAATTTTTGTATATTTCAGCTGGAATGTCTATCAACATCAGGAGAACTGGATATTCCTGAAATATGTGGGGACCCTGAAAATGTGCACCAGGCTAAAGCCTACCTTGTGAATTCTCAGGAGAAACATGCACATATTAGACAGCTGTATACTCTACTTATTACCCAAGGAGTGGATATCTTGTCTGCAGTGCAGCAACCTGTGAGTATAAATAGAATGAAATCAAGGATAAATATGAAAGATTACTGGACTCATCTGGCTGAATTTTAGATGTGCAAATATGGATTACTACTCTGAGAAAAACAGAGAACCTTACGGGAATTAATCTTAAAATGTCATTGCTTGGAAAAAAACCACCATAATTTACTTTCATATGTTTTGTGAAGTTCAAAACCCTGATGGTGATTTCTTGAATCTCTACATTACAATCCCGCTACTTTGTAAAGGTTGCTTTATTCTCCTACAAAGAAAGGATAACAGAAGAACAAAATTTAAAATGTAATCTCATCAAGACTGATTTGCATGACAAGATGGATATCATTTTAGAAAGGTATTGTTTATTCAGGGAAGAATATTCATTGCTCTGTATTGATTCACTTACTAAGAAATCAAGACTTTCCTTATGACTTGGATAGATTATTAATTTTGGCAGTCTGCTCTTCAGACATTTTCAGTTGATGGCAGAAAGGAGCTATTCTCCAACTGGCAAAGGACTCTTTGCTCAGAGAAGGCACCACGTTTAGGTGGTGACTTTGACCCAAACTGCTTCCCAGACTACCAGTGAGTGAAGCTGCTCTGTCCTTGCTCTCATTCCAGTGGAGATTTAACAGTTTACTCTAGGTCATTGTGGCTGACTGTGCACATTCTGCCTCAATGATTTTAATTTTGGATTGGCTAAATCAATACATTTCCTGAGACTGATAAATTTCTTTGTCTCTTTCCTCATTAGAATTGCTTGAATGTTTCTGTAAAGAATCTGAAGCAAGAACTTGCTAGATTTGAGTGTGATAGCATCAACTGGAGCTCCAGAGCTGAAAAGTATGAGGAAGAGCTGTCACAGTATTTCCAGCACTGCACCACTCAAGAGGATATAAATGAGGTAAATGGGATGAATCCCAACACATGGAGCGACTGTTAAAAGAACTGTTGTGTTCGATAATATCCATTTCTGTTTATCATTCCCCTGCATGCTTCATGTGTATGCAGAAAAGCAGGCTTTCATTTTAGCAGCAACCTTGGATCTACACAGCAGCAACAGTAATCTGTGGTTCATGGCTCTGCTCTCTCAAGCTGTTGGGCTGGCAATAAAATGCTTTCACTGTACCAAGAGGACTGGAAATAGAGCAGCTATATTTTATTTGGCTTTCAGCTCTGTCAGCTTCATCTGAAACATGAGTCTTCATGATTTTTTCTTATGAAGCTGAAGTTTCAAACAAAAGTAGAATTTGTACATATTGTGGTTGTCAGGGAAAGAACTTTCCGTATTTCAGTGAAAATTCAGAATAATCTAGTACTAACATTTTTTTCAGAAACAAAAGACACGTTTCTTGAAAAACCACTAGGAGGACAGGAGATGTTCATTGGCATGAGAGATTAGAATTTAGCATTATGGAACTTAGGTTAGGAATAATTACTCAGGTAATGTAATTATCAACATAACATCTTGGTAAGCCAAATACAAATGAATTCACAAATTAGCAAGCTACATTTGTTAGATGTCTCTGCAAAAATTAATTTAGGAGAAACTTTTCAAAGAACTGAGTTTCCCAGGGTGATCCATTAAAATAAGAGGCTGATGGGCTCTATATTTGATGTTCTGTAGATTGTACTCCTCTGTATCTGTGAAGTACAGCAGGTGCATTCTGAGCTGGAAGAATTTCACATTAATGTTCCCTGTAGCATGAAGCATATGTAATAAAAATACAGGACACTGAAAGTTATATATTCTTATTTTTATCTTTTGCTAAGAAAATCCACACCTTAGTAAAGACAGATTGTATTTTCTGAAAATCACCAAAGAAGAGATTTTTCTCTATTTTTAATGAGAAAATTATTGTTTGGGTTTTCTTTTCTTTTAAAAAGTATTTGGTCACTCACAACATACCCTATATTGCAAAATGTATATTTTGTCTTCTGATGGGTATTGGATACTGTGTAAAATAACTGCATAGAAATAGCTGTGCTCACTATTGAGGTTTTTTAGTTTATTTTTCTGTTTCACTTTGGAAAGCTATATTGATTAGTTCAGTAAAAACCTATCATCCCCAAATCTAATTAAATCTTGTGCATAAACTAACTGAAATATGCTAATGTGGTATGTGGATACATTTTTCTTTAGGTTCCTTTTGTATTATAGGTTAGCATAGAAGCCTTTTTGTTGTTGTTATTTTTGTTTGGGGGGGTTGTGTGTTTTTTTGGTTTTTGGGTTTTTTTGTGTGGGTTTTTTTCTTTTTTTTTTTTTTTTTTTTTTTTTTTTTTTTTTTTTGTTTGTTTTTTTTTTGTTTTTTTTTTGGTTTAGTATTTATAACTACTTCTGTTTAGGGGTCAAGAAACCAGACACTAGACGACTTCAAGAATATTATTTATGAGTATTACCTTCAGTATTTTAAATTCTGTCAATTTTATCATCAGGATTGAGTATTGCTAGGATGTAACAGACCTGTCTAAACGAACAATTTATTTACTGTCTACTGTGTCCAAGCAAATAAATATTTCATGTGCCAGCAGCAAGCAGCAGCTGTTCATGGCCGTCACATAGTAAACAGCCAACCAGATAATTTAGTAATGATTTACCAGTTTACAGAGCAAACTTTAAAGCTGACTGAAAATATTTGAGATTCTACTGTAAATACTTACATTAGTTTATGTTTGATACGAGTAATTTAAGTGTGTAAATAAAGCATGTGAATTTGGGCTTAGGACTCAGTGGTGTTTGCAGAGATCCTTAGAGGACTTAGTAAGTTCCCTGTGTTTGTAACTATTGGTGCTTCTGTAAGAAGGAAACAAATAATGTAATTTATAGACAAGAATATATAGCATGAGTTTTGAAACAGCCTTGCAGGAGAGAAGAGTAAAATGCCTTTTCGGTGCCTTCTATAATTTAAAGAGAACTTGAGAAGGCAAAAATAAGTGTTTATGTCCTCAACATCTTTGAGAAGTATAGGGATAGCTCATCTTTGGGATCTGCAGCCATTTGTGAGCTCGGAACCTGTTCAGGGGGATGTAAGTGACACAGTTAGTCACACATGATGGCTTTTGTGATGAAAAAGCTTTTCTGTAGATGATCACTTTAAAAATAACTTTTTTGTGTGCCTGTGTAAAACTTGGAACAAAAAAGCAAGTCATCCTGAAGCAGGTTCACAGCTCTTCCCAGTCATCTCATTTCTTCTTCATGTAATGGTTTATGCACTTATGGACAGATATGACTGGAAATATGGGCTTAAACCATAAATGGTAATGAGCTATCTTTATTCACAAGTCAGTAGGAACTGGTATGTAGCCACATTTCTCACCTTGTTATTTATTCTGATTGTTGCCCCAGGAATAAAGTAGTCATTAATGACTTGAACAGCATCTTTACCCCCCCCCGCC
>VRYO01002782.1:9968799-10122711 GCA_009812075.1 Sialia sialis
TTTGTTTGATTGTTTCTTAATCTTTGTGAGTTTGAAAATCTATTTTCAGCCATCTGCTTTTATGGGGTGTTTTGATTATTGATGCTATGAAGAGCTTTGTATATGAATAGAAAGGGAAAGGTGTGGGATTAACATTGAAGTTCCTTCTAGAGTTGCTCACACAGTAATCAAAGCACTTACTGGAATGGTATTGTTAACAAAAAAAAAAACATTTATTTTGTGGTCCTGTGATAAATTTAAGCAATTGGTACTTAAATCCCTCTCCTCCACTATCAATCCCCACCCATGACAGGGCAACTATATTTAGGAACAGCTGCCTGATTAAAGACTGACACAATAGACAAGGTACAAAGTCCCATTGAAGTAGTGGGCTGGAGTCACTGCAGCATATTTGCATGCACAGTCCTTTCAGTATTTCTCATTTAATCTTGCAGAACTGAAATATGTTTACATTTCTAAAAATTGGAAACTATGCACTGTCCTTGTACAATTGCTGATGATAAAAGGAGTTGTGCAAATGCAGTCTGATGTACAAGTCAGGGCTGAATCTGGATTTTCCACTGAGGCTAAAAGAGAAGAGTGGCAGCAGCTGCAGACCTTTGACACACAGGCCATCATATCTGCAACAAGGAGATCTAATTTCACACTCTGCTATGAGGAGAGCCTCTGGCCTTATAAATTATCACTACTAGTCTGTGTGTGCACAAGCCAGTGAAATAAACTAAAATAAACTCTTGTTCATCTTTTCTTTCCCACAAACTTGAAGCAGCAAATGAGACTCTTGTGATCTGAGTAAAAAAATACTGTTCTGCAGATGTGATTATATTATCAGAGAGCTTTTAGATAAACTTTATTATGCTGTGTACTTGGGTGGGATAAAGAGCTTAAACTAATTGGAGATCACAGGGCCTGCGATAGAATTCCCTTCCTTTCCATTACACTGAGTGAGCACCATCTGTTTATTCACTACTGAAATAATGTGGCAATGTCCCACTAGATGAAATGAAAATGAAAAATATATCCCTTGATGGATTAACATTAGTATATAATAATAATAATAGTGATTGATTGTTAGCTGTTCCAATAACAGTAGCTGCAAAATAAGCCTTCATTGCTCCCTGGATTCTTTGGCAGGAAAGAGGAGGGGAAGGGTGAAGGCTGAAGGATTTTTTAATATTAAAAAAGCCTCAAATACATAGTTAGATATCCAATTGTAGATCTGACCTGAATTTGTTAACACTAATTAAGTAAGTTCTTTTCATTTGTGTGTCTGGAGTAACAGAGCCTAAAGCATTAGAACTTCTGCATGTCTTTACACTAGATCTTTAAATAAATATACTTTTACATGGTTTATTCATTATTATTATTATACATTATCCTAAAAGCAAAATATTATCTACCTGAAGGACCTGAAAATCTTAAAATCAATATTTTTGGTCAATTTTATATTCTTCCATTTCAAATTTTATTTATTAATTACAAATAATTTGCAAATGTGTTCATGGAATGGCAAGGTAATTAAAATTGTACTTATTTTAAGTAGGTTTTATGCTAGTCTGATTCTTGTATCTCTTGCTTAAAGAAATTAGCAAGTAACAGTAATATCTGAAAGGAGGTTTTCAAGTTGCAAAAAGTTGCATAAATTTAAGTGGAAAAATATAAGGAAAACTATGCTTTAAAATTTCATAGGCCTTTAAAAATGGTTTATCCTAAATGGTTTTGATGTGCTCATTTATATAAAATTATTAATGAAAAAATACATATGGTTTATTAAATGGCCATTTGTAAGAATATATTAAAGGATACATAATTGAAAACAAAAGACAAAGAATATTATACCCTATATTATAACTAGTTCCCTGGTAAATGAAAACTGGGTTTAAAGTTACGTTCATCATATATGACTCTTCTTTTTGATATGTATTAAACTCTTTCTGGTAAATTAGCAATGTGTCTGATCCATACATGTGTAAACGAAATTGCAGCTTTCTAGAGCTTCATCAGTGTAGTTCCTATCATTCCGGCTCTTCATAATATCTTCAGATTAATGAAAATGTAGCTATATTCCATCTAATTTAAAAAACAAATTTAATATAACTATATTTAATAGTAGGTTGCTGGAATGAGTTCATCTGAAAAGCCTTGAAAGGCATGGATACTTCCTAACTGGACCTACTAGTTAATTTTAATTTATATTACTGTAAGAATAATTTTCCTGATGTTGGGCTGGTTGCACCAAGTGAGTGCTGACTGCTAAAAGCACTCTCACTCAGTGTCTAGCAGTAGTTAGGCAAGGCTTTCTGCATCTGTTAGGCAAGATCCCTGCTGCCATGCTCATGGCTGTGGGAAATTCAGGTGGTCACACAGTCTGCATCTTGATCCTGCAAAGAGCTGCATTCCTCTTTGTATGATGTGAGGAACTGTACTCGGATGTTTGGACTTGCACAGTGCATAAAATTTAGCCCCTGTATAACTTCTTTTCAGAAGCAGGACTTTTGAAAAAGGGATGAGGAATGGGACATTTACATGTCTACCATTTCTACTAAATGGACTAAAGTGAAGGGCATCTGCCTCTAGTTAAAAGCAGTGGAAACTCCTGGATAGGATTTTTTGGTAGATTGAGCAATTATCGCATCCTTGTTCCAACAATCATTGTTGCCCCAGTTATTCTGGAAACAGGACTTTTTATTCAGAATACAAAAATGTTGATTTAGCAAGATTATGAGTTTCCGTTACTGTAAAGAAATTCTGAAGAACTTAGGATATTTTTTGAAATGGCACAGTATTATTAATTTCTATATTAAATTTTTAGTGTTTAAATTGCCCATTATACAGCTCTTGAAAAACCTAGATTGATGTGTGTTGATTTAGTTTTTTGGGGTTTTTTTTCCTAATAAATGTGTTTACACTGTTGCAGCTCAGAGAATCATTTAAGGATCTCAAAAAGAAATTCAACAATTTGAAGTTTAACTATATGAAGAAAACAGAAAAAGCTCGAAATATGAAAGTGCTTAAAGTACAGATTCAGCAAGTTGATACGTATGCAGAGAAGCTACAGGTAATAGAAATTCTGGGCTTGGTAAAGGCTTCACCAGTTGGATTACTTGGCCTATGCCAAACACATCACAAAATTTATTGTGCACTTCTCTCTTACTTTTCTCCTCCCTGTCATTGGCTGAGACATTTTTCACTGTTCTATTCCTGTTATTCTGACACTTGCTTCAGTGAAGTGATGTTAATTCCAGACTCCACTCCTTTAATTTCCCATCATTTTTCTGTTTAATCTTTTGTTCTTCTCGCCTCTATTGTGTGACCTAGTCTTTCTTCTCCTTGAAGAAACCCAAAATAATCAGGTCTTGCATCAAGTTACTCTCTTGTCTTTCTGATTTCATCATATAAGATGGACATTTTTCTCCAGAGCCTTTGGCTGTATCCATTGCCTGTAGTTGATCATGCTCAATTTCACCTTAGAACTGTGTTAACTCACCCATTTTTTGCATTCACCAGAAACTCTTCCTTCAATGGCCTTTTTAGTTGCAAGTCATGCATGACCATGTTTTATTACTACAGATATTTGGGGTTTTTTAAGATGAAAAAAGTTATTACATTAAAATACCTTTAATAAATATTATTTATACCAACTTTAATCAGCTTTTCAGAGGCCCTCCAGTTTCCTTTGATTTTTGAAAGAGTGGCTTGTAATTTTTAAAACACAGGACGAGAAATGTTTGTATGGTTTTCCCCTGCTTTTTTATATTAAACTTCTGAAAATAGAAACTTTTTTATGGTACTTAACATTAACATGTAAAAGACATAATCTTTTAAACAGATTCTTAAAAAGAAGATGGATAATTTAGAGAAGAAAGTCATTGACCCTTTTGCAAATGAACCTAATGCTAAAGTTCAAGTTCTCTTGGGCTCAATCAGTGATTTACAAAAACAACTGAATGATTTTAACATGGTTGTGGAAGATTACAAGCAAAATCTGGATCTCATGGAGCATCTGCAACAGATGATGAAAGAGGTACAGTATAAACCTGTTATCCCCACTGTGGCTGCAATAATGATCCCAGACAGGGCTAGATAAGAGTGCTTTAACCACCTCAAGGTTAATCTGTACTTTCCAAAAGTACTAAATTGGTAAAAGGGTTTTTAAAATTGTTTCTTTCTAAATTTGCAATGAAAGGGGGAAATAAATGTGCAGTGTGACCATATTCATGCAGTTGGGGTCTCCCCCTCCGTATGACATATGACTGTCACAGTCATTCAGCAGGTCTGTGATCATGCTTATAAGCTCATTTTCTCTAAGTAAGCTCTGAGAAAACACAGAAAGTGCCACAAAGTCCTCTTTGGTAGTTGCCAAATTATGAGAGGCAGATTGTCACAGTACCCGCTGTGGTTTATGTAATGATGGAACTGAAATGTAGAAATACTTAGTAGAAGAGTACAATTTTTTTAGTAGACTAAATTTTTAAATATATCTAGAATTTTTTTCCTGAACTGCAGACTTTCTTACTGGACACTTCCACAATTTTAGTTATATATGTTTGAGGACTGTCTCATGAACTGTATTTTTTAAAAGAAAAAAAAATTGTGACAGTATTGTAACAGTGTTTTCCCTCTTGCTGTATTGTGTTAGTGCTCTTGCCATGGGGCAAGTTCACTCTGATTATTGCTCTTTGTTTTTAGAAATAACATTGTTCTTATCCCCAAAGGGATCTAAGTGTGTGACAAATTCCCTTAATGATGAATCACAATACCAAAGTTCTGTTTAAGACATGTTTTCAGTGTCTAGTGACCTGATCAATGTGTTCTTGCATATACCATTAGCTGAGCAACTTGTTAATATTTGTTGAACATTTCTATTTTCAAACTCCCCATTTACTTAACAGAAATAAAATGTTTCCTAAAGCTAAAATCAAGACTGTCTTTCTTTCAGCAAATAGGCACAGTCTTAAATGCTGATTTCAACAGTGGCTAGAAATGGTGATTTTTAGCCACTTGCTGTAATGATGCAATACTGATGGTTCTGAGTGAGCCTCAGATTGTGTTCTGTTCTGGGTATTATTAACCAAGGATGTTTATTATGGGTATGTTCTAAAGTCCATTCTTGTCAATAGAAATATTCCTGGTGACTTTGTTGGTTGCTGAGACCAAAAACCCTGTCTGCTATTATGTTAAATTTAATGAACCCTTCTGCCCTTACCCAGCTAAAACTGAGGCCATTAAGATGAAGTTTTTGAAATTAGTCAATTGATATACAAGGTGGAAAGAACTCAGAAATAAAACTTGTTTGGGCAGAAACATTAAATAATAACCTCACCATGCTTACAAGCATGAGCCTAGTGTTTAATGAAAATTTAACAGCCAAATAATGCTTGAAGCACCATTAGTAATGAACTAAAGTTTTTCAGGTTAAATTTAAGTCAGGTTTAAGGCATACTGCGTACCACTGATCATGGAAAGTCTAAGAATAATCCATCTATTCTGCAACAGCTTGAACTGCAGATAATAATTCATTATAATGCAGATTTTTTTATCCCCCAGTGTCAATTTTGGTTTGAAGATGTGAGTGCAACAGTGATTAGAGTTGGCAACTACTCTGCAGAATGCAAAACAAGAGAAGCAATAGAGACTCTCCATAAGCAATTCAATAAATTTATTGAACCTGCAGTGCCTCAACAAGAAGAAAAAATTCAGCAGATTATGGACCTTGCTAGACAGTTATATGGTGAGGAGATGCCTGGTAATGTACTGTGGGGACAAAATGCAGTAACTTGAAAGTGAAGTAAGCACACTCCTAGATTTGTTCATTTAGGAAGAAAATCTGATGAATTTTTAAAAATAAATGTTGTTTTAAAATATTGATTGGCAGAGGTGAAGGATTTCAGACACATATTTACAAAAAGTAAAAATATGGAAGTGTTCAGTAATCTGGTATTTACTTAGTTTTCTGTATGCAGCCTGAGTTCACCTTGAAATGAAAATGTCCTTCCAATATTCATGAGCTTGGAGTTAAGATTTCATGGCTTAAGCTCTCTCATAACAGGCAAGCCTTTGAAGCCAGAGGATATTGTAATGATATACATCAGTGCTGAATTAATTTTTCACATTATAACTGTGAATAACTGATAGGATTTGATTGCCAGATTTTTATTAGCAAATTATGTAGACTGCTATCTAGATCCCGTATTTGCAATTGTATTGATTTGGATCATTGTTGACCAAAAAAAAAAAAAAAAAAAAGAAAGTCAAAACAATTTGTATTTTGCTGGTTTTATTTTATTTTGTTTTGTTTTTTCCTGCTTGTGATTTTTATATACAGTAATTTCATTATTATAAGCCGCACCTTTTTTATTGAAGAATCCAGCCTACCCTAGTAGTGCAGCTTATATTCAGGTGCGGCTTATCTATGGACAAATCCTGGTGAAATGCCAACCCGGAAGTGAGAGCCAGCCAGGGAGGGTGCCTGGGGCTGCCTTTAAAGGCTTCACTGGTCTATGAAAACTGTTTGCAACTTGAGAACCTAACACCAAACCCTGCGCTGGCGCAATTCTGTTACTAATTTGTTACTTTGTCGCACATGGATCCTTGCTTTAAAAATTTAAAAAAAAAAAAGCGGCTTATATTCGGGTGCGGCTTATATATGGACAAATCCCGTGGTCTTCCCGGCTACCCAGATGTGCGGCTTATAATCAGGTGCGGCTTATAATTGTGAAATTACTGTACTTTAAAAAATGATTTTGTTGAAAGATAAGGTGGCAATCCAAACATGCAGGGATGTTACCTCTCAATTTAAGTAGTAAAGCTAAAAAAATTTCAGCAGTCAAACTGGGCTTATCAATTTCTCTTCTCTTAGTGGAAAGAATATTTAGAGAGCACAGATAATTTCTTTTTTCTTCTCTCTCCTTTTAAAATTTTTTTTAAGCCTTCTCAGTATTTCAAACATGCCTACCTGCAGGAAAGAAGATGACAGAACAGATTTTTGACAACAGCTGATTAGGAACACCAGGAGAAAGAAGTTGCTTAGTGTCCTTTAAGTCATTACATGGGGAAAAGCTTCTCCAGCCTGCCTTTGTCTTGTATTTCTTATAAGGGGGATCTAAGTGCCTCCTAGTTGTATAATGTAGAATGAGTTTAGGGGACACTTTATGAAGTCAGCATCTTTTACAGCAGTATTACTGACCAGAGAGAAGACCTGCAGAAACTGTGAGGACTCATCTCAAGTAAGCTAGTACAAGCAAGTACATTATTGTGAATGACAATTCCTCCAGCTAAACAAAACACAGAAAAATGTGTTTATTGTAGTACCTTGGGGTACCAAATTACATGGATTGTTGGGTGTCTGTTTGAAGCGTTCTGTTCTACTTTCATGCTGGTTTGCCTTTGTAGGTATTGAAGAAGGAAAGAAGTATGTTGAAAAAATTGTATTAAAGTATGAAGAAATCATGAACTCTGTTGATGGGTTGTGTAGATCTCTGAGAGAACTTAAGGAGATAAAGGTATGGTTTTTTTAAACTGGAGAATGTATTGCATCTGCACTGATTGACCGTGCTTAGTGTCTGAATCAGTGCTTTTAGCTGAGGATCATCTATGGTAGCATGAGTCACTTATTAATTTTTCTCTTTCCTGTTACTTTAGGCAATGATTGTAATGAATCAAAAAATGAAGTGCTACTTGTTTGGGGGCTAGATATTTCTTCTAAGTTTCTTTCTTTGCTTCTTTCTGAATTGTTACTCCTTTCGAGAAATCTTTAGAAGAAAATGTCAATTTTTTTTTTGAGTATCTAGACAAATACTTTTTTTTCCCCATAGTTCTCCCTTTAATATTGTAATATCAGTAACTGCCAGAGCTACAAAATGCCAACCAACCTCACTTGGCTCCTTCTTGGAAAAGACATCCTGAAAAACAAGTTGTGTTAAAGCCGAAGTGATTTGAGTTAGAAAAGCCTTGTTTTTGCATAAATATTTAAGAGAACAGCATTTTTAGTTTCATGTTCTGATAAACTGCTGTAGGTGTAATTAAATGTAACACATTAACTGTAGTGGAATTATGGAAGATAGGTGATGGGGTAGATAATTAAGATTGTCTACTCCACCCCCCTTCATTCTCAAAGCAACATCTGAAAAATCTGCATGCAACAGCAGCTGATGAGTTAATTCTTCTGTGAAGATGGAAAAATTAAGATGCTCAAATATCCTGCTTTTGTTAGTACTGAATGTTATGTTTTTCTTTGATGGAATTTATACCATAAAATTGACCAACTCTCAAATTATCCATTAATATACTTTAAAGCACTAAGAGATGTCAAAAGTATAAATTAATTCCAAAGGATGTTAGGTGAATGGAAATAAGAATATCTTGCACTGTGACAATATAGAAACCTCAACATAAATGTCCATTCTCCTCCCCATCTGTGTATTTCATAAAAGCTACTGTGTGCAGGACAGTAATCCCAGGTTCTGTTAGAAAAGGGCTTGAACCTTTCATCTTTTCTAGAGCAACATTGGATGATATTTTCAAGATAAGTGGAATTTCAAACTAATTTTGCTACTGTATTTTGACTAATTTCTATAAAATAATTGAATTTTTCTTAAAATGTATCTCTGCAACTATTCAAAATGCAAAGGTTTTTTTTTTTATTTTATGGGGTATTCTGAGATTTAAAAATTGATATTCTTACTGAACACTTCCAGAATATATTAATAGTCAATGCATCTTATGAAGAATAAATAAACTATCTACACAGACATGTGCCATCTGTATGGAATGTCACGACTATAAATTGAGTTTCACTTCCTGTTATTTTTAAGGCGTGACAAATTAAGGGGAAATGCATTGTATAATCTTTCCTAATTTGACATGGCTGCTGAATGTCAGGAAAAAAGCTTTCATTTTTTTTCAAGTGCAAAATTAAAGACTACTTATTCTTCCTAAAAGAAAAAAAAATAGACTGAAAAGATCACATGGTATTTTTTCACTTATTTAGTACTAGAATGGTAAATCAATAATGCAGCACTTTCTTATAAGAAACTCATTTAAGACTGTAACTTTAGCTGGGCAGTTAAAGATATAGAAGGCACAAAACTGTAACTATAAAACTTCTGTCTTTCTTTATCTTGTGTCACTATTATGTTCTTTGAACTCTATGGAATTCTTCCCTGACAGTTTTGAAGGATTTATCAAGTCTCTCTAAAATACAGATAATAACAGATTTCTGTTACATTTATGCTTAGACCACATTCTTCCCTTTCCATCTTTAAAAAAAAAATTGATTATAGAGAATCATAAATGTTTATTCCCTTCCTAGAACTGTTTTCCTGAAACCCTGATTTCTTTTTTCTGAATTTGTTGTTAATTCCATTTTTTTCTTTTAAGTGTTACTTAATCCTTTATTCCCCCTTACTGAGCCTGTGTATAAATTGGTTAATACTCCTCAGAACCTTCATTAGCCACTGGAATTCTTCAGTCTTATATACTGAAGAATTATAGTCTTCTATATTTTCCCTGCCTCAGAAAAGATTCTATGAGCTTCAAAAAAATGTTGTCATTGCTTGTGCTAGAATGAATTAATTGGGGTTTGCTGCATTTTTTTTGCCAATGCAATTTACACCTGTGTTGATGACAGATTTTAGTTTTGTTTTTTCTCTGTTGAACAGACCACTGTATAACTAACAATTCCTACTTTTACTGTGTACAAACTTACTTAATTTTCTCTTCACATGGCAGAAAGTTGATTTTTCTGAAGAGCTGATTACTGTTAAAATAGAAGGAAGAAATGGTCAAGAGGCATGTGAGACTATTAAAGAAGTGCAGAAAAAGCAGCAGGTTAGTTCAGTTAATTGAGTTTTTTAATAACTAGAACTCTTCCTTAAAAGGCTGGTCCTTGTTTTTCAGTCTTAAAGCCTCCATTGATATGGCTGTTATCAGTGTAATCTTGGTCAGTTGTTTTTAGTTATTTTCAGTTATCCCTTACCCTTCTATCCAATCAACATATTCTTTCCTAACAACTTTTACTTTTTAGTATTTCTTACGTGTTTATGTTTAAGTGCCTATATATCTACTTTTCTTTGCTAAAATCTATTCCTTTCTAAGCCTTTTATCAATTTTCCTTTGGTCCTATTGCCACAGTATTCTTAGGTGACTCTGTTCTCTTTGTGACCATTCCTCCTTCTTGAAAAAGAGAACTACTTCTTGAACTCTCTCCTTTAAAAATACAACTAAAGGGAATATACAAGTAATAGTGGAGACTGCTGATAGTATTCCCAGAGCCCTAGATTTCATATGATGCCTAGATACAAGTTAGGAAATATTAAGTAATATTCTACAAGAGAAACATAGCTCAGAAATGGAACTAAATAATGATGGAAATTATGATTATTTGTTGAATCATTAAGGTCTTAATCAGCAAAAAAAGTAGGATTTAAAAACATTTTTCTTTCAGATGGCACCAGGTGAATTGGTTACAAATTCAGAAAGCATTGCTGAGAAGAGAAGCAATACTCTGTCTCCTAAAGGTACCAAACAGGTATGTGTTGTTCTTATCAATTTACATGTAATCAGATTGATGGGCATCATTGTGAAGTCTCCAGGGAATTCTACTCCTTAGTTTGCTGCGTACCCAAAGTGAGGACTATCGTTATATTGGTAAGCTTTGATTATATTCTCATTCACAGTATTACCAAAAACCTGACAAAACAAGCACATCAATTCAGTCAAAAAACAGTGGGAATAACAGGAAATGGAGAAACAATGATGGAACACAACTGCAGCTGTCAGTAGTTCAGCAGGACATCATGCAAATATAATTTGCTGTAACAGTGGTATGACACTATAGAAGAAATAGCAGAACTCGATATCAAATAATTGTATTTGTCCTCATCTCAAAACACTTAAGTTACATTTCAGTTGCCAAGATTCTCTGCATCAGGGATCATAAATAACCCAATGTAGGGATTGCATCCATGTTGAGGACAATTCACAAAAGATAAGACAAGACTGAGTATGCATTTAGAATGATAAAAATCCAAACAGCAAAACAACTTTTATTCATGGATATACAATAAAAGAATATGGAAGTTTCCAAATAATCAATGAATAAGTGCAATCTTAGAAATACAGGCAAAGCAAAGCTGTATTTTATGACATTAATTATTTTAGTTTAAAGAATATTTTGAAGGCTTGGGATCCTGGATGTAAATGTAAATAATTTGCTATGTAAAATAGTCTGATAAATTGGAATGGGTGGCAATATATTTAAGTCCTTAGAAAGGTAAGATCCATTGGTAACAGTTTTAGAGTCTTAAACATTCAATTTTGCAAGCTGATAACATAGATAAATGCTGCAAGATTAATTGAACAGTGATGTTTTGTAGAAATTCAGTATCATTCCTTCAGTTCAATACAAAATGTAATCTGCTTATGACTCAAAATTAAACCTAAATAATTGCCTTACCTCTGTTCCAAGTCAGTGGGAGTTTTAGCATTGACTAGGAGCATTTCCCTCAAAATTTTGTGGCTGCTCCAAAGAGTGTCCCTCAGGACAATCACCTCAGCAGATGTCCATAGCTGTACTTTGCTAAGGCACAGCTTTGTCAGTCCTCATGAGGCTGAGTCTCAGCTGCCAAGGAGAGAAGTCAAGGCTATGCAGAGCAGAAAATATCATATGAGGATTGTGGCAACTCTGATGCCTCTACCCTTTTCATCACTCCATACTTCATGGAAAGAAGCAGCAGGTTCATCTCACCAGAGCTTTGTATATGGGCCAGCAATCTCTAATTTCATCTGTACTTCTGCAAGCTGCTTTCCCAGTACTAATTTGCTTCAAATATAACTATCTTTAAAGTGTGCTAGACTTCTCGTGGCACGTTGACCCTCCTGCTTTTTTGGTGCCATGCTGCCAAAGCCTATCTGGCAGTTTTCTACTCACTGCTCACCTGTGATTCTTTAGCACTGCATTTTCCCCAGAGTCGTCTTCTATCTCTTCAGGAGTCAGAGGATTCTTGTGCGAAACACTTTTACTATAAAACTTGAACTTTATTTTACAACTGAATTGAATTGTTTAGTAAAATAGACACAGTAAAATCTCAGCCTTCTTCCAGTCATTTTTTTCATAGATATGGCATGAATCACATTGTTTTAAAATAACAAAGGTAATAACTTGGAAAAGCCTCTATATTAAAATTAGCATGTCTAAAGGACCAGGGTACATATGAGGTTCTATTACTTCTGAGTTTTTAAAAATTTTTTACACTAATTGTTAGATTGTATTTAGAGCAATAAAGCAAAAAGAAAACTAAAAAATACCACCACACTCTTGTACTAGATACCTCCTAAGAGACCTGTTTTGGAAAGCAATGAAATTCAGTGTGCCATCCAATTTATTTGAGTGGGAAGTTTATAGGTGATAGGAACACTGCTCAGTAGATTACATATTTGTGTATAGAACTCAGCAATGAGAGAGTAGCTTAAGAAAACATTATGCACGCCTGTGCACAAATGGAATCAATCTGAATATGTGATTGCATTCATACATTACAAAAATCAAGAGGCAGAGAAATAATTAACAAAGCAGATAATGTCTTTGGTGCTTTGTGATTAAAATTAATGCACTTATGCCTCACCCAATTCTCTTTGAAACATGATGAGAGATATTTTTTTTTCCTGGATTCAAGTTAACATAAAAATAATTTTTGCACTGCTTTTCTTCTAATATTTGGGAGGATTCTGTAACAGCTGGCAAAATAAAAAAAAAAAAAGAAGGAAATATTAAATGCTTAGAAAATGTTATAGAGGTATTGGCTTAATTATTTGAGATGACTGACAACTCTTTTTCTCAAAGAAACAAGTCCAGCAACTTGGCTGTGAATTTATTTTTATTGCTATGTAACTGTGTCCCATTTAGATGTAATTAGGCCACCTGCTCCTCCTCCTCCACCTTCCCCTTGAAAATACTCATATAAACAGAAGCTGCAGGAAATCCACAGGTTGCCCTTTGTTTATAGTAAGGTACTTTTTGTTTCACTGTTACTGTTATAAAAAGTGCTTATACATAATTATAATAATATTTTCTAGAAGCTATTTGCACAGTTTGAAATTCCAGTGAGCTGGAATTTTCTGGCAGATTGTCTTTTGCCCCATTTCTTTCTGCCTCTCAGAATATCTTGTTGCTAGATGTTGCCTGACAAGGGGATGTATAAAATGATAACTCATTCTTTGTTTTTCTTTCTCTTCTTTCCCCTTCTAGTTCGAGGAGAGGAATATAGCTGATATTTCAGTTATCTGTCCAGCTGGTGAGGATCTTGTTTCACAGGATGCAGAGCAGTCCTCTTCAGCCAAAGAGGATAGTTTACAGAGTGAATTCCTGGCAGAAGAAACACCCTCTGGAGATGAATATGAGTGTATATCACCTGATGATATGTCTTTGCCACCGCTTTCTGAGACACCAGAATCCAACCTCTTGCATTCTGAAACAGAGCTGGAAGAGCAGTGCTGTTGTAGTTCTCATAGTCTGCATGTCAGCTCCTATAGCTTGCAAATGCAGAAAACCACTAGAATGGTACAACTGATGGAAGCATCTGACCTCTTAACAAATTCTGCTTCTGCTGATGCTACAAATAATAGAATGGAAAGTCCATCAGATCACTTTGACAAATTTTGTGTCTCTTTAACAGATCCTGGTGCAAAAGTCAGAGCAGTATCTCCTTTGACTTGTAGCTCACAAGAAATATCTGAAACTAGCACTGCTTCCTGCCCTATAAAAGCCAAATCAGTGCATAGCATGACGAGTGAAATGTGCAAAACACATTTACAACACCTTGAACTTCATAAAAGCATGGCAGAAGTGCAAGAGAAGTTGCATGGCTTGAATAACGGCACTAAACCCCAGGACAGGCTGCATGCTTTGCCCGATGCATTCTCAGATTTCGTGTTTCAATCAGACGCCACCAGAAGCTGTCAGAGGCAGATGGTTACCCGAGAAGAGATTAAAAGTTCTTCAGAAAAGAGCAGCATGGCCAGCCTAACTGGACAGGCACCTAACTTCTCCCAGCTTCTGTCTAACAAAACCGTCCTGGAAGGGTCTCCAGTAACTTTGGAAGTAGAAGTAACGGGATTCCCAGAGCCTACACTGACATGGTGGGTAGCTTGCAATGACAAGTAGTAAATGTACCTAGTAGGGAGCCACCACAAACCTCTTATAACCAAATCAATTAATATGTAGGCTAGAATAAATGGCTTGTATCCTTTCTACTCCACACTTCTGCATGATTTCCACCTTCAGAATTGTTTTCAGCGATTGACCAACTTGAAATAATCTGTACCAAATATGAATAGGAGTATCAAACTACTGCAAACATATCCAATGTTTTTAAGCAAAATAATCATATAGTTTCCATATTCTGGAATATGGCATTCTACTTGTTCAATGCCTTCTTAAAATCATTGCACACTTCAGATTTACCATCAATAAAATCACCTGCATTTTCCCAGGCTTGTATGGACAGACACATAGATATGTATGCACACTGAAATATTCATAAAGTCACTACATAGATGGGGACACATATATATGTGAAATTTAAGTATCATAACTGAGGTTACAGGTTAAAAAACTCACTTAAATATCTACACTAAAAGAACAACTTTTATATCATATATTGGTGTGCATGATCTCTTTCTTAATTGCTATGTGTCCATTTAGATTACGTTATACAGGATTTATGAGAAATACAGATGATGCAATATAAACATCTGAACTCTAAAAATTCCCTGCCAAAGGGAACAAGGACTGAAAGAGGGGCAGGATTTCAAGATTTTTTTTTCATAGTTATGTTGTGGCATGTATTCCTCCAATTATATCTCATTTGTCTTTTCTCCACTTATTCCATTTGTCTTTCAAAACAGAGGCCTTTCTTTTAATGTATTAAAATTAACTATGCCTCTTACTGGAAAAAAAATGATGTTAATATTATAATTACACATTAAGAAGAGTTAAACTGAAGTTTTTGGTTAAACTGAAGTTTTTTTGGTAGCACTGAGAAAATACTGGACACTGCAACATTGGTGCTATACTCTGTTGGAATCAATAAAGTTACCTTGTTTTAAATACCAGTATTGTACAGATTGAGGAGTATTATTGGTGAAACAAGATACTCATTTTATTGTAAGAAAGCATTAATTGAGCTCAAAAATATACACACTATTGACAGATTGTCTTTCAAAAAGATAGCATTCAATAATTTTGCAGATTAGAAATTCATGAAAACAGAAAAAATTATGGTTAATTAAAAATTTACCAATAAGTTGTATTTTGCACTGGTGTAGAAATTTCTTTGGATATACATATGGAAAAATATTTTCATGTTTGTGTTAGGTTAAATGTAGCCTATGCTGAAATATCATGGGACAAGGAGAGCCAGTGTTTTCTCTAATTTCCATTTTTAAATCAGAAGTCAATACCAATACAGATCCTCGAGTGTTAGAATATGACAGCTTGCTAAATTAACTCCTGATGCATTGTTCTGTCTGATGGCGAGCTAAGGCAGTGTTAAGTGGGCTGGGATGGAGGAGGGTTCTTGGCTGTCTTTTATACTGAAGATACAAGTTTAGAAAGCTTCTTTGTTGATCCTTTGGAAGACCTTATTGGCAAAAATGTCTTGGTGCAAAACCAAGGCCCAGGCCCCCTGTTACCTGTCTAATACTGCAGGGAGAGAGTTGTGGCTTTTCTGTTGAAAACCATTTTCAGAACCACATTTTCTGCTGTTAAGAATGTATTATCCAGTAATTTGCATCGTTTGACTGTTTGGGCATATTGACAGACTAAGTTTAAAACAGAAATGAGCAGTTCTCCGTCTCTGGCTGTTACTGTGGTGTTACAGAGATTGAATTTGCAAAGTTCTGTGTGGCATGCAGTGATAAAACTCTGACTTGAAAACTGACTCTCTGCTTCAGGTACAAGAAGGGCCAGAAACTGACTGCAGATGAGCACTTAAAGCTTTTACAAAAGGAGACCAAGCATACTTTGTTCATTCAGAAGGTGTGTGATAAAGATGCTGGCCTCTATGTTGTTCGGGCTAAAAATTTGAACGGCACTATCTCGTCCAGTGCCATTCTCCACGTGCAAGGTAACAGGCCACCTATTGCAAGGATAGACTGGATAATGCTGTGTGTCATCTATATTGGTGTATCACTAATGTACTGGCTATTCACAAAATAAGTACAATATTGACTGCACCGGACTTAACTATCACTTGTTGAATTTATTTTCTTACACTGCATTTCACAATATGTATCAAACCACTTTTTATGGCCAAATGGATATATTGCTTGTTTCTTTACTGCCAGTATTATGTGTTTATTCTACTTTATCATAGTGATGTTGAGACAAAAACTTACTAAGATTTTTCTACAATCGGAGGCTGATTTTTGCTTTCTGAAAATGTAGGCATTCCAAAGCATTGGAAACAGTATTAATGGCTGTATGTTTTAAGTGTCAATATAGATGCAGGCAGAGTGCTCAGATTGCTGTATATTTTGGAATGTGTCTTCTTTGGGGATGGGGTGTGGAAGCTGTTGGAATTTTTTTAAAACATAGCATGTATTTTTTCCAGCCACATGTTTGCTTGTATGCTTAAAAAAAAATGATTTTTAGGACAAAGCTTTCTTTGTAAAGGTATCACACAATTCATGATTGAAGTAACATAGATCAGATTTAAATATGTCTCAGCATATAGTCTCCACAAAGGAAAGCTGCAGTAGTTCCAGCAGAGTTGTGATTGTGCTACAGAACTGACCCAGAACCATCAGGATTTGTGTAAGTGGCATCTAGCAAACAACACAACAAATGTTTACAAAATGAAACATTCCAACATTCCACTGTGCTTAAATAGATGTCTGTGATACTTTCTCTGCCTTCTTACAAAGTTAAAGAAACAAATATTTCTCATAATCCTCTAAATTCTTAGTATAAGACAACAAAGTTAATAATTTATGAAGTGAGCATTTGTGCAGGTTTAAAATTTTTAACACACTGATTTCAGAGTCAACCAAATTGGGGTAATATCCAAAAGTGTATTCAAAATTAAAACAAAAGTCAGTCAAGCTGAATTATCCTTTCACTTCAAAGCAGTAAATATAAACCAATATTTTTTCACCTACAGTTTGTATTTCCTTCTTGACAAGGACAACCACAAATATATTTTTAATTGAAATTCTAGTTTGTTTAACTATTACATAACTATGATATAACATGCCAGTGGAAGACTCAATTTATAAATACTCAAATATAACTTCATTCTTTAGCCTCGGTATTTGTTTTATTTATATAGTAAAGAGTTGGCAAACATCTACCTGATTTTTCCTGCATCTTTTGATTACCAGCTTTCGTGTTACAATTGCATTGCTGTGGAAAATTTTTAAAGAGGAAATATTTACCTTCTCTTGCATAATTTGCTGGAATGAAGCAAGCCTTTTACTGTGTAGCATGCAATTAAAAGAATATATATTGTTATGTTATTGCCGAGGGTCATACATTTTGGCCCAGTGACTGCAACTTTAAAAAAAATTCCTGTAACTTTGATAAAGGATAAGTTCTCGTGTCATAACCTCACAGCAATGAGAGGGGAGATGGAGGAGGAAGTGGTGAATAGATGGGGGGACACAGTAAGTTGTAATTAACTTGGTATTATCCTTAATGAACCACTTTCTAAGTTCAATCATCTCCCAAAAATGTAGATTCGTAAGAATTTTCTCAGGTATCAATTGCACCTCATTTCCTGCAGTGTATTTTCCATTTCACAATAAAGGTAATTTACATCTTAATAAATCATTGAAGAAGTATATAATACCTTTGTTTGTTCGTTTGTTTGTTTGGTAAAACTTTCCTCTGAGGATTTGAACATATTTGTGAATTTTAGGTAAACAAAAGTTGATTTTGTGAGTGTGGTATTGCATCTACTTTCAATCAGGAATAGCTTTAAATGCACAGTTTTTAATGGATGTGTGGATATCAGCCACAATTTTAATTGCTGCAAGAAACAAGATTTCAAAAAGAGTGATTAGAGATACTGGATTCACAGCAGGACTCTGAACATCCCATGGTTTTAATGTTTTGCTTTGTAAACAAAGACATAATCAACACTGCTTACTGCTGTGATGGCAGTCTGGATTTAAATACCCTTTATTTAAGGACTCAAATGAGTCCTTAAAAAAATTACTGGAAAATTCCAGCTGTGTTCTGTTTAGATATGAAAAAAAAAAAAAAGAAGAAAAGGAGTGAGAGTGATGTAGCCTTATGATGCACTAGTATTGCTTTGAAGGAAAAAACCACTCATTCTGTTGCAGCAATAATATTAATATAAAGTTTCCCACTCTCATGAGAATTTTAGTAGTTTATACTATGCATGCTTTACTTCCTCCCTCTTTTAACCATTCTATAGAGCAGAGAATACATCTGAATGTTTTGTATTGTTCTAGTTCTTTCTTGGTTTACAATGCTGATTTCCCCTCATTGCAGTCACAGTTTTGAGCCTATGGTTACTTCAGGATCCCAAAAGATTTACATCTTCCCAATGGCTGCCTCATAGAGAAGATTTAAGTCTCAGTCCCACCATCCCTACAAGGAAGACATTAGGCATATAACTACCCTACGCTCCCTTCCTCCTTCCCCATAAGCAGACACCCTTTAGGAAATTGGTGAAAGATATTGCCTGACTACAAGGTGTGGAGTCATGTGAAGGGATGTTTACACAAGGTACCTGAATCTGGAGGGGGAAAGGAATGAATTATTTTAATTTTTCAAGAGAAGCAGCCTGTCTGAGGTGGCAGGTTTGAGTGAGTAGGCAGAGGAAGGATGAGCCATTGCCCAGACTGGATCAGATGTGGTTGGAGCTGCAGTGGAGAAGGTGAGTTCTCTCAAATGACTGGTAAGGTATGCTTACTGCTGCACCTGTCTCTGGAGGCTTCTCTAGGGTAAAGGAATGGTTTTTGTGTGGGTATTATCATCTGTGGCCCAGAGGAACTGTCTTGAAAAATTACTGCCAAGAATTTAAAGAGGTTACGCATGATATTCAAGGAGTCTGAAGCCCTGGATCATGGGAATTTCAAATCAGCTGGGTCATGAGACTCAAGTAATATTCCTGATAAAGGAATCCTTCTGTTTGTGTTAGGAACTTGACTGAGACAAAAATCTCCAAACAATAATGTGCGGTGTTGATTTAGTAATGCTGAGCAAATCCAAAGTCTCTAAGCAGTATGGTGGGAATCTGCCTAGCCTAAATTCATAAAGATGGGGAAGTTCAGTAAATTGCTAATATCACATTTCAAAACACCAGAGACTGGAAATTACATGACCAGATTAAATAGATGAAGAACAACTGTGAAGAAATTTAATTTGAAAACTGGCCATTAGAACTAAATTGGCTTGACCTGCCCACCTGTGTGTGAGAGACTCCAGGCAGGGCTGAAGGCTGTGTAATAGACAGATGAAGGTGAACTTTTCTCCTGCAGTTTTTGCATTGCTCCAGGTTGATGATTTTTCTGTGCTTATTCACCAGTTTGCAGCATAAGTGTAGTGGTTCCTACAGTTAACTCATGGAATATTTAATAGTTGACAAAATCATTGTCTGATGCTATAAGAGTGGTATTTCTGTACCACTGGCTACCTGATTATTTTTTCCTGCAAGGGAAGAACAGATCTGTTCTTTCTAATTTTTGTGGATGTGAGCATCACAGGATGTGCAGCCAAGAAATAATTTGCAATTAGCAAGTTGTCTTTTGAGTTTTTGTTATGATACCATGGGAAAACCATTGGTGAAATACAACCATCTATTGTAATTTGGAAGTTGCTGTAAGATGATAAAATCTTCTTTTACAGCAGACTTTTTTGAGATCAAGCCTGTGCCTGAAAGAGTTGTAGGAACTGTCACTTCATGGTTTTATTTGGACATACTTTTCCCTTTGCTCTCTAGAAACTGAACATTACAGTTTTTATGTTCTGCTGCCTTACTGATAAAAAGTCAAGATGTGGTCTCATTGTTATCACTGTCACTATTCCACTCAGATTTTTCTTTTTTTATTTTATGGTAAAAATCATTCTGGTATGAGATGCAACATGACTTCACAAGATAATCCAAACTGCACAAGTAATGTAATCCAGCCGAAATTATCCCAAGGAGTGGTTGAAGTCCCCTTAATGTTTTCTGATGGAATAAAAGCTAATTATATTCTGTTTGTGACCTATTGCTAACTACCTGCAAGGAGTAGGCAGGGGTGTACCTTGATTCTCTTGCTTGAAGTGAAATTGGAGATCTCAAATTTCTGGGCTTCAGGTGTATGCAATGCACGTGCTAACCTTCAACAGCTAAGAACTGAGATGTCTGGGCTGCTCTGGCTGGCTAATGTGGAGGTCACAGAAAGTTAGCACAAATATGGGAGAATAAAACATACATTCTTCTGCTTTGCATTGGCACCTCAGTCCTACAGTACAGAGGAAGAATAGAAAATCAGCTAAGCTTGAAAGCTTATTACAACTAAGAGCTCACCTAAGGAGTGAATTTGTTAATACAGTGGCCAAAATGTCTGCCTTGTGATGCCAGCAGGGACACACTGGGTAAAAACAGCCTTTGGCTCAGTAAATTTGGGTTTAGAAATTGATGGGCACCTGTGTGAGATAAGCTGATTTTTGTTTCATAATAGCATAAAGAAAAAATTTCGTCCCTAAATAGTGGATTAACGGTGGCATGGCAGTATTAAACTGTCATTTAACACACGCTTCAGTAACTTTCTATTCAGAGAAGGCCAGTGATAACTTTTGTTAAATATTTTGGAAATGAGGCACAACTTATACTAAAAAGTAAAAAGGACACATTCTTTATGAGATAGAGATGGAAAAAGTTCATTTTTATTGTAGGATGCCTTTGTGTGTTCTTCTTGTGTTAATATCTTCTGCTTTATATTCCCTGTGGCAAGA
Source organism: Sialia sialis (assembly GCA_009812075.1). NCBI lineage: Eukaryota > Metazoa > Chordata > Aves > Passeriformes > Turdidae > Sialia > Sialia sialis. The sequence continues at coordinate 9,989,768 of VRYO01002782.1, forward strand.
ATGCTTACTCTGAATTCTGAGCTTGTCTTCTCTTTTTGCTGTAACTTTGTAGGTGGAATATAAGTGGGACCTTAAGTGGTAGTACAGTGATTCAATAAATCCAGCTTTACAGCTCATTAAATTACAACTCACAGAAAGCACTGCTTTTATTCAGTACAAACTGATGCTGATAATCAACGTTTCTTCAGTCTTGATGGGTTAATTTGTATTTATCAGTCCTTGCAGTGGTTCAGGTGTCATCTGTCCTTCCACAGTTGGCATGAGGCTAGCACAAAATTAATCTCATGTGCTTTGGGCATTGCAATAGAAAAGCAATTACCCATTCTTCATCTGAACCAAAGCTGTACTGGATGATGTGGTAGGACATGGTTTCAGTATTAATGGTGGCCAAAATAATGATGTAGTCAAAGTTGTAGAGAGGCCTCATTCTGCCCTTCATATTTATTGCAAATATCAATTTTCAAAATATTTTCAATAACTTTTTTTAAAATTTTTAATTTGTGTGGAATAATTAATCTTCCACCTTCACTGAAACAATAATTCACAGACTTGCCTAATACCTTACCAAACAACATGGTTCTTTAGCACTTCAATGGAACTAATACCACTATGCTGATGCATGAAATTCTTGGGTGCTTATTATCCATGTTTTTCAACAAATGTTACATTAGATAGATAAACAATATATGCCAACTAACTGTCTTGCAAACAAGCTATCCTGAGTTCCAGGCATCAGTAAAGACTCTCTTTGTCTTTCAATGTCATGAACTTTATAAGAACAGATTATTTTCTTCAGTTGCTTTAGTTGTGTCTTTTAAAACACAGCGAACACTTATTTGATTTTTTGGTTTTTTTAGTGCAAGGAAAACAGCCAAACTTCATACAAAAGTTTGGACATAGAACTCTGCAAGAAGGAGAAGATTTAATCCTGCATTGCACTATACATGGGAAGCCCAAACCACATGTCTGCTGGACAAAGGATGATATCCAAGTGGTATCTGGAGATATCAGTGTATGTTCTAATGTTCTTGAAATTTTTCTTGGGAGAAAGGTAATTTTTATTGCTTTACACTGGTATTTATCCCTTATTTGTATTCTTTCATTTTACAGATTGAGAAATTAGGAGATACTTATTACCTTTTAAAAAGAAATGTAGTCCTTGCTGATACTGGGAAATATATCTGTGTTGCCAGCAATGAAATTGGAAAGGCACACTGTTCTGCCTTCGTGACAGTGATAGGTGATTCCTCCTGCCAGCTGCATGCTTTTTGGCACCCTCTTGCCTTATTATGAGCAATTTGTTTCCACTAATGTACATATTTTGTTTCAGGGAAAAATAAATCCCCCAAAACTTCCAGTGGAACTCAGGCTAAACCAGAATGTCAAGATGGGTATTTTTCAGAAGAGGTGAATGTCACCACAACAGAGCTAATACAAGCCCAGGACACACCGTGGGAGAGAGAGGAAAGGCCAGTGGCCAAATGTGTTCCAGTAAGGTAACTTGCCTCTTACTTCATGATACAACTTGTACTACTGCAAAAACTTTAATTAAGGACCTTAATTTACAAAACACACATCAAACACTCTTCCTAATCTATGAATTCTAGGGCAATGTGTGTTATATGCATAATATGTGACTCTCTTTTTCACTTACTACTTCATCAAAAGATATGTAATTTTTATATCAGAGAACTTCGGATATGTTAGAAAATTGAACCTGTGCAAGGTATTTATGTTTAGTAAAATATTTTTTTGAGATATATTAATATAAGATTGAAGAGCTTTAAACACAAAGTATTACAGAAGTTCAAGTTCATGGAACTACATGAAGTTCCATGAACGGAATATATAAGCAAGGTTTTGTACTAGGCAAGTCTTTTTCTGAGAATAAGTAGCAATCCTAATAAGACAGGAACTGTCATTGTTCATTAAGTGATAAAAGATAACAATGATTCCCCCTGTGCAATTTCAGATTAAATAAATGAGATACATGAATTCACTAATCTCTGTGACTTTTAGCACAGGATGAATTTAGGCTCTGAAAAAAAGGAAAGAGCATATTTGCCTTTAAATTTCTGAGGTTTATCTGTCTAGATGTAGCACAAGATGTAAACATAAAGGAAAGTTTTTGCATGTGTTGATTCAAAAGTTTTGTCCTTTTCCTGTAAGCTGCCTGCGCACTTTGCCTCATGGCCAGCTGACAAAACATTGATCCCACATATTTTGTTCAGGGTTTCTTCCATATTGCTGTGATATGGCAGGCATTCCTAAGTAAAAAATGATACACAGGATCATCATAGTTTTACTTAAGTCATATAGAGAATTCAGTATGCTTAAAACATATAGACCATATGGAAAGGTAGATTTATCCTAATTTTTTCCCTCACCTTCTGTTGTTTATAGCTAAAGTGTCTTCTGTCAGTAAGACGAGATTTAAAATATTTTGTGTTCTCTCTGTAATCACTGTTTATTTGATCTCCAATCTTTTATTTTCACAAGACCACAAAGAACTGTCTATGGCATCATTAAAAATACAGGCAATATTAATTAATTGATCTTTTAAAAACAGATTTAAAGAGAAACTCTGGTTTCAAGGAGTGCATCTTGAGAGGTCAAGAGATAATCCCATTCTTCTGCCTGATGCAGCAGAACAGAAGATGAACTGAACTGCAAGATGCCTGATTCCTGAGCATGTTTGTGTTGTTTGCTGTGTCCATTAGTAGATATTGGCCATGGGTGAGGAGCAGATGAATTTTGCGTGTTATTCAATATGTATCTAGATTCAAATTTGTGTTTTGTTTCTTTACAAATAAATCATTAGTAAAATTCACCTGTGCAGAGCATTTATTAGACAGTGATTTATAATTTCTGCTGGGTTTGTTCTGGATTGTTCAACAAACCTAATAGAAGGTGATGATGGAGAAAAGAAACTTCCTACTTCAAAATTGCAAGTCTCCTTGGTGATTCACTAGTACCCGTGATTGTATTCTTCTACAAATTCCACCAGTGGTGTTAATTGCATCAATAGGTCTCCCCACTAGCTAATGTAGAGAATTAGGATTTAAACCAAAGTGTTCTTACTTCTACTGAATTCTTCAGTTTATTAAATAGAGTGTTAATTGACATATTTCTAACAGCTTTGAGATATTTCTCAGAGGCCAGCCGCCAAAAGTAGTGGTTAATTATATTAGCAAACCTTGTCTAACGCTTGCTTAGTAGCAGGAAAGCCTGCTAAGAGAAAGTCTCTAAGTCAGCAAAATGAAGAAGTCTTCCAGTGCAATGCTTCTGCTTTCAGGGCTAGATTAGTGTGACAATACAGTCCCTCTCCAGTTGCTGCCTGCCACTGCAGCTCAGAGGAGTGAACTATGAAGTGATGCCAGTGCTAGCTTCAAAGCACGTTTTTAGTTCAGCCAAGGACTCTTCAATACGAGAATTTGTTACAAGCCACAGCATCTATTCAGGGTATTAAAAAAGCCCTGAACTGGAATTGAATCTTTTGTGTTGTAGGCCAATCATTAGCATGATGAAACTTTGTCTTCATCTCTTGAATTCAGAGTTTAGGTGTGTTTTTCAGTTTATTGCAAAGCTTCTTGTAGAGAAAGACAAGAATTTTGTAGTATCCTCCCTTTGCAGCATTGGAAAAGGTAGTTCAGGAAAAGCTCCATTTTGGATGGCTGTTTGGCTGCCACAACAGTAAACAAAACAGTCACCCTTGCAAAATACATTTCTTGAGCTTGATCTGTCTGATTCAGGTTTTCAAATTCCTACCACTGAAAATTTTGTGAAACTATTCACACTTCTCAGAATTCTGCTTCAGTGGACTCTCAATGGCTTGGCCAACACCACAGTACACACAGATTCCACATGCTCCGTGCAATTCTCTGTCGTCCAACATTCTGTCATTCTGCATGTGCACATTGATTAGACCTGCTCTGGTTTTGCATACTTCTGCAATGCACTCACACTTCTCACAGGGAGCAGATAGGGATTTAAGCACTGCAGCATTTTTGTGCTTCATCCAAAGAGTTGTCATCTGTGCAAAATTGGCACAGATAATAACATACTTTCAAATTGCTTAAATCGTAATATTAAAACATTAGACATTTTTCTCTGTCAAGATGAGGTTGGATAGCAGAAACTTAAATTTATCTCCAAGTTAAAGTACAGGCAGAGAGAGGAAACGAGATGGGAAAAAAATATCATGTACATGTCTTCACCTGATCACATAAATCACTTGCTTGACGTTATGGAAAAGTCAGTGGCATCCTGCCCACACAAGAGTCACAAGGCTATGTATATGTGCACATAAATATAGTAGCTGCAGACTGAAGTACTTGATCTGCATATTTACCCTGTATCTCTCACAGATTTTTCCAAAATTGAATGAAGACAACTGTCAAACATCTCATGGATCCTCTGCAATTACCTTTCCCAACTAAGACTCTCATTTGCATATTTAGATTCAGAGATGCCACAGAAAATGCTGTGTTTCTAGCTGTACTCACGTTCAGAGGACTGAAAAAGTACATATCAGATATCCATCCTCTTCTTCCCCCCAAAATTATAAACCCCCTAAAATTAATGTTCTATTCTCAGCTGGAACCTTTTAGTATGGCATATATGATTTCCTACTTAGAAATTCATTCTGTGAAAATGAAAGTGTAGAATTCAGTGCTTGCTGATCTTGGATGCTCATCAGATTTAAAGTATTGGGTCCTTTTTGCTTTCCCTCAATTGTTAGACTATGAGAAAAAAAATAATATTTGAGGGTTTTCTCCTCTTGATTCACAAACATAACTCAGGAAAAATAGGTGTCAATGTTTCTTTAAATAACACATGGGGCAGACCAGAAATCTGTGTATTTGCTCTTACTTATGATTTTCTTACAAAACAGTAGAAAGTGGTATTTATAAATAAATAAAATCTATCAACCTTCTTTTGCCAATAAGTAGCATAGCTATTGCTCCAAGTGTTCCCGGAGAATGGATCCATTATGAAAAATGGTAAGTGTGTTTGTTTCTTTTTCTTTTACATCATTCATAGTTGTCCACAGATTTATTAAAAGGTTTCCAAAACTGATGAAATACATATATATAATGTTAAGGACTGTCTCAATGTTAGATACAACTTGTCCCCAGTACAATGATGTTAATCACTATTTTGTGGAAGGAAATGGAACACTTCATAAGTATATTCTTTGCTCGTGGGATAGGTTTTATTAGTAAGATCTGCTCTCTAAAGTGAAGTGCTGAGAAGGTAAATGTTTTTCTTTCTTCTTTGTTCCACATACATAAATATTTGTGCATGATACACAAAGAAATACTATATAAGGAAAACTTGTCAAAAGTGACATCTGCAAATCTACTTTGGAAGCAACAGTGCCTTCTTCAGTAAAATTTTTTTTTGCAAGTAGGTTGTAGCTTGCATTGAAAAAGGTTGATGTATCTTGCATATTGAATTACAGTGGCTCAGATAAGAATCATAAGCACCTGGAAAGGAAGAAGCCTTTCAAAAGCTAGCTGCAGCAGACAAATGTGGATATTCTTGTGCATATAATTCAATTTATAGCCTGTATTCACGGTTCTAAGGTTTTTGTTATAAAGTACTGTTTATAGTATTAGCAGGGAAAGAGAAGTTGATAAGGGTGGTGGAAATGTGGTTTGATTTTGAGTCAGGATTTAGTGGTTTAACAGTATATAATTTTTTAGCTATTTCTATATTTAAAGAACGTGGGTGGGAGAAGGGAAAGGTTTTCTAATCTATACTAGCAAAACTGGAAATTCAACAAGAATATATTATATAAATATACTTTGGGTTCTGTTTTGTTGGTTCTTTAAGGATGTAGGACAGCATTTTTCCAGTGAGAAGTTCTATGTGAAGTTTTATTTCATGACTCTCTTGGTTCACATAGTTGATTGGAGGTGAGAGTTAAATGAAAATACAAATGAAAGGAGATAGAATGGTTATTGTATAGGAATGAACAGAAGTAAGGGAGACAGCAAAAATGGAAGGAGAGAAGGGAATGGGAAAGGTACTGATTCTTTTTACATAGTTTGCAAATTGGTGTTTGTAGATAGACTGAGGGACCAGGAAAGAAAGCAGGATTTGTGTGACATTGACTGTGCAGCTACTGCAAAGTACACTAGTAGTGTTTGACAAATAATGAACAAAAGTAAAGACCGTGATCCTTAAAAAAAACTATTATGAAATTCCTCTCAAAAAAGCACAGTGAAAACTTGCTTAGTTGGCAGTTTGAAATTTTAAGTGTTCAAGGAAGAATTAATTTTGTCTTGAAACTCCAATAGTGTCTTCAGGTTTTAAGGCATCTTCATGTAGGCCTATTAAAGCAGCTCCACTGATCAAGTCATTAGGATTATTAGAATTAATCAAAGTGAATCACACAAAGAGATTGCAGGTGTCCACACCACAGTTTTCATTGTGTTAAATCTCACCTGCTACTCTTTAGACGCGTTGTGGCCTGCAATGTACTACATGTACTAAACATTGGCAATATAGGGTTTATACTTCAGTAGCAGACTGAAGCAGATGTTGAAATTTTCATAACTATCCCCAATTCAAATGTCTGCCTGACAAAAAAGTCTTTTTTATTATCTGGACCTGATTTTTGTTTGATGCTGGAGCAAAGAAATAATGCCATTTTTGCCAGCAGTGTCTTAGCTATGCAATAAGACTGAAGTAATCTTTCTGATTTTTCTTGTGCGGACACTATATGACAGTAAACATGTAGAACTCATGTGATAGCAATGTAACAGAAGGCATGTAGGATAAATAATTCATATTTCCTTGAGAGAAATTGCTCTGAAATTTCATTCCTGTACTTACAGTAAAAAATTGAGAAGGTGCAAACTTTTTTTGGAATGGAAACAGATGATTGAAAGCAAATATACAAGTCTAAAAAGAGAAAGAAATTATTTTTTAAAATACAATACATTTGTATTTGAATGTGGGAATTTTTTTGTAACTTATTGTTATCAGTCATTGTGGACTTGATGGAAATTGAAACATGAAATTCTGATCATCTCAAAACTTCAAAAGTGACAGGTTTTATATTGCTGTCATTTAAAAACTATCATATGTTCATAAAGTTTTGAATTTTTGATTTGATTTAGACATCATCATTAAGCTGGCTGCATTTTTTAAGTTTGCAAATACTCAACTAAAAAATCAAACGTGAAGGAAAACACAGGCAAGTTTTTTATTTAAGTGTTTAAACACAAAGAAAAACAACTGTCTGCTAATTATGCAAGCCTCTGTTTAGAAATACAAATTTTATATCCTTTACACAAATTTCTAGGGACATTTTATATCTTTGAATACAAGCTAGCCTGAGGTCCCCCTCATTGCATGGAATTGCATTTGCTGTCCTAATAAGTCTTGTACAGAGAGATTAGGCTCTTTAAATCTATTTACAACAAGAAATTAAAAATGAGCCGTTGGACTCTGATTTTCAGCTGCTGTGAGAGCTCACGTAGCAGCAGTGTAGAGACTGTTCTGCAGTTTGTGTTGCTGCTGATCCTGGTGCGTGCCAAGAGCAGCCATGAAGCTGCCACCTCATGGGATGGATAAATTCAGATCAACTTTCTGAAGTTATTTTATGAGATCACAGCAATGTGTCATTTCTTATTTCTTTCAGATCTGCAGACTGCAACATTAGGACTCGCTTGCAGGAATCGCAGCATGAAACTCTCTCTCCTTGGCATTTTCTGCCTCTCTTGCTGGAGGTTTCCTTCAGTTTTTTTCAAACACAAGTGCAGCTGATAGCACAAAACTCCAATCAGTGTTTACTTCTCCGGGTGTTCTCAGGGAGGTCGTTTCCCACGTGGAACTGCAGACTGAAGTCCTCCTTTCACCAAACCAGCGGAGCACATGCCTGGTTTCAAGCAGGCAATTTTAAGCAGTTGTATGTGCCAGTTATGTGCTAGAAGAGTTTGCTAGATAGGCAGGGATAGAAGCAGGCAGACGAGGTGGTGTGGTAGAACACCTCCCATTCCAGCCGTAACTCTGATGTCTGGTTCAGAACACTCTAAAGGCACAATTAGCTGTGTAGTGACAAAGCTGGGCCAGTGGAAGGTTACAAACAACACACTGTTCCATGGTCTGAGCTCTGCCCAGGCCTACACAGGTCTAGGAAAAAGCTGTTAGGCTTAAAATCTTCTTTCTTGGAAACGACAGTGTTTGTCTGTGTCAGTTTGCTTTCACAAAATTTGTGTTTCTGCACTAGCTGCTTGGAACGTCCAACAGAAAAATTGCGAAGAAAACAAAAACAACCCTAGAGCACCAAATCTATATATTACCAGACACAATTTTAGAATTCAAAGTTATGGAAAAAGAATAGTTTAATAGTGTATTCTAATAGTGTGCAGCCACTTGTCTGAGCTCAGCTTACTTATTTAGTCTGGTGATTGACATATGCATTTGGTGTGGCTTCTTGGATGTTTTATAGTGAAAGACAGCAAGATATGATGACTTCTGAATTGTCCGTATTCCCTGCAAAATGCTTTTTATTGCTTTCTTTGTCTTGTGATTATGATTTAGGAAATTTGCAGTGTAAACTGCACTTGGTAAACTAAACCGAATTATAAATAAAAAGCTTTGGAACGACTGAGGTTTCCTCAGTGAATCCCTTTTGTGCCTCCAGAATTAGCATTGTCAATCAAAACCAACAGGTGGTGTATGGTTTCAGGGAGTGAATCCCCTCTCACAAGACACTTTTTTCAGGAAGCCAATCAGAGCTGGCACTGACATGATGAGGCAGACCTGTCAGCAGAGCTGGGGTATATAAGGTGAAACAACTATGTTAGCACTTCTGAGCAGTCGTGCATTCCCCGCCTCGCCTCGGGTGTAGGGATTGCAAAAAAACAAAACTACACTGTCAAGACTGTGTAGTTTTGTTTTTATGATTAGAGGCTCTTCAATTCTCATGCTGGGATTGTCTAAAAAAATCTTACTCTGGATAAGGACGTCGTTCAAGAAGATTTCGTTGGGCTTAGCCCACTCTTGCGGGCACTTTGAGAGATCAGGTTAGTAGCATGTTTCTGCTGGTGTAGTAAGTGTTTTATCAGTCATTAATAATTCTGATCTATTATTTATAAGTTTTCTCGCAAGGGGTTATGGATTTCAGATATGGACATGAAAAACTTAAATTCTCTGTCAAGGTTATATCCTTAATTTCCATAGTAAGCTTTGATAACTCTCAGCAGCAAGGTTTTTTCCAGTGTATTTTATTGCTAAAGACTACATAAATTAAGATTTTAAAAGTGCATGGAAACATGTGCTTAACTTAAAAACTCCTTTCTGTTGGGAGTGTTCAAGGTTATGCTGCTGAGAGATAAACTGAGAAGCTCCAAGAATAGCTCTGATAAAATGCACATGGTATCAGCTAAGCGCTGATGACTTTTTAAGGGAAACAACTGCTAAGGTATCAGTTACACAGCAGCTCTGGAACACTTGTCTGCTGTCATTCATGGCTGAGGAGGTTATTTCTGGAACATGACATTTTAGATGCATACTTTCAATTCTAATTATACAAGAAGCCTTATAAGATCAGATCTTCATCACCAGAATTTGCTTGGACAATGAAATACAGAAACTTTGTGGGAACTCAGTGGAAATTCTTCTTAAATTATTTCTGATCTTTTCTGGAAACTACATGTGTATATAAGCTTTCATAATATTTAATTGTATTGTAAAATTGTTTAGGTTTTTTTTTTTGCTGAGCTTCAAAACATAGTCATAACTGAACCTGAAAATCCCAATACAATATCCAGTTCTGCCCTTATGCTCTTATTGCATACATGCATCAGGCCCTGATTTATATGAAGAAACTCATTTAATGAAGAATTTTCACCCTTGTGAGAGGTAGAATAAATTTGACTCATAGTCAAAAGGAACTTCATTATCTCATTTTTAGCTTAAGCTTGGGACTGTCACAAAATCAGTCACAAAAGCCAAAGTAAATGGAAGTAAATATGTGAGTAAGATTGGCTTGAAATATTGTGGGGTTAACCCCTGTTTGTTGAGACCAAATATGCTCGCAGGGGAAATTTTTAATAAGAAAAAATGTAACTTTAATGGATGTATGATAATATTAAGCTAACAGCTACTTTTCTAAAAACTACACAATTCAACATCAGTAAATAAATAGGTCATACAAATATAAAATATCAACACACAAGCTTTTTTATGGCAGTGTGTTATTTCAAAGTAGGATCTTGTGGCATAGCAAGAGAAAGCAAACTTTCTTTCAGATTTCACATGGCTTTGCAGTTGTTCAAGCCATCAGTGTCAGGGGCTACTTTATATCCCAGCTCACATTTCGAAGGTGGCTGTCCTTCCATATTCAAAATTCCATTGAGATACTCTCTAAGAAAGAAAATTTTGTCTGCATCTTTAATGCCAATATGCTTCTGTAAAGTGAAATTATTCGCTACTTACAGAGTGCTTTTAAAATAGAGTCTCTTGGCATTTTTGGCATTATTAGTGCCACATTTATTAATATTATTCTTTATTGTTATTATTTTATTAATACTGCATTATTTGCATTATTAAGCTAAATACATTGCAGACGTTCACATTTCTTTCAATTACTTCTTAGTGACCTGGTTGTCTTGGCATGGCAGAATGCAAATATTTTGCACCAGCAAAATATTTTTTAAATTTACACAGGGAAATCTTTTTCCTGTCAGATAAAAAGTTAATGAACAAAGAGAGGCAGCTAGGATGACCTGTGGAAGGTCACACAGTGAGACAAATTTTGTCTCCTGCTGCACACTTGCAATGCCAAAGCACAGCTCCACTGAATAGGATAGTTTCCCATCCAATTCAGCCAAGCATGCTCCAAGAGTAATTTGGTATACAATTTTGTCAAAACCCACAATCTTTTAATTTCACCAGGTTGTTCTGATTTAAAACTGAGTAAATTGTTCAGAGAATAATTACAAATATTCTTAAAATCTTGCAAGAATAATATGGATATAATAACATTTTCACCATTGGTGTCTAATTACGCTTTTTGCTTGCAGAGTGCCTGTAAAGATGACGACGAAAGCACCAACATTTACACAGCCATTACAAAGTGTTGTGGCACTGGAGGGTAGTGCCGCAACCTTTGAGGCTCATATTAGCGGTAAGGTTTTGATTCCTTCTTCCAAGACTTGTTATTGTTTATCACCAATTTCTTTTCTAATGTTTATGCTAAGAAAAATGGTAACACTCTTCATAAATCATCATTTGGTATGAATGAGTAAAGATGAGTGCTGAAATATGGGTATATATTCATATCACGCAGTGCTGAACAGCATCCTTAAATGTATGTGCATAGAAATACATCCTGTACTAATAAGGGAACTTCATGTGGCAGAAGAAAGAATAGTCTTATTTGGATGATGACAGGTCAGAATCAGAAGTCAGGGTGCAAAAAGCAGGGTTTATGCTAGTTCTTCAAAGTCCATTTGTTGAGTTTTACTCTAGCTAAACTGTATTTCCACTTTCTGTGCCCTTAAGATTACTTAATTCCAGAGTTCTAGGAGGGAGACTAAAAGGACAAAATCTAGGCCCAACTGGCCACTCAAGAGGATAGAAAAACCTAGTATGCTAAATAATAGATGTGTATGGTGGATTATTATAATTCAGTATTAATGTGAGCAAGGCTGGATTAATATAATTTCAGTTTTAAAGATTCCACCCAATTAAAAGGATGCTTGATTTCTCCAGTCTACATACTACTCAAACACCCTGTCTTTGTGCAGAATACCATGCAAACCCCTGAGATAACATTACCAGAGACCCAGCACCCTGTTCTAAGAGTGTCTCTGACCTCGGCAGTGACTAAGGAGAAGTGACATGTGCTCCTGCTGGTGGAATTATATTGTCTTACAGGCATTAGCAATGTGATGATCCACATACCATAAAGCACTACTCAGATGCTCTGTGACAGGTGCAAACACATGATCTGTGCAACTATAAAGATCTCTGACATCTATGGTCCATGTATTTCATCCCTTGGTCCCTTTGCATAACACTGACTCACACAAGGTGTTTGAACATGTCCTGCAATCTCCATCTGTGACATTTTTTCATGCCATGTTCTATATTGGGCCCATATTCTTCAGTTAATTGCCCTGATTGCCTCTTCTTGTTTCTACACTCTAATTGTGATTGCTTTTTTTCTGCTTTAACAATACTTATTATGAATACCTAAAAATATCATCAGAAAAAGTTAAGATACTAATATTATTATTCAATGTGTGATTTTGGCTAATTTAATTTGTGTGATGTTATGGAATACTTGGGAGGGGAACTTGATTTCTTCGTACTGACAATACAGTACTATTTCTAATAGTATATGCCAAATGTGTATGGTAGTCTCAAACATCTTGTGGGTCAACCTCTTGTTAGGTTTTTTACACATTGTGAGATTCTAGTATAGTTTTCCTGCCCTAAAAACATCCTCCAGTTTTGAAAGATCCGACAGTGGCTTGGCATTTAGTTTTTCTACAGCAAAAAAAATCCAGGAAAGTATTTATACTATAACTAATTGCATAAATAAAGGACTATACAGCTTTATCCTCCTGAAATAGCTGCCCTTTTTATCTGTCATGAATTATTGAGCATTTGAAAATCAGATCTTTTCTGTAATAACAGTGGTCTATCATGTACAAGTATTAATACAGCGCTACAGTTCAAATGTGAAGAGCTCAGTTAATCTAAGGGTATCAAGAAGAGCTTAGCAACCACCTGAGATGCAATTCTGCTGTGTGTAAACTCGAACAAATGAGTTGTGCTGCTGTATTAGACTGTGAATTAGGTGTCCCATAACAAAGGGTTGAGATCAGATGAATATGCCCAGCATGAACAAAAGGCACAGAACACATAAACCCTGTTATTAAAAGCAGCAAATTCCAGAGCAGCCAGGACAGTGTCACAGGGGGAGTCCTGCTGGGTCACCAGTGACTGAGGACTCATGAGACAAGAAAGTCAGAAGTGTTGCTGGCATTAGAAAAGTGCCAAGCCCATGTCTCCAAAGTACTGATAAAGTCTGATTTTTTTCACAAAGAATTCACCTGTGCACTGCTTACCTTTGTTTGAACCGATATTTTCAGGTATTACCCAGTGAAAGACAGCTTTTACATAGTGCATGGTTTTTGAAAGCACCACACAGATCATACACAAGTTGGCAGTCCCTCTCACATCATTGTCAGGAGAATCTTATTGAATTCAATTATTTAAGTGGTGAATTTGAGACACTTCAGGTCGATTATCTTCATTTTGGCATTAAAGTTCAAAAAAACCTCAAGGACAATTTTGAAATGAAGAAATATTATCCTAATAATTTAACAGTCAAATCATAATGTGTTTGGGACACGTAGAAGTAAACCCCTACTCCATATAGAATGGGCACATATACATATAATCTGAGTTAGAGCTTACCTAGTTCTGCGACCTGGGACTAGCAGAGTGCTAGTAAATTTGTGGAGTTTTTAATGCAAACTTGAGTTTTTAATATAAACTTGGGCTCAGATTTCAAAAATGGCTTCTAGCTTTGGATCCCTTGTAGATATCAGATTGAGATAGACTCAATTCTAAAGGTGCAGGAATTTTTCAACCTGCCACAGAAACTTCCATTTTTGCTAATCATCACATAATACCGCCGCAAGAAAATAGAACTTTTGACAATGTTTCAAAAAATTCACTATTGAGGACATGTTTTGGGGGTTTACCTAGCTTAAAAGATTTTTAAACTCATTTTCATAAATTCTGAAGACACATAGCTCTGAATGAATCACTGAGGTCTGCTGTGTACTCTATGATGATAAGGCCCAAGTTGCCCTACACCAAGAGCACAAAATTGAATTACACCATCCCATCAGAATTTTTGATAACTTTCATCTGTGAAATTAAATATACTTTTGCCCTTTTGATTTCAAATCCTCCCTAAAACTATTCACATTCTTCTTTCTCTGTGTGTGTTTCTCTTTTGCATTTCTCTAAATATCAGTGCTTTACTGTAAGATTTTAAACTTTCCTAACCAAGTGTGATGGGACGGCAGTCAACCAGCGAAAGCTTCAATCTGCATGTCAACCTCTCTTTCATTTTAGTCTCACACAGTCATTTTCGTGGCACATTTAATTCCCTTATAATTTATTTGGTTTATAGGAAGGGTACTCTAGAAAGGAAGCAGAATTCTGTGCACCTGGGGTTTTCCAAAACACAGACACTAGAACCTGTAAAATTAATTAATCTGTAAAGGCAGTCTCAGATCTCATTCCTGAGCCTCAAGCAGTGCAACTGGTGATTTGGGTTGAGTGGAGATATACATGAAGTGATTTTGTGAGCATTTTAATTTTGAAGAAATTATGTTCTAGGACTACAAAAAAGACTTTGAGCTGGAACCATTCCCTTTCATTACCTGTTCTTCTTATATGGTTCATGTAAGAATTTTATTTGCTCAATAAATTTGGCTGAGTTGAACACTGAGAAGAGAGTTTCCACAGGGAATCTAAAATTATCATTGAAAACCAAAAATCAGCTGTTGGTAAAAGTGAAGTTTTTCTGACCCAAAGACTTGCTCATGACCCTGACAAAAGAGAATAATATATTGAATAACAGCTGATTCCAGATGACTGCTGTTGATCAAACTCAAAAAATTCCAGAAAAAGAAATTAAAGCACCCAAAACTTCACTAGCGTTTGATTTTAATGTCTACAGCATCACTTCATTTTCTATAGCCATAGTAGTATTAGAATATATGCTTCATTTAGTTGGAAATACTGTTCTTCAGGTTACCTCCAGATTATTGGACCGGATTAATATGCTAGCAATAAGCAAACCTACTTAGATACTAGCAAATACATTTAAAAAATACCTCACATGAATTATTTCATCAGCCTCATGATTTTGATGAACTTCTATTTCTTAATAAGATTGCTAAACACTGCAGCAGCTCTATTGCTCTGTGTATTTTAGAGACCTTTTCCAGAAACAAATTCCTTTGTCTCTGTGCCACTGGATGTATATCTGTGCCTCTGGCATTATGCTCCACCGTAACTGTGTGTACATGAGTGTGCATTCTGGTAATTTGTTATGTCTGGCATTTCATAGTGTCCTAATCTCCATTTGTCATCCTTTCTGTGCAGGTTTCCCAGTTCCTGAGGTGAACTGGTATCGGGATGGCCAGGTTCTCTCTGCTGCAAGCCTGCCCGGTGTGCAGATCTCGTTTAGTGATGGCCGCGCTAGACTGGTGATCCCCACCGTGACAGAAGCCAACAGCGGGAGATACACTGTGCAAGCCACCAATGGAGCTGGGCAAGCGACTAGTACTGCTGAGCTGCTGGTCACAGGTACAGAGCAGCCTCAGAGAGGCACCTCTGCCTGCCAGCAGTGGGAGGGAGTCATGGAAGAGTAACACATAATCAAATTGTTCAGATTTCAAGTACATGATCAGCAAAAAAATAGCAAACCACATTGCTTTTCTTAAAGCAGTCTGGAATTCAGCATGTGCTCTTACCAGAATGTCTAACAGTGTCCTGTACATTTTAATTGCATAAAGTTTAATGTTGATCTTGTAGCTCCTTATGGTCTGTCCCACAGGCTACACTGAAATTGCCCATAAAAGAAAGGATGAAGTTCTGCAGGATGGAGCCATTAATGGCATGTAATGGTATCAATGATATTTAACAGAATAAGTCACATAAAGAGCCATGCCAAGTGACTGTGCTTAATGCCTATGGTTACAATCAATACATCTGTAATTCTAGAAACATTTGCAATCATAGGTGTAACTGGAAATAATATTTTGATTGTTTCAGAAGGTCCTATCCTCTGTCAGTAGCATGTGAAAAAGAAACAGACCCCATGCAGCTCCAGCAATGAAAGCATCTAGTACTTGCCATTCTTTTTAACAGACACTATCATTTTTTCTATTTACTTCTCCACTAAAAATGCAGCTGGAACAGCGCCACCAAACTTCTCACAACGACTACAGAGCATGACTGCAAGACAAGGAAGTCAAGTTCGACTTGACGTGAGAGTGACTGGAATCCCTACACCTGTGGTGAAGTTCTATCGGGACGGAGTAGAAATTAAAAGTTCCCCCGATTTCAAAATTTTACAAGAAGGAGACCTTTACAGCTTAATAATTGCAGAAGCATATCCCGAAGACTCCGGCACCTATTCCGTAAATGCCACAAATAGTGTGGGACGTGCTACTTCAACAGCTGAATTGCTAATTCAAGGTAACCGAGCTGAAGTTGCAGACCATGATAATCAGAGCATTAATGGAAGTTGTGCAATAGACACCACTTCATGGCAGTTTTATTAATAAGTTAATTTATAAATTCTTCCTCAAGAATTATTAGCTTGCTGTGGAAAAAAAACCAGTGTTTCTGATGAAATTTGCCAAAGCTTTTTGTCTGCAATTTAAAAGGACCTATCCTCCAGAATGGGTCTTTAAGTGGAGGATACAGTTGATGGAAAAATGTGGGATACCTTGAGTTGTTCTCATTTTGGTCTCTAAATATCTCAAAGTTTTATTTGTAAATTGACTCCGATAGAATAGATGTACTCGACTGCGTAACTGTACATGGTCTTGCGAAGGAGGCTGGTAAGGATGAAAGCGGTTCTTAGGGAATTATAGCAAGGAATCATGCTACCCAGAGCAGTCGTGCTTGGAATTCACCTCAGTCAGGCTTAGAAACTCTGTAATCATTTTAGATCTGGAACTGATATGAAGAATCTACAATGAATGTTTTTTGTTTTGCTTTTTTGAGTTTTTTCCTAATGACTTGGTTATGCAGTAATATTGTTTCAACTGTTTTCACATTTATCTGCCTGTAGATATTGAAGAGAAAACAGATGGTTGTTAATTATTTTTCTTTGTATATATAAATTTTTATATAATTGGAGTTGACCATTCATTCTTTTCCATGTTTATTAGTTGTTGCTATATGCTATTCTTCTGACCATGTTTTCTTTCAAAAGGCGAGGAAGAAGCCGTTCCTGCTAAAAAGACAAAGACAATTGTTTCGACTGCTCAGATTTCACAAACAAGACAAGCCAGAATTGAAAAGGTATAATTTTCAAAAACAAAGCAGGTATGGCTAAAATGTGGAGTATTACTTCTACAGTACCTCACTCTAGTTTTCTTTTCCTTGTTTTTCGTTGCAGAAGACTGAAGCCCACTTTGATGCCAGATCACATACAAGCGTTGAAATGATTATAGAAGGTGCAGCCACCCAACAGCTCCCACACAAGGCACCTCCACGAATGCCTCCTAGACCTACATCAAAATCACCGACCCCGACAGCTGCTGCAAAAGCACAAATGGCACGGCAGCAATCACCATCGCCTGTTAGACAGTCACCATCACCTGTAAGGCATGTCAGAGCACCAACACCTTCACCAGTAAGGTAAAATCACTGTTCTTTCAGACAGTTATTGCTTTTGGAGCCACTTTTACATACAGAAGTAATGGTGCAGAATGAAAGCAGAGCATAAAATGAAAGAATGCATTGCCTCATTAGTGACTGGCTCTATTCTGATGGTGAGCTGTAATGTGCTATATTTGCCACTGCTATAGAAGTGTTTTCATGTGGTTATGGAAAAATTTAGTTTATCTCTGCTGTACAGAGGGTCTAGAGAGGGCAAGTGAGTGATTGAAGAGCAAGGCTCGTGGTCTGGGAGACCCCATGAGGTCTGTGCTGAGGGGCAGGAAAAGCAAAGAGTGTTTTGAAAGTCCTGCAGTTTCAGTATCCTGAGGCACCAGCATCATGGAAGGAATGTCTCCAAGCTGAATGCTCAGAAGACCCCCATTTAGGTGGCCAGACCTGAGTGTGCTGATGAATTTTACCCCACTGATAATAACTTCCAACTACAGGAATAAATGGATTGATAGCAACTAGCATTAAGTAACAAACTACGTAAATGAAAAAAGAATTCAATAGCGACATCTAGAGCACATACAGAACTAGAAATTTGTCCTCCCTTGTTAGTCAGATCCCTTTTAGACATACAACACATTAGAACAAACTAAATCTAAAAATTAATATGATGCTGCTGCCCCCTACTGCTGCTATTGGTTAACGTTCTCTGGGAACTACAGCACAAAAAAATTCCACTCAAATTCTAAGTTAACCTCTTTAAGAATTTTGGAAAATTCTTTAAAAATGTCTGCTAGGATTAGGATTGAAGTTTTGGAATATCAAAATTTAGAAACTAGCAACTTCCAAGTGGATATAAATTATTATGTCTGAGATCTGTAAATGTGTGGGGGAAATATTAGGCACTGATAAGAAGTTTGCCTTGATTGTGGGTACATATAACAGGTGGCACATGAAAATAAGATGTAGTACATGAGTAAATCCAGTTGTTTTGCTAGGTGGTTGCCACGTGACATTTTAATAAAGATTGATTACAATCACAATTTTGTCTCTACAGAGACTGGACTATGAATGAATTATGTAGTATTTACAGCCTGTGAGCCATTTGTATTATTCCTATTAGAAGAATTAGGATAGAGCAATGCAAAATCAGGTGTATTTTTATATTTCAAATGCATTTTGTTGACTGTTATTTCTTTTGCCCCTGGGTCTTATTTCTTTTTAGAAACTAAGCTACTACAAAGACATGTTAAAGTTAAGAGAATGACAATGGTCAGGCATAATGTTAAAAAAAAAAAATGAATTAGTGTCATTTACAAGTAGAACCTCTCAAAAACCTTAAACTCAAACTACACATTACTGTAGATACACTATATTGGGTGTGAGTTCAAGTTCAGGCTGAATTTGTTTATACATTTATCACTCTGTGGCAGTAGACTGATGATATTGATACTCTATTTTTTTAATAGGTCAGTTTCTCCTGCTGGGAGAATCTCCACATCACCTATTAGACCAGTGAAATCTCCATCTCCAGTCCGTAAACCACATGTAGTGACAACAGCTGGGGCTGATGTCCTTCCTCCTTGGAAGCAGGAAGGATATGCTGCAACCATGGAATCTCAGATGAAGGAAACCAGAGTGTCCACAAGCACTACCCAAGTGACTGAGGAGCGATGGGAGGGCAGATACGGGCTCCAAGAACAAGTCACTGTTACTGGCGCTGCTGCTGGCGAGGTGGCCGCTGGTGCCAGAGAGGTAAAGTGTAAAGTCTGTTTTTGGAAAAACCATTGGGTTTGCTTTGTGTGGGGTCTCAGCACTGATGGATAGATCTGTCAAATGGAATCTGAGAGGCTATATGTAAAACCACATGCGCTGCTGCTGTTGAGAGAGTTCTGCTGCAGACATGGAAATGCTTCTTTGCAAAATTCTGTCTCTGTACTTGTTCTGTGCTTCTTATGCTTGTATGCAAAATATGAAAACAATGTCTTTTGATGTGACTAATATAGGTGAGAAAGGACAGTGAAAAAACAGCAGCTATTGCTACAGTCGTTGCTGCTGTGGATCAAGCCATGGTGAGAGAACCAGCTCCAGGTGTTGCAGAGCAAACTGCTGTAAGGACAGCAATGACTGCAGTCCACGTTCAGCCTGTTCATGAGCAGGTAGAAACAGAGCACAGACATTCTATAATTTCTCTTTATCCTTTCATCCACCACTCAAACAAGGCATGATTCACTGTGAGGAATTAACAAGATATTTCCTGGTGCACTGCCAAAGCATGCATACTCATCTAGAAGACCTGGACTGTAAAGGAATGCTCAGGTTCACTTACACCGTTGCATTCCATCATAACAGGATTGAACTAATTACTCTTTTTAAGTTTAAGGATGTCTTCTCTGAAAGTGATCCTCTATTCTCTCTTCTCCTTTATTCTCTAACATTATTCTTACAATGATGATTTTTTTCTCTAATATCTTTTGTAATTTTCCCACTAGGAATAATATAATTCCCCCTTAGAATTTTTCCTTTACTTGAATTCCTCTCTTATTTTTCCTTCTCCTCTTATTTTGATGATCAATTTTTTTAAAATGAATTCTAAGGCTTTGGTTTTTTTTGTTTTGTTGCTACAAAAATCAGATGAAAAAGGAGGCAATGGTAGTAGTTACCAGTGATAAAGCTACAAAACAAACAGTGATATCAAGAACTAGAGAAGCAATTGTAACTTCACAAGAACAAAGACACATCTCTCCTGAAAAGGTGAATACAGAGTGTACCTGAGATTGTTATGCCCTACCTTGTTCAAAACCCTGGTATCTCACACAAAAGACAAGCCTATGAAGAAGACAAATGAAATACTGTTATTATTTGTCCCTTTTATGTTCACTCTTCCAGTACTGTCATTTTCCTGTCTCTTCTCTATGATTAATGTCTTTCTTTTCTTATTTCACTTCCATTTTTTATACCTAAGAATGTGATAAAATTGCAAAACATTAACCTGGACAAACCTCTCTTATTTATATATTATGTAGCAATTTACTAGCTAGTATTCTTGATCACTTAAAGAATTGAATGTAGAAAATAGCTCTTAAATTTTGTTGGGCTAAGGGTGATGGGGAGGGGGTGTTCTGATATTGTCTCCAAGCTTGCCATTTGTAGCCTGCTTTGTCTGTTCGCAGCACAGGGGGTCAGAAAAAGAGGAAAAACTCATTCTGCATTGAAATCAATAATGATAATACCAATGAGTGATTTGAATTCAGATTATTTTAACATGTATTTTATCAGAAAAAGTGTGATGTATGGAAGATGAGCTTTTATAGCCAATGTTACATTTACATTCTAGTAGAGATGATTGAGGAAGAAAGTGTAATGTTTACTTAAAGCACTGAGAAACAGAAATCCACTTGGGCATTAATCTGAGCTTGGCATTTGAAGTCTTGCCAAGTTAAAGTTTTGTAAAACTTATTTTTAATATCCTAAACTTTCTCAAAGTGATTATAATGCAGAACAGTTTTCCCCTGAGCCAACTTTTTTAGTATTGCTTCCAGTAGCATACCAAGCATTTGTGCAATGTTTTATTATTTTTATGTTAAATGTTTTATACAAAGTCTGTTCATATTGTTATCGTTGTTTCCACCTAGATGATTTCAAAATACAGAATGGGACATCTTTACTTACTTTAATTTCCATGCTCTTTCCCAAATATATTGAAGATCACATACCTTATATTTTAAAATAAAAATATAAAATTCTTTATTTGTAAATATCAGGTAAGAAAAGAGCCAGAGAAAGCTCCAGCACCAACAGTAATAACTGCCACAGAAAAAGCCAAAGAACAAGAAAGAATAACAAGAGCTAGAGAAGAAATATCTACGAGACATGAGCAAGTGCACATTGCTCATGAACAGGTAAATAAATGTTAAAATCTTTAGTCATAGAAATATTGTGGGGCCACTCAATGGATGGGGTTAGCAATAATATTCATTTCTATGCAAACACTTTCTAGAAAACACAATGATGTATTACAAACTGGGAAGTACAAAGATTTTCTCTCATTCAAATAAAAATTAATGCAATACATTAATGATTTTGCATTAACTTCTCTCAGCATATAAGACAGGCTATAACTTGGGTACAAAGGTATTACTCCAGTTCTGAACTCACGTTTCTTTCTTCTTGATATACATTTAGAAACATTATTCTGCTTTCCAATGAAGTTGTGCAATCTTGACAACAGACATAATTAATTACTATTATTTTTCTTTACCATAAAAAATAGATAAGAAGGGAAGATATGAAACCTTCTGTACCTAAGGTAGTAATTACTGCTGATAAAGCTAAAGCACCGGTCATAATATCGAAAAGTAAAGAAAGAGTTGCCACCAAACAAGAACAAGTGAGCATAACACGTGAAAAGGTGAATAGCAGTGTTATAACCATATTTGGATTTTATCCTTTCTTCTTTACAAACCTCCTGTTTTCCTCAAAAAAATACTAACTGTACGTTTCCAGCTCATTTTTTTCTAAGATTATTTCACTTACAAACTTTTAGACCTACAGCTAATTAGACTAAATTATTTCATCTTGATCTTCCTCTCTTGTTTTCATTAATAGGATGCTCATAATTATCTTCTGACTGATGTTTGGAATGGACTGACTGATTCCTGAAATGCATTTTAACTTTTTGGGGTTTTTTAATCATTACTTTTATTTAAGTAGGTGCGAGGGTTTAACAATACTTATCACTATACACATAACACAGAGATGTGTGCAGTGCAGAAGGATCTAACCCTTCATCCTCCTTCCCGGTTCCCATTTCAAAATGTTTTCTCATTGTTCAATTTGTTCAAATATCTTTCAAGACTGAATGTACCTGAAACTTTTATTTATGCTACAAAATAAAACTAGATTAAAAACTACATTAAAAAGGAAGCTGAGAAAACTACTGTAGTTCCAAAAATAGGTGCAATTACTAAAACCAAAGCACCAATCACAGTGTCCAGAAGTGGAGAAGAAATTACAGCCAATGCACTGTTACAATTTGATTTATCTGCAAACCATATGTTTTAAGACCTACTTTGGTACAAATTAATTCCTGAAAATACATCCATTCAGTGGGATGATTGTCAAGTAACAGAGTCAGTATAAGTAAGTTTCTAGTGCTGAAGGGTTTTATATCCAA
This sequence comes from Sialia sialis, assembly GCA_009812075.1. Lineage (NCBI taxonomy): Eukaryota > Metazoa > Chordata > Aves > Passeriformes > Turdidae > Sialia > Sialia sialis. Next base: position 10,012,341 of record VRYO01002782.1, read on the forward strand.
CCCTGCTAGTAAATGTCACACTTTAGGCTACAGTCTGATTTCTCCATGTCAGTCTCCTCCCTATCAGTGCTTTTAAGTAACCTTTACTTTTTCAAATTTCTGACTCTTTTTTTAATACTTGATGATTCCTTGTAACTTCATGGTTGTCAGATGAAGCAACTTCTCTTTATTGAGGTTTGAATTGTTCTTTGTACAATACAAAATTTAACATCCATTCAGGTCTATCGGGTCTGTTACTTATAAACATCACACACTTGTGGGCACTGCTTTGCTCCAGTAGGATTCCCACAGCAAGAAAGATCTGCAATACAGGAACTCTAACATCTGAAAGAACAGCACAGTTGACAACAACTGTTATTTAAAATCTATCTACCTACAGTGTAGTACATTCATAAAATACTTGTATAAAATGTAAGTAAACAAGCAAAGCATATCAAACTTACTCAGAGGTGTCAGATTGCTAGAAAAGTTCAGTCCCTTGTTATATGATGTAAATTCAGGGCCAAATTCAAGCCAGCATAAAAAATCATTTTTAAACCCACAGCAATACTGAATAAGAAGTCCCTGTTACTTAAACACTGATAAGAAAACAAAACCTCTGTAAATGATCACATTTTGGCCTCACCTAAGTAATTTTCATTTAAGCTGGTAATGGTTTTAAAATCAATATGAAATTATCTGTTAGGGGTTCTTTTTCTTTTTACAAGTCATACATATCATACACTCTGTTGCTACATCTAGATCAGTTATGACAGTAATAATAAACCTTAGTAGTCACTATCATCTACTGTTGGTTGACTGGGCAGAAGTTTGGTCCCCAATAACACAAAAGTTGACAGTATTTATGAGTTATTAGAAACAAGTAAAAGTCCAAACAAAAGTATTAATTCCAAATTATCAGACATCCCAGTCTCCCTTCTTTTGTAAAATCCTTTAAAATAGACCAGCACTGAATTAACAGCTCTACCTGATGTAAAAATTTTTGTGGGTCTGTTTCATAATAAATACATTCACATCAGATGCTAGATGCATTTTTTACATCTACAAGTTATATGGAGCTGATGAGCATACTTTAAAACTATGTGCACATTTACATACCTGCATACTCTCAGAAAAGTGAACACATGTGGCTGTAAAGTATCAAAAATAGGGCTTGCAGACAAATATTGATATGTATAAAACACAGAAGAACAGATATATTCTGAAAGTGCAGAGATAGAACTTAGAGAATATATTTGCTTTTGAATTCACTGACGCTTGGTGTATTTACAGGTGCATACTTTTGATCTTTCCGTCATGAATTTTGTATAACCTTACAACCTCTCTTTGCAATATACCGAACATTATAACTGATTGCCATATATACAAATTTTCAATATAATGCGTATAAATTCTGCTGCTGTTGTTTGTAGGCTCAAGCTGGAAAAAAGGCTGAAGCGGTAGCTACAGTGGTTGCAGCAGTTGATCAGGCACGTGTTCGATCACCCTGGCAACCAGAACAAGTAGATGAAACTTACATAAAGGAGAAAACTTTGGAATATGGTTATAAAGAGCACACTGTAACAGACCGTGGTCCTGAGGCCCCAGCAGAACGTCATGTTGTCACTAAAGAAGTCAAAACAGTCTATGTTCCTCCTGAGAAACACATCTCAGCTCCTGAAAAGCAGGAGGTTCACATATCAAAAGAGGTTAGATTCTTTTTTTACATTAAATCTTTCTCCAGATAGTATGTCCCAGTGAAATCTGTTTCAGTTCAAAGAACAGCATCGCTTTCAATAACTTTTGTCATTACTTTGTGCAGATAAAAAGAACCACAGAACTTGAGAAAACAATTCACGTTGAACCGCCGCGACCTCGCACAGCAAGTCCTCACTTCACGGTCTCCAGAGTTGCTGTTCCTAAACCAGATCACACATATGAGGTGAGCTCAAGTTGCACCCAAGAGGAGCAGCATGCTCATTTTCCATAGCCAGTAGGTCGCCCATTCAATTTGGCTTTTCCTCCCACACTCCAGTGTGGTGCTTCCCCAAGAGGGAGAGTTGTTGCTTCTTGCAGTTATTTTTGCTGGCTTGTTTACTAATAAAGAATACTGCTGCAAGCAGACAAATGAATTGCTAAAATACAATTTGTTGTTATTATTTCTCATTTAAATAATCATAAAAAGTGTTTGAGGATGCAGCTTCAGTACTTAATAACACACAGTAAAATTGTAGATATTTTTCATGCAAGTTATATTTTTTAAAGAGTAGAAGTATCCCTCTTTAATCTTATTATGTGCATCATTTCACTCACTGCTTTTTTCTTCCTTGCTAATTAATACATGCTAAGCAAATTTTTTAAATAGAAAAAATCCAGACTGACTGCAAAATAGGATATCCATTTTTAGTGTTATTCTTCCATTCTTCTGTTGGACTCCTTTACATAACATTAAAATTTTCCAGTTAATTAATTTTCTTATTCAAGCATACTTTTTTTCTCTTTACCTAGAATTTAAAAACTATTTACCCTGAATATTTTTATTAAATATTTATGTATTTTAAAAAAGTTACTCCACTATATACTCCACTATATAATAAAAAAATAAGATTTTGAAATCCCTTCAGTTATTTTAATCATTGGAAGTTATATAATTAGTAATATCTTTATTGCAGTATTAGACTTATTAAAAGAAATCTAAGGCTTCAATGAAGAAACTGAGAGAACATTTCTTGTGCTGTGCTTAAGAGCTTCTTGCCCATTTAAAGATCAAATTCTAAAGTGAAAAAGAAAATATTTAAATGTTAGATCAAAAATAAACAAGGATATTATATATCTGGTATTCTATTACTGTAGCCTAAAACTACTACTCTCTTTTTGCAGTGCCAAAACCAAGAAACTAAGGAAGCAACTGCGGCATTGCAATCTGCTCAAGAAATGCACTCTCTCCTTTGAAAACAAAACAGCAACAAAACTCTTTTTCTTCTGTTCCCTAGGTTTCAATAGCTGGATCTGCCATGGCTACTCTGGAGAAAGAGTTATCAGCTACTTCTGCCGCGCAAAAGATCACCAAGCCCGTGAAACCACCTCAGCTAAAGCCTCATGAAGTCAGGATAAAAGCAGAGCCAGTTGCTCCTCCACAGTTTCCCTTTGGAGATGCTGCTGAGACTTATAAGAGTCACTATGATGTTGAGACTAAAAAGGAGACAAGCATTAAAAGTGAAGCCGTGCGGACAGAACACTTGATGCTGCATAAAGAAGGTGAAGCAAAGGTATGTTTTTAAAAAAAAACTTCTTCTTTCATCTTAAAAATATGGAATAGCCTCACTTTTTTGCTGTCTTATTATCACAATTTTCCACTTCTAAAGCATTCTGTTGCCTTTTATTTTTGATTTGTTTTACACAAATCCTTTTAAGGACCTGGTATTTACTTATGAACTGCAAAGAGTTCACATTACCTGATTTATTTTCTTATTTAGATTATGCTATGTCCTTGACTTTGTTCATTATTTTCCTCCAAACAACCTAGGTGACAGAAACTGCCAGAGTTCCCGTGCCTGCAGAAATCCCTGCTACTCCACCCACCTTAGTCTCAGTAAGTAACTTGTATGTAGTGAACGGGAGTTAGACTAGATTTTCATCCATTCTGATTCCTAATTTTTATGGCTGAATACCTAACCCTTCAAAAATTGGCTTTATTTAATCTTTTAAACTCTGTTTTCGATTTATTCAGTCATATAATTCATCTCTGCTAAATTTTAAGTCTTCTTGATGTCTTTTATCGTAGTGATTCTTCGTGTTTATGTCACATGGTAGGTTGATCTATCTGGATAAATGTGAACCTACCTTTTAATTTTGTTGAAAACAGTAATGTTCAGAGACCTTAAAAGCCAGTTTCAAATACTTCCCTTTGGAAAATGCCCTTTTTTTTCTTCCTGCATACATTGCTTCACAGAACACTGTTTTGAACAAGACATTAAATTTTCCATTCCAATGGGGTTTAGATATTTAAGTGTCTTCTTGAAATATATATTTACATGTCAAATGTAATCTGTTTGAAAAGTATTTATTGAAAATGTATATTGACTGTGATACTTATTTTTTGTCATACAGGGCCTCAAAAATAAGACTGTGACTGAAGGTGAGTCTGTCACTCTGGAGTGCCAAATATCAGGTCACCCTCAGCCTACAGTGATGTGGTACAGGGAAGACTACAAAATCGAGAGCTCCATGGACTTCCAGATCACTTTCAAAGCAGGACTTGCTCGCCTTGTGATTCGTGAAGCCTTTGCAGAGGACAGTGGAAGATTCACCTGCACTGCTACCAATAAGGCTGGGAGTGTCAGCACTTCTTGCCAATTACATGTGAAAGGTAAGCAGATTTATAAAATCATAGAATTGTTCAAGTTGGAAAAGACCTTTAGGAGCACTGATTTCAACCATTAACCTGAAACTGCCAAGTCCACTGCTAAACCCTGTCCCTAGGTACCACATCTACATGTCTTTTAAATACCTCCAGAGTGGAGAAGTTACTTAAAAGTGAGCCCCAGATGACTCATGGGCAATCTGTTGCAATGCTTGATAACCTTAGATAGCCTTTTAAGCAAAAGGTTTCCTAATATTGAAACTAAACCTCTCTTGGTGCAACTCAAGGACAGTCCCTCTTGTCACTGTGGGAAGTTCATAATTTTGTTAACTGTGTATTACTGGTAATGTATCTTGGACGTTTCAATCACATGGCTTGAGCTGTGTTCCAGGTATTTATTAGGTAAAAGGGCTGGAAGAATAAGAGGAAAAGACTGATAATGAGCTGATAATAGGAGACTCTTAACTTGGAATTAACTAGCTTTCTGACCCAACTACTTAGTCTTATAATGTCAAATAAATTGCTTAAGGTCTATTAAGGTATTTTAAAATCCACTATATCAAATTTGCCTTGTAGTTACTGAAGAAACCGAGACTCGAGAAACCATTTCTGAGAAGACTGTTACAGAAGAGAAACGGTAAGGTTGCTTTTCTAAACACACTGCTCCTATTGCAGTCACTGTGTGCTTGCATTCTGTTTTATGAGAGCTTCAGACATGAACTCACTTGAAATCTAATTTCAGCTATGTGGAGACAAAGGACACTGTTATGGAAGATGTCTCTGCTGCAGCAGAGGAAGTATCGGGAGAACCCGTACCTCCTTTCTTCATAAGAAAACCCATGGTGCATAAATTAATTGAAGGTGGGAGCATTATTTTTGAATGCCAAGTAGGGGGCAACCCAAAGCCACACGTGTACTGGAAAAAAGGCGGAGTTCCTCTAACGACTGGCTACAGGTACTTTGATTGAAATGCTCCAAATCCATGTTAACATAATTTTTATGCATATTTAATTGGCAATGTCAGAATTTGATTCACTTATGCTGAGCCAAATAATACTTTGATTTCTGTTAAATAAATTATTTTTATAGGCTCATGTCTTAATAGAAATATTCAAAATACTATAAAGTGATATATAGGTTGTACATATAAGGAAATCAGGAAGAAATTTTGTATTTGTTTTATTCTATCTGTGCAATATTTGCATTCTCTATATGTAAGTCTTGTCTATAGAAAGCAACATACTTTCTAGCTGTGAAAAATATATTACATTTGCAGCATTCTTGAAATGATCATGTTATGGTTATGATGACCCATATTAGCACAAACTGTCTGAACACAGAATATACCATTATATTGTGTCTGATATTTCAATACTGGTGTTTGGATCCCATTTATTTTGTGACAACAAAAATAAAGCTGACCAGTACTCTAGTTTCAGCCTGGTTATTTTTCATATGCTGCTCTGTATGCTCGTTCATTCTGTAAGAATTGCCTGCAAAAGTTTCTCTTTTTGTGCCTTGTACAAGTTAGGAGTGTGTCTAACTGTAACTAAAAGCACATTAACTAAAATTTAGTTCATTTTAGTCCAGAATTATAGAGACGTTTTACTTTTATGTTTTCTATAGATACAAAGTGAGTTACAGAAAAGAAACAGGGGAATGCAAACTTGAAATTTCCATGACTTTTGCCGATGATGCCGGAGAATACACTATTGTTGTTCGTAATAATCTTGGAGAAGCTTCTGCAACGGTCTCCTTACTAGAAGAAGGTACATTTAGATAAGGAAACGGGAACAATATTTCTTAAAATTAACTTCAAAATGGGAAAAAATATTTTAAAATGTGCTACAAGTTCTTTGTGGCTTAGTTTATTCAGTTCAAGGAACATAAACAGAGATCTAGTGACTCTGATTCTGCAAGAGAGAGTATCTGACATCAGGACCTTGAAGGACTTTATTCTTTGCTAGAATGTGTAGCTCTAGGAACCTTCCTCTGTTGACATGTCATGTTCATGAAAAGATAAGACATTCAGAGGAGGATGTGGGAAAAGAAGGTTAATCAACCAACAGCTATCTTGAAGGAAAAGAAGCTAGTTTAATTTTTAAATTGGTCCTGTAAAAATGTACAAACATTTTCAGGAGACAGAGTCATGGTGAAGAAATTGAAAAATAATTTCTGGAGATGCTTCCACTTTGAAGCATACTACAGGAAGACTTCTACCTGTTTATAAAGTTAACCTTAATGCATCAGTCTGTGCATTTTGTTGCTGTTTGCATTTATTGACTAAACAGATAAAGAATCTGCTTGAATCACCAACAGCAGTAAAATAAGTTTGTACTTGTTTTCTCCATTCAATTCAGTGAAAAACAAAACATTTATCAAAATTAATCTGTTCTCAATTCTTAGCTGATTACGAAGCCTACATAAAATCGCAACAAGAAATGATGTACCAAACTCAAATGACTGCATACGTACAGGAACCTAAAGTGGCTGAGGTAGCCCCGCCCGTTTCCTATGGTGACTTTGAAAAAGAGTATGAGAAAGAACAAGCTCTAATTAGGAAGAAAATGGCCAAAGATACAGTGATGGTCAGAACTTTTGTAGAAGATGAGGTATGTCTATCCCTCCATACTAATTTTGGGTACCAGCATTTTACCATACAAATAATTTACTTGCAAGGTCATAATTTGACACAGAAAACTAAAGGTCTTGCTTTTCTGTATAGGAATTCCATATTTCTTCTTTTGAAGAAAGACTTATCAAGGAAATTGAACTCAGAATTATTAAGACTACCTTACATGAGCTTCTTGAAGAAGATGGAGAGGAAATGATGGTTGATATTTCTGAATCTGAAGCTGTAGAAGCAGGATTCGATTTAAGATTAAAGAATTACAGAGCTTTTGAAGGGACAGGAGTTACCTTCCATTGCAAGACATCTGGATATCCATTGCCAAAGGTAACCCAAATCTGTATAACTTTTTTTTTTTTTTTTTTTTTTTGGTAAATTATTTGATATTGTACTTGAAAAAAATCTCTTCACATCTCATTCTCACACATTGTGCATTCTGCATAGGAAACAGCAAAAGAAATCCAGTCTTCTGGTTTGCTATCAAACTGAATTTTCCTTTTGTCCCTTAACAGAATACAGTTAGGTTAGTTAGCCAGTTCAGAGGTAGATTGGATTTACCAATTAAGTTGGTCTTGATTCTGAGCATCTCTGAGGTGGCCCAGACCAGTGGGGAACACAGTAGCAGTCCAGTCTAGGTTACTTTGCTCTTCATAAAAATGGGCTTTATATCTGTTTCTAGCTCCAAAACTCATGTTTCAGGTTGCTATGTAAGCATCTTACTCTACTCTCACCTATTTCAAGTAAAAATGGTAATGTTTAATGCACATATGTGGGTTGTGATGTTTTTCAGCTGAAAAGCAGCAAGTTGTAATGTCTTGTATGTACAAGTCATTACTGGATCTTTGTCTTTAGGAGAGTTCACATAGCAGTCTGCTTTTTCTTTCCATGCAGGTGGCATGGTACAAGGATGGCAAACGTATAAGGCATGGAGAGCGCTACCACATGGAACTTCTGCAAGATGGCAGCGCCACTCTGCGTTTGCCTGTTGTTTTACCTGAGGATGAAGGAATTTATACTGTTTTTGCCAGCAATATGAAAGGAAATGCCATTTGCTCAGCAAAACTCTATGTTGAGCCAGTTGCACCTACAGCAACTCCAGGTTATATGCCAGGACCTGAAGTTATGAGAAGATATAGGTAGGTACACCATAATATAGCTTCACAGTACTTCACTCTGCTATGATAATCCAAAAGCTCATTACATAGCAGTTAAATAAGCTTAAATTATTGGAGTTTGTGTACTCTATAAATGTTCGTAAATGCTGTCTTCATGACTCATATAGATGAGTGCTAACTTTTTGTCTGGTTTTCCTTTGTAATGAGCAATGCAGTTCCCAGAGTACAATCATAAACATGCTTTTCCAGGCACAGTATCAGATTTAAAAGCTCAATAACCATATTTATTTGTTAAAGTACTCACATTTCTGAAAAAATCTCTTCTGCACTTGGAGTTTAAGTGTGGTGTGCAAGTATTTTTTCCTGCCCTTGAAATAGCTGTATTTCTATGAAAATGCAAATGAAAAAATTAAGCATTGCCATGTCCTGTGTTCAGTCTCCATACATGTACACATCCATGCACAGACACACAGGATTGCACCAGCCTACTTTGATCTCTGCACTATCCAAAACCCAACAATTTCCTTAGCATATCCTAACACTACTCAGCTCTACAAACTCTTGTAAAAAACCTAAAGAAAATTGACAACAAGTAAAAAAAATTTTTTCCCCAATTTCTCACATAGATAAACTGGCCAAACTCTTTAAAATAAATTACAGTAATTTCACAATTATAAGCCGCACCTGATTATAAGCCGCACCTCCCGGTAGCCGGGTAGACCACGGGATTTGTCCATATATAAGCCGCAGCTGAATATAAGCTGCATTTTTTTATTTATTTTTTTTTTAAAGTGAGGATCCATGTGTAACAAAGTAACAAATTAGTAACAGAATTGCTGCCAGTGCAGGGTTTGGTGTCAGGTGCTCAAGTTGCAACAGTTTTCATACGCCAGCAAAACCTTTAAAGGCAGCCCCAGGCGCCCTCCCGGCTGGCTCTTACTTCCGGGTTGGCATTTCACCAGGATTTGTCCATAAATAAGCTGCACCTGAATATAAGCCGCACTCCTGGGGTAGGCTGGATTCTTCAATGAAAAAGGTGTGGCTTATAATCGTGAAATTACTGTATGAGAAAGGCAAAGATGGAAATGTATTTGTCAGGTGAGTCCCCTGCTATATGATATTGCCATACCCATCTGTCTTATCTTTTCCTTCCAGGTCCATCTCCCCACGGTCTCCAAGCCGGTCTCCTGCCCGCAGTTCACCTTCTCGTTCTCCTGGCCGGAGATTGGAAGAGACTGATGAAGGGCAACTAGAGAGACTATATAAGCCAGTTTTTGTGCTGAAACCGACCTCATTTAAATGTTCACAAGGGCAGACAGCAAGATTCGACTTAAAAGTTGTTGGCAGACCCATGCCAGAGACATACTGGTTCCATAATGGTACATCAGTCTCATTTTCGTCAATAATCTTTTTTAAAGTCTTTTTTATCTCACTGAGACTGTTTTGATTGCAACTGTTTTCTTTTCATGTGTACCCGCAGGTCAACAAGTGATTAATGACTACACTCATAAAATAGTGATTAAAGAAGATGGCACCCAGTCATTGATCATTGTTCCTGCAATGCCTGAAGACTCTGGAGAATGGGCTGTCATTGCTCAGAACAGGGCAGGCAAAGCTTCAGTCTCAATGACACTGACTGTAGAAGGTATCTGCTGTGCATATTATTTTTAGAAGTCTGATGAGTATTTCTTACTTAAAACCATGGCTGTATCATTTCCTCTTACAATAACTTACTTTTGCTCTTTCAGCTAAGGAAGACCTAGTCAGACCACACTTTGTGGAAAGGCTGAGAAATGTCAGCGTGAAGGAAGGCTCTAAACTGGAGATGGCAGTGAAAGCTACTGGTAACCCTAATCCTGATATTGTATGGCTCAAGAACAGTGACATCATTGTGCCGCATAAATACCCCAAAATAAAGTAAGGGTTTTTATTATATTTAAATCTAGTTAAATTTTAATTTTATTTTATTTTGTTTAAAACACTTTATAGAAGTTAAGTGGTAAGTAAACACCATCCTGCAAAATGCTTCCTACAGTTTCACAGATTCACTAGGGGCTTTTGCATTGCAGCAGGATTACAGATATAAAATACATTGTAGGATTATTTTCCTTTTTTCCAGCCTTGTTTTCATATAGTTTCTATCCTGCAAAGCCATCACAGAGATTTAGTGAACTTTTTTCTGTCTCTGATTTTAAAGACCTCTGCAAGCAAAGTTAACACAGAATTTAAGACTTGTTTTTATTATTCTTCTGTGTTTGATTCTTAGGCAGTGTACTCCCAAACATGAATAAACGTAAACAAAATGTCTATTACTCTATTACCTCCAGAGATTTGCCTTTGAAGACTTTGAATGGAAGAAGGGCAAAAATGAGTGACAAACAAGGGAAAAATGCTAATTTTTTTTTCCAATATTTCAGGATTGAGGGAACCAAAGGGGCAGCTGCCCTTAAAATTGAATCTACTGCCAGGCAAGATGCTGCATGGTATACTGCTACTGCTATCAATAAAGCTGGGCGGGACACTACCCGCTGCAAAGTAAATGTTGAAGTTGAACACACAGAACCTGAACCAGAAAGGAAATTAATAATTCCTAAAGGAACATACAAAGCCAAGGAGATTGCAGCACCAGAGCTAGAACCTCTCCATCTGCGTTATGGTCAAGAGCAATGGGAGGAAGGAGATCTCTATGACAAAGAAAAGCAACAGAAACCATTTTTTAAGAAGAAGCTCACATCTTTAAGGCTCAAACAATTTGGACCAGCACACTTTGAATGCAGGCTTACACCAATTGGTGACCCAACCATGGTGGTGGAGTGGTTGCACGATGGCAAGCCCTTGGAAGCAGCTAACAGACTCCGTATGATCAATGAGTTTGGGTACTGTAGCCTGGACTATGGGGTAGCCTATTCCAGAGACAGTGGAGTGATTACTTGCAGAGCAACTAACAAATATGGAACAGATCATACATCTGCTACTTTGATTGTGAAGGATGAGAAAAGTCTTGTGGAAGAATCCCAGTTGCCAGAAGGCAGAAGGGGGCTCCAGCGAATTGAAGAGTTAGAAAGAATGGCCCATGAGGGTGCTCTACCTGCTGTTGCACTGGACCAAAAGGAAAAACAAAAACCAGAAATTGTTTTGGTTCCTGAGCCTGCAAGAGTCCTTGAAGGTGAAACAGCACGATTCCGCTGCCGTGTGACTGGCTATCCTATGCCCAAGGTCAACTGGTACCTCAATGGACAACTCATTCGTAAGAGCAAAAGGTTTAGACTCCGTTATGATGGAATCTACTACCTGGATATTGTGGACTGCAAATCATATGACACAGGAGAAGTGAGAGTCACTGCAGAGAATCCAGAAGGCTTTATTGAACATAAGGTGAAACTTGAGATCCAGCAGAGGGAAGACTTCAGATCTGTTCTTCGCCGTGCTCCTGAACCCAAACATGAGCCTGTAGTTACAGAACCTGGCAAACTTCTCTTTGAGGTACAGAAGGTAGACAAACCTGCAGAAGCCACAACCAAAGAAGTGGTGAAGCTGAAAAGGGCTGAAAGAATCACCCATGAAAAGCTTTCAGAGGAATCTGAAGAGCTGCGTAGCAAATTCAAGCGCAGGACAGAAGAGGGCTACTATGAAGCCATTACGGCTGTGGAACTTAAATCTCGCAAAAAAGATGAATCATATGAGGAAATGTTAAAAAAGACAAAAGAAGAACTTCTTCACTGGACCAAAGAGATCCCAGAGGAAGAAAAGAAAGCACTTCCTCCTGAAGGCAAAATCACCATTCCAACATTCAAACCAGAGAAGGTGGAGCTTAGTCCAAGCATGGAGGCTCCCAAGATACTTGAACGAATTCAAAGCCAGACTGTAGCCCAAGGAACAGACGTACACTTCCGTGTGAGAGTGGTGGGAAAACCCGATCCTGAATGCCAGTGGTTCAAAAATGGTGTTCAAATTGAAAGGACTGATCGTGTGTACTGGTACTGGCCTGAAGATAATGTTTGTGAGTTAGTTATCAGAGACGTGACTGCTGATGATTCCGCCAGCATCATGGTGAAAGCAGTCAATATAGCTGGTGAAACTTCTAGCCATGCTTTCCTGTTAGTACAAGGTAATTTCAATTCTTTTACTTATCCTACTGCTCATCATAGTGTGTTAAGTCTGTTTCGTCAGTGCACTATTGATTGTTTTATATTGTTTTGCAGCCAAGCAGTTAATCAGCTTCACCCAGAAATTACAAGATGTTGTTGCTAAAGCAAAAGACACCATGGCAACATTTGAATGTGAAACATCAGAGCCCTTTGTCAAAGTGAAATGGTTTAAGGACGGAATTGAGATTCATTCTGGAGACAAGTACAGGATGCACTCAGACAGAAAGGCTCACTTCCTTTCTGTATTAATAATTGATATGTCTGATGCTGATGACTACAGCTGTGCACTGGTTGAAGATGAATCTGTAAAAACCACTGCAAAGCTTACTGTTGAAGGTAAGAAGCATACAGCTCAGTACCATACCATACTGTTAAAGTGAAATCAGCTTCAGAAAGAAATAAAATTATTTAAACAGGTGTCTAATACCCTAAGAAATTTCTAGCTGCTTTCATACTTTTGTAATCCAGTATTAAAGTTTAGAGATGCATTTGTGTAAAATGGTTACACTCTATATACACATAGGCATATTTATCTTCTTCAATAATTTTTTTCTTCAGGAGTATCTAATCAAGCTGATTCACAAATGTAATTATTTGCCTTTAGGTGCTGCAGTTGAGTTTATCAAAGAACTTGAGGATGTTGAAGTGCCAGAATCCTTCTCAGGTGAACTTGAATGTGAAGTTTTCCCAGAAGACGCAGAGGGGAAATGGTATCATGGTGATGTTGAACTCACTTCTAGTCTGAAACATGTGATTGCATCCCGCCGTGGTCGCCAGATCCTTACTATTAAAGATGTTAATAAAGACGATCAAGGAGAGTATAGTTACGTTGTTGATGGAAAAAGGACTCAATGCAAACTGAAGATGAAGCGTAAGCATTTCTTTCATTGTCTGTACACTATAGATTTTCCATATTATAGCATGTATTATAGTTATATCATTGTATCCCATCATGCTTTAATGTTCAGTATTCTGCCTCTTATAAGTATAAATTAACTTCATTTAATTCCACAGCTCGTCCTATGGCAATTCTTCAAGGACTTACTGATCAAAAAGTCTGTGAGGGAGATATTGTGCAACTTGAAGTGAAAGTCTCCCTAGAAAACGTAGAGGGAGTCTGGATGAAGGATGGCCAAGAAATTCAATCAAGTGACCGTATTCACATTGTGCTGGATAAACAATCCCATATGTTGCTCATAGAAGATGCCACAAAGGAAGACAGTGGAACTTACTCTTTTAGTGTTCCTGATCTTGAGCTGTCAACCACTGGACAGATCACAGTGTACAGTAAGTCACTATGATGATTTTGAAGGATTTAGGATTACTTTTTAAAGGCACAATTTTTCTTACAATGAATATTTTTGTAACTTGGCAGGTGTGGAAATAGTGGTGCCTCTAAAAGATGTTCATGTAATTGAAGGAACAAAAGCCATCCTTGAATGCAAAGTTTCAGCACCTGATGTGTCCTCCTCAAAATGGTACTTAAATGATAATCAAATAAAGCCTGATGAACGTGTGCAAGCTATATGTAAAGGTGCTAAACAGAGGCTAGTGCTCACCAGAACCCATGCATCAGATGCAGGACGCTATAAGCTAATGGTTGGCAAAGTGGAAACAAGTTGCAATGTCACAGTTGAAGGTTGGTGTCTTTTGCAATGCACAGTTCTTTGTGAAATAATTGCTTTATTAAATCACTTATTTGATGAAAAACACCAGTGCAAACAACTAATAAATCTATAATTTTTTCTTTGTATAGAAATTGAGATCATTAGAGGTCTTCATGACATCACCTGCACTGAAACACAGAATGTGTCCTTTGAGGTCGAGCTCTCCCATTCAGGGATTGATGTAGTTTGGCATTTCAAAGGCCAACCCATAAAGGCTGGTCCAAAATATAAACTTGAAGAGCATGGCAAAATATATAAACTGACAGTGGTGAAGATGATGAAAGATGATGAAGGAGAATATGTCTTTTATGCTGGAGAGAAGAAAACATCTGGGAAGCTTATAGTAGCAGGTTAGTAGGGTTAAAGTCCAAGATTTTTATTTCACAGTGATTAAGAAAGTGCCCAATGGATTTGTAGCAATTGTGCTGTTCCAGTGGGAGTTTGTCTTTCATTTTTTCTTCTTATGTTCTCCTTGCCTTTCCCCTTATTTTTTGAGATTAGTATCATTTGAATTCTCGAATCTTTTAAGTGTTAATATATTTCACTAGATCAGAACCACAGTATGAAACTCTATTATGCTTTTGATGTAATTAATATAAAAAAGAGGGGCGTTTATCCTCTGTGTTCTCAGTATACCTGTGCTGATGATAAAAGACAACAACTAGGAATGAAATAAGGAAGATATTTTTGTAATGTTCAGGTTGTATGCTATTCCTGATTTTTCATAGAGCTCAGAATGACTATAGGCATGCTGCAAATTAGGGCAAAGAATTCCAGCATCTACTTTTGTTTCTGTATGGGGGAAAGCTGAACAGCAACACAACACAAGAACATGCTTTTTTCTTCCCAACAGGTGGTGCCATCTCAAAGCCTCTCAGTGACCTGACTGTGGCTGAATCCCAGAAAGCTGTTTTTGAATGCGAGGTGGCAAATCCTGAGTCGGAGGGCCAGTGGCTGCAGAATGGCAGACCATTAGCCACGACAGACCAGTTCCGTACTGAATTTGATGGGGTGAAGAGAAGGCTCGTCATCCCTGCGACAAAAATGGAGGATATGGGTGAATACAGCTACGAAATAGCAAGCTCAAAGACATCTGCCAAACTGAAGGTCGAAGGTCAGTATTTCGTATAACTAACTCATATCTTTCAGACTTATTGCTGCATCACTCACTATATCTTGGACCAGGGCTTAAGACACAAGCAAAATGAAATAAATAAAATTTAAAAACCCCAGACAAACAAAACTCTGAGCCTATCCAACAACAACAAAACAACAAAAACTAAACAAACAAATCCTCAACCAACTAGCCAATCAACAAAACAGACAAATAAAACCCCAGAATCCCCAGAAACCAAACATTTCTCGTGGATGCTACAAGTAAAGCCTCCTTGCTGTGTTCTCAGCACACGACTTTGCTGCAAACTGTATAAATTACTATATGCATAAGATGAATCAACACCATTCAGTTTTATTAAAATTATTATATTTACTATAGGCTTTAATTTTGATCTGTTTTGTCAAGGTTTTTTTTTCTATTTTCTTCCTTTTTTCCTTAGCTGTTAAGATAAAGAAAACACTGAAGAACTTGACTGTGACAGAATCACAGGAGGCAGTTTTCAGTGTAGAACTGACCCACCCTGATGTGAAAGGAGCTCTATGGATTAAAAATGGTGTTGAACTTGAATCAAGTGACAAATACGAAATTACAGTGAAAGGAACTGTTCACACACTGAGAATCAAACGCTGTGTTGTCACCGATGAGTCCGTTTACAGCTTCAAACTTGGAAAAATAGGAGCAAATGCCAGACTTCATGTGGAAAGTAAGCCATTCTGGTTTGAATATTTGCTGTAATGTGTGTTTTGAAATTCAGATCATACACAGCACTGAATATTGCTAACTTTTTCTCTTCAAGCTGTCAAGATCATCAAAAAGCCAAAGGATGTGACTGCTTTGGAAAATGCTGTTGTCTCATTTGAGCTGAGTGTTTCCCATGACACTGTACCAGTCCGGTGGTTCCATAAAAATATTGAGCTTAAACAAAGTGATAAATACAAGATGATCTCTCAAAGGAAAGTTCACAAGCTTATGCTGCATAACATATCTCCTGATGATGCTGGGGAATATACAGCTCTTGTTGGGCAAATTGAGTGCAAAGCGAAACTGTTTGTGGAAAGTAAGTATTGTTAGTTTGTAAGAAAGTAGTTATAGGAATTGTTACATCAACACTGAACAATTTGACCTGACACTTCATAGTCTGCTACCCTTGGTTTTTTGCAGTCTTCCAAACATACTAACTGTTAGAAATTTCTCTCTTATCTTTTTTCCCCTCCTTTTAGGCATACACATCACAAAGACCATGAAAAATATTGAGATCCCTGAGACCAAAACTGCCTCTTTTGAATGTGAAGTTTCTCATTTCAACGTGCCTGCTGTTTGGTTGAAAAATGGTGTGGAGATTGAAATGAGTGAAAAGTTCAAAATAGTTGTCCAAGGGAAACTCCATCAGCTCAATATCATGAACACCAGCAGTGAGGATTCTGCAGAGTACACATTTGTCTGTGGAAATGATAGAGTCAGTGCAACCCTGACTGTAAAACGTAAGTAAAAATTAAATTAACTCGGATATATTGCAGTTATCAGTAATAAGTTTGTGTTATGAATTAAATTTTGACAAAACCATCAGACTATAGAGGTGTTTTTTAATAACACTAAATAGCCTCAATAGCATTCTTTAAAGAGATTTAGAAGCAAAGAACTATAATATTAGATCCTGTGCTCTTCTCTTTAGGCCAACATGCCTAAATGCCAGGTCACTGTAGGAGGCTGAATTTGGATTCCTATGTCACTCAGTAGTTTCAGTAGTGGGACATTTAATTGTAATACTGAATCTGAACACAAAACATACCTATTAATATTTCCAAAATTGTCTAAAAGAAGTTGAAGCATGTCGACTCTGGTTAACGTATATTTAAAATAAAGTAAAAAACAGAATTGAAAAAAGCGAACCATGTCATGTCCATTCCTTTCCTTTTAGCCATCCTAATTACCTCCATGCTAAAAGACATCAATGCTGAAGAGAAAGATACAATAACATTTGAAGTTACTGTCAATTATGAAGGCATCTCATATAAATGGCTAAAGAATGGCGTAGAAATAAAATCGACTGATAAATGCCAGATACGAGCCAAGAAGCTTACACACTCCCTCTCCATAAGGAATGTGCATTTTGGTGATGCAGCAGAATATACTTTTGTAGCTGGAAAAGCAGCTTCATCAGCCACTTTATATGTGGAAGGTATTTGCTCTCTTGATTCATATGTTTAGTGATTTCTAGGAGTTTAAATAACATCACGGCACTCATTCCACTTTTTTCTGCCCTAGCTCGTCACATTGAGTTTAGGAAGCATATTAAAGACATCAAAGTGGTGGAGAAGAAGAGGGCTATTTTTGAATGTGAAGTTTCAGAACCTGACATTCAGGTCCAGTGGATGAAGGATGGGCAAGAACTCCAGATTGGTGATAGGTAAATTATTGCTTCTACACCATATTAACTTTTGGTGTTTTTTTTCCCCCAAGAACTACGTAGCTCACTTTGTTTTCTTGATGTGCTCAGGCTGAAAATTCAGAGAGAGAAATATGTCCATCGTCTCATCATTGCTTCCACAAAGATGTCTGATGCTGGTCAGTACACTGTAGTAGCAGGTGGAAACACATCCAGTGCCAATTTGATCGTGGAAGGTCGTGACATTCGTATCAGAAGTGCCCAAAAAGATATTCAGGTAATACCTATAAAGATGAACAAATATTTCATAGCTTTGTCACTCAAAGAATAATGCAAGGGAAGAGCAACAATATCTAACCAGCAAGTGTCATAGCACACAGATCTGTAATCACAAGGTCAGAATCTTCTTCTAGGAAACTGGAAAGTGAGACCAGGGGAAAAAACAATATTACTTCTATTTATTCTTCTTATTCAAAGGTCATTGAGAGACAAAGAGCTGAAATTGAATTTGAAGTCAATGAAGATGATGTTGAACCACAGTGGTACAAGGATGGTATTGAGATCAACTTCCAATACGAGGAAAGATACAAGTATGTGGTGGAAAGGAGAGTTCATCGAATGAGCATCTTTCAAACCACTTACTCTGATGCTGGGGAGTACACTTTTGTTGCAGGACGGAATAGGAGCTCTGTTATTCTTTATGTGAATGGTATGTGGCCCCACAAACAATGTTTTCACTGTTTTTATTACTAGGTAGTTTTCTGATTTTAATATGGCTTCTCTGGAATTCTAACGCTTGAAAGGGAAAAAAAAATTCAAAGAGATAATTTGGAATACTACCAAATTCCTCATGTACATAGATGTTTATTGCCCTACTGAAGCATCCGGCTAGTGGATGAAAATGCCATAGCAATTCTTTTCCCATGGTATTTACCTAGACCACAAAATTCTTGAGTCTAAATAAAACTACTTTGCTCATATGAACAGATATATCTCCCATGGATAGATATACCTTTTCAGAGTGAACAACCTAACAATTCTTGGACACATTTTGCCAGAAACACTTACAGTAACACAACTAATTATGTTAATGCACTTGCTGCTAAATCATTCCCTTTATATCAAGAAAAAGGCCAGATTTTCAAAGACACAAAAGATTAGGACTAATAAGGGAGTTTGTTTTATTTGTTTAATTCTTTGCAAATAGCTTTCAATCACTAATAATATCAATAATGAGATTTCTCTCTCTTCCCTTTTTTCTCCTGTCTCTCTTTGCCACCTCACTTTCCTCCAATTTTCAGCTCCAGAGCCACCCCAGATTGTTCGGGAGCTAGAGCCAACTACTGTGGAGTCTGGCAAACCTGCCCGCTTTTGTACCATCATATCAGGCAAACCCCAGCCCAAAATTTCCTGGTACAAAGATGATCAACAGCTTTCTCCAGGTTTCAAATGCAAATTCCTTCATGATGCACAAGAATATACTCTGTTGCTGATTGAAACTTTCCCTGAAGATGAAGCAGTGTACACCTGTGAAGCAAAAAATGACTATGGAGTAGCTACAACTTCAGCTTCACTTTCAGTCGAAAGTGAGTTCCCCATGCTCATAAATTTTGTTTGTGAAATGAAATTTTCATTCTTTTTTCTCAATCAATTTTTTCTCTTTTTCTTTAGTCCCAGAAGTTGTCTCTCCTGAAGTAGAAATGCCAGTGTATCCACCTGCTGTCATAATACCGCTGCGTGACACTGTCACATCTGAGGGACATTCCGCTTGTTTTCAGTGCAGGGTTACTGGAACAGGTGGGTTTCATGAAATCCTGTACATCTTTCCATCCCTCAAAATTTTTCACCTTGACCTCAGAAGAAAAAATCAGCAATACATGCGCTCAGATCAGTCTTGCTGTGGAAGTACAGATATTTGATACACACAGGTAGCCAAGTGTTACTGACAAGTTTCAGTTAAGCACGTCAAAGGCTGCATCAAGCATGGAACTTTTAAACTGTCATAAACATATTACGTGTTTCTAAAAAGAAGATCTGTTTCTCATAATTTATCTTTGGAAACTTGTCAGCATTTTCAATGCTAACTGATGTTGGAAAACTGTCAGTGAGCAAAATGTAGAGTTTCATGGGAGAAAGTCAGTATTTTCAGTACTGAAAATTGTGTCAAATGAACATGACAAAATTTCTGAAGAAATATACTGCCATGTCCTTAACTACACTAACTGCCTGAAACTGTCAATCTTTCTCCTAGTATTTCTAAGTATCATTCTGCAACCACTAAACTGTGGTTACTTTATCTTAGCATAAAAAGTGTTTTCTAATTGTCCTTATAAATGTAGATTTTACATAACTAAGCTTTTTTGATTTAGATACGTAGAATGTTTCAAGATAATCAAAACTCCAAATTTAAAAATAATCCTGAGTGACAGCTCTATAAAAATTAATATAAATTTGTTGTAAAGATATATATGCAAATATATATAATTTGCATTACCATCCCTTGAATGAAAACTCTAGTTTTGGTTGTTTGTTTTCCTTTTTTTTTTTTTTTTTCTTTTTTTAATGCTTTACAGCAAATCTTATTCTGTTTTAGAAGTGCTGCTAGAACTCAGAAAATATATGATGGAAATACTGGTCCACCCTTTGTGCAATGCATGCTAGTGTAACTTTTTTTTAATAGAACTGTATTTATGTGAATGTGGAAGCTGCATTTACAGCACAGAATATAAGGATCATTCCATCTAGGTCACCCATTGTAGAACCATTTAGGTGGGAAAAGGCCTCAGAGATCATCAGGTCCAAGTGTTAACCCAGAACTGCCAAGTCCAGAAATAAACCATGGCCCTAACTGCCACATCTAAATGTTTTTAAATACCGCCAGCATCTGTGACTCTGCCACTTCACTGGGCAGTCTGTTCCAATGCTTGATAGCCTGGTAATGAAGAAGCTTTTCCTACTGAAAATTTCCTTTACTGAATACTCTATACAAATGGATTTGCATACCTGTCACTTGTGTTACAAAGACATTTTATATTAAGTTAGGTAACACGTGGTTGCAAGTACTCTTGTCTAACGGTACACATTGTGCAACTGGCTATTGAAAACACTCTTCTGGTAAAAGTGACAGCACACTAGTTGAGTAACAACATATGATTCATGATGTACTATAATGACACATGAAGAGAAAAAGCTGAAGTCTGCTTCAATTCTCTCCTAAGTCTACAAGAATCTGTATAAGTCATAAAACATTTTATATACGAATATATAAACTTTTCTTGAGAAATATGACAAATAATATTTGCAACAAAAAGAGGGAAGGTGCTGTGCTTAGCAGAAGAATGTTTTAATTTCTTAACCTGACTAGCTCAAGCTAGATATTTTATAGCCTGTTTAATCATGCAACTGTCGCAAAATCACCTTTTAAAAAAGATACTTTCTCTGATTTTAGTAATGCCAAAATATTTTCAAATTTTCACACTAACAGAATTAAGGAAGAATGACTTTTTACTCAGTAACATATCCGCACCAGAATCCAGTCCCATACAAATATTTCCAGTGCACAAATCCAAACCAAAAGCAACAAGTAGGTCACTTTCCACTCATCATACTTTACCAGAATAATACAAGGCACACTTAAATTTATATGTTTGACTTTAAGATTTTTGAAAGATATAAATATAAAAATAGTGTTTGCTTGCTAGTATAATGTTATAACTTACACCTTTTTTTTTCCTTTTTTTCTTTTGCCTGAGCAGATCTGAAAGTGTCTTGGTACAGCAAAGAGAAGGAGATCAAGCCATCACGATTTTTCAGAATGACTCAATTTGAAGACACTTACCAGCTGGAGATTGCTGAAGCTTATCCAGAGGATGAAGGAATCTATACCTTTGTGGCGAGTAATTCTGTAGGCCAAGTGACCAGCACTGCTACCTTGAAGTTAGAAGGTACACTGTGCCATTAAAGAAGTTGTCTTGTTCAGGCCATGTTCCAATAATCATCTTAATATACACTGATACTTAGATGTGAGTTATTGTCTGTCGTGTGGTCTTTTAACTCAATTAATTGCTGCCATTTACAATGTCCACAGCAAACATTTATATATCCAAAATATATGTCGTAAACAGAAAAATACATTTCAATATTTTTTCATGTTCCATACCCCCTTTTCATTTACTACAGTCTTAGAATTTGTCACACACCAAAGATGGTAAAAACCTTCTTTCTAATGGAAGTTTTTTTCTTACACATTCTTTGATTTGACTTGTGAAGACAATCTAGTAGGTTTTTGTATAAAATAAATTACTGGGAAAGTTTTGAGAAACATCTCAAATAGAGGTATGTAACAGGTACTTGGGCAACTGAAAAGAATTACTTTACATTCACATGAATCAATAAAACATTGATCAAAGTTCTAGAGCAGAAATACTGTTTGAAGAATTTGCTGTTCTATATTGTCCTTGATATTATTTAACCATAAATATTTTGTTTTCTTTTTGCAATAGATTTTATAAATGATGAATGAAAATAATTCATGCTGTTAAGTTGCAAGTTAGAAAAAAAATCTTGAATGAAAGAGAATATTCATGATAGCATAGGGTAAGAAATTAAAAGTTGGCATGCTTCTTTTCAGGATTTAAAAAGGTTGAAGAAGTTACATCAGAGTTCCCTTGGCATGTTTCTTCATCTGTTTCACTTAAGGAGGAATCTGTTGGCCAAAAGCCCACCTTTATCCAGCCTATTTCAAGCTGCAGGGTATGCAGCGGGGAATCAGTCAGATTTCAAGCTAGAGTCTCTGGCAGGCCCAAACCAAAAATCCAGTGGTTACATAATCAACAACTCATGTTGCCAAAAAAAGACTTAGTTTTCCACTTTGATGAGTCTACAGGCACAGCTATACTGATAATAGTAGATGCTTTCTTAGAGCATGCTGGCCAATACTCTTGCAAGGCAAGAAATAGTGCTGGAGAAACAACTTGTTCAGCTACACTTACAGTGACTGCAGAAGGTAAAGCCCCATTTTTACTTCAAAGGGATTCAATTTGTTCCATACCACACTTTTATGCTGTTACTAATTTTTTCCTTGTTTCACATCTTTTCTTTCCCACCTAACTTTAATAGTACCTTCAGTAACCCAACCACTCTCATTTCCTGTCTTCAGGCTGTAACATTTGGAAATTTTCAGGTTTGTATCTCAATATAGGTGAAAGAATAGAAATACTTTAATGAAGGCATTCAGGATTTTAAAACAAGAGATTTAGTGATCTTTATGGCTGTGACTGAGGTATTTTGCACTATTCTGTAGGGGAAAAAAAAAAAAGATAAAAAAGAAAATGCCTCGTTTAAAATTGCCGTAAGTTTCCAATACTAAAATGGACCACTTTAGTGAAAGATGACACAAGCACCAAGTATCATCTGCATGACTAGCTTAGGCATCACTTGTCATTCATACGTGTGAATGGATAACTTCTGTGTCAACAGAATAACACGTCTGGCATGCTGTGTTTTCAAATGAAGATCATTCATTTTCATCCTCCATGCTGTTTGATTTTGTTCAGACTATGGCCCAGTAAAATTCTTTAGATACTAATGGTTTTGTTTTTGTTACTTGATTACACAGTGCAAGCCCTAGATAGGCAAAGTTCTGGGAAAGATGTAAGAGAGTCTATCCGATCACAGGCTATATCAGAACTTCATGTTTCTCCTCTCACAAAGAAGAACATTGAAACTTATCAAAAAGAATTTAAATCAGTGCAACAACCATCACAGGAATTGCATGTACAGGTTTTCGAAAGTGTATCAGAAAGTTTGACCATGAAGGCTACATCAATTGAAGAAATTAAAGCTGTGCACACATCAGTCCTTTCACAAACATCTCAGAGCACCAAAATCTCTATGACGACCTCTCAGGAAAGGAAAGATGTCCCTCCAAAGATTCTTTTGCAACTCAGAGACCTAACTGTGAAATGTGGTGACACTGCTCAGTTCATATGTGCCTTAGAAAATGAATTCTATGAGTTTCTTTGGGCCCATGAAGGTGAAAAGATAGAATTGTCTGAAAATTTGAAGATATCACAAAATGGGAATGTTCTTCTGCTCACAATCCGAAATGCCCAGCTGACAGATCAAGGACTGTACAGTTGTACAGTGTATAATGACTGTGGAGGGACAACAAC
Organism: Sialia sialis; assembly: GCA_009812075.1. Lineage (NCBI taxonomy): Eukaryota > Metazoa > Chordata > Aves > Passeriformes > Turdidae > Sialia > Sialia sialis. The sequence continues at coordinate 10,035,918 of VRYO01002782.1, forward strand.
TTCTGCAATACTAACAGTCAAAGGTGGTTATCTGACTTTTAACATTATCACTTACTTTTTGCAGCTTCATATTAGCAGATATATAGCTCACTCATATTACCTTTACTGACAGTATTTAACTGAGAAAGCTCTAGTAATAATGCTCTGGGGGTTTTTTTTACAGCTCTATTTATAAATGACATGTGCAGTACTGGGAAGTTGGTACTGTAACTTTGGCCTCTTCCCATAAAATCAGATGTCTCAGGCTTTTTATTCCTCATAGACATGCAGTGAGATATAAAGCAAAACAGGCTTGTAGGAATTTTTATATTTTGTTAATTCCTGAAGCAGGAGTTTAAGGAAGAAAAGAATGTCAGGTGCAATTTTGAATTAGATACCAGGTGATTTCAAACACCAGCATGTTTCCAACAAATCCAAGTTTCCAATTCCAAAGTTAGCAATATACGTTAAAGCACTTGGAAGTATTAATGGGTGCAAGTATTGTATTACTGCAAAAATGAACTGTCTTCTACCTTTCACTCTTCCTAATATATAAGTATTTATTTTTTACTTAAATTCCTTCTGCCTCTTCCTGACATCCATGCGTTAAAATGTTAGTAGTGTTACCACTAGTGAAGATCCAAAATTGTATCACTACAGGTGACAGTATTTCTGATGAATTCAAAGGAATCAAGACTAGAAAACTAAGATGCATAATGAGGAAAGCATTGATCCTGTTGATTCAGCTCTTAATTATTGACATTTCTTTCTTCACTATAGAGCTGTCAAAAGGGCTTTACATAATCTTCTACTGCTACTTTCCAAATTAAGGATCTATATTAGAAGCAAAGATGTGGGTTTTTTAGTAATTGTGGATCAAGACTTGGTCCCATGAAGGACCCACAGGCTTTACAGAATTAGCCTAAGAGGAATAGAGCTCTTAAATGTGCAGTCGCTCATGTTTAATAGCACTGTTTTAGCACTAATACATTGCATATTCTATCAATACTAATGACCGGGGTTTTCCCCCATAAGTATAAGGAGTTTTTTTATTCCTGCAAAACATCTGACCTAATCCTTTTCCTAACTTTATTCTTACCTAGCAAAAGAAGCACAAGCCAAAGCAGTAACAAAAATTACTCTTGAATCAGATACTAAAAGCTTTAAAGCAGCCAAAGATTGTCAGTTTAAAGCACCTGAAGTTAAGCAAGACTCTTCAAAGAAAACCTCGAGCTTGTTTATACCTACATCCCAAAGACCACATGAAACTGAGAAGCAAAGAAACAGACTGTACTATCCTGATGTTGTGCCATGTGAAGACGTCACAGAAACTGACGCCAAAGCACCAGAGTTTCTTGAAACTCTGCCTTCAGAAACCACAGTAAAAGAAGGAGATGATGTGTTTCTCTTTTGCATAATGAAGGGTGTGCCTACACCTTGCGTAGTCTGGCTGTACAATCAGCTAATAGTTGAGGAGTCCGCACTGTGTTCCATAAAACACGATGGGCCACTGTGCAGTTTAAGATTGTTGAAAGTTGGTCAGGACCACGAGGGTATATACAAGTGCAGAATAGTTAACCCTGCAGGACAAGCCGAGTGCAGCACCCAGCTGAAAGTGACAGGTTGGCAACTGCATGTTCCTTCCAAGTATCAATTCCTCATGCATAGCATCATAATTGCATTCCACCATATTCATTCCCTAGGAGATGATAAAGAACGAGAAGTATCTCATTAGTCTGTGGATTGTTGAATGTTTTCTTCAGGGATTTACAGCATGATAAAGGCATGTTGTTTTAGAAACTTTTCCCCATCTTGCAAAAAGAAAGCAAATCTTATAGAAAAATGTACATTATAAACAAGTTTGAAAATATTTGATTATTCTCAAAATTCATCAAGTGTTTGAATTGTTTGGCATGCATTTATGTGTGTGTATGTACATGTGGATTTACGTCAATTTGCAAACAGATTGGATGTTTTTACTATATAAAATGTTGATTGGCACATTTAACAACTATAGCTCAAAAATCTCTGTCTTTTCTATTCTAGCTCCTGAAAAAATTGTTCATGAGAAGCTAGAGGAAGAGGTTGAAATGGAAGTAAAAGGTACAATCGCCAATGAGAATAATTAGTATCAGTAATTAGTAATGTTGTGAAAAGGTTTTTATCGGCTTCCATGAAGTGTCTGATGGGGAAAGACACACTTTAAAGCATATTGGAACATGTTGCATGTTTGTTTTGATATGCAAAGGGTTACCTGCATTATAAGGTTATTTAAGTTTTAAAATAAGTTTAAAACTTCAAATCTATAATTGTGCAGCTATATTTTTAACTTTTACTTCATGCTTTGCAGCTGTTCACAGAGCTCTTATATGTTGAATTTCCTTTTGAATGCATGGAATAGTTTATTTCAGAAGGAACTTATACAAATCTTAATTGTATTACTTTTAAACAAGTTAGCAGCCTAACATTAATCGGTTCAATGGACACTCTTGGATGGATAGATGAAATATACTAGAGAGCATTGGTTGTTTAGGTTATGTGAAAGCTACACATTCCCATTGATTCCTTGCACCTTTTTTTTACATACATTAATTCATCATTATACATCTCTTACCCTGGCTTGCAGATAGCATACGTGGTTCATGTTGCTTGCTTTTTTCCCCCTGTGCATAACACTGTGAAGTTAGTGGCTGTATTAGTTCGAATAAACGCCTTCTCATTTCATGTTACTTACTTTTTTTAAAAAAAAAAATAAATATATATTTCAAACTATTTTTTTCAATTGTTTGAACATATCTGCAAACAGAGGGGTCAGAAAGGGCGTTTATTCTACTGTCTGCAAGTCAGGTAAGATTTTCTTCTTTGCCACCCAAAGACACACAGCTTTTCCAGGCAACAAAAATATACACGCAGAAGAACATGTTATTTTGAAATTCTTTTTTTGCTTGTTCAAGAAGAAATTTCCACAGTCTGAAGAAAGAACAGACAACGAACGATTTTCGTGTCAATCTTTAAAACAGAGCAAGGCGTTGCGTTTATTCGAACAAATATGGTGAGTGAATTACTTTTTTTTCCTGGGTGTGTGATGAAATCTGTTGCATGCCCATTCTTTTATTTCAATACATTGCTCCTTTTTTACAACCAGGCGGTAGGCAGGTTACATGCAGTAACCCATTCTCCTCCTCTTGCAGAGCAGCGCAGCGCGCCGGACTTCGAGGGACATGGCACAGCGGCGGTGCTGGCCGGCGCCCAGAACCGCAAGCCCATCTTCACACAGGGCCTCAAGTGCAGCTCTGTGCTGGAGGGGGACCCCGCGCTGTTCCGCTGCAGGCTGGTGGCGTGCCCAACGCCGCACATGGCCTGGTTCCACAACAACCGGCCCGTCCTGCAGGACTGCCGCAAGGTGATCCGCACCGAGAGCACGGAGCACTCGCACTGCGCCAGCCTGGAGCTGCGCGACGTGCGGGAGCACGACGCCGGCAGCTACCGCGTGTTCGCCATCAACAGCGAGGGCTCGGCCGAGTCCACGGCCTCGCTGCTGGTGGCCGGCAGGGGCGAGCGGCGGGGCCGGGCGCTCGCCGGGGGCGGGCGGCAGAGCTGGCAGTGCCTGCTGCAGCAGCGCCGGGAGGACCGGCTGCGGGTGGTGCTCCGCTGCACCGGCTCGCCCTTCGACAAGGGCCAGGAGGCTGAGGCAGGGCACCTCTCTCGGGGCTTGGTGAGAACCATCCGCTTCCAGGGCCTGCCGCTGGCGGGGCCGCGCCGCCCGGGGCTGGAGCACGGCACGGGGCACAGGGTGGTCGATGCTGAGGAGCTGCTGGATGAGGAGATCCGCTGGAAGCTGCAGAAGCTGCGGGAGGCAAAGAGGGCAGCGCTAAGAAAGAAGCAGGAATCCCTCATTTCCACGCCCCTGGAGATCCCTCCTGGGAAACCCAGCCCGCTTAAGGTGGCTTCCAGAATGGTTGGCTCCAAGCCGCTCACGGTGCAGGTAGTGAAGCAATACTCCAGACCCAAGGCTCTGGGGGAGAGATGGCAGGTGCAAGGTGGGCTCCTGGAGCCTTGCCCACCCCTCTTTGTACAGGAGATCAGGCCCCAGGAAATCATTGAGGGACAAAGATGCGCTTTCTCCTGCCTCTTCCATGGCCGCCCACAGCCCACGGTCACTTGGTACAACAACGACAAGCCCGTGGGGCGCATCCAGGGCACTGCTGTTCACACCACGGGATGCTGCTCCACACTCACCTTCCCATCTGTGCTCCCACAGCACGGTGGCATTGTCACCTGTGTCATCTTCAACCCGCTGGGCACAGTCAGCACCTCAGCTGGACTCCGTGTGAGGCAGCGAATGCCAGCATATAAGTACACAAAGAAGGAAAAGGAGGAGATGAAAGTAGAGGAACGGCAAGAAGAGGAGAAGGTGAAGGTGGAAGAAGGGGAGAAAGAGAAGAAGGAGGAGGAGAAAGTGAAGGAGAATAAGGTAGAAATTGGTCTGGCCTTCACAGCAGAGAAAGGACTGCCAAGTGCAGTTCCAGACTCAGATTTGCTGTCATTGCCTGTGGAAATCAAAATCACCGCTCCCACTCCAACGCCGGAGCAAGACACAGAGATGAGGGAGACTCCACGAATCTCTCCAGAGCGGGCTGCTGCCACCATAAAACACAAATTTAAGTTTTCATTTGATATGGGAAATGAACCACCCCAAATTGTGGCAGAAGCCCCAGCACATATTCATTGCCATGAAGGAGAGAAGGTGGTGTTGGAGTGTGCTGTGTCTGGGCAGCCCCCACCGGCTGTGAGCTGGTCCTTGAATGGCCAGAGCCTCTCTGCCAGTGAGAGAGTGAGGTTTGAAGAAGGCAAGAATGGCATGCACTGCTTACACCTTCAAGAGGTCTCTGTCAGGGATGCTGGGCGATATTGCTGTGTGGCCACAAACGTGGCTGGAACAGCACAGACTGCCTCTGAGCTGACAGTGAAACCCAGGGCACCCAAACTGTATAGCAAGGGTGGAGGCACTGAGGAACTGCCTGCCATGGACCATGTTCTGCACCCCCAAGGCCCCAGCATACTTGGGAAGGATGAAGAGGAGCAAATTGCATGCCCCAAGGAGGAGGAAACGCACCTACCCTGGTCTCTGAGATTGTCTCAGCCTCCTGGAGAGCAGATGGAAGATTGTGAGAAAACACCTCATATCAGGGAAAGTGAGATAGAGGAAACAATGGTGCTGGATATCTCAGAAGTTTGTGCAAGGCAAGAAATGGGCAGTACAGAAGAAAGGGTGAGTTATACAGGTAGTACTTGTGAGATGAGGCAGCACAGGGAAAAAATTGTCTCTGAGGAACACAGTCTTGGAATTGATACCGCTGAATTGCATGCTACCATATCCAGGGAAGGATGTGAACTGGTGGCCAAGGACTCAGGTCACTTTTCTGAGGAGCTGGAGCCTGAAGGAGGCAAGGTGCTGCCACATTCAGATACTCTGTCCTGGGACATCTTGAAGTCACCATTTATGGAAGTGCAAGGGCAAACACATGCCCCTGAGCAGTCTGCTCTAACAGGGGAATGTAAGGATTTGTCATTTATGGAAGTGCAAGGGCAAATACATGCCTTTGAGCAGTCTGCTCTGGCAGGGGAGTGTAAGGATTCGTCATTTATGGAAATGCAAGGGCAAGCACATGCCCCTGAGCAGTCTGCTCTGACAGGGGAATGTAAGGATTTGTCATTTATGGAAGTGCAGGGGCAAACACATGCCCCTGAGCAGTCTGCTCTGGCAGGGGAGTGTAAGGATTTGTCATTTATGGAAGTGCAAGGGCAAATACATGCCCCCAAGCAGTCTGCAGTGACAAGAGAAGGTAAAGATTTATTATTTATGGAAGTGCAAGAACAAACACATGCCCCTGAGCAATCTGCTCTGGCAAGAGAAGGTAAGGATTTATCATTTATGGAAGTGCAAGAACAAACACATGCCCCTGAGCAGTCTGCTCTGGTAGGGGAGTGTAAGGGTTCATCGTTTATGGAAGTGCAAGGGCAAGCATTTGCCCCTGAGCAGTCTGCTTTGGCAAGAGAGTATAAGGTTTCACAAATTTTCATTCCTATATCACCTGTGGAGCAAGATGGAGGTGATGTGTGCACAGAGTGTGATGCCCCTGCCTGGGAGACAGTGACTCCTGATGTGCCTCTTGTGGAAGAGCCAAGTGTGCCCCATCTGCAGGATCACATTGCAAATACCCCCACAAAGGAGGAGGTTGGCTTTTATGGATTATATGCAGGAGACGAGCAGGAGGATCAGGACAAGGAGCAAGACGGATCAGCTGATATTGAACAGGACATTAAAGCTGATGATAATGTCCATAAAGAAGAAGTGATTGGTGATGGTGATGTCACACACTGGGAAATACAAAGTGACAGGCAAATGCTGCAAGAAATGGAGTCTGTTGCATGTAGCCCTTCATCTGATATAATCCCCACTCCTCCTGGCATAGAAAACTCAGGTCAGGTTTTTACTGAGGAAGCTGAAGTTCATCGAGAAGAAGTGTATTTCAGAGAGCAGCTGTTGCCATCTGAGCCTGACACTGAGATCACATTTGATCTAAAGAAGCTTGCAGAGCCTTTCCCAGCTGCAGAGGCTGTGCACACAGAACAGGCCCAAACCCCCACAGCACTGGAAAGTGTGGAGATCATCACTGGGAACATCTCCCCTGTGCACCAACGTGATGTGCTTGAGGAAGAGATGTCTCTGAGTGAGGAGCTGCGTCAGAGCTACAGGATGCAGCAGGAGAACGTTGATGCGCAGGAAGAGGAAGAGCCAAGAGAAATCACAACAGCTGATTTGCAAACTCCTAATGGAGACTCTGGCAGTGTCATGATATCTGCTGAAGAGGGACAGTCTGCTGAAGAACTTCAGGAGTCAAAGATGAGTATCTGTGGAGAGGACTCACTTCAGGAAAAAAATAATGAATTTCTAGTGGAGGCCACACCAGGTTTCCAAAGAGAAGTTCAGGAAACACGTGTGTGGGAGAGTGGAGAACGACTGGAGACCACAGACTCCCAGAGTGACAGCTTCATTATGGACTTGAAAAAAGCTGCACATGAAAAGAGACTCCAGGCTGAGCATCAGGCTGAGGAAGATGGTGGTCCTGGGACAGGAGAGGTCTTTGAGCCAGGAATGAGCAGCCTCACCTGTGAGATGGAAAGCACAGATTCCCCTGAGGAGGTGTTCAGAGACATCCAACAGGAACCAAACACAACCAAGGGCTTCTCTTTTGGGAAATTCATACTTGGGTTAGTAATGGATGATCCTGTGGCACAGAAGGAGCAAAGGAAGGAGTCTTGGGTTAAGAAGAGGACTTCCACTGAGGAAGCCTCTGAGAATGGAGAAGAAATGTGGGAGGATACTTCTGCAGGTCCAGAGCCCAGTGCTGTTCAAATCTCAGAGCTGGAGCCTGATTTGTCCCTGGCCAATTACTTAAAATCCACTGGGATACATGAAACTCCCGCTCTCAAAGCGACAGTTCAAAAGGAGCAGCAAGAAACTATAACTTCACTGGAGGTGGAGGAGGTTACCTTCAACATGGTTTATGATTATTATAACAACCATCAGGAATTTGCCCGGCCCTTCTCTCCTGAGTCAGAAATGTCTATAGAGCTGGAGAGTGGGAGCAGAGAGGAGTCACCTGATTCAGACCGCTTCTACACACCTCCCTCTTCCGTGGAAATCTTTGAAACGGCTTCATCAGCATCCTACCACACGCCGCTGAGCACTCCCGAGCGCTTCTCCACGCCATCTGAGGGCTCAGGGTACAGCACGCCGCCCGAGCGCTACTCCACACCGTCCGAGGGCTCGGTGTACAGCCTGGCCCCTGAGCACTACTACACACCATCTGAGAGCTCAAAGTGCAACACGCCCTCAGAGCTGTATTTCACACCGTTTGAGGGGCCCTTCTCTGCGTCAGGGGACAGCACGCCACCAGAACGCTACCGCACGCCCACTGGGGAGTACGTGGATGCCCTGACCATGCTCCCCCCATGTGAGAGGAGGCATCAGAATCCAGACCAGCCCCAGGCAAACGGGTTTATGACCCCCTGTGAAGCCCTGGAGCCCTCAGGCAGGGACATGCCACCAGCATTCCTGAAGGCATTGAGCAGGAGGAGGTTGTATGAGGGCAGCACACTGTTGTTTGTGGCTGAGGTGGTGGGTGTGCCCAAGCCAGGGGTGAAGTGGTATCATAATAAGTCTCTGCTGGAGATGAATGAGAGAGTGCAAATAGAGAAGGATGGGGACAGATATATTTTGGAAATCACTAATGTCCAGAAAGCCGATGAAGGACAGTATCTATGCCATGCAGTGAACATTGTTGGAGAAGCTAAAAGTGTTGCAGAAGTGGAAGTTTTGCCTGAAGATGGACGGTCACTGGCATTGCCACCCCCTGTCACCCACCAGCATGTTATACACTTTGACATGGAGCAAAGCACATCTTCGAGGTCCCCTTCACCACAGGAAATCCTCCTGGAAGTGGAGCTGGATGAAAATGAAGTGAAAGAATTTGAGAAGCAGGTCAAAATCATAACCAGTCCTGAGTTTAGCCCAGACAAGAAGAGCATGGTGGTTTCCCTAGATGTGCTTCCACTTGCCTTGCTAGAACAAGCTGCAGGCTTGGCAGCAGGGCAGAATGAGGATGTAAAAATTGATTTCCAAGTAACTGAAATGCCTCCACGCTTTGCTGTGCCCATTACAGATCTCAAGGTGGCAGAAGGCTCGGATGCAGTTTTTGAGTGTGTTGTAACAGGTACTCCTGTCCCCATAGTTCAGTGGTTCAGAGGTGGCATGTGTGTGACATCTGGCACAGGGAAGTATGTTGTGAGTCAGAAGGAGGGACTTCACAGTCTGAAGGTCCAAACTGTAGATCCTTCTGATAGTGGCTTGTATCGCTGTCAGGCAGTGAACAGGCTGGGAGAAGCAACGTGCAAAGGCTCCCTTGTGGTCACGGCTCAGCAGGAAGCAAACACAGTGAGCAGTGAGACAGTCACAGGCTGTGAACCACACAGGTCCCAGAAGTGTGACTTGCTTTTGAGTAAGTCTGTGAGCCCAGGTGACCAGTCAGAAATAGAGCTGGAATTTGAGTTTGAGCCACACAGCGATGACTCAGAAAAAGCGATCCAAGTGCTGGCAGTGACTCAACAAGAGCAGGAAGTGGAAGGGGAGAAGTGTGTCAACATCAGTTTTGATGTGTTTGCAGAGCCATCCGAGGAGGAGCGGGTTGAGTTTAGGGCAGAGGACTCGGAGAGCTGCAGCTTTGAGTTCCAGGTCACAGAAGCTCCTCCCAGATTTGTGAGGCTCATTTCTGACTACAGTACATTTGTGGGTGCCTCAGTGTGCTTCCAGTGTCTTGTGACTGGTTCCCCCAGTCCAAGTGTTCGCTGGTACAAGGATGGGGTGCTCTTGGAAGGGGACAGGTACTGTGCACAGGAAGAGCAGAATGGCTTGCAGAGTCTTACCATTGAAAACCTGGTACAAAGTGACAGTGGGCAGTATAAATGTATAGCTACTAACAGGGCAGGAACTGCTGAGACTTGTGCTCTGTTAACATTATACTGAATTTCCATAATTTATTTCAGAGTCTGTCTTGAAACACTAAGTGTTTCTATGACGTTGTTCACTGCAGGTAAAATTGCAGCACTCATTTTAGGGGCATTGTTTTCATCTCTGTAAGGATGAAAACCACTCTGGGCATATTTGTGTTTCACTTAGATTTGCTTTCTTTGCAGAATTTAAGTGAAATTTAATCCATGCATAGATTTTGTGCACACTTTCTGCACTGAGGAATATTTCAGGCTCCTTCTACGCTCCATGCTCATCCTTGTAGAGCTATTTTAATTGACACTCATCTGCATAGCGCTTTTTTTTTTTTTTTTTTGGTATAATGTACATATACCTGTGTGTTTGTAACAGTGCAATCACTATTGTTTTATGTAGGCTAGAAATCACTGAAAATGTAGATACCATCTTTTTGTTGTAACCTAGAGGTATGGAGCACTATCATGCTTGCTGTTTAGTTTGGGTATAGTTCTGTTAAAAAACTCCTTAAATTGGTATTCACTTTTGTCACAATGTTGTGTCAGAACATGATTTAAATCCTGTTTATGGTTTCTATCACTGCAAAATTCTTACATCTATGGGCCACTTTCTACTGGCTCATTGAATTAAGTGCCCTTTTCAAGTCAGTGAAATTATGCTGCAGCAAAGAAAAGCAGGGCAATGGGAAGAAAAATTAAAATTTTGCATTAGTAGAGACTGGACAGGATTTTCTTCTCTATTACCAAGTAATAAACATGAAAGCATATTTTGTACTGTATTTTTAGAAGTTAAAGGGAAAGGAGAAAGGGAGCATAGTAATAACAAATCAATTATGTTACTGTAAATTCATTTAAATAATTTTGGTTGTCCCTGTATTCCAGTGCCATTCGTAAAATATGCATAGTAGTAAAAAAGTAAGATATTTTTATGGAGTATTCTTGTTTCACATTAGAACTACACCTCTACATATTCCTTTTTTCTTTCTCTCTTTTTTTATTATTAAGAACAGTTGAGTGTGCTGTGTATCAAGATGACCAGAAATAAGGGGAATATATTCAGTTGTTATGTGTGGCATTTTCTCAGCACAGGAGATTTTTACATTCATGTTCTCAATGTGAATATATATTTTTATATTTAAAGTAATACTGATATTTAGGAGGAATCAGCAGTAGCTGACATAATTAAATGATAATTAAATCTAGCTTACATAAACAATGATAAATTGATTAAGAAAATCTGTTAAATGGAGGAAAGTTATTAATTAATGTTTCTCAGAAACTAAATGATTCTCTAATGCATATACCAGCTTACCAGTCACCTCTATGTCAAGGTGAGATCTTAAGATCCCTAATCAAAAATTACTTTTACTTTGTTTACCTTTTAATGAGATTCTTCTAGTTATTTACAAATTCCTGTCAGTTGCCTTGCAAACAGCTTTAAGCAGAGTGGTGATTTTAAGCATAAGAACTATTCCTATAGTATGTTCAGTTATGTTCATACAATTTCTTATTTCTGAGTTTGATGTGTCCTCACAGTGGAACCATGATGTCTGAAAAGATCCATTATCTTGTAAGATTATCCCATAACTCACCTGGGACAGTAATTTTTGTTCAAAATATTCACTTTGCCCAATCATGTTGCCTGGTATAAATTTAAGGTCAGGAGTGGCCAAGTTCTAACGACCCAGTACCCAGGCAAAATGACTGAAGTGTTTAGGCCAATGCAAGTGTGTCACTTCAGTGTCTCCTCAGTCATAACCTCTTCATAAATGTTTAAGACTTGTATGTTAAAAGGCAGAGCTAATTGTGCTTTCTGACAGGTTGTAGGAAGGAGAAGCATGACTGTCTGACCCCATGTTGTGCTGGGAAAGAATTACTCCATGTTGTGTCCTTAATCCATTCCTTGTGTAGCTGTGTAGCACTAGCTGGTTCATTGGACAGCAGAGGTCCTTAGGGAGGTTAGCCTGAATTGTGTGATGTTCTGTGTCACCTGTGACGTGAGAGGTTTGTTAGTTCCAAAGTCAGAGAGGTCAGAGGCCCTTTGATTAGGTCCTGTGCTGTTGTGAAGTGCCTTTATTTTGCATGTAAATCTGAATAATTTTAGCAGAAAGAGACCTATAACTCAGTTTTAGAGCCATAAGCCACACAGGTCCAAGTTCATATTCACATCTGAAATACATGGCCAAGCATCTTTATCTCTACTCATGCAGTGGTGTTTGTGGTTTATGTAAATTTATAAGTCTTGGTTTAAGTTTTGTACATTAGCCAGGAACACCTGATTCACCTAAGCTACAATTACTAAGTCTGGAGTAATCCTAGGTTTGAATGAACTTAGTCTGGGACAACTCATATAGCTTGACTATCTCTTTTCAGAATTTTGTGTTTTCATAACAATCAAAACGCTCACAATTTCATTTTTAGATTTAATGTTGTCTTCATTTCTACAAAACAACTATCTTAAAAAAAGAATTAAATATGTCTATTGTCATCAATGTATATTGAATGTTAACATGTATGGTTAACTTGTGAAATAAATATGAAATTATTTAAGTCCATAGCATCTTGTCATTTATTCATTTTACAAACATACCTAAAATATGAAAAAGTATCGTATAGTTCTTTTCTCATAAATATCCTGGAACACACAAAAGCGCATTAATTTTTTGCCACGCTCCTGTGTATAAAGCATTCTCCCGTGTTAACATGGGTTTCACTCTGCAATTTTTTTTTTTTTAAATTGGCCCAATTCTGCCACCCATTCTCAAATTGCACAATTTATTACTGTTTTACCAAGGTTGGTAAGTAATGCTGAAGGACTACTGTAATCTTTCATCTACTTAAGCATTTCTTCCCTGCAGTTAATCATTGCATGCACTGTGCTATGTAATTTATATTATGGCATTTGTGGCAAGACTAATAATTACTAAAACCAATGAATAGGAATTGGGTGACAGTCTGTTCTTTTTTTATATTTGTTGTTGGAGTGAAGCAAAATTCTTATCTCTCAGTAAGTTTTAAAATTGAAGACACTGCAATTGAGAAGCTTATCAAGGTTCACCATTACAGTGCCTAGAGACATTAATCCACTCACACTTGTATTCTTTTTTTTAAACTCTTATCAAATACTCGGGTCTTGACTGAGCAAACTTGACTCAGTGAGGACAACAGTATTTGATTTCCAAAGGTTTTCCTTGAATCATGCTTTTCACTAATTGTTCCATTCCTGGAAATTCCATATTTCACTGATGTTTCTGTTGTTAAACATCTGCAGAGATGTTCTTGATCTCTGCTTCCTCTCATTTTTTAACTGCTATTGGAACTGAAGTTGTCCAACATGTATATCTGTAATTTTACAAAGGCAAGAAGACAAAAAGTCTTAAAAGTCTGTTTCTTTTTTCTCTGATGTTGTGGGAGTTTTAATTTGCCACATCTTGACAGGTAGGATTTCAAAAGCAGAGATTTAAATCAATTATATTAAATCAAAGGTTTAAGCTTGTGATGCTTGTAATAATGATATTGTAAACTTAAGGGTCTAATGACAAAACCAGAACAAAGCTGGTAAGGTAGAGGTGATCTTTTGGTGTGCTAGACAAAAGATAGAATTTAAAGAGATGAACTATGCATCAGAAGAAAGGTTAGTGTGCTGCAAAGATTGTGGGTTTGTTGGTTGGCTTGTGGGGGAGATTCAGTCCTAGTTGTGGCATTCTGCTTTTTTTGTTGCTGTTTTAAATTACATCAGGATCTTAGCACTATTCTGCTGTACTTGTTTGGGTAGTTGTACACACAAATATGTATGACACATTCCACTTTAATTACATCTGTGAAATGCATCGGTGTTGCCTGGTTGTTACTTGCACAGTGCACCCTGGAAGGATATGCCTAACCTATACTGTGATGCCAGGTTTAAAGACACACCTGTCCTGATCAAGATAGGAAATTCTTAAGCAACCTGGCAACACAGCATGTCTTATTCATTTTGGCAGGTGTGACAGCAAGGGGACAACACAGACCTGTTCATTGCTCGCTGCTGTATAGTATTGAGAAAGCCTTCAGCTATAGAAAAATAGCAGTGTGTATTGCTATCTACAAGTGTTCTCATAAATATTCAAGTAAAACTAAACAGTTTTTTTCCATACAGACATCACTAGGTCTCTTATTGCCTCTTCTGAGGAAGGAAGAAATGAAGGCCTTCAGTTGCCTGAATGAGAGAAAACACTTGAATTTGAGCCTGGAGAACCAGTTTATTCCAGCAAAGCAAAGATGACAATTGAGGAAGAGGGCAAAGCCCCTGTTTTAATGAAACAGGTCTCAGATGTTGCAGTCTGGCAGGGAGATGTAGCTAGGCTCTCTGTTACGGTTCCTGGCAGCCCCACACCCAGCACCCAGTGGTTTTTCAGCAGCACAAAGCTAACCCAGGCATTTCTGGCAGTGAGCACAGGCTCATGCTGCCGTGTGCAGGTGTGCAGCACCGGGGTGAGTACGCGTGCCAGGCCAGCAGTGTGCTCGGGAGAGCGGCTGCAGCGCCCAGCTCCGCGTGCTCCAGAGGCAGCCAGAACTGCCCTGCTGTGCCAGGGAGCTGGACAGCATGTGCTGTGCAGTACGTGAGGACCAAAGCCCCCTCTTCTACCAGGAGGCTGCTGAGTTCCCTGCAATAGAAGAAGCGCTCGGTCTTGAGTCCATGAGGGAGCCTCCAAACCTCCTACAGCTCCACATGAGCCAGGCAGTGTACATGCTGCCCAGGGAGGACGTCCTGCCTGGCCTGCCACCAACCTGTCTGGCAGCACAGGGTGTTGAAGAGATGCTCACCCAGGTGGCCACAATACAAGAGAGCAGCGGGCTTCTGGCAGAGCCTCTGGAAACCCTCCCTGCAGGCCCCCAGGGTGCGGTGCCTGCAGCAGTGATGGAGACACAGCTGCCAGGCTCCCTTGGGACTGTAACTGCACAGATACTCATGCCCAAAGAGAAAATCATCGCCAAGGCACCAGAGCAACTGGCTGCTCTGAAGACAGAGGCTTCCCAAACCCTTCTACAGGGTCAAGCACCACTGAGAACCACACCATGGATGGTGACCAAATCCAGATCCTTGAGGGCTTTCAGATAGCACAAGGTGAGCTGAAGGCTGAATCTAGATTTTTCTCTGAGCTGGCCTCCACTAGGGGCCAGGCTGTCCCCTTGGAGAACATTTCTTTCCTGGAAACATCAAAGGAAGATTTTACTGCAGGAATACACGAGAGAGAGGCTGTTACATTTCCCTTGCTGCTGGAAGAAAACCAGTCCATGGAGGAAGAGCATGCTGATCAGTGGCAGAGAGCAGAGAGACAATCCCATAAAACCATGTACTTCCAGGAGCTCCAGCCAAGCCAAGTTCTCAACGAAGACAGTGAGCTCACTGCTCTGGTTCCCAAGATCTGCAGCTTAGACATAAAGTCTCAGATCAGAAATGCACTGAAAAATGCGATGGTAAGCGGGAAAAACCTGTTTTCAGAATGGTTGACTGATAAAAATGATGTTAAAGTACAGGCAATAAACATCACCAAGAAGAATACACATACCTTGTGCACATATATTTTGAGCACAGAAGGATGCAGTCCCGTAGAAACCCAAGTCTCCCTGGGAGAAGTCAACATTCAGACAGCTGACCAGACCAAAGTCTTGAAGGAAGTTTTCTATTCCTTTCTTTGTGAAGATAAATGTGAAAAATCCAAAGCATTGCCAGTCTCTCCAGTCCGCTTCTCTCGGGAAAATCCTGTGATGAAATCTTTCAGGCTGAGAGGACTATGGAGGCAGAAAAAACACTGGAACAGCCTTTGCTTGCACAAGTAATCCACACTGTGACTGAGCATGGTCAAATCAAGGATGTGGGTGCAGCTGTAGCCACTGCTGATGTAGTCTCTGCAGATATTTTTACTGAGACACCCACAGAAAAGAAAAGAGAAAAGGGAAGAAAATTGTGAGGAAGAGGGCAGAGAGGGTCTGGAAACTAGAGTTGGAAAGCAAGAGGCTGAGCTGGGCAAAGAAAGTTATCCCATTATACACAGCAAACTGGTTGACGCTGTTGAGGAGGAAGAGGAGAGTGTCAGGCTGGTGTCTGTCATAACAAATGTCAGAGAGGTGAACTGGTACTTTGAGGGTAAACTGGTCTCTTCAGGCAACAGATTCAAGTGTTTGCAAGATCAGGACACATACACACTAGTAGTAGGCAAGGTGTGCGGGGAGATTCACCAAGGAGAGTACACCTGTGAGGCACTGAATCAAGCTGGAAAAAGAGCAACAGCAGCAAAACTAACAGTTGTTAAAAGAGGTTGGATTATAGGGATAAAATAATCTTTTTAATGCACTGCTCTACTAATGAACCTCTTCTACTATGTGCATCTTTGGACAGAGATACAGTATTAATACCATCATGCCAGTAATCAGAGGGCCCCCTTTCTCTCTGGATTGATGGTCTCCTTTTACCACATTGCAAGGCCTCTCACTTCCATTACCCCAGTCTTTGGTCAGGAACTTTGTTGTTTTATTGCACTAGCTTGGTCAGGACAAAGCTGTATCTCAATAGCAGCCATATTCTTGCCTGAGAAATGGAGCTGCTCTTCCCATTTTTCTCACTGCTGCACCCTCTCTCACTCTTTGGGGTCATTGCACAAATTCACTCCCATTTCTCCTTCACACCATAATTTCTCACAACTCCAGGATAGGTTACTATATATTAAGATCCTATTGCTATTTTGCATTGCTATTTCACTTTGTTTTTCCAGTATCACCACTGTTTCCTGATGTCATTATGCACTGTCCACTGAGTCTAGTACTGCTTTCATTTCTTACACATATTTTTTTCTTACAGTCACTTTATGTGAATTGCAAGTATGTCACCTTTTTAAAAGTTTTTTTTTTCAGTCAATCTCTTAATTTCAGTATGCCAGCAGGCAGAGTTTTGAGCTACTCTCTGCTTCTAATTTCAGTTGCACCGATCCTGAGGAGAAGGCTTGAACCCCTGGAAGTGGCTGTCAATCATGTGGCCAAGTTCACCTGTGAGGTGGAGATGGCTCCCAATGTCAAGTTCCAGTGGTACAAGGCCGGACGGGAGATCTATGATGGGGACAAATACTCCATTCGCTCCTCCAACTACCTCTCCACACTGGAGATCCCAAGGCCTCAAGTTGTTGACTGTGGGGAATACAGCTGTAAGGCTTCCAACCAGCATGGCAGTGTAAGCTCTACAGCTGTTTTAACAGTAACTGGTAAGTACAGACTTTCAAACACTTCTCCTTTTACATAAAATATCTTGCTGTATTGTAATGCTTTCACAGCTACACTTGCACATGTTTACGGTAAGGCTCTTGATTGCCTTTTTAATACATAATCCATACCTAATTTTGGCAGGCACAAGCATAGATACTTTTGAGAATGCTGCTTTTAGGTGTTTTTCTGTATGAAGAGAAGGGAATCAGTGTGAAAAAGTTTCATAGGGAAAGAAAGAAGGGGGGAAAGAGCAGGAAGACACAGCATGGGATTGCTTTGCGAATACATTCTTGAAGAAGGTTTAGTTAACTTCCAAACCACAAGAAACACTTTTAAATCTGATTTCTTGGTGTAATAGTCACTGTGTGATTATCCTAGCACTGTAAATTTATCCTGCAACTGTACTTGCGACGCAGGTTGTGCAGATCTGCATACCTGAACATCTTTGTGCCGTGGCCAAAGGGGAATCTGTGACTGGGGAAGTAGATCTTAAACAAAAGAAGGCTTAAAGGGTTTCAATTTGCTAACTTGTTGTCTATTGAGAGGTATACAGCAGGATTTTTTCTTAAAAGGAAAAAAAATCCAAAAAACACCATCTTTTGGGTGTTTCTTGTATGGCGACTTTTTTTACTCTGACTTTTCTCTTTCTGGGAGGAGTCCTTATGTGATCTTTGCTAAGTGCTAGGTACAAGAGACTAGAAAAAGGTGTATGAACAGTGAACTGCATGCAAACTTGCCCATCTTGGGAGAATAGTATGCAAACATCTTAGTCTTGGGGAAGGATTTTAGTATATTTTCCTTTAGTTTGTACATTGTTCCAGAGATTCAAAAATGCCTTCAAGCTCTGGAGCAATCCATAAACTGAAAGCCAAAATTTATCATCTTTAACACCTCTTATCTCCTTCACTGCTGTTTTCTTTTGCTTAAGAGTGTCCAATGCCAAGCTGGCCTCTCTTGCTCTCTGTCCCTGGCAGATGTGGCTCTGTTCCTCACCTCTTGATAACACTGAACCCCTTTGTTTTGCAGAGGCATTTCCGCCAACGTTTCTTACCAGACCTGAACCTATCACTACTTTTGTTGGCAAAAGTGCCAAGTTCCTGTGTACTGTTTCGGGCACTCCAGTCATCGACATCACCTGGCAGAAAGATGGAACCACTATTTCACCTTCAGATCACCATAAGATCACCAAAGTGGAAAATAAGCATGTTTTAGAAATTTCCCTTCTTACCGCTAGTGACAGAGGGGTTTACACTTGCAAAGCTTCCAACAAGTTTGGGGCTGATATTTGCCAGACTGAAATGGTCATTATAGACAAGCCCCACTTCATTAAAGATTTGCAGTCAGTACAGTCAGCAGTTAATAAAAAGATACGCCTTGAATGCCAGGTAGATGAAGACAGGAAAGTAACTGTAGGGTGGACAAAGGATGGAAACAAAATCCCTCCAGGCAAAGATTATAAGATTTACTTTGAAGACAAAATAGCCTCACTTGAGATTCCTCTGGCTAAGCTCAAGGACTCAGGCCACTATGTGTGTACTGCTTCAAATGAGGCAGGAAGCAGCTCCTCTTCTGCCACCGTCACAGTCAGAGGTAAGATAGCTCTATGGCCCCTTTTCCTTTTGTCTTCTTGGCTTCCTCATTTCTTCTTTCACAGGTGAAAAACTTCTTTGGGCTGAAATTACACTGTGAATTCTTCTCAGACCTGCCACCTGGTCCATTCCCCATGAAGTCTTTTCCCCTGGTGCCTTACAGTGCGCTGTGTGTTGCTTCAATATTTCTTGCACCAGAGAAAATCAAGAATTGCTCCTGCCTGAAGGAGAAAGATGGATGAAGAGGGAAGGCAAAACCACAGAAGCTGCAGCTCAGCAAAGATTATGCTGATCTCTTGTGAAGTTGTATTTTGTTCTTGTTCTGGGAAGCAATCTTTCAAAGCTTTGTATTTCAGCTTTCTTTCCTTTCTCCCTTTTCCTTTCCACCCCCTTTCCTCCTCCCTGTCTTCCCTTTTTTACCCTCTCCTCCTCTCTCTTCCCGTTTTTTCCCATTTTCAGAACCACCATCCTTTGTGAAGAAGGTCGATCCATCTTATTTACTGACCCCAGGCGACTCTGCACGCCTTCAATGCAAAATCAAAGGGTCTCCTGAAATCCAGGTTACTTGGTTCAAGAACAATAAGGAAATCCATGAAAGTAACACGCACAGGATGTCCTTCGTCAATTCTGTGGCTGTGTTAGATATTTTGGAAATGAAAGTTGATGACACTGGGACCTACTCATGTGAAGCTGTCAACGAGGTTGGAAGTGACAGTTGCATCAGTGAAGTGGTTGTCAAAGGTCTGTCCTTCTTGGTGCTGCAAGTCACATTCTTGAGAAAAACCTTTCTTCTTTCTTTTTTTTTTTTAATTTTTTTGGCGTGGTTGACTAACTCTTCCTTACTGCTTTTGTAGAGCCTCCATCTTTCATCCGAACACTTGATCCTGCAGAGCTAGTGAAGGGAACAAACCCCATTCTTCAGTGCGAGGTTGCTGGCACTGGACCCTTTGAGATTAGCTGGTACAAAGACAAGAAGCAGATTCGCAGTAGTAAAAAATACAGGTTGACCTCTCAGAAGGCTGTTATTTCCTTGGAGGTGTCCTCATTTAATAGTGCAGATGTCGGTGAATACGAGTGTGTGATAGCTAATGAAGTCGGGAAGTGCATGTGCAGTGCCACGTACATCTTGAAAGGTCAGTGGGAGAGAGAAAACTCCTCTTACTGAAGGGATTGGCAAAAACCTCTTATTTCATAAAATGTCTTTTCTTTGGATTTGTGGGAGGCTGGGGAGAAAGAGTATCTTCTTTTAAAATTCTTTGTGTGTGTTGGGTCTTATCTGGCATCAAACTTGTGACTTTGAAGACCATTGAGATTAATGGGCCATTAGCTCCTGGCTGGAGAAAGTAGTTCTCCAACTTGCCTGCTCTTTTGCTGAATTGTGACACGTACTGCACACGCTGTCTTACAAAACTGTCTTTAAGTAGAAGATTTTATGTGGTGATACAATAGTAGATGAATATTTTTTTCTTGTCTCTCTTTTTTGAACTAGAACCACCATCTTTTGTTAAGAAAATTGAGAATGTGACAGCTCTGGCTGGAGATAGTGTTACATTGCAGGCTGTGGTGAAAGGGTCAGAGCCTATTTCTGTGACATGGATGAAAGGCAAAGACATTATTAAAGATGATAAAAATGTGAGAGTGACATTTGATCACGGTCTAGCAACACTGCAAATGACCGGAGTTCAGCTGAGCTCTGGTGGTAAATACACCTGTGTGGCTGAGAATGATGCAGGAAGCCAGTCCTGCTTTGGTGAACTAGCAGTGAAAGGTCAGTGGAGAAGTGGTGTGATCCCTGCAGTCTCCTACCTGAGAGAAGAAATTTCCTTTTGTCCTTAACACCAGTTGTTTAATTCTGTTGTAGAACCTGCCAAAATAACTGAAAAAGCCGAAATGATCCAAGTTACAGCTGGGGAACCAGCTGTTTTGGAGTACACTGTCACAGGCACTCCAGAGCTGAAAACCAAATGGTTCAAAGATGGAAAGCCACTACCTGCCAGCAAAAAATATAGGATCAGCTTCAAAAATAACATTGCCCAGCTGAAGTTTTATGCCACTGAAATGCAGGACAGTGGTGAATACACCTTTGAGATATCCAATGATGTGGGCATCAGCTCTTGTACTACCAGCTTCACTGTGCTAGGTTGGTACTGCCTCTTTACAAGGAGCCCTATTGCTCTGCTCTGTGCCCAACAGAGCTAGAAGCAGAACAGCACTCCTGTTTTGCTCACGTGTTCCTTTCTGTCATTTTTTTCACTCTCAACAGATCGCACTCTCCCTCCCTTCTTTACTAAACCACTGAAGAATATTGACAGCGTCATTAGCGCCTCGTGCCGCCTAGACTGCAAAATTTCAGGCTCTCTTCCAATGACTGTCTCTTGGTTTAAGCAGGATACTGAGATCACTTCAAGTGCCAAGTACACAGTACACTTTGCAGAAGGCTCAGCATCTTTGGAAATAAAACACCTAGATGCAAGTGATGCTGGGGTCTACATTTGCAGAGCCACAAACTCTGCTGGTAGCAAAGAGAGCAGTAGCACTTTGTTTATAAAAGGTTTGGCAATTTGCTTCACTTTTCTTGGAATTTTGCTTACCTTGTGATAATACTTTTCTTTCCCAAAATACAAGCCCTCTCTTACTCTTGAAATTTTTTTTCCTTTCAACGCAATCCAGAGCCACCCAGCTTCACTGTAGAACCAGAGTCCCAAGATGTATTGCCTGCATCAACTGTACATTTCAAAGGAATGTTTAAAGGCACAACGCCACTGACAGTGAAATGGTTCAAAGGTGATACTGAGCTGGTGACAGGAGGATCCTGCTACATTATGACAGAAGCATTAGCAAGTTACTTGGAGCTTTATGCAGTGAAACCAACTGACTCTGGAAAATACACCTGCAAAGTCTCCAATGTAGCTGGTTCAGTAACATGCAGTGCAAACTTATTTGTGAAAGGTTTGCGTTCTTACTCTTATTTGAAATTCTAGCTGCTGGATTAACACAGCAGCACTCTTTCCCGTGTTCTTTGTCCTGAACACTCTTCTTAAATCCACAGAACCTGCTGCCTTCAAGGAGAAGCTAGAGCCGGCTCATCTGGTGAAGAAAGGTGGATATGCTGAGCTGACCTGTGAAGTCACTGGTACTCCTGAGATTAAAATCACATGGTTCAAGGATGATAGAGAGCTAAAGGAGAGTGACAAATACAGGATGTCTTTTACAAAATCTTTGGCAATACTCCGTGTTTCAGAGGTTGATACTGAAGACAGTGGAGAATACATTTGTGAAGCCAAAAATGATGCTGGAAAAGATATCTGCAGTAGTGTTGTTACAGTCAAAGGTGTGTGTGATAGCCAGCCACACAGTTTGCATCTTTAAACTCAGTACAGTGGTACTGACTTCAGAAGTATGATTAACCCAAATTGCATTTTCTCTTTTGCACTGTAGAGTCACCTTATTTTAGCAAGGAGTTTCAATCCATGGAAGTCTTGAAGGATTCTGATGTGGTTTTGGAGTGTGAGGTGCTTGGCACGCCTCCCTTTGAAGTGTTTTGGGTGAAAGATGATAAACCCGTGCGGAGCAGTAAAAAGCACAGAATAAGCATTGAGAAATCTATGATTAGCCTGCATGTTTTCAGGTTTGATGCTTCTGATGTTGGCGAGTATCAGTGTAGAGTAACAAACGAGGTTGGGACCTGCCTCTGCCACTCAGAGGTCACGCTGAAAGGTTAGTGCAAGGTGCAGAACACTGCTAGCATGTTCTTATCCCAGTGTGGTTTCCATGCCACACTGTTACACACCAAACTTGTACTTACATAATCACTCTCTTCCTGCCAGAGCCTCCGCAGTTTTTGAAGAAGATAGAAAATATTAGCTCCCTTCGAGGGGGAACAGTTGTGTTTCAGGCTGCTATTAAAGGTTCCTTGCCCATCACTGTGTCCTGGTTGAAAGACAATGATGAAGTGATTGAAGACAGCAATATCAAAATGACCTTTGTGAACAATGTTGCCACTCTTATGGTGAGATCTATTGAGCTGAAACATGATGGGAAATATTTCTGTCAGGCTAAAAATGAGGCAGGAATTCAGAGGTGTTCTGCTCTGCTGACTGTCAAAGGTTAGTCTTATCCTGAGAGTTTGTAGTGATCTGAGATGGTTCCCTTGTGATTTTTACAGATGCACTTAACACTGTATCTCCTTGTTTACGACAGAACCTGCTACAGTTGTGGACAAGGCGGTGTCAATAGATGTGACTGAGGGAGACCCAGCAACCTTGCAGTGTAAATTTTCAGGAACAAAGCCTATTACAGCCAAATGGTTCAAAGATGGCAAGGAGCTGACATTGGGCCCAAAATATAAGATCAGTGTTACAGATACCGTCTCAGTCTTAAAGGTGCTTTATGCAGACAAGAAAGACAGTGGAGAATACATTTTTGAGGTTCAAAATGATGTTGGGAGCAGTAGCTGTTCTGCCAGCATTAATGTCCTAGGTGTGTATGGGCTCTCTCTTATTATTGCTTTTGGATACAAAATCATTTCTCCTGAGCTGACATCTGCCACAATCATGGTTGAATTTCATATTTTGTCTTTCTACTCTATTTGGATAGATCTCATTATACCACCTAAATTCACCAAAAAACTCAAGAAAATGGACAGCATTAAGGGGTCTTTTGTCCACCTGGAGTGCATAGTGTCTGGTTCGCATCCTATAAGCATCCAGTGGTACAAGGATGGCCAAGAAATAACAGCAAGTGAAAAGCACAAATATTCTTTTCATGATAATACTGCATTTCTGGAAATAAATAAACTGGAAGGCACAGACAGTGGCTCTTACACTTGTGAAGCAACAAATAAAGCGGGAAGCAACCAATGCAGCGGGTTCCTAACAGTCAAAGGTTTGAGCTCCTACTTTGTCTTGCCTTAGGTCTCTCATTCATAATTTTAGATTTCCTCAGCTCAGAGTAATCCTCTCTCTTCCTTTTTGCATGTTTTAGAGCCGCCATATTTTGTGGAAAAACCCCAGTCTCAAGAGGTTGTGCCCAATGCTAGGGTTCAGTTCAAGGCGCTGGTGAAAGGGTCTACTCCTCTGCAGATAAAGTGGTTTAAAGACAGCCAGGAGCTCCTGTCTGGAGCCAGTCGATCTGTCTGGAAGGATGACACTTCTAGTGTTCTGGAGCTCTTCTCAGCTAGGACATCTGATTCTGGAAACTACACTTGTCAGATAACCAATGATGTAGGCACTGCAACCTGCAAAGCAACGCTGTTTGTAAAAGGTGTGCAACCCAATCTTTTGGTTTTGGATTTTTGATTCTGATTTTCCTGTGTAGTTTTGATGGAAGGGGGAGAAAGCCTTTTAGCCTTTTTTGTTTTTTTTTTCTTCCTTTAAATTCTGGGTTTTTTCATTCCTAGCTTGAATATTATAAAACCGCAACTTCTCTGTCCATCTTCTAGAGCCCCCCAGATTTATTCAGATGCCTACTTCAGTAGTGGCATTGCGTGAAGGACAGTCTACCACTTTTGAGTGCCAGGTAGTAGGCACGCCAGAGATCCGCATTACGTGGTACCTGGATGGGAATGAGGTGACTGACCAAGCAAAATACGGCATCTCCTTCATAGATGGCTTAGCCACTTTGAGAGTTACTCAAGCCAGAGTGGCAGATAGTGGGATTTATGTTTGTGAAGCCCACAATGATGCAGGTAGTGAGAGCTGCAGCGTCGAGCTGAAAGTGAAAGGTTGGTTTTGAACATCTTGTCATCTCTGTCACTTATCTGGGGTGAGGAAGCAGGAGATGCTTCTTCTCCCCTCAAAACTATTTAAGGCTACTGTCTACTTTCCTCTCCTTCTTCTTTATAGAGCCTCCAACCTTTGTTCGGGAGTTGCGTCCCACTGAGGTAGTGAAGGGTTCAGAGGCCACACTTGAGTGTGAGGTGACTGGTACCCCTCCATTTGAGGTGAAGTGGCTGAAGAACAACAAAGAGATGTTCAGCAGCAAGAAATACGCCATCTCCTCCAAAGAATCAGTATTTACTCTTAATGTGACAAACTGTGACATCTCGGATGTTGGTGAATATCAGTGTATTATATCAAATGAAGGGGGGAGCTGTTCTTGCAGCACGAGACTCCGCTTAAAAGGTCAGTCCTCTAGGAAGCACACCTCAAACATTATACGCCCTAGCTAAAGTGTAGCAACTGGGATTACTTTATATGATCTCTTTTTCTCCTCTTCCCTTTCCACGACTTCTCTTTCAAACAACAAACAAAACTTACACCACAGAGCCACCATCCTTTGTCAAGAAGCTGGAGAACGTCACGAGCATTTTGAAAGGTGATGCATTCTTTCAGTGCGTCGTAGCAGGTGCTCAGCCCCTATCTGTGTCATGGATAAAAGATGAGAAAATACTAGAAGATGATGAGCACCACCACATTACCTTTGAGAACGGCGTGGCAACACTGCAGCTTGCTAATGTTGACCTCAGCCACAGAGGGAGATATACCTGTCAGGCAAAGAATGAATCTGGCGTGGAGAAGTGCTTTGCTTTGCTTTTTGTACAAGGTGTGTACAAAGTGTAACCTTGATGAGTATTTGGAAAGTTGGTTCCCTGTCTTATGTAGCTAACTGCTGTAATTTTTATACTCTTTATATCTCAGAGCCTGCACAGATCATAGAAAAGGCTAAATCACTTAAAGTCACTGAAAAAGACCCCGTGACTTTGGAGTGTACTGTGGCTGGGACACCAGAGCTCCGAATAAGATGGTACAAAGATGGCAAGCAGCTTCTGCCCAGTAGATACTACACCATGAGCTTTGAAAACAATGTGGCCAGTTTCAGGATTGAACCTGTATCAAAGGAGGATAGTGGTACATACAGTTTTAAGGTTGAAAATGACTTCGGAAGTAGCACCTGTGAAGCTGTTCTGACTGTGCTAGGTTTGTATTGCCAATCCATCAGGGAGGGAATGAAAAATAATCTCCATGAAAGATAAGCAAGAAGGTAACCAGTGTTTTTGCTGTTTTTTGTGTTGGGCAGATCAATCAATTCCTCCTGTATTTATCAAAAAGCTAACCAAAAAGGATGCCATTATGGGATCTTCTATCCAAATGGAGTGCAAAGTCTCTGGGTCACTCCCCATTGTTGCAAAATGGTTTAAGGATGGAAAAGAGATAACTGACAGCGCAAAATATAGAAGCCTGAGCCATGAGAACACTATGTCACTCGAGATTGCTAACCTAGAGCTGGCAGACAGTGCAAATTACACATGCAGTGTCTCTAATGTTGCTGGAAATGATTCTTGCAGTGCTGTCTTGACCGTGAAAGGTTTGAAACTCTTTTACTATTTCTTATCTCTGATAAATACTGGGAAAAATACTTTGAATCTTATACTAACATAACACTCTTATACATCTTGATACTTACTGAAAACTTGGTCTCCATGGTTGCTTCACTGATTT
This sequence comes from Sialia sialis, assembly GCA_009812075.1. Lineage (NCBI taxonomy): Eukaryota > Metazoa > Chordata > Aves > Passeriformes > Turdidae > Sialia > Sialia sialis. The sequence continues at coordinate 10,061,731 of VRYO01002782.1, forward strand.
TCTTCACTCTTAGACATTTCTGATGTAACTGTGTCTTTTTCTTAAAAACTGCAGAGCCACCAAGCTTCTTAGTAAAACCTGAAAGCAAGCAAGCCATACCAGATTCCACAGTGGAGTTTAAGGCCACACTGAAAGGAACACCACCTTTTACAGTAAAGTGGTTCAAAGAAGACTTAGAACTTGTATCTGGTCCAACTTGTTTCATTGGGATCGAAGGTTCATCTGGGTTCTTAACCCTCTATTCCGTGGATTCTTCTAGGAGTGGGCATTACACTTGCCACGTTTCAAATGATGTTGGCAGTGACTCTTGCACTACTACACTGATGGTAACAGGTGTGCACTCTTTCTTGTTGTGTAATCCTTTTGTCTCCTTCTTCTCTTTCCTTTTTGCCAAGCCTGCCATGGGGATCTTTGATACACTGCCAAGTGAATTTCCTACCCTGTGTTTGCAACCCACAGCTGTTTGACTCTTTTCCCACCTAGTTTCCCTTTGGCATTAATTCAGACATTCCTGACCCCACTTTTTTTTGGTTTTTTAGAGCCCCCCAAGTTTGTTAAGAAGCTGGAGGCAGCAAAAGTAGTCAAGCAGGGTGACTCAGCACGGCTTGAGTGCAAAGTAAGTGGATCCCCAGAGATGAAAGTAGTGTGGTTCAGAAATGACCATGAAATTGTTGCCAGTGAAAAATTCCGGACATCATTCATTGACTCTGTGGCTGTGCTTGAAATGAATCACCTCAGCACTGATGAAAGTGGTGACTACATCTGTGAAGCTCACAACCCTGCCGGCAAGGCCAGCTGTAGCACCAAAGTCACGGTGAAAGGTTAGCTCTTGTCCTCTTGTTTTCCGACTGCATCTTATTTTTCCCCTGGTGCTCGTATCCCTCAGAAATACACAGGAACGTGAGGTTGATTTATTTCAGGACTGCCCTGTTCTTCATGTTGTGTTTGTTTCTTAATGCCCCTTCATCTTCTCTGCCAGTGTCTAAACAAGAGAAGTGATGTTCTTAGTGCAGATGAGTCCTAGGCTAGTTTTTTCCCAGTTCTATATTTTTTAATATCCAAGACAGTTCACAGACAAGTGAGAATTGCTATATTAAGTAGCTGAAATACGAAGAAAAAGAACAGACACAAACTGACTAGTGTAATTTTTACACCCTGTATGGGAGATAACTACCAGCTAAATGAGGCCTGTACCCTCTCTGCCAAGGTCATTCCTCTTTTACCTTTTCTAAAGGGGAGCTAAGGGTTCTTAATACTCACCTTTGTGCAAGTTCATTTCATATTGTACCCAGAAAGTGAGGGAAGTCTCGCCCATCCTGTAAGATATTCTCAGCAGTCCTTTTTTCCAGAAGCTGGCATCTGTAGACTCTTTGTTGATAAAAGAGCTTCAGACTACTTTCTAAATATTCCTTTCTTCCCTTGTTAGAACCTCCTGTCTTTAGCAGGAAGCCTTCTCCAGTAGACATTGTCAAAGGATCTGAGGTTAGCCTGGAATGTGAGATTTCAGGAACACCTCCATTTGATGTTGTGTGGTACAAAGACAGGAGGCAAATCCGCAGTAGTAAGAAGTACAAGGTTACAGCCAAAAACTACCACACAAGCGTTCGCATTCTTAATGTGGAAGCTGCAGATGTCGGTGAATATCAGTGCAAAGCACAGAACGACGTAGGAAGTGACACTTGCATTTGCACTGTGAAGCTGAAAGGTAAAGTACTGGCACGTGTGTCTTCTGCAGTGCTCCCAAGGGCACTGCACTGCTCTTCTTTGCTGGAACACTGTGAGTATTTACTGTAACTGCGTATTTCTTCTTCAGAACCACCAAAATTCTTGACTAAAATAAACAGCGTGACTGTTGTAGTTGGTGAACCAGTAGAGTTACAAGCAAGAGTGGAGGGCTCCCAGCCAATTTCTGTGCAGTGGCTTAAAGACAGAGAGGAAGTTATCAGAGAAAGTGAGAACACAAAGATCACATTTATGGAAAATATTGCAACTTTGCAGTTTGTGCGCACAGAGACAAGCAGTGCTGGAAAATACACCTGTCAGATCAGAAATGATGCTGGAAGCCGCGAGTGTATGGCTACCTTAACTATCCTAGGTGGGTAAAAAGCACAAATTCATGGACGTTTCTTTTTAAAGTTAGAAAATTGGCTATTTAGTATCAGCTGTATACTTTGCTTGTGCTTCTGAATTCAAAACAAACAAAATAGAGAATCCTTCTCCCCCCATCAAGCTGAACTCGGGTTCCATATTTCCTATTGTCCAGCAATAAGGTTGAAAGGAACCACTCTGTATTTGTCATGTTTCCTGCTCATGCCTGCTCAGAGAGGGATATTAAATTATTCTATATTTTAAATGAAAATATACTTTTAAATTACTTAAAATATTTTAAAATACTTCTACTTAATTTTGGAAAGCATCTGAAATTTGCCGTTTATGATAACAGAAAGGATAGGAAAAACAGCTGTAAAAAACTCCACATCCCTACAAATTGAAATTTCCTTACTATCCAATGTGTAAACCCCATCTTGTAAACACCATCTCACAGTGCTATAATACTTACAGCTAAATACTAATCAAACCCTGTTTTAACCATACGTGTTACCCATCTCTCCTTCCAGAGCCTGCAGTCATTGTAGAGAAAGCAGAGCCAATGAAAGTTACTATAGGAGATGCCTGTACTTTGGAATGCAAAGTAGCAGGCACACCACAGCTTTCCACCGGGTGGTTCAAGGATGGCAAAGAACTGACCAGCAGCCAAAAATACAGAATCACTTTCCTCAATAATGTATCTACACTTAAAATTATGGATGCAGAAAAGGAAGATGGTGGATTGTACACTTTTGCTGTGCAAAACGACGTGGGGAAAAGCAGTTGTACAGCATCGGTTGATGTTTTAGGTTGGTTGGGTAGCTTGTCTTCTACCTTTTTTTGGCCATCTTCTCTGTCCTTTCTTCCATTCCTTTATTCAATTTTCTCTCTAACCATGGATTTATTGTGTTTTCTTATGCAGACCGAATCATTCCTCCTTCTTTCACAAGAAAACTAAAGGAAACCCCTTGTGTTCTGGGTTCCTCAGCCCTGCTGGAATGTAAAGTGTCAGGTTCACCTCCTATTTCTGTTGCCTGGTTCCAAAATGGAATTAAGCTAGTCAGTGGAGAAAAGCATCAAATCTCCTTTTCAGATAACTTATGTATTTTAGAAGTCAATTCACTGAGCCACTCAGATACTGGCACTTACACCTGCAAAGCTACCAACACAGCTGGCTCAGATGAATGCAGCGCTGTATTGACTGTACAAGGTGGGTATATGATGGTCAGCAAGCTCTCTGAGCTATTCTTTTCTCTTTCTGTCTTGAAATTATCTGCAGTCTTTGTAAATATTCTTGGGGAAAATTATTGACAGAAAAATAAAGATTTTGCTCTTTATCTTCGGTAGGTGTGTGGAAATACCAGAGCTATGCTGCAGCAATTTGTCTTATCTATCTTTTTCTTTTGTTTATTTAGAGCCACCTTCTTTTGAGAGGACCCCAGAGCCTCTGGATGTATTGCCAGGCGCAAGCATCACTTTCACATGTGTTGTCAGAGGAACCCCTCCTTTTAAGGTTAACTGGTTTAGAGGGGCCAATGAACTTGTGCCGGGGGACAAATGTAATATCTACTTGGAGGAGTCCATTGTGGAGCTTGAGTTATTTGATGTAACTCCTCCCCAAAGTGGAGAGTACACTTGTCTAGTGACTAATGATGCTGGCAGGGTAAATTGTACAACACACCTTACAGTAAAAGGTTTGTAAAGATGACATCTCTTCTTTTACCTTAAATTACTGTTTCCTTCTCTCTGTTTGGCAAGTTGTGCTCAACATTTGTGGCTTGCCTTTCATTAGAGCCAGCTGTCTTTGTGAAGAAACTGAGCGATCAGTATGTGGAGCCTGGCAAGCCCATCATCCTAGAGGGCACTTACACAGGCAGCCTGCCCATCTCTGTGACATGGAAGAAGAATGGCCACACCATCTCACAATCTCAGAAATGTAGCATCACCACCACAGAGAAATCTTGCATCCTGGAAATACTTGACAGCACCAAGGAAGATGCAGGAGAATACACTTGCCATGTTGAAAATGAGGCAGGAAGAGATGTTTGTGAGGCTGTAGTCTCTACCCTAGGTGTGTGGTCCCTTTACTTCTTTACCTTGCCTTTTTTCAAGTGTATACTTCCCAAACCCTGGCACACAATAAGCCTGTCTAATTGCTTCTCTTTTTTTAGAACCTCCCTACTTTGTTACACACTTGGAACCTCTTGAGGTGACAGTTGGGTCTTACACAACATTGCAATGCCAAGTTGCTGGAACACCAGAAATTACAGTGTCTTGGTACAAAGGTGATACAAAACTCAGGTCTACTCCTGAGTATAAAGTGTTCTTTAAAGACAATGTTGCTACATTAATTTTCAACAAAGTGGCTAGCAACGACAGTGGAGAATATACCTGCAAGGCAGAAAACAGTGTAGGAACTGCGTCTACACAGGCTCTCTTGACAGTCCAAGGTGATGATTTTATATTAGCTTGCTAAAACACTTTTTCTCTTGCAAAACTATAAAAAGTTGCTTCCTGGGGTGTATTTATCCTTTACTTGCTTTCTTCCAGAACGCAAACAACCACCTTCCTTTGCAAGAAAATTAAGGGACATTGAGCACCCTGCTGGTTTACCCCTTAAGCTTATGTGCCGGCTCAATGGCTCAGAGCCCATTACTGTCACTTGGCACAAAGATGGTGTGCAGCTCAAGGATGACCACAATGTGCACACATCCTTTGTAGATAACGTTGCAGTGCTGCAGCTGGTGCGAACCGAGATGAATCACACTGGGCAATACTCCTGCACCGCCACCAATTCTGTGGGCACTGCCACCTCAAGTGCTCGGCTCACAGTGGCAGGTGTGTTGGCTTGTAAAGCTTTTACTTGGATCACAGGCTCCTCCCTCTTATTTCATGCATGCAATGGTATCTGTGTGTTGGACTAACTGTTTTCTGAGGAGTGAGCATTACATGGTTTTCTTGTGTTTCTAGAACCCAAGCAAGCACCTGTCTTCGACATCAAGCCAGAATCTATTGATGTGCCTTTTGGAGAAAGTGCTGATTTTGAATGTCATGTTACGGGAGCCCAGCCAATACACATAACGTGGTCCAAGGACGGTCGGGAGATCCGAACTGGAGGAAATTTCAATATTACATTCGCAGCCAACACAGCTCACCTTCGAGTGCTCAGAGTGGGTAAAGGAGACTCTGGACAATATACTTGCCAAGCTAGTAATGAAGCTGGGAAAGACTTCTGCTCAGCCCAACTCAGTGTCAAAGGTATTATGTCACCTTTGTTTGTACATTTTCTCTTTTTAAGGTGAATAAGTCTCTTTGTCTTGTATCTTCCACCATTTCTAGTTTAGAAATATATAGAAAGTAGTTTTCCAGACTGCAGACATTAATTATGTAATGATCTTCTCCCTTCATACTGTGTAACTGCAGAAGTCTTTTGTGCCTGCAAAATCTTCAAGGAGAAAGGTACCTGTGTGAACCTGTTTGTATGGAGAGTTGCACTCACACTGCTTTTTACTTTAATAATTAAACTATAGTCACTGTGGTAGTCACTCATAGCAATTGCTATGTGCAAAATTAGCAGTAAGTACACCTCTACCTTACATTTGTTGGCCTGCATATGTGACTCTTTCAAATTTGCTAAAGGTTTCAGTTGGAGTTCTGAATTTTTTATTTAATCTAGACTACGAATCACTTAATTTCTTCGTGCAAAAACATAATTTAAAGATGTGTAAGCAAGAGAAATTATCCCTACCGTGTTTCTGCTGCTCCCAGGGATGAAGGGCTTGTCAAATCTTTCATGTTGGGGTGGGAATCCTGTAACAAAATTTGGACTGGGTGGAGTGATCATTCTTTGTATATCTTTTACAGCTGGCAGAACATAATTTTAGTTTTTATCTTTGCCTTCTTTTCTTCATCTTCTGCATTTTCTTGAGAGGAAACTCTAGGTGGGGATGCATCGAACTTCTGTGACAATTTTCTTTTTGTGCTGTAGTACTCTTGTGCCTCCCAGAACTCTTGCTCAGCACTGTAGATTTCACATGGCAAACAGGTATATTGTCATTCTCTACATACTTATTCTGTTCTGCAGAACCTCCTAAGTTCATCAAGAAGCCTGAAGCTTTGCGGTTCGTGAAGCAGGGCGACACAATTCAGCTTGAATGTAAAATCAGTGGCACACCAGAGATCAGAATCGTATGGTACAAAAATGAGCAGGCACTCCAGGCAGGCGACAGACTGCACATGTCCTTTGTAGACTCCGTGGCAACGCTGACCATCCTGGGTGCCGCCGCTGAAGACGCTGGGGATTACATCTGCGAAGCCCACAACTCTGCGGGCACAGCCAGCTGCAGCACTTCAGTCACGGTGAAAGGTCAGCACATGGCTCCGCTCTCCACCAGAATCCCTGCCTGCCACGCCTGCTGCCAGCTGCATGTCCCACTGCTGGCTGCTGGGCCAATGTCTCTCCAGCTGCTCTTGCATTTAAATGCTGCTGTGTTTAAGCAGCAGAGATCAGGCAGGAAATAGTGGTGGGTGCTCATCACTGTGCAGCCATTCCCTCGTCTCCCCGTTTAAGTCAGTTGAAGGCTGAACGAGGCAAGATTTGCAGATCACAACAGAAGCATGGATTAGATGGAACACCAGCTGTGGTGAGGGAGCTGGGAATATTTTTCAGCCATTCCTCTGACTCCTTTTTATACACAGTGATACTGACAGGAATGAAATTTAAGACGGAAGAGGAGACTGTATAGCTGAGCTTCACTGGCAGTAGCTTTCCTGACTAGAAAGAGCGGGGAAGAAAGAGGGAATGTAAGATGGAATGTGACCCTAGAGTGCAGGAAAGTGTCTTTTGGGGAAGGACACTGAGCACTGAATGCAAACAGGTGCAGAAGTATCACATTTTCTGCCCTTTGGACTCTTGAGTGCTGGGAATTTTTAGATGTGAGACCAGATATTTAAAAGCTAAATATGTGTTTACAATGTAAGCGTAGGCTCCCTTCCTGAATATGTTGCTTCCTGCTACTATCTAGAAACCCACCCAGAGAAGGACACTCACACATTATGATGTGATTCTTTTTTTATAGAACCACCTGTTTTTAGCAAGGTGCCAAGCCCTGTGGACACTCTTAAAGGCTCAGATGTTATCCTGCAGTGCGAGATAGCAGGGACCCCACCCTTTGAGGTGGCTTGGTTCAAGGACCGGAGGCAGGTCAGGAGCAGCAAGAAGTTCAAGGTGACAGCAAAGCACTCTGTTGCCAGTCTTCATATTCTCAATTTGGAATCTCAAGACACTGGAGAATACCAATGCAAAGCTATGAATGAGGTGGGAAGTGACACTTGCACCTGCCCAGTGAAATTCAAAGGTTTGTATGCTAGAGGATCAACATCACTGCCCTCTTTTCTTGATCTCCTGGCTGCAGCTCTTACAAGCAAGCATGTGTGATTAACTGTCCTCTGCCTCCTTGTTTTTTGCTATCAGAGCCTCCACGGTTTGCCAAGAAGCTGAGTGACACCGCAATCTTCATTGGGGAGCCAACAGCCCTGCAAGCAGTAGTGGAAGGATCCCCACCAATTTCTGTTGTCTGGCTCAAGGATAAGGGTGAAGTTATTAGGGAGAGTGAAAATGTTCAAATGTGGTTTATGGACAACATTGCAACTCTTGAGATTGCCAGTGCAGAGGGAACTGATGTTGGAAAGTACATCTGTCAGATCAAAAATGATGCTGGCATGCGGGAGTGCTCTGCCTTTTTACAGGTCCTAGGTGGGTATAGCCTACTCCCCTGTAGGTACTGTGACGTGGCTTGCACAGCCTTTGCCTTCTGCTTACACCCTCTGCTCACAAATTTGTGGGTAGATTTCCCTGTGACACACAGACCCCTCCCTTCCTATTTCAGAACCAGCAGTCATCTTAGAGAAGACCGAGCCGATCACAGTAATGGCTGGCAATCCTTTTACGTTGGAGTGCAAAGTAGGAGGGACACCTGAGCTGATCACCAAGTGGTACAAAGATGGCAGAGAACTAAAGAGTGACCGCAAATACCAAATTACCTTTTTCAACAATATATCCACTTTGAAAGTCTTTTCTGCAGACAGGGGAGACAGGGGCTTGTATACTTTTGAGGTGCACAATGAAGTGGGGGACAGCAGCTGCACTTCTTCAGTTGATGTTTCAGGTCAGCTCTATGTCTTTACTGTTCACTCTTATCTTCAAAGAAAGCTTTTTCTTTTTTCCCCCTTTTCTTTCCCTCAAAAGAAACCTCAACACTTGTCTTCTTGTTCTTCTGCCCTGTCCTGCTTAGATCGCCTTGTTCCTCCTTCATTCTCAAGAAAACTAAAGGAGACAAATGGGGTGCTGGGATCCTCTGTGCTGCTGGAGTGCAAAGTGTCTGGCACAGCTCCCATATCTGTGTCTTGGTTCCAAGATGGGAATGAGATTGTTAGCGGAGAAAAATATGAAATCTCATTCTTGGATAATGTTTGTGCTTTGAAGTTGAATGCCCTGGATGTCACAGATACAGGGTCATATACATGTGTGGCAGCCAACGTGGCTGGATCTGATGAATGCAGTGCCTTCTTGACTGTGCAAGGTCAGTGGAAGGATATTGCCATGCCTTCAACAAAATTCTTCCCTCTTCTCTTTTATTTCTCTGGTTTCTCATGGTTTCTTTTTCATGGTTTGTTTGGTTTAGGGATTTTTCCCGTGGTTTCTTTTATTTTTTCTTTTTGACTCAAACCTGCTCCTTTCCCCCCCTCACAAAGATCCTCCTATTAACATCTTTCTCCCTCTTTCACTTCTTTGCATGACCATTAGAACCACCTTCTTTTGTGAAGACACCTGATCCCCAGGAAGTTTTGCCTGGATCAAATGTGACATTCACCAGCTACATCAAGGGCAGTACTCCCTTCAAAGTGACCTGGTTCCGAGGCATCAGGGAGCTGGTGCCAGACAGCAACTGCTCCATCTCTCTCAGTGAGTCTGTGGCACAGCTGCAGCTGTACAACGTGGAGCCAGGCCACAGCGGGGACTATGCCTGTGTGGTCACAAATGATGCTGGCAGTGCTTCATGTACAACACAGCTCTTTGTGAAAGGTGTGTTTGGGTGTGTGCACGAATGCACAGTTATCTTCATTCACTCCCTGCCTGCAGCTCCTCCACATCTGTCCCTCTTACTATTGATTTATACCTCCCCACAGAGCCTGCAGTCTTTGTGAAGAAATTAAGTGATTTCAGTGTGGAGCAGGGGAAGTCCATTGTGCTAGAAAGCAGCTACATTGGCACCCCTCCCATCTCTGTCACCTGGAAAAGAAATGGCATGCCCATTGCTCAGTCTCAGCGCTGCACTGTTACAACTACTGAAAAATCTGGCATTCTTGAAATCTTCAACAGCACAAAGAATGATGAAGGCGAATATACCTGTGAGGTGGCAAATGAGGCGGGTGGGGATGTTTGCCACAGCCTTGTATCCATCTTAGGTATTCACCACCCCTGATCCCTCTAACCACCTCAGTGATGCTCTGCCTCTGCTCACCACATTCTCTCCTTCCATAGAACCACCTTATTTTGTCACGCACCTGGACCGTGTGGAGGTGAAGGTTGGCGAGCCCCTGACCTTAAAATGCCAGATTGGTGGTTCACCAGAAATCAAGGTGTCCTGGTACAAGGATGACACCAAGCTCAGATCAACACAGGCTTACAAAATGCATTTCAAGAACAATGTGGCAACGCTGGCATTCTCTGCTGTAGAGGATAGCAACATTGGAGAATATATCTGCAAAGCAGAAAATAGCATCGGCTTTGCCACCTCCACAGCTTTGCTTGTTGTTAAAGGTGATGGGCCAAGAGCCACTCTTGTGTGGGGTAGTTTGTAGGAACTCTTTGTTGCCTACAGAAAGGGGGTTTTATTAATTTCAAAGATAATGAATTTTAGGTTGGCTTCCTGCTGATAGTGGTGATTATTATTGTTTTGCAGAGCGTCAACTTCCCCCTACGTTCACCAGAAAACTTAAAGATATTCAGGAGGTGGTTGGTGCCCCAGTGACATTTGACTGCCGCATAACTGGCTCAGAGCCTATCCAGGTGTCTTGGTACAAGGATGGGGTTCTCTTAAGCAACACTGATAACATGCAATCAGCCTTCTTAAATAATGTTGCGACTTTACAAATCTTAGAAACTAGTATGGATTACTGTGGCCAATATACTTGCTCAGCCCAAAATGCTCTGGGGACTGCCTCTTCCAGTGCCAAACTTCTTCTTACAGGTTTGTAGATCACACTGTAATGAAAATCTTTTGTATGTCTTTGCTCTTTTACTTCTCCGCCCCTTTCCCTCTCTACCCATTGTATGGTGGCCAGGGATGATGGGCATGGTGTGGTGAGGCAGGCTTGGTGGTGAGCTCTGCCATGCTTTCCTCTTTGCAGAACACCTACAACCTCCCTTCTTTGATGTCAAGCCAGTATCTGTCGATGTGGCACTAGGGGAAAGTGCAACCTTTAAGTGCCACATGACTGGTTCTGCTCCTATGAGGATTACTTGGACCAGAGACAACAGAGAGATTCGTCCAGGTGGCAACTACAAAATGACACTGGTGGAAAACACGGCCAGTTTGACAGTCCTAAAAGTTGGTAAAGGGGATGCTGGACTCTACACATGCACTGCCAGCAACAGTGTTGGGAAGGATGCGTGCGCAGCTCAGCTGGCTGTACAAGGTATTGCTGTGGGCTCAAGTGTTTATGAAGTTTTGTTTGCAAGGCAGACATCTGGAAAACACAGTCCTGAATGCAGATACCTGTGCAACTAACAATCTTTACAAGAGGTTACTCTGAGATGTCTTATTTCACTTAAATGTTATTGCAATATTTAAATACTTACATTTCTTCTGCTTTGGTACAGTCTTGTTTCACTTAAATGTTATTGCAATACTTAAATACTTACATTTCTTCTGCTTTGGTACAGTACATGATTTTTCTTAACTCTTCTTATCTTCCATTAAAACATTAGCTCTCCCTTATTAATTTGTTGTGCCTTTTATGAATGGTTGGACAGAAACATGTCTCTCTAAAGTCTTTCTCCAGCAGTGACAGTCACTAGGTTGCCCAGGGGAGTGAAAGGAAACAGAGAAATTCAGTTCACTTATGAGGCTTAAAAGTATTTTTACTGCATGTGCAGCTCCTGCAAATAGCTTTGCTCTTTCACAGATTGAAAAACATTGAATACTGCTCTTCTGAACAGCAAAGCTGGAGGATCTGAGAGCAGATTTGGTGGCAAATATCCACCCCACCCAACTCTTCACCTCTCCTTATAGTGTGTGAATCTAAAAGTAAAATCTAAATTTATGAATGGCTCAGACTGTCGTGGTGCAAGTTACACATGTATATTAGTGCAATTTCATCAATGTAGGTGGAAACATATTTATAGCTGTTCTGGATATTTCAATCTTAGTGATTTTATGAAAGAAGAAATGTAACATATACGTTTAGACTATGCCTGAGTTAAAAGGTCCTTGTTGCTTTAACACTTTCTTTCCTCTTTTTTCTTTTCTTTTTCCTCTACATGAATTTGGTGTGCAAAGAGGGGGGAGAATATTTCAAGAGTAAATCCTTTAACTTTCTAAGAAAAATAACACAGGAAACTGAGCTACTAGCAAGATTTGTATTAATTATTTGTTAAATGTTTTATATGTATCAAGTTTATATCAGCCATAAGCATTTTTGCTTAGTGGGGGGAGAAAGAGTGTGTAAGACTCAGTTACCTGGATTCAGTAATAAGTAGGGCTGCAGTATTATGTAAGCTTGCATTTTGTAGCTTACAAAATGCATTGAAAAACTGTAGCAAGAAATCAAACCTCTTTAAAAGATCTGAAGCTTCTTTCCACCACAGTAATTCTGTTTATTATTAATTATATCATTCTTAACAGCTTTATTTGAACAGAGTTGCCATGTGTAAAATTATCCCAGCTGACCTTATTTATTTTTTTATTCTTCAAATCTTTATTCATAAAAACCTGAGGAGTTTTTCTTAATTATTATTTTATTTTTTGATCCTGAATTTACTGACACCTTTTAGTGTCAGTATTCTTTATAAATTGTACAGTCTCCCCAGGGCTGTAAAATTAGTGATGTCGATAGTTTTCAACCAATTTCTATAGAACTTGAAAGGGCAATCTCTTAGAGTGCATGTGTTTAATTTGAGCATATGCTGTCTCACTATTGACATGCAGACTTTTGTTTGCAGAATTAAGATCTTTCTTTTAATTGACCTTGAAAACTTCACAGTTTTTTATTAACTTTCTCACTCCAGCATCTAATGTTCCCAATCTGTAGTTTTAATAATTGCTTTATGGTCTAGAACTGCTTTACATTCTAAATATATAACCTTACTAATAACCTTACTAATATATAACCTCATTTTTTAAAAGGAGTGGAATCAGAGTGTGACTACTCAGCAACTGTTAGTGTGCAGATAGATTATCAACTCTTTCTCAAAGTGAAATCTGAAAGTAAATGGCTAAGGTTTCAAGAGTCCCCATGTTAACAAAGCATCATTTCTAATTTTAGAAACTCAGGAAGTTTTGTTTCTAGCAACACAGGATGTTCTGCAACTGTCCCACAGGTTAATATAATCCACAATTAAATAGATATTCTTCCTACACTTCACAGTCACACAAAGAGGCACTTCATCCTGTTTTTGTTTGTTGTGCCCACGTTACCACCTCCTGGTTTTGCTGGTTATATCTTTGATCTGTGAGCATTTGCTCTTGTGATTCTAATAATCTGGATGGTATTTTTGATGAAAAGTATCAAAGTTCCACTCCTTTCTTCTCCATATGGAATGAAATATAGTAATCTGTATTTCTTTTCAATAACAGGGCATTTAACACCAATGTCTGTAATACCAGCCATCCCATAATTATCCTCAGCGTGATTATTTCTATGCTCTTTTGTTTGCTACCAAAGCTCCTTAACTTTTATTCTTTATGTGCAACTTTATGTTCGGTTTTGCATTAAATGTCTGAGGAGTTATAATGCAGAAACATTTATGGACTATACTAATTATTAATCACAGGATATAAAGCAATTGCTATAATAGTCAAATGCTTTTAATAATATTTTTTGGCTGAACTGTTGGATTCTTGCATTTGCATCAGGCATTTTGATTACTCAGAGCATATTTTGTAAAGAAAACCACGCATATCAACTAATCTGTAGTGAATATGTACAAGGAGAGGTACAGTGAGTCAGTAAAATAAGGAGAAACTGCTGAAATGCACATAGAAAACTTATTTGCTTCTTAATCTGGATTTTGGACCAACTTGAAATAATCTAAAAAAATTTCATAGCAATTGCAAAATGAGAATTCTTGCTTAAGTCCCTAAAGTTAACAGTTTCATATTTCCCTGCTTATTCAAACATTTAGTGCAGTTTAAAGAATCATCTCCCTTTTTTGGCTTTCCAGAACCACCAAGGTTTATTAAGAAACTAGACTCCTCAAAACTTGTGAAACAGCACGATTCCACAACCTATGAATGCAAAATAGGTGGATCTCCAGAAATCAAAGTCACCTGGTACAAAGGTGAAACTGAAATCCATCCCAGTGAAAAATACAGAATGTCCTTTGTGGATTCAGTGGCAGTCATTGAAATGCACAACCTCAGTGTTGAAGACAGTGGTGACTACACCTGTGAAGCTCAGAATCCGGCGGGTAGTGCAAGCACCAGTACTACACTGAGAGTAAAAGGTCAGAATCTCAGCTCTTTCCTTCCCTTTCTACCTGCAAGGGTCTTCCTTTAGGAAAAACTCTTAAATCCCACTTTCTTTCATCAGAAATGCCGAAACCTGTCTAAGTATTTGGCAAATCTCTTGTCTGTTTTTGATCTTTGTGGCAGATCTTTCTTATGTATTGTTTGTATTTGCTATTTAGCCTCAGTTGAATCTTCTGTCCTCTTTAATCTCCTTTTTTTAGATAACACACAGATAACTATTTTTTCTTTTTTCCAGCACCCCCCATTTTTACCAAGAAGCCCCATCCAGTCGAGACCTTGAAAGGGTCTGATATTCATCTGGAGTGTGAGCTTCAGGGCACTCCGCCATTCCAGATTTCATGGTACAAAGACAAACGAGAAATTCGGAGCAGCAAGAAGTATAAGGTCATGTCTGAGAACTACGTAGCTAGTCTTCACATTCTCAATGTGGATACTGCAGATATTGGTGAATATCACTGTAAGGCTGTAAATGATGTGGGAAGTGACTCCTGTATTGGCTCTGTAACACTAAGAGGTTTGTACAAAGATTGGCATCTTCTTGGTGTTTCTTTGTTCCTGCAATTCTTCTCCTACTTTTCCGTTCCTGGCGGGGCTCTTTACTGTGAAATATCTTCTCTTAAATAGCACCACCAACCTTTGTGAAGAAGCTGAGTGATCTCACTGTCGTAGTCGGGGAGTCGATTGAACTGCAGGCTGCAGTACAAGGATCACAGCCCATTTCTGTTCTGTGGTTAAAAGACAAAGGCGAAATCATCAGAGAAAGCGATAATCTTTGGATCTCCTACTCAGAAAACATTGCAACTATGCAGATTGGAAATGCAGAACCAGCCAATGCTGGGAAATACATTTGTCAGATAAAAAACGATGCTGGAGTTCAGGAGTGCTTTGCCATGCTGAAAGTGCTAGGTTGGTAGCATAAGATAAAAAACACAACATGTTTTAAGATGCTTTAAATTTAAATGTTGATCATAGTGATAGCTATTTTATTGTTCTAAATTTTTTTCTGACTTGAATTTCATTGCAGAACCTGCAGTCATTGTAGACAAGCCAGGCCCAGTCAAAGTTACAGCTGGAGATTCTTGTACTCTGGAATGCACAGTAGATGGCACACCAGAGCTTACTGCTAGGTGGTTTAAGGATGGTAATGAACTGTCCACTGACCATAAATATAAAATCAGTTTCTTCAACAAAGTATCTGGGCTTAAGATCCTCAATGCAACACTAGAAGACAGTGGAGAATATACTTTTGAGGTGAAAAACACTGTTGGTAAAAGCAGCTGCACAGCTTCAGTGCACGTTTCAGGTTAGTTTTCCACTCTTTCTGAGTCACCTCTGATCCTTTAGTTCCTTTACAAAGCCTTCAGATAGCAAGGTGGTTGTTGTGATTGGCAACCTAAGAGAGCTGTATAATCTTAGTAGCTGTAGCCATGCCACTTTAACAGGCATCAAGAGTAAATACCTGCCTAGACTCGGAGGGGCAAGAATTATTGAAAGGACTTGGTTTCTTCAGCTTTAATCTACATGTTGTCTTGGACAGCTGGTGCGATATTGTTGCTTATGAAAAAGAATGGCAAAAATAATGGGTGTTCCTCAAAGATTGTGAATGAAAGTTCCGGCATATCCTTAACTATTGACTATTGTTCAAACACTTAGATGTGTCAGAGTATATTGCCAAAGCAAATACAACAAAAGAAAGATCACTAATTTTATTATGCATAGAGAACTTCCTGCATTTTAAGAACCCTGTATAGTAATTTAAGTTTGTATTTTTATTTTGGAACAAATGCAGATCGTATTATACCTCCTTCTTTCACAAGAAAACTGAAAGAAACATATGGGCAGCTGGGTTCTTCTGCTGTACTGGAGTGCAAAGTTTATGGGTCACCACCCATTCAGGTTTCCTGGTTTCATGATGGACAAGAGATTACCAGTGGAGAGAAGTATCAGGCTACTCTTACAGACAATACCTGTTCTCTGAAAGTGAATGGACTTGAGGAGTCTGATATGGGAACTTATTTGTGCACAGCTACTAATGTAGCTGGGTCTGATGAATGCAGCGCATTTTTGAGTGTTAGAGGTCAGTATCACTAAGAAGCCAAAATCAGAGAGTTGAAATCTATTTTCACAAATATTTCATTTTTTCTTAGTTGAATATTTCTGATGACTGTGATCTTCAAAAGAAGTTCAAATGTACTTCTTCTCTGTCTGTTTTACCTGTGTGCTTAGAACCACCATCTTTTGTGAAGAAACCTGAACCACTGGATGTTTTATCTGGGGCAAACATAACCTTCACTAGTATCGTAAAAGGTTCCCCTCCACTGGAAGTTAAATGGTTCAGAGGCAGTGTTGAGCTAGTACCAGGACCCAGATGCAGTATGACCTTGCAAGATTCCCTTGCAGAACTGGAGCTGTTTGATGTACATCCACTTGAGAGTGGAGACTACACCTGCCAGGTCTCCAATGAGGCAGGGAAAATTTCTTGCACAACACATCTTTTTGTCAAAGGTTTGTCCAGACTACTGCTTCTTACGATTCTTAAATATGATCTCTTGGCTTTATTTAATTTTTCTTCCTGTTGTTCATTATAGAACCAGCCAAATTTGTGAAGAAGCTGAATGATTTAAGTGTAGAGAAAGGGAAAAATTTAATCTTGGAATGCACATATACGGGTACTCCACCGATTTCAGTGACATGGAAGAAAAATGGAATGAAAATAATGCACTCTGAAAAGTGTAGCATCACCACTACAGACACATCTGCCATACTGGAAATTCCTAGCAGCAAACTAGAAGATCAGGGGCAATATTCTTGTCATATTGAAAATGATTCTGGGAAAGACACTTGTCATGGTACAATCACAATACTAGGTGCGTCAAGCCATCATCACTTCAACAAGTGTTTTTTGAACTACTGATGGTCATCATGCAATGTCTTTTTATGCTAATGGCATGTCTTTGTCCTTCAGAACCACCTTACTTCATTGCCCCCTTGGAGCCAGTGCAGGTGACTGTTGGGGACTCTGCATCCTTACAGTGCCAGGTTGCTGGAACACCAGAAATGATTGTGTCATGGTACAAAGGTGATACCAAGCTGAGAGGAACTGCTACTGTGAAAATGCACTTTAGGAACCAAATTGCTACTCTGGTTTTCAGCCAGGTAGACAGTAGTGACAGTGGGGAGTACATCTGCAAAGTAGAAAACTCTGTTGGGGAGGCTTCTTCATCATCTTTGCTTACAGTTCAAGGTGAATATTTCAATTTTAAATATGGGCCTATTTTTCTTAAGTATGCTTTGCTATTTTGAAAAACAACAATTTCCTCTTCCTCATAAAACACTTTACTGTTTCTTGATGTGTAAGATACCCTGTGGCACTGTCTTCTACTAACAAAAGCCCACCAGTCATGCTAACTGAAATACAGCACTTATTGTTCACAGCTCTTCTGAAGTGTTACAAGCCTCTGGGTCTTCCATCACTATTCAGGATATTGCTTTGATTGTTACCAGTATTAGCAGTCCTGAGACTTATTGGGTCTGAGAAAAAAAAAAGAGACCTTTCTTCCTGCAACCATATGCACAGGGCTCTTTACATCAAGTTCAAAATAAATTATATGCCAAATAATATTTTTAATTGGAAGTTGCAATCAAAAATCCACCGTACTCTACAGCATATTAGTCAGTGATTATTGGTGAGTGCAGCAAGAGGTTCATGTCTTCTGAAAGGCTTCACTGAGCAATACTTGTTCTGTTACAGAGCGCAAACTTCCTCCTTGTTTTACACGAAAACTAAGAGACATTCACGAGACTGTTGGCTTACCAGTCGTGTTTGACTGTGGCATTGCTGGCGCAGAACCCATCGAGGTGTCTTGGTTCAAAGACGGCGCGCGTGTGAAAGAGGACTACAATGTTCACACGTCCTTTGTAGATAACGTAGCAACTCTCCAGATTCTGAAGACAGATAGGAGCCTTATTGGGCAGTACACCTGCACAGCGGTCAATGCTATTGGGACTGCTTCTTCTAGTGGCAGGCTTGTCCTTACAGGTTGGTGGGATGTGGAATATCTTATGGAAATGTCTTAAAACTGAGTTTTGCTTTATATATGAGCTTAATATTGTACAGGAGATTCTTATTTCACACAGTTGTAAAGTAAATTGAGATTTTAAAGTGATGGTTTTTTATTTCTTTCACTCTTCAGAAGGGAAGACTCCTCCATTCTTTGACATCCCACTTACACCTGTGGATGGCATTATTGGAGAAAGCGCTGATTTTGAGTGTCATGTTTCTGGAACACAGCCTATTAGAGTCACTTGGGCAAAAGATGGGCAAGAAATTAGAACAGGAAAGAACTATCAGATCAGTTATGTAGAAAACACAGCCCATTTGACCATCTTGAGAGTTGACAAGGGAGATTCTGGAACATATACATGCTATGCTAGCAATGAAGTTGGAAAGGACTCTTGCAAAGCTCAACTGGCTGTTAAAGGTACTGAATAGATAACAATTGTGTTTACATTTTTCTTTCTTCATATAAAGGAAGTTGGACTTATTTCTGCAAGATAACTTTGAGAAAACTTTTGAAATGTAGCCTGAGAGTACCTATTTGGAGATACCTAGGAATCTTTTAAGGAAATTAAGAGGCGTCACTAACAGCAATGGGAGGAGAAATAAAACACTTTCTTTGGCATACTTTCTCAATAGGCTCTGGACTATTTCCTTCTTGAGAACTTCACAAAACTCTTGGGGTTATTTAAATGGTGTATTGCTTAAGTCAATGTAAGAGAATTTTTTTTTTCTCCAGCAGAAAAATACAGTGATAGTGACTATAAGAGCAAGACTCCTTTTGTTTATTCTTAGCATAATTTCACTTTAAAAATATATCCAGTTTATATGAGACTAATATAAATTCCCCAGCATTCCAGTTTTTCTTGAACCATTGTCTTTAGGATTTTTCATCACAAGATAGATTCACAGAATTTATGTTCTTTTTTTACAGAACGAAAAACTCCTCCTACTTTTACTAAGAAACTGTCTGAAGCAGTAGAAGAAACAGAAGGGAATGAACTTAAACTTGAGGGTCGTGTTTCTGGCTCTCAGCCTTTGACTGTTGCTTGGTACAAAAACAATCAGGAAGTCCATTCAAGTGCTCACTGTGAAATATCTTTCAAAAACAATGCCTTGCTTTTGCATATAAAGGCCGTAGAGCAGTCCGATGCTGGTTTATACACCTGTAAAGTGTCCAATGAAGCAGGAAGCGTGTTGAGTACATCTTCAGTTGTTATCAGAGGTTGGTTGAAGTCTTGTTTTTTCTTTGCTTTCTGCTTTTCTTTGGTTTATTTAGCTGCAAATATATAGCTTCTCTCTAATGAGCTGGTTTATTTAACTTGAACAGCAGTGATTTGTCCAGAGATGGACATAAACCACATAAACCAATTTCCAACTCAGGAAATTCTTTTATTTTTGTGATTTTTTTCCTTATTTCAAGTAAAAGCTTCTTTTTCACTATTTGCTATGACTGACTTAAGGTGAACATTTAAACCTTTTTTGAATTTTTAATCATTCCCTTTCAGTGGATTAACAGGGAGGTTGTGCAATGAAATCTAAGCTTAGGCAGTGTTGACACTGCATTGTGGTAGCATGACATTTCATCATAATAGTCTTGCAGGAAATTGCAGATTTATTTCTTTAAAGACTTTTATATAGTTTTGCAGCCTAATGGTGCTTTAGTTCTCATACTATTTTTTGCATGTAAATGTTTCTTGCTGAGGGGATAAAGATATTTCTTGCATGTGTATATAGGAAATATGCTGTAATGCTGTCTTGATATTGATTCCATTTTATAACACTTTGATTGACATTCTCAGACTTGTGTTTATCATCCTCCATTCCTTGCCATTGCCTCCTTAGGAATCACATGAATCCCTCTCTCTCTTACATTCTTGATCATGCTTTCCTGAGCATTCACTCAAGCATTTTCATATTCCAGAACCCAAAAAGCCTCCGGTTTTTGACCAGCCTCTTCAGCCAGCAGCAGCAGAGGAAGGTGATACCCTGCAGCTTAGCTGTCATGTCCAGGGATCACAGCCCATCCGGATCCAGTGGCTGAAGGCAGGAAGAGAAATAAGAGCTTCAGACAGATGCAACTTCAGCTTTGCTAATGGAGTAGCTCTTCTAGAAATTGCTGCAGTTACCAAATCAGATTCAGGAGAATATGTATGCAAAGCTTCAAATGCTGCTGGCACTGATACTTGCAAATCTAAAGTGACAGTCAAAGGTACAGTAACATGAAGAAAATAAGGCATATGACAAAAATGTCAACCAAAACTCCATCCCACTCTTTTTTCTCTGGAACAAAAAAAGTTAATAATAACAAACAATTATTTCCTTTTTTTTTTAAATGTTAAACTGTCGAATCTGGTACAACAAGATATTTAACAATAATTTATATATAAATAGTGACATAAATGCTGAAAGATCAGTGTTAAATCAATAGTACATTCCTGAAAAAGAGATTAAGAATTTATTTTCTAAATCAAAACACCAAATTTAAGAAAAATGCAAGCTAAAGGGTTGAAATTACTCGGTCATGCATGTTTTATGGAAAGCATGTGAAAAGTGGTGTTTATCTAAGGAAAATACAGAAGGAATTTAAACATGTGGCCTTAAGACTCAGTCTTTTAAGACTATTACAGCACTAAGACATTTTGACTTTTTAGCTGAGAGTAAATACTGTCTAAACAAGAGTCCTTCTGTGTGGTTCTTGCTTTATAAGAGCCTAGCAGTATGCACAAATTGTCTTTTTGAGTACATGGCTAGCCACTAGGCCAAGGACTAAGTCAAAGAAAAACAAGCGAATTTAACAGACTGCTGATAAAAAACTGCAAGTAACTCTTAGGGCATAATATCCAGAAATACAATGAAAAGAGAAAACATCACCAAAAAAACTTTTCCATTTTAGAAAATTAAGCTTTTTATATGCTTATCTATCTATGGATTTGCATCCACAGAGAGTATAAATGGCCTGACTGGAGTAAATGAACAGCACAGTATGGCCCATTGTGGACAGTTTCATCTGGAAAGTAAACTGCAAGTTGGTTAAAGCAATATTAAAATATTTTGCATTTTTTACCTCTTGCACAGTATTTGTTCCATCTCAGGAATTAATTTCTTTTTTACAATTCCTTCAGAAGCATCATCACCTATGAACATAAAAGATTACATGAAGCCATCTGTTATAACTCTCTGACTCTGTTTTTTAGAAAAACCGGCGGCTGCTCCAGCAGCCAAGAAAGCAGAAGTGGAAGGCAAGCTTTATTTTGTGTCAGAGCCTCAGAGTATCAAAGTCATGGAAAGTAAGAACTCTTTTCAAAACAGTACAATGTCTACTATTTGCCTACAAACAAACCTTTTGTTTGAGGCTATATTCCTCTGTCATAAACAGCTGGAAAGACTTAGCTTCCCCATTTGCATCTTTCTGCAGAGACCGTTGCAACATTTATTGCAAAAGTTGGAGGAGATCCGATTCCAAACGTTAAGTGGATGAAGGGAAAATGGAGGCAACTCAACCAGGGAGGCCGCATTATAATCCAGCAGAGGGGAGATGAAGCCAAACTAGAAATAAAGGACACAATAAAAACTGATTCTGGCATGTACAAATGTGTAGCTTTTAACCAACATGGTGAAATTGAGAGGAGTGTAAACCTGCAAGTTGAAGAAAGAAAGAAAGAAGTTGTTGAAGGGGATTTCAGGGCAAAACTAAAAAGGTATATTGGACATTTTTATGGATTAATTTGCTATTCACACAGAATAAACTTATTTTAATATACATCTCAGAACAAGATATAATTTAAAAATATTCATTAAATACAAATAAATGTAGTAAAAATAAAAGCACCTGACTAGACTAAGTTAAAGGATTCTACTGCACAGGACAGCTCTGAGGTGATTCAGTATTTCACTAAACAGCTTTCTGGGAATTAAATGCTGCATAGTTAACTCCTGTTATTGATTTGCATAGCACTCCAACTAAAAGAAAAGAAGAGGAAGAGCAACCTATTGATATCTTGGAACTTCTCAAAAATGTAGATCCCAAAGAATATGAGAAATATGCTCGCATGTATGGAATCACTGATTTCCGTGGCCTTCTGCAAGCCTTTGAGTTACTAAAGCAAACCCAAGCAGAAGAAAGCCATAGATTGGTAAGACAGTGTGGCTGCAGCATGGGCTCTCTCAGGTGTAATATGTTTCCCTTGGACAGATGTGGTGTCCACACTCTGAAGCTCTGAAGTTATGATGTGTGCAGGAATTTCTGGTTCCTCTTTAGATCTTTTACTGGCAGTTCTCAATTTCTTGCATGCTCAAATCCAAGAAGAATAAATAGGCCTTCTGGCTCAGAAGGCTCTGTCTTCATAACTTGACTGCAATTGTTAGAACAGGAAGATACACTGATTACAGTACAGTTACACAAAATTTGATGTGGGAGTGAATTATGTGTTGGATAAGCATGACATCTTGACATTTTGTATCCTTTGATCTTTGAGTATATTCTGAATTTTTATAGGAAATTGAGCTCACAGAGAAAGCTCAAAGGGAAGATCAGGAGTTTGATGAACTCATAGCTTTTATTCAGCAGCGACTAACACAAACAGAGGTAAAAACATTTTTGGAGTGATTTATAAAATATTGAAATCTATAACAGGGAACTTGAAATTAACCTAAACTAATATTTTCCAGCCCATTACTCTGATCAGAGACATTGAAAATCAGACGGTTTTAGCAGATGAGGATGCTATCTTTGAATGTGAGATTAAGATTAACTATCCAGAAATTAAACTGTCATGGTACAAGGGAACCCAGAAACTGGACTCCAATGACAAATATGAAATTAGAATTGAAGGTGATCGCCACATACTGAGAATTAGAAACTGCCAGCCTGATGATCAAGGAAATTTCAGAATAGTGTGTGGACCACATATTGCCAGTGCCAAGCTAACTGTGATTGGTAAGTGCACTTATGAAATATGTATTTGAATTATTTTGCACTTTATTTATTCCACTCTCTGATCTCTGTTAAAATATATGTTTTAACATGCTAATAGAACCTGCAGTTGAGCGGCATCTTCATGACACTACTTTCAAGGAAGGAAAAACATGCACACTGACTTGTCAGTTCTCTATCCCAAATGCCAAGTCTCAGTGGTATAGAAATGGGAGACCCATTAAGATAGGAGGGAGATATTCAACACAAGTCTCTGACAAAGTGCACAAACTCATCATCAAGGATGTCAGAACGGAAGACGAGGGACAGTACACATGCAAGCTTGACAGTCTAGAAACAACAGCAGATCTGGCCATTGAAGGTTTGTAAAGATATAGAATCTCTTTCTTATAAAGTGACAGTTTCTGGAGGTTTCATTCGCAGAACAAATGAAAATGAAAAGGATTTCTGAAAGACAGAATCCAAAACTTGGAAGCGGAATAAATAAGAAATTTTGTCTTTGAACAACATGGGACATACTTGTGTAACTTACTATTCTTGACTAAACCATGATTAATAATGTTCCATAGCCCACAGCAATCTGAGTTTCACTAGTTTCTATTTTCTTTGGAACTCTTATATTTTCCTTGCACTTTTCTCTTAATTATTCTCTATCTTTAGTTTCCTTAATGACTTCTCTTACAAAAGACATCTGCACAACAATCTTGTTATAGTTGAACTCTTACATCTTCTAATCTTCATTCTTATGCATAAAACTTCATAGTACGTGGAATCCCTTTTTCTTACTCTACTTTTTCAAGACCTATTGCTATTATCTCATTAAAATTTAGCTATTTAGGTGACAACAGTGAGAAGGATTCAGATGCAGTAAATGCCATGGTGGTGCATAACATCTGATGTATTTTTTTCTTTCTAAAAACAGCGGAACCAATTCAGTTCACCAAGAGCATACAGAACATCGTTGTGAGTGAGCACCAGTCTGCAACCTTCGAGTGTGAGGTGTCTTTTGATGATGCAGTTGTGACATGGTATAAAGGCCCCACTGAACTGAGAGAGAGTCCCAAGTACAGCTTCAGAAGTGAGGGTCGCTGTCATTATATGACCATTCACAATGTTAATGCAGAAGATGAAGGTAAAAATGCATGAAACATTTGGGCTGCTGCCATTTTTTATCTGTTTTTTTGGTCTGGTTTTAAATGATGAAAGCACGTAAATATGAACCTTTTTGGCTGTTGCAGGTGTGTATTCTGTAATTGCTCGTCTTGAGCCAAGAGGAGAAGCAAGAAGCACTGCAGAGCTCTATCTTGTAACCAAAGGTTAGCAAATCTTCTAAACAAATTACCATTACCATGTGCAAATTTGTTTGAAACATGTTTCTGGAAAAATCAATATTTCCTAAAAGACATCTAATATTTCTTTTCAGAAATCAAACTGGAGTTGAAGCCCCCAGGTAAAGTCCTCAAGCAAGACTGGCACAAGATCTTGTCTATACTCTGTCATAAAATTAAAGAATTATTCTGATTTTTTATTATTTTTAAATCTTTTTTTCCTGGTTAGAGTAAGTATAACCTACATCCTGAAAAAGTATTTCTCATCCACAGACATGTGGAACTATTATTCTCATAAGTAGTGGCAATGACTACTGAAATAAATCCATAATCAGTGACAATAATAGGGACACTATTTTCTCCCCATTCTCTAAAATGCACAAGTTTATTTTTGTCTGAAATGATAAGGAATAGAACAATGAAGATGTATCAAGTAATAGATAGGCTCTTCTCTGTGCAACAAAAATAACCAAGGAGGCAAAATGGGTAAAAATCACCTCCTTATGATCTCCTTTTTTGAATGTTCTTAAGAGCCTACTCCAAACATTGCAAGAATTATTTAGAAATAAAACATAGCATTGTATGGGCTGGCTGAACTGAAAGGTTAATACAATTAGTCATTTATTGGTTGGCTAACTTAGACTTGAGGAGCAACCTACAATCCTTTTATGCTACAAAAAGAAAGATTAAAGTGCCATTCACTGCTAATCTTGAGGAGAGCACATTGAAATGTTTTTTTATTAGTAGTATTTGTTAAGTCAATTAAACATTTGGGTTTTCTAGATGTTCCTGATGCCAAGGTTGCAGTTCCACCTCAAAAACAAGCTGAAGGTAGGGTAACAAATCATAAACTTGTTTGGTAAAAAACTTGTTCTGTATTTGCACTGAACCAGAAGGCCAGTGGGAACCTCAGAGAAAAATCTTAGCTCAGCAATAAGATCCAGTTAATTATCTCTGTGAGCAAGACTTGACTTGGATAGGCTTCTTGACTTGGACTGGCTTCTTTGTTGTGTGGAAGGTGAAAACTCTACACAGGTAGTGGTAGGAGTTAATTTAATTATCTTAAAAAGAGCCCTTTCCATCATGTTTTCATATCAGTCTGTTGTTCATTTGATCTTCCTTTTATTTCCATCTTCCTCTCCAATAGTTTTTATTTCCTAATTTTCATCTCTTCTATTTGCCACAAAAGATATCTTTTAAACAAGCTGTCTAAATTACTGCCTTTAAAAAATGTTCTTTTAAAGCCATAGGTTGGATTTCATGTTTATGGCAAATGGTCTCTCCCCAGGCTCTGATTTTGGACTACAGTTACTGCAGTAGCTTTGTGTTACACCCAGTAGCTTACTTAAATATCAGTGGTTTAAACTTCTTGAGTTCATTTCCAGAACAATTTGGTAAATGCTTGCAGTGGCAGTAGGAAGGGAAATATTTGAAATTTAAATTAATTACCATCCACAAAGATAGGAGAGTGATGGCAGCAATGAAAATAAAGCTGAGGACATTCAGGGTTCAAATAAAGGTAGACTGGGGATTCCCGCTCAAATTATTTTTATTCAGCTGCTGTAAACTCTCAGAATAACCACTATGTTTGGTTTTATTCTGCAGCTGCAATAAAATCCTATAATCTATTTTCTCAAACCAGATTTTTCTTTATTTAAAAGAAAATATCAAACTTAAATTTTGTTCTAAATATTTCATTTTTCCTACAAGCTGCCCCTATTCCCATTCTTCTGCCTCTTGTTCCACCTCCAGAGGAGAAAAAGCCAGGTAAAAGTCCTTCCAGTATTTGAATACTATGTTCGTGTTTCTTTATGGTTTGGGGATTTTTATTTGTTTGGCTTTTTAGGGGTTCTTAAGGTTTTTTAATTTAAATTTTTTTAATCTATTATTTTTAAGCAGAGAAAAAGGTTCCATTAAAGAAAGTCCCCCAAAAGGTGGTTAAAAAGGCTCCTGAAGAAGTCCCACCACCTAAAGGTAACTTTTTTTCCTTTGTTTGAAAACTTTTTTTAAAAGAGCATAATTACCTTGTGCAAACAAAGCGTTTAGTTTTGAAATAACTTGAATCTATCACAGTGGTTTGATTTCTGGCTTTAAGTTTCAAACACACATTTAAAACCGAAGCTGATTGTGACTGCTTAAAAAATACTCCCTTCTTTAAATCATCTGTGAGGGTGAAATAATTTCACTAAAGGTGAACATTCAATGTGCCTTGCAAATTCCAGACCATGATGTGAATAATAAATTTATTTATTTTAAGTTCCTGAGGTGCCCCCAGAGAAGCCCAAAGAGATCAAAATAACATCCATGGCAAGGAGAGAAGAGGTACATGAAGAAAAGAAAATACATGAAGCACCCAAAGAAATTTATGAAGAGTGGGAAGAAGATTATGGTGAAGACCATGACTATTATGTGCAGGAAGAGGGCTATGATGAAGGGGAAGAGGAATGGGAAGAAGCTTATGAGAAAAGAGAAGTGACTTATGAAGAAAAAAGAATAATTCATGAAGAAGGTATTTGAATTACCGTGTCATTTTATTTCTTCTCTTTTCTCATATTTATTATTAAGGCCCCAACATTTTGAACTAGGCAACAGTTTTTTTGGTTTTTTTTTTGCTAAAGCTTCTGGAACCATAATATGCTGACAAATTTTAAGTGACACTTGATGTTAACACAAGATATCACAAGATATGGATGCAGATAGGAATGGATACATTAGAAATTCATTGCTAATGAACTTTGCAGGTCTTAGAAACCTAATATGAGTTAGTAGTAAGGATATGTGTAGGTTTTAGTTTTTAGGCTATTTCTTCTATCATTTTCATGTGCTCTAGATGAACTTGATTTACTTAAATGTTTCACACATTCATTGATTGATGTTAATGGCTGTATTTTGCAATTTCTTTCATGCTATAAGTGGGATTATTAACATGTATGGGGATTAGTAAATTGTAAGCCTCTAGGAACAAAATTTGACTCTGATGAGAAAACATGAAACTTGGAAATAAGCAAAGCATTTTACTTCAACAGTTGGATCTCCAAAATGCTCTGTGTGTTTTTAAAATTCATAAAATTATAATGGCATACTTAATAGCTTTCTATCTACAAAGCCTTTAGACAACATTTTTTTTTATCATTAAGTCATCATTTTGTTTTTTTTAAGTGACTGAATTTCCTAAGAAACCCGTGCCTGAGCGAAAACCAGCCATTGTAGCTGAAAAGAAGGAAAAGAAGGAAGTAACTGTTCAAAAAGGTATGAGTTTCCCACAAAACTAACAGGAACATGCAGATTAAGATCTCTCATGCATCTCCTTCAAGCTGAATGGTACTGGTTATTCACATTTCCTTGGAAAAAAGAAAATTATCTTTATGTTGAGATGAGCAAGGGTCATGGCATCTTTTTCTCTTCTCCCACCTCATATTTTTGAGCTCTCTGCTCAAAGAAGGTTGAATCAAAACAAGAATTGATGGTAAAATCAAAATCAAACTGAACTGAGCTTCAGTTATCCTTCCTTCTCACGGTATATTAGCCTTGAGCACAGGGGTAACATCTGAGAAATTAAATGCTGCCCTTCTGGAAAGTGTTTTCCTCTTAGATCACTGCACATGTCTCAGGGCAGGGTGGGCTTTATTGCCCCCACTGTTCACCACCAGTAAAAATGCACTGAACAGAGCACAGGTTGCACGAGGTTTATGACATTTTAAACAAAAAAATTGGCCAGTTCTATCTGATTTGTATCCAGAAAACAATTTGTGAGATTACTTAAACAATAAGTCTATCTGAATTACTTCCAGTTGTCAAGAAACCTGTTGATGAAAAAGTGGAGGTAACCACTCAGAGGGTTGCAGAAGAAAAAGTCAAAAGGGCTGAAGGTAAATACTGTTTAGTTATCTTAATGTCATCTTTCTGTGACTGTTGTGGCTTTCGTTACTTAGCTGATCTGCATATGCTTTCTCTTAACATGGTCTGATCAATTTTTCAAACATCTAATAAAAACTTCTGCTGAATTCTTTAAAAAGAAGATTGAAAGCTTTTTAGGGGAAAATACTAAATGCAAATATTAACCACCAATGCTTTAAGAAAGGAAGTGTGCATAAAATTGCACTGGGTGAAATAGTGTGTTTCATTCTAAGCTGAAGATGTGAAATCCCCATCTTGCTTAGATTTACATTTTGACCCATCTGCCAAGATGCCTTGGTTAATCCTTTCATTTAGAAATAAAGATGCACTTTTATTCTTTTAATAGCTACATCCTTTTGTGTAGCATTTCCCATTCTGCAGCAGGATTCTGTCAGCTGCAATTCAATAAGTATCAGGAAATTACCTGTGTGCTAAATGCCCTGAGTGCCTTTAGAACACAGTAATAAAAAGAAACAAACACAATCCTTATGTTGCTTTGCATGATTCCAAGAAGCCTGACTTAGCTGCTGAGTCAGATTGCTTGTCTTGGCTGTATTTTTAACATCACTAATAGATAGCTGTAGACTTACTTTGGTCTCTTTGCTGAGTGTTCGAGTGAGTAACGAAATTCTAATGCCAACAGTTACCAAGAAAGTTCTGCCACCAAAACCTACACCCATGGTCGTTGAGGAAAAAGTTATGAAAAAGAAAGGTACAGATCAGCATCTTTGAATTGCAGTTTACACTTTTTTCAGCACCCACTGTGTTTCTTTGCTTCTTTGGAATATGTGGGCCTGTGTGTATCTGGATCCATAGCAGCAGTCATGCTGTGACTATTCTCAATGTTTAATCAGTATATCTACCATGCTTTTGTCTTTTATGAAGTCTGTTTTTAACATATTTGTGAATAGCCTTTTGGTTCTTGCTTAAAGAGCCTTCGGTCACACTGCAGTGTGACTTAGCTTTTTCTTCATCTGTTCTGCTTGCTGGCCTATCCTTACATAATAAGCATAATTGTGTCCCCATGCCCAAAAATATCTTTGAGGAACCATCTTTAAAATTCTTCTGATGTACTATTTCCAAAAGCCTGTGCATGCATTTTGTTTCAAATATTTGGGTTAAAGGGGTCTGTGTCTTTAGTCTTTAACAAACACTAAATATTATAATTGTGTTCTTGTTCTGTGTTCAGTATTTTAGAATATGAATACTGACTGTCTAAATATGTGTAAGACTTCAATGTGCAATACAGATAAAGATTTGATAAAAACTCACATGCTGACTACCACTAATGTGGATCTAGCATATGAAATACTAAAACAAAATCCTATCTTTAAAGTACCAACAGTAGAAACATGGACTGTTTCAGAAGAAAAGATGTCAGTTTCTGTCCACAGAGAAGAAGAGTATTCATATGATGTTCCAGGTATGTACAAAACCAAAAGTCTGTGTACCCAAATCAAAACAATCTATCAATCCTACTCTACTTTCTTTTGATCTATTTTTACTTATGGCAAATTACATATTTAGACATACTGTATATTTGTCTTTCAGTATGCCTTGCTTTATTTGTCCATTGTTATGCTTTACATTTATTTAGCTTAATAGATGGAAATATTTCAACTATTTTATCTTAACGTTGTTTAAATACTTTTCTTTGAAGAGCCAACAAAGCACGAGAAAACAGTTGAAGAAAGATTCTTTGAAGCTGTTTACCCAATTGAAGGTAGTTTAATTAAGGATGGGAGTCTAATATATATTTGTTTGTTTGTCTGTTTGTTTCAATTTGAATCAAAATTCATTGTGAGATTTGCTTTCATTTTCTGGATGATTTTTTTTTACATATTAACATATGCGTTTCAGTGATGATTGTGTACTGCACACATATTTTGTTCACTTTTATTCTTAAAGTTTTTCAAATTTACTATGGACATTGATATTTCCTATCTCAACTATTAATATCTTTAAAATTCCTATTGTAGCACAAAGGGAGATTGAGGAGGAGGAAGAAGTAGTTTCTACAGAACTGGAGATCTCTCACGTTGAAGGTGAATAAAGTTTTTGCATCGGTATCTGCTCCAATTTTTCTGAACATTCACATTATCTCTCTGTTACACTGTTTACCAAAGGATAGCATATCAGAGCTGAGATCTTTCAATTTCTCTATGGCTCTGCTCTCAAAGCTTCAAGCCTTACTGCATTTCTATCTTATCCTTCTTCATGACTGCTTTAAATAATTCCTTTAATAGCTTTTTGTGGGATGGGTTTGTTGTATCTGTTTGATAAAACAGAATAGTTTTTGACATTGAGTGTTTGTTTATACACCATGTTAATAGTAGCCTACTGTGGTTTACCAGTTATTTTAACTGTCTCCTAAATGATCACCACCTATCTTTTAAAGTGCCTGAGATACCAAAGAGGCGTGTTCCAGAAGAAAGAAAGCCTGTTCCTGTCCCTAAAACAGAAGTTCCACCAGTTAAAGGTATTTCTGCTGCTCTAGTAAAAAAGAAAGAAGAAAAGCCCAAACAAATTTTCTTTCTTTGTATTATTTTTCTTGTTTTCTTGAATATATTTAGAAATTTGCTCTCTATGTGTCTTTGTTTTTTGCACTATCTCCGTATGCATTATTTGATTTTGCATTGTCTCTGTTGCATTATTTCAGTTTTTCAATTGTGCTATAACCTAGCTTACATCTTGAATTTGTCTCAGCTTGGGCCCTTCTCTTTCTATTTAAGTTGTGTGGTTTTTGCAAGCAAGTGTGGAGTGTTTTTAGCTCCAGAGAGTAAAATGAAAGGTGCTAGTGCAGTGATTTTGACAAAGTTTTATACTGCATCATATCTTCCCTGTATTGTCCATATTTGTCCAAAAGGCTGTACATTGTATTGTGTTGGTTGCAATGCTCAGCTCCTTGTGTTCATTGTAAAAAACAATCTCAGATTACTCAAATCTGGATTAGTGTTCCAAAAACTAAAGATCTCTTCCTCTAACAATGTTTTCCAAAGTGCCTGAAGTCCCTAAGAAACCTGTTCCAGAAAAGAAAATTGCTGTTGCTAAAAAGGAAGTGGCTCCCCCAGCAAAAGGTACAGCATCTTTTGAATGTGGGCTTTAACCAGTTCTGTGCTATTTTTCTAACTTCTCTTATGTTCTCAACACATATGATGAATGTAATCTTTGTGTTAGGTGTGAATGTCTGTTCTCATCTAAGCCTTAGAAAAATTACTTAGATGAATTTTAGTACCTTTAGAGTTTTTGAAGGGCCTAGAAAAACTGTGCCTGAAGAAAAAGTACATGCTCCTTTTCCCAAAGAACATCTGCATGCCAAAGATACACCTACTGATGATACACTACACTACTTGTTGAGTTTTATTTTCCTGTTAGTCTGTATGTAAGCATGTTTGTGTTAGAATTTACAATTTTTGTATTCTGTGTACATCCATGAGTATATTCAAGCAGCTCATTCTTCAGTTAAGAGATCAGTCTTAAAGCATTTGATAGTCTTAAAGCAGCTGATTTGATTTTGTTTTTTATTAAAAGTATGTTGCTCTTGTGATATATCTTTCTACGTTAAGTGTGTGAATGTGTTATGTGATGTCTTGATATTCTTACAGATGGATTAATGAAATCAATAATACTCTTTGAAATAAATCTTTGAAATTTAGAATTCAGTTATCTTATATTTTATGGTTTTTTAAGTGCCAGAGGTTCCTAAGAAAGCTCCCCCAGAGAAAAAGGTTGCTGTTCCAAAAAGAGAGGAAGCTCCAACACCTAAAGGTACACTTAAAAAATAATGTTCTTTTCTTATTATCTTAAGCATCTTGTTTATGTCAAATTTTGAGTTTGATTGCTAAGTTAATCTGTTTTAATGGTACTTCATCTATGTTAACATGTATCTTTTGTGTCAGTTTTGTCTATTGGTGTGCTGTAGACTTATTCTTAAAAAACTTGTTATTTTAGTTAATTATATTATAATTAATATCTTTAAAATGTCAGAAGTACCTAAAAAAAAAGCTCCAGAAGAAAAAATGTCTTATGTTCCTAAAGTAGAAACTCACCCTGTTAAAGGTGCGATATAGCTCACTTTAATGCCATTTATGGTAATCTTTAGAACATTGCATTTATCTCAATTTTGTCGACTGTCATTTTGTTAAGCAAAACAGGTCCATGTGTAATCTTTCTCAACAAAACATTTCTTTTACGTTATGCATGTGCCAGTTTTTACTTCGAATGTTCTATAACAAACACTTTTTTAAAGTGCCTGCAGTTCCTAAGAAACCTGTCCCGAAAGAAAAAGTGTCTCCTGCTGTGCCTAAAAAAATTGAGGCTCCTCCAGCTAAAGGTATGCTTTCCAGTAGAATACAAGAATATGCTATTTCTCAGCTTCTGTCTAATTTCTGTGCTGTTATTAGTCAGTGATTTGTGCTTCTCCTGTGAGTTCTGTTCTGATTTAGACAGTTAATCATTACAGTGTGTTGTATCTCTTATGCAATATACTTATGCAGTATTCTTTCTACATACTGAATTTCTCTTCTGTGTTATGTGCTCAGTACCCTTCTTTGGAAAACTAGATTTAGCATTTTGAAACTGTGTTTTCACAATGGAATTGTGAAGCATACATTTAATATCATTATCTTTCAAAGTGCCTGAAGTGCATAAGAAAGCCACTTTTGAAGAAAGAGTACTTATTACAGAAGAAAGAATATCTGTTGCCATTCCAGAGGAAATCCCATTACCTGAAGGTACATTATAAACAGACGATAGTGAGAAACTTGTGCTATGTCTGCAAGTCTGTTGTTTTAATATGAAGATCAGAATACACCAATTTTTTTTATAGTTGTCTTGTATGATTTTTATTTGCAATTTCAGTCTTGAATGTCAGGATCCCACCACATTGACAGGAATGGAAACTCCACTACTGAACACAATGATCCTCAGATCAGGGCCTCATAAATCTGCAGTAGCAAATATGAATGGACTGTTTATTTTAGAGTTCACAAATTAGGGCTGTAACCATGCATTTGTCATGCTTACTACAAAGTTCTGTAGCCCTGGAGATAAAATACTTCTTGCCCCAGCAGTGTTAGCTTCTCACCAGCTTTCAGTTCAAAGAAGATTGAGATGTGTTGTTTTAAGTTAGTATAATTCCACATAATATCTGCTTCAAGATAACTGAAATCAGCATTTTTCTGTTTTTATATCCCATTAATAACTACTCAGTCAAGACAATATGCATTTTCCTTTAAAAACAATAAATGAATTTTTAGAAAAAAATTGGAACATCTATTTAAAATATGAACTTGCAAATACACATTCAAATGGACACATGCAGTGTTAATTTCTGTTTGTCTCCTGCAAATTAACCTTTTCTGCAGAACTAGCTGAGCCTTTCCCTGAGACAGTCATCTTTGTAAATGAGTACATGCCAGGATTTCCTTTCAGTTCTTGACCTATCCATCTCCTATCCTTTCCTCACTTTCATACAGTTGGATCAATGAGAAGCCTCTAGTTTTTCACTCTTGTTTTCCCCCCTTGAGCTGTTCTGATGGGGAAATTTGGGGAGCTGCTGCATTCTAATGAACTGACAGTGTTTTACCAGTGGTATGGTATTAGATACAGCACACAAGAGGGAACCTGGGACATGAACAAACCCCATAATTTAGAACAAATCATACATATATATGTATGTGCACAGCACTTTCTGGATTGTATGCATATGTCATTGTCATATAGAACTTCTAAGAATTAGTCTTCATCTTTTCTACCCATCAATATTTTCCTATCTCTATCTATCCATCCATCAAAATACTAAAATTAATAATTTTCCTTAAAGAACCAACAGTTGAAGAATGGTCTGAAGAAGAAAGAGAGGAAGTATCATTTGCCCTTCACAGAGAAGAGATCTCTGAAGGTACGACAACAATTCAGGAAAACTTGACAAAAGCAAAAAAGTCTATACCAAATAGATAGTTTGGATTAATTTCTCTTTATTCATGAGGAAAAAATTGCTACTCTATAAATATGTTTTGAAAAGTGGAGTAGCTAATCCTCTTTCAACACAGTGAAAATAATAAGTTATCTCTTTAAAAGTTAGATCTATCAGGACTTCTTTCTGTTTACAAAAATCCTCTGTTGGAAGTTCCACTTCCACCAGGTTGCTTTGCTAAAGTAAATGTTCTTCTGAATATGACAATGCACCCGAGTTCCTCAGATAATTTCATTGTAAAATAAGTGTATTGTTTCCACCTGTGAGTTTATTGGTGGTCACATAGTACCGTGAAGGACAGTAACACTGACTGACTCAGTTTCTATGACTAGTGACACCACAGATTTTTCCAGGGACATCTTCAGTCAAGGAATTTTCTCCGTATTTTGGGAAAGAAGGTTTCTCAAAAAAAATTCAGCATTAGTGAGTTAGTGGACAGAGGAGTGGAGCATGTTCAAGTTCCACACAAATACAAGAGGAGGGCTCAGTCTCTTGGTTCCATTTAAGTTGCTTGAAGTGTTTCCATTGGCCTCAGGGGAAGCAGGATGTCATCCCAGAGGAGTGCATAAATAAAGCACACTGTTTATTTTTGTCTTAGAAATATTTTTTTGCTTACCAGGGCCATAAATCCAGTAATATATGTCAAATATTTAAGTATTTTAATATTTTACTCTTTTTAAAAGTGACTGAAGAAGAGTCTTACTACGTAGAGGAGACGGTAACTGTTCCAAAAAGAGAGGAAGCCCCACCCACAAAAGGTATAAGTTCATTTCACTACAACATATGAGTTGTTTCATCAGTCTTAACATTATATGGCCTCTACATGTTTATGTCCATTTTTGGCATTTTTGTATGTGTTTGTGCCATAGTGACACTACTCCTCTCTGTAAAACTATGTATTGTAATCTTTTAAAGTGCCTGAGAAGCACAGGAGGGTTGTTCCTGAGCCAAAAGTCCCAGCTGCTCCTAAGGAAGCTCCAGGAACTAAAGGTATAGACCAGTTCCTCAACTGGTTGATGTGTCCTCAAAGGGATTATGTTTGTCTTGCTGTCTGCTTGTACATGTTGGCATAAGGTGGTGTCTTCTCACAGTGATGAATACTGTCTCGAATTCCACCTTGTACTTTGAAAATTATTGTTTGTTTTAACTCAGTAGAACTCATTGTGTAGTAGGCAATTGCAAATATTACACTTTAATATTCTTTCTCATCTTCCTTCTCATCTTGCTCATTTTTCTAAAGTTCCTGAAGTTCATAAGAAAGCAGTTCCTAAAGAGAAAGTACCTGTTCCTGTGCCCAAAAAAATGGTGGCTGCACCAGCAAAAGGTATATCAGTGGTTTGTTCCTGTTGCAAAAACAAAAACAAAAAACCAAACCTTTTTTGCTGCATTCTATCTTTAACATACATGCCTTGCTTGAGAATTCTATTGTTGATACAACATATATCTCCAGTATCATATTTCTTCAACACTAAACATGTGTTCGTGTCTGTTTGTCTTCAATGACACCTGTGACCTGTGCTGTCTTGATGAGATTTATGTTATTATACGTTATTTGTATGTTACTTCATCTTCTATCTTATATCTGTTGATGAAATCAAACAAATTTTCTAAAGTTACACAATCTTTTTTAAGAACCCGCAGAAGCATTGGTGCCCACTTTTGAGGCAGAATTTGAAGAACCTCCAACAACCAAAGGTAACCAGATTATTACCATGGAGATTTTTAGTTTGGTCTTGTAGTATTTGTGTTTAGGCATTTTACTTAAACACAGTTCTGTTTGTTAGTATCTGTGACCTCTGTAGGGATCTCCCCTTTCTTTTGACTCTACTCATTTTGGTGCTGTGGATGTAAAGGATGCTCTTCAGCAGTCTTATTTTTGTTGCTGTTGAAGTGCACTTAGCACTTTTTAAAAACAATTAGAATAAGTTAAAGAAACATATACCTGCATTTCAAATATTGCAATTAAATGTTCTTGCACATTATTTTTAAGTGACTGAAGTGCACAGGAAAATTATCACAGAAGAAAAGGTTGCAGTTGCTAAAAAAGAAGTGGCTCCACCAAAGAAAGGTATATAAATATTCAGAATTACACAAGAGAAGTCTTGTTTCAGAGCAGTGGTTTGTATTTATGTCTAGCTATCTAACACAGACTCTAATGTTCAGTGTTTGCTGTCTTTTTTTTTTTTTACTTGAAGAACTGTCATGTCTCTGATTTGTGTTTTGTCTATATACTGTGATTAATTTAGCATCTCTTACAATAAACTTTTTTTTAAAAACTGCTAGCAGTGCCCAAGAAGCCTGTGCCAGAAGACAAAGTACCTGTTCCAATTCCACAGAAAGTGGCAGCTCCACCAGCTAAAGGTATACAAGTTCTATTGGAAGTAGAGATGGCTTTTAAATATCAGACATCCATGTGCATCATACTCACACACTGCATAGTTCATCAAATCTGTCTGTCCTGATTTGACTATAAATGAAAAAAATCTTCATGTTTTCCCCTTCAAAATACTGCTGAGTGTGACAGAGAATTGCCATATACCTTCATTCTTTGCATTTTTTAGCTACTACTTAATTTCATTGATCACTCTGGAAGCTTAAATGCTTGCAAAGCTGAGTGACAACATTTACTCTCTGAAAAAAAATTGAACACAAAATTAAAAAAAAAATTCTCAATGTTTATTGTCAATATTCAGTGAAGTGTTTCAAACTTATGAATATGTTCTTTGTTTTCTGTGCTTTTCTTGTGTTTTGATTTTGTTATGTACTCTGTGTGTGTGGTGTTCTGCCATTTGAGTTTCTGAAAAGTTTTTTCCATCTTACTTTCATCTTCTTCCATCTTATTTCATGTAAATATTCTGTTCCATTTTTATTTGTTTTGGTCTATATATCTATTACTCTAATACTAGATATGTTATTTTACTATGTATTATTTGTATGTCTCATGTGATTGTTGTGTTTATTATATTTTCTTTAAAATTGTGTGCCATCTGCTCCCAATTGTTTGTCTATAATTCTTTCATATGAATTTCAGAATGTGTGTGATTTCTTTTAGAAGCTAGTATTCTTACAATTATTATCTTTAAAGTGCCAGAAGCACAGAGGAAAACTGCCAGAGAAGAAAGAGTATCCATTGCTGTTCAAAAGAGAAAAGTGTCTCCACCACCAGAAGGTAGTCCTGCCCATGGGTTAATCCATGACCAGATTGTGCTCATGTGCTCATGAGCTTCAGGCCTATTGGTCTGGCACATCTCCTGAGGTTCAAATTTAGAATTATAGACTGATGTAATTTGGAGAAAACACCTAAGGTCATTGATTCCAACCATTAACCTTACACTACCAAGTCCATCACTATGAACCGCTGTAGTCCCAGAGAAACTTTTACAAAGTTTTGATAAATACTACACACATTTTTCCCAATTACTTTGGGCATGGGTAGTATCAAGAAGTAAGTTATTTTTCTAAAAACTCTAAATGGGATTTTTATTTTTGTACATTATATTACACCAGAAAAAAATATTAATGTTAGACTCTGTCTTTGAAGTACCAACAGAAGAAGAACATTGGGCTATGTCAGAGGAAGTATCCGTTTCTCTCCACACAGAAAAGGAGATTTCATACACAGGTATGAAGACTAAAAAGATTCTGTATCCAAAGTCACATCTTGTTAGCTAGTGAAAAAAACAGAGAGAATTAAACAAAATTTGATGTCCTTTGCTGTTGCTGGTTTATCAGGAAAATGAAGCTTATAGAATAACGTAGGACAGTATTTCATTTTCACAAAATGTTTAATCCTTTCCTCTCGGCTTACTGCTGTTCTCATAGTGGAAGCCAAATAATTTCATTTGTATTTTCATTACTTTTTAAATCTTTCCACCTGTGTGACCTTTGAGGCGAAAGAGGACACAGTCTTTGCTTTCATTTAAATTAATATGCTTTACTATTCTGAAAAGACAGGCAGACCTTTCCTGTTCCATAAAAGCAACTCCTCACCTAAATCTGAAGATGAAGGCAAAAATCTTACCTCTACTGTTGCCTACATGGCTGAGACACTTAACACAATCCAATGTAATGGATCTGTCTGCTCAACAGTTCACATCTTTTAAAGAAAATTTATTGCTCTTTTACTTTTGCAGACTATCAATTGATTTATGAAAATGACCCACAAGGTGCCTCACACTTACTACTTTTAGATCTGATACTGTTGATAAATGGCATTATCATATTCATATCATCAAAGATTAATACAGACAAATCAATGTGAAGTTAAATTATCTATTTAGTCTCCAATGATGTAGGGACAAGCATACTATGAGTATGCTCATAGGAACCTGAGCTTTCTGAAAAGGCACGCATGCACAATGCAGGTTTTCAAATTAACTGAAGTACCAGTTCCAACCAGTTTTAGTCTAAGATTTCAAATGTAGATATACCTGGCATTTATAATTAAATATCAAGGAGGACTCTGCCAGAAAATATTTAGAGAGGTACATTGCCCCCCAAAATAACACCAAGCATCAAGACTTGTGGCAGCCACTCATCTGTGCTCACTGTAGCTTGTCATGAATAAAGCTTCTAGAAATTCTCAAATCTGTCACTGACAGAATGGATTCCATCTCTTAAGGTCTGAAAAAATCTGTTTCAAATCTGTTAAGAAAATGCCACAGTTATTCTCTTGGCAAGTCTTCTAGATCTTAAAATGCCAAGACAATTTTCTGTGCAGTTACCAGTTATATTGGTCAAAAAATTTCCAAGACACCTGCCTCAGAAGACAAGACCCACACACTTCTGTAAAAGAGAAAATGCTGCTTAAACATAGCATTCTTTCCTGAATAAATCTTGAAAACTGAACATATCCACATCTTAAACTTTTGGAAATGCTCCTGCTTTTACAAGGAATGACTCCTTGCCATGTCAGAACAAACGAGTCACTTCATAAAGTGATTGATGGAAAAGAAAAAACACCTTACCCACCAAGCAAGTAATTCTTCTGCTCTTAGAGCTCTTATCTATCATTAGTCACTCTCAAAGCTTTTCTCCACATGTTCCCTCACCTTCATTTGGAGTTTTCTATACAAATCTTTGGTTGCCAGTGAATGAGGACTCTTGATCTCTTCCTGAGGTAGTGCAAAGTGCCAGTGCTGTAGAGAGGAGCTGCTACAGAGGACAATGTTTATTGATTTTGAAATTGGATGGCTTTGGATTTTGAGTTCTGCCCACCAGCAAACTTAGCTTCACTGTTGGTAACAGTGGATGAAGCAGGAATCATATCAGCTGCTTATATTGGTATCTTGAAAAGTTTTTGTTTCTTAATTGAAAAGAAGCCTAATGACTTCCCTAGCTACATGTCCAGTGACAGTAATCATGCTTGTCTTTTACATGTCAGCCATGTGTTTGTAAGATACCTTTTTGTGTTTCTTGCCAAGAATTCTTTTGCTTTTAAACCATTTACATCTAGAAATTATTAAATGTAATTGTACTGTGTCTTTCAAGTGCCTGATGTACCAGAGAGGGCTATCATTGAAGAAAGAGTACCAATTTATCCTCCTAAAAAAATGGCAAGACCACCAGCCAAAGGTATATTGGATATAGTACTGAAATACGGTGTAAATGTTCTTTGTGTCTTGTATGTTCCATGTACATTGAGTACTGATTTGTTTTCTATGGAATGTTCTTCCTTTGGTTAATTCTTGGTTGGCAATGCCTTGTGATCCTTGTTATTAGCAAGATCTATGTGCTAAATTGTAAGGTTCTTTTAATTGGTGTCTTTTTAAGTGCCCGAAGTACGCAAGACAGTTGTCCGAAAAGAAAAAGCGTACATTGAAGTTCCTCAGTATGAAGAGGAAGAAGAGATTCCAAGATATGAGGAGGAAGAGACCACCAGATACGAGAGGGAGATGATCCATTACCAGGAGGAGGTTCACCATTACGAAGAAGTTAGTCACTATGAGGAGGAAACTCCTCAGTATGAAGAGGAAGAAGCTCCTCAGTACGAAGAGGAAGAAGCCATCCATTATGAAGAAGAAGTTGCTTATTATGGAGAGGAAGTTGCTGAATATGAGGAGGAAGAGCCACAGGTTCCTCAGTATGAAGAGAAGCCTCCCCTACCAGCTAGAGGTATACTTTAACTTTAGGGTTTGTGTGAGAAAAAGTAGCATCTTTTTGTTCTATGAAAATGCCAAACTTTTGTTTTAAAATGTTGCCGTGTGCTTTACAGTGTGCATTTTTAAAGATGTTTATTGATTAATATATAGTGCAGAAAACATGTGATAGCTGTATATCTCCTCTTTACTCGATCAAATCTACTCTTTACTCCATCAAATGTTCCATGTCATACGTGTTCATTCCTCTTTCATGAGAATTCTGTATTACCCACTATAAAAATTTAACTGAGCTTAATTTCATGCTCATCTGGGGTCCAATTTTGCTATCAGACTTAAAAATGCTTATATAAAGTCTGCATTCATAGACAAAAAAACTTTATATAGAAAATAGCTAGGATACTTGAAAATAAGTGATTTAGGAACACAGGTCACACCAAATTCTTTTCAGAAACTTGGAAACCTCTATGGTTGATGTTTATTTCTGTCTTGAAGGGAATAATACACTTCCATGAAAAAGAAAATATATCTATATTTAAATAATCTTAGTTTCAGGTGTTTTCCTTAAGACTAATTTTTATGGTATGGGTGTAAATTTTCTACATTGTTAGTGCAGGATGAACATAATATTCATTACTTAGGACAGCTAGATCACGCCAATAAAGCCTTGGTAATAAAGCCTTTCTGTATCCTAATGAACAGATCATGCATATCCAGTTTTCCAAAACTGCATAATCATCTAAGAGCATCATTTCCAGTCCTGATCCAAATCATTCTGTAGTGTCATTTTCCCTTAAAGTTCAGAATTTCTTTTGACTAATTAATAAATGTCAAAATTATATCTAAGATTTTTTGCAGTACAAATTTTGTTATAAACATGAGAAAAGATGAGGTTGCACATGGCAAAAGCCAGGTTAATCCTGAAGAGAAAGATTAGTTTTGGCTGAACTTTCCATTTAATCTCTCACCGTAGCTAAGTTTAATTAGTATGTGTTCCAAACTTTCTTCAGTATGCTCAGAGCCAGTGGAATTATTCTCCTGTCATTGTAAAATTTATATAGACATTTCTGGAGTTTGGAGTAGAAACAAAAATTTAGATACATTTTGGCTGAAACCCTTGCCTCACTGCAGTTAAAGTTCGCTGATTTCAGAAGAGGAAAGGGATTTTTTTTAAAAAGCATTTCATTAACCCAACAAATTTTGGTATAAACTGCAGGGTACCTATAATGGACAAATCTGTGCTTGAAGGAAGTCAGTTTACAAACTAGATGTGCTTGGGTTTTTTCATGTAGAAAGCCCTTGGAAAATTTTCAGGAAGAAAATGCAGTCAGCAATTCAATTTTAATATATATGAAAGAATATGATCAGATGGAACCTGTTGCATGTCTGCCAAGCACTGGGAACACGTTTTAAATAGCTGGTTCAAACTCTCAATCTTCTGATCAGCAAAAAAGCCCTTGAAGTTGAAAACACTTTTATTGATGGGCCCCATGGCTGAGCAGGGAGAGTGGACATAATAGCAGCTAATATGATGTGTTTGTTATTTTCTTTGGTCTTAGTGATAAAACCCTTTTAAATCATAGCTGTTTGTTTGGAGTATATGATGTTTGTTTGCATGAGTATGTATTTGTGATGTTTGTTTGCACTTTATGTTCCTGTTGTTGTGGAATGAAATACCTAAAACTTTAATGGTATCTTTCAAGTGCCTGAGGTTCCCAAGAAGCCTGTTCCAGAGGAAAAAATACCTATTCTGAAGAAAAAAGAACCTCCTCCAGCAAAAGGTATATATCATCTCTTCGTGTTAGAAGACATCCTCAGAATATGTAATTCACTTTATTTTTCTGATGACTTAATTGCATATTACTTTTTGCTGTTCTTTTTGGAAAGGGATCTTCACATGAAATATTTGTGTTGCTGTCTTTTTTGTTTCATTTCGTTTTTGAGTAATTTACGGTTTATTTTTAAAATTTAAAATCTTGTTTTTGAAGTGCCTGAGGTGACAAAGAAACCTGTACCTGAAAAGAAAGTCCAAGTGCCGAAGAAGGAAGCTCCACCAGCTAAAGGTATTTGCACTTGTAATTATCTGTGATCAGAAAGATCTTCTAGCATTCATTTATCTTCTCACTTGTGTTAAAAACTGGATAAAAAACCATCATTGTTACTTTGAAGACTGTGATTCGTTTTGTTTGTGTTTAATTGTTTTAATGTGACTGATTTGTATGTCACGTTGTTTTAGATTTTCATGCCAAGCTCAATATTTAATAATATCTTACTAAGTTCCAGAAGTGCCAAAGAAACCTGTGCCAGAAGAGAAGGTTCCTGCTCCTGTACCAAAAAAGAAGGATGTTCCACCAGCCAAAGGTATATCACTTGATAATAGCTCCTGATAGAATGTTTTATAAATAAAAAATGTAGAAGTCAGTCTTTTTTCATATGTGATGTGGAGTGAAGAAAGTTTTTTATTCTTGACAGTTCTTCTTTATCATCCAACTTTATTGATTCATGTCAGTGTTCTTTACCTTATGGCTCAAAAATGAAATTCTTAATTTTTTCAAGTGCCTGAAGTACCGAAGAAACTTGTGCCAGAAGAGAAGGTACGTGTCCCAGTGCCTAAAAGAGTGG
Organism: Sialia sialis; assembly: GCA_009812075.1. NCBI lineage: Eukaryota > Metazoa > Chordata > Aves > Passeriformes > Turdidae > Sialia > Sialia sialis. The sequence continues at coordinate 10,104,487 of VRYO01002782.1, forward strand.
AAGAGCCTCCACCAGCCAAAGGTACACCATTTTCTGGCTCAACTGTGTGATTCTATTTTTGTTTCTTCATCTTTATATGGTTGTTACTGCCAGTAACAATCCCATTCTTCAGCCTGATGTGTTTGAGTCACTCCCTGAGCTGTTTGATCAGGACGCTGTTGTGTCTGTGTCTGTCATTCTGCACTTTGAAAATGTCTTTGTGTTTTGTATTGTCTCTGTCTTCTGGATCTTACATTTCTAAATAATTTTAAAGTTCTTGCTGTTTCAAAAAAAGATGATAAAAAATTTATCTAAACAGCCAGACTTCCTCCTTAGCCTTACTACACCAGTTTGTACTTCTGTAGTCTCTGTATACTTGTAAGTTTATGTTTGTGCATAAATCTGTGGAAAACATCAATGTTAACTTTCACACATGACTAGATTTTTCCATATTTGTAGTTATTTTAATATCAGATAAACAGTTATCTTTTTACTAGGTTTTGTATTACATTGAAAATTAATTCCCTACACAAAAATGTCTTTAAAGTGCCTGAAGTGCCCAAGAAGGTTCCAGAAAAGGCAGTACCTGTCCCTGTACATAAAAAGCCAGAACCTCCACCAGCCAAAGGTATTTCCTCCTATAGCTGAACGTGTGCTTGTTCTTGTTTCTGTGCCTTTGTTGTTAGGATTTAACTGAAGTGTCGTAGCAGTGTGTGACAAATGTACTTGCAATCCACACTCTTTAGCTTCTGTGTACGTTGTGTCTAAGTTTTCCACAACTAAAAACTATCTTTAAAGTGCCAGAAATACCAAGACGTCCCAGGGAAGAGGTGCCTGCTTTTGCTCCTGAAGAAGAGGAGGAAAAAGTTCCAGAGATGCCAGCAAGAGGTACAGCATTCCTTCTTGAAGATTATGAGAGCTTTGTTCAATTTATTAATAGATCTTCACCTCTAGTGATTGTTTTAAGCTGGATGTAATTAACCTTTTGAGAGAAGTTTTCTTCTTCTTCTTCCTGGTCTTTGTGGCTTTGTTCTGTCGTTTTAGTAGTTTTGATGTTCTAAAAATAATTACTCATTTCTTATTAAAACAATATCTTTAAAGTGCCAGAGGTGCCCAAGAGAGCTGTCCCAGAAGAAAAAGTACCTGTTGCAGTTCCTAAAGTAAAGAAAATTCCACCAGCTAAAGGTATATTATATCATGGTACATGCAAATAATTCCTCTCTTTCATTTTCACATTTCAGTGGAACCTAATTTTAATATTCAATTTACACTCATGTGAATTCAGGTTATAGCACCCTGCTGCTTCCCTGTAGTGAGCAGTGCTGGGGCTCACACAGGGCTTGTCTGTTTTGTAATTGCCTGAAGCCAGCTCAGAATCAGGCCTTGAATGATCTGCTTTTTTCCACTTTAAGAGACTACTGTGAATGAACTAATTCCTTGTGATATTATCAGCCAGAAATAATTTTTAAAGTAATTTAAATTTTCTTTAAACGAAATAGCTAAAATTAAATTTTATTGTCCTTTACCTGGAAATTCATCTATTTAGGGAGATAAGTCCATGTGCCTTGAGAATAAGCTATATTCTCAAGGATTTGAGCTAAACATATACAAAAATAAAATCAACTTACTGATCATACTAATAACCAGATTCTACACCTTAAATGTGAAATTCAAAGTGGAGGCACACTTTTGCAAAGGCCACCATGGAAGCCAAGCAGATTCTACCTCAGCAGCTGAGAGTTTTAGGAAAAAAGAAAAAAGGAAAACAAAAAACAGAAAAGCAGACACTGAAAAGTTTTTCTGTAAAAAAACCTTAATGCTAATAATCTTCTTTAAACTCTGGTTTGTAGCATATCTTGCTAATATTTTTTCTTTGCAATAACACTCTGGAATCAAAAATTGGGCAAATTGCTAATCCTCACACAATCTTTGTAACCCAATTGCACTTTGCTGTTTTCAGGGACTGAAAAATACCCAGTAGTTTCCCCTGTTTTATTTCTAATGTTAGTTTAAAGTTGGTGTCTTTGTGTTTTATGTTATGAATTTTTCTTTGTGATGTTGTAAAAGTAAAGCTCTTAAAATAATATCTTCAAAGTGCCAGAGGTTCCAAAGAAAGTTGTGCCTGAGGAAAAGGTTCCCATTTTTGCTCCTGAGGAAGAAGAAGAAGAAGAGGAATTTACTCCAGAAGAAATTGTACCAGAAAAAGGTACATGATCTTTTCTTGCAAGTCACTCGTGACATCTTTTGTCTTCATTAAAATTCATCTCAATTTCTTATTCGAAGTTTTATGTAACTCTTATATATGTTTGGGAGGGAGTTTGTGGTCTTGTTCTATGTTTTTATCTTGTCTCCATGTTCACGCTTTTACTGGTCCAAAAGTAATTTTAACACGTATTTGTTTGCTAAATAATATCTTTAAAGAGCCAGAGATTCCTAAGAGACCTGTCCCAAAGGAAAAAACACCTGTACCTCCACCTGAGAAACTGGAGCTTCCTCCAGCAAAAGGTGCATAAGAAACAATGTGTTGTTATTCAGTGTGTCTGTTTAGTTTGTTTGTAATTTATGTTAGCTTTGTGTCCCTGCTGCATTTTTGTATTGATATCTCAGATTGCCTGTCAAACTCCTAGCAAAACAAGCTTCAAAATTATTTGCGTTGCTCAAGAAGTTTGTCAATGGGTGTTAAGTCTCTTTTGTCTAAATTTGTTTCATCTTTTAAAAATGCATTCTGCAGATCAGTTCTTATTATGTCTCTTTGTACGTGTTTTCTGTTCACTTTCTTATACTACGGTGGATGACATTCTTAAAATAAAATGTCTTTAAAGTGCCTGAGATGCCTAAGAAACCCATTCCTGAAGTGAAAGAACCTGTTCCTAAAAAGGTGCCAGCTCCATCAGCCAAAGGTACTGCAGATTGTAAATGCTGTTATGGTTAACTGATAATATTCTTGATCCAAGTTGAGTTTAGCAAGGGATACTTTAGTATTTCTGTCCCGTATTGTATTTGTTACTACACTGTTTGTTCGTTTGTAAGTTCCTGCTCTGTTGTTTGTAAACTTTGGACTTTATGTCCATTTGAAAATTGTGCAAAATACACTGAAGTTAGGTCTTATCTTTAAAGTACCCAAGGTGCCTAAGAAGATTGCTCCTGAAGAGAAGGTGCTGGTTGCTCCCGCTGAAAAAGTGGAGGTTCCAGCTGCAAAAGGTATATATCCTCCTTATAATTAATATTTATCCTAGGAATACCCTTCTTCTTTCTAACTTTCATGTCTGTTGTACAAGACCTTTGTCTGAATTTATGTTAAAACTCTTCATTTTCAATGTTTGCACTGTTGAACCATAAAGCTCTGTTTCTTGTGCTTTTCTATTTACACTGCCCTGAGGTGATTTTGTGTTTTTTAATTTCTAAACAAAATCTGTATCTTTAAAGTCACAGAGGTGCGTAAAAGAGCTGTGGCAGAAGAGAAAGTGCAAGTTGCTGTGCCCAAACCCAAAGAACCAACACCAACCAAAGGTACAGATATATTTCTTCTTATTTCTCCCAAAGTTTTTTCTCCTCATTCTAAAATCCTTTTTAATATATATATTTTTCAGAAGCATATTTTTATTATTTAATGTAACTTATGATTGAGGTTATCATGCACATTTTCTGTTCTTTGTCAATTATCTTGGTTAACTGTAAAACAAACACTCAAATAATTGTCAGGTAGTAACAATAATACTGTTTCTAAAGTGCCTGAAGTATCCAAGAAACTTGTACGGAAAGAAAAAGTGCCTGCTCCTGCACCTGCGGTGGAGAAGTACGAGTATGCCTATGAAGAATATGAGAAGTATGAGACATATGAAAGCATTGAAGAGTTTGAGGAGATTCAGGAAGCTGAAGAAATTGAGGCATACGAGGAGCCTGAAGAGCCTGAGGGATATAAGAAAATTTTGGAACAGGAATATGAAGCAGAGGCTGAGGAGAAAGATGTCTATGAAAAGTATGAGTTTAAGGAGAAGGAAGAGATCTATGAGAAATATGAGGAGGTATATGAGGAGGCTTATGAGACCAAACCAGCCATAGGTAAATCAAGTCATGGCTTCTTTATTCTTCAAGTGTGTTGAGTTTTCTGTTACTGCTTCAGCCTCCTTTGGGTCTTTATTTATATTTTGCCTTGTTTGTAGTCCTATGTGTGTCTGTTACTGGTAATGATAAATCAGTTCAAAGGTTGTCTCTGTCCAGGTCCTTCCTAAGGAATTCCCTTCAGTGTGAAATGGGAGGGTTCCCTCTGTCACTGCCCAAGAGTGAAATAGTGGAGATATAATAAGAGCAGAGAAAATGTTAATCTTCTGATGCAATTCAGCTTCAACCTGAACTAATTTTTATGCGTTATTATTTAATTCTTTTGTCCAGTTTAACTCCTTTGAGTTCCAAAAGTATTAGGACTCATGTAGAACCTTCCTTCCCATCATTTAAATTTAGGATCCCTCACACCAAACAGAAAGTGCATCTACAATGCACCAAAAATATTGATATTGATATTTCTTATTTCATTACTCAAGAATTCTGAGATGACTCCTCCCTTTTTTCTGCATAAATTATGAGATGGTTCCTCTACAGATGAGTGATTGCTCTGCTTGCTGTCTTTGTATGTTTCATCCTAAGTAACATATAATCCATAATGACATATTTTTTAAAGTGCCTGAGTTGCCCAAAAGACCTCTGCCAGAAGAAAAAGTACCTGCTCTTAAAAGAGAAGCTCCACCAGCTAAAGGTACATAATCCATCAGATAAATTTGAAAACACAGCCTTCTGCATGAGTCTCTGAATCCCCAAATCCAGTACTTTATCCATTCTGATTTGACTGCTAGACTCTTAGCTTTCTTTCACAATATCGTAAGAGGCAGATTACTAAAAAAAAAATTATTTCTTTAACAAAACAAAAATCAAACAAATTATTTCCAGGCGCGAAAGGAATGAAGCTAGTATCTTAATTTAATTTTTGCCATCACAACATAAGTGATATTTTAAAGCTAATCATTGAAACTCTGGTTTCCTGCAGAATTATAAAAACCTAGAATTTTCTTTAACCTAATGATGTGCTGGAGTGTGTGGTATCTTAATAGATATTCTCTGTATCAGGCTTTATGGAACATAAGTGTCACAAATAGCAATTGTCAGCGAGGGCTAGAGAAGTTACTGCACTAGTCCAGAGTCCTCTAATTTTCTGTTCATAGCACCAAATTTTCCAGAAATTAGTTTTGCGCTCACTTTTAATAGTAATTTCTCATATGAATTGTCAGAATTAAATCAGTGGGAAAAAGTGGATTAGTTTGCTTGTTTGTTTTTACTGAAAAGCTGGGAGTTAGTTAATAGGAAATGGAAACCTTACTGTATTCCCAGCTACCATTAATTAAAACTGATAGTACATGAAACCTAATTGTTAAGACTTATCCCTATCCAAAATTTATACGAAAACAGCAGTACTTTTCTTTCACTGAATACTGAAACTCTAGCTGCCTTAATCCAAGCAAAATAGTCCAGATAGGAGGCCTCTTTTCTATTAGATGTATTTGTGTATTTGAGAAATATTTTTGTGTTTTGCTGAGTTTTCTGCCTCTTTGCATTGTTTTCTTTTGGTTTACCTTCTATTCTTATATAATACTCATAATGCAAACTTTCTTTAAAAAACTACCAATGTCTTTAAAGTGCCAGCAGTGCCGAAGAAACCTGTTCCAAAAGAAAAAGCACCGCCTGCTATTCCTAAAAAGGAACCACCTCCACCAGCTAAAGGTATACTTCCTCTTCATTGTCCTTGTGAAATATGAACTCTAATTTCAGTCTTTTGTCCTCATTATTTGTTGAGAAGCATGTCTATGTGTTTTGTGTCCCCACAGAGGTTTTTTTCATCTGTTTTTCATTGAGTCTCCTTTGCCTGTTGGCTTCAAGTCGTTTGTTGAAAACATGTTAGAGTCAGTTAAAAAAATGTGTGTTCTGTCATTAAATTGCACATGAAAATAGTTAGGAATGAAATAATATATTTATTTCTATTGGAAAGGAATCTTTCAAGAATGGTTTTTTTTTGATGTGTTGTTCTGTCTAATCTTTAAAATTAGGATAAATGTTCTTTCAGGAAGGATTTAATTCTTTGATGTTTCAAGAATCTTCCTTGTTAGACTTGCTCTTCTTCTTTCTAACTTCTTTCAAGTAGTTTTGCAAGCCCTAAAAGTAAATTATATCTTAAAGGGCCAGATGATCTCAAAAAACCTGTCCCTGAAGCAAAGAAACCTGCACGTACACCTGAAATACAAGTTCCCCCAGTGAAAGGTAAAGGAGCCTTTGGTATGAGATTTTATGGAAAGGAAATATTTGTGCCATTTTTCTCAGCTAACACCATTAAAAATTGTCATGTTCCTTACACTACTGCAAGTGTACTCAGTCTCTAAGTGAAGATTGAAATCTCATTGACAAATCCCAAACTCTGGGGCAAACATTTCAGACATGTGATAGAGTAAATCATTGAATTATGGGTTTAAAACTGGCTGAGGAGGTATTGCTGCTTACACCACCAGTATGTAAAGCTTCAGTGCTTTTCTATTTATAATATAGTTGTGAGTTTAGTTTAAATTGGGATTTTGATACCAATACACAGGTCATGATTTTGGTGAAGAAGTAATAGGGCAAGAGACAGTAATTTAAAGTTATTAAAGATGTTACACCAACCAGAAGGAAGAGCATGACAGTGCAGTAAGGAAAGCCAAAGGCTCTCTTTGAGAGCTGAAACGATAAATTTCTTCATTCATCACTCCAAGAAGGCAGTTCCAGAACTGTGTCATATTTAATTCTTGGAAAGTTTACATGACCTCAAAACAACTTCGTTTTCTGGGTTTGTTTCTGTTTGGGATATTAAAAGTTGAAAATTACTTTGAAGTTACTTAAAAAAGCTAATATCTTTGAAGTTCCTGAGTTTCAAAAGAGAGCTGTCCTTGAAGAGAAAGTACCCACCATAATCCCTAGAGAAGAGGAGCCTCCTGTTTATGAAGGTACATCATGACACATCTACCAAATAATAAACTGCAGACAACATATCAAGTTATGCTCTATACTGTTCTGTAAGATGAGATATTATAAATTCATTTTTAAACTATTTAAAGAAACATATCCATATCATTTAGACAATTTATGTCCTCAAATTTGGATGTAATTCAGTAATTTTAAAACTTTAAATTTAAAATGTTACACTAAATGTAAAAATGGAGTTTAGCATTTTAAATATGTACTTTTTCCCTCCAATAGTGTGAAAAAGAGACATAAATAAGAGAGAAACTAAATTTCTGATTCAGGAAGCACTTGAGTCACACTGGAGCAACGAAATAGAATTTAAGTAGACAGTGGTTTAAGAGCCATCCTGAGAAACACATAATTTTTGAGTTGCAATGGAGGAGTCAACTCCAAATGAAGACATATGAAATTCAGTTACAATTTCTCATACACAGAACTAAGAAACTAGACAATAAAATTAAATAATTCTGTAAACATATATTTTACCAATTGGGAATGGTAACTTCTAGCAGCAGGAAGTCAATGATCAGGCTGAAAGAAATCTAAATAACTTATGTTCAAACAACTCTTTGTCCATATGCATTTCTGCATGTTTATATTCTGTCTTTCTACTTCTGTCTTGTAACTAATATTAAAATACATAAAATAAACTAATATCTTTAAAGAACCTGAAGTTTATGGAGAAGTTCCAACAGAAGAAAAGATGCCTTTTATTGCTTCTAGTGAACCAGAAGCTCCTGTAGCTAAAGGTAAACCAAGCCTTCAAGCAATCTGTAAAGCAACACATTTGTACAAATTATTCATCTTCATCATTCCATCTGTGTGCTAATCCATTATTTAACGTTTTTATACTAATGTTTCCTTTGATGCTGTGTTATCTGTCATTGCTTTTTTGCTACTTACACTTTGTGTATTTTAATGCCCTTTAAAAAAATGTAATATCTTTGAAGTACCTGCAGTGACAAAGAAAACTGTCCCACCTAAGAAAATACCTGTTGCTGTACCTGCAGAAGAAGCTCCTCCAGCTAAAGGTACATTACCTCTAAATTAACTCTCTCTAACCTCTTATGGCAGTGAGATAGTGAGAAACCCAGGTTCTTGTTTTCCTTAAACAACACAACCACATGCTATAAACACGTCACAGTTCTCTTTTTGTTTGTTTTCTATAAGCAGTTGCTTAAACAGATTTATACTTTCTGCATCAAGATTTTAAAATTTAGGAAGACTAAATTAGACACAGAAATTTAGTAGACAGGCGATTCAGGAATTAGGGATTAGTCTTGTATTTTTTTGACTTCATGTCTCATGTTCTATTTCTCAAAATACTTTCTCTGACAATATACTGGAAAAAAAGTCTAAAAGGTTGTGAGAGAAGCTTATTTGCAAAAGGACTCCCTGCAGTCATATCAAGGGCTTTAAAAAAGTCAAGATTGAAGTACAACTTTAAATCAGGACAAAATAGAAAGCCACAAAATTTTTAATAGAAAAATAATTTTGTTACATAATTCTACAATTGAAGAGCTCTATACATGTTGAAACCTAATAATTAATTGAACTGGAGTTTTGCCTTCCTTTTATGGGTAATTTTTAAATTTCAAAAAATAAAACCCTTTTTAGTTCTGAAAGTCCTTAAACACACATGTACACATGCACACAAAAACATCCCACAAATGAACAAACAAAAATTCAAACATAAAAAAACCCTATTATCTTTTCAGAAAGAGCCTATTCAGAACCATAAATACTAGAGTTAGAAAAATAGCAAACTCCAGAAGGTGAAGTTGTTGAATTTTATTCACATCTCAAGACCATATATTTTTCATATTGTTCTAGTAGATTTTTTATTTACAAAACTGTATCACTTATTTCATAATGCAAATTTCTAAAATATATCAATATTTTTAAGTTTCTGAAGTACGAAAGAAAGCTGTCCATAAAGAAAAAATACTTCCTGCTGTTCCTAAAGAAGAACCTTCACACTTCACAGGTATAAAAAACTTTAAGTATTATTTGAAGGATAAAAATATGCTTTCATATATAAATTATTTTGAGAGCATTCTGTTTATCATGAACTAGAGTTTACTTAACAGCTTTGGTTACTTGCAACAGTAAAAAATTAATTTTAAAAATATTTTAAAATATCACCTGCAATTGTTCTTAAAATTAAGTGATATTTGAGATTGGTCCAAAGGGGGAAAAAATAAAGAAAAAGTGACAGAACTTAGACAGGACCTCTCTCTGCACTCAAGGTAGTAGCCCAATTTAGGTCACGTCACACATCTTTCCTGTGACAAACTGCAGAGATCAGGTCAGGGAGTTTTTCATCCCTTATTTGAAAGCATCCTAATTTTGCACACAGATATAAAATAGACGTGGATATCTTCAGAGGAGCTTGAATGTTTGATTATAGTTGTCATTTATCTAACATGATGTCTTGTTTTCTGAAGATATTCTAAGTTAATTTAAATGTTTAAACTAATATCTTTCAAGTACACGAAGTTTATGAGGAGGTTCACATAGAAGAAGAAATTTCTACTGTTCAGAGGAAAGAGGAGGCTCTACCATCTAGAGGTATATGACTTCTTCATCACCTCTTCCTACAATCTGCTAAATCTTGAACTCCAGGAAAATTAAATTACTCATGTTTGTCTTTTAGTCCTTGTTCAGCATAATTAATATTTTTATTCATTCTTTCAGTACCTTATTTACATTAAAAACTTGAGATTTTTCATGACATGTCTTTCTCTCACTAAACTGAACTAATATCTTTCAAGTGCCTGCAGCCATTAGGAAAGCTGTTCCAGAAGAAAAAGTACCTATTGCTATGCCTAAAAAACCAGAACCTACTCCTGTGCCTAAAAGACCAGAATCTCCACCATCTAAAGGTACTTTGAGAGCCTGCTAGAACTGAGGTCTTTACTTTTTTACTGTTTCTCACATATCTTCTGATTTAATAGTCCATGGTCAACATGTTAGATTTGTGGTGTTTGTGATGTTTATGCTGTTTATGTCTTATTTTCTGTTTTCTGTTTCTCAAGTTGTGTTTAAGCCATAAAATCAAAATCAGTAAATAGCTTTAAAGGGTATGAATTGCCTAAAAAAGTATTCTTGAAGAGAAGCTCTGCCTAAAAAGCCAGGAGCTTCCAAAGGTATAGGTCAGTATATCCTTTCATTCTTTTTCTACAAGTTTGTTCTCTCCTTTTCAGCTGTTGCTGTCAAAGCATTAAGAATTAGATGAGTTTATCTATTTATTCTACCCAAGAATTACCCAGAAATTGTATCAGAAGCTAGTAAAAATTACTAGAAATAAGGAAAGCTCTAGCCATGTTAATACACAGTGAGCATTTTCACTTCAGAGGTACAGCCTCAGAAATTTGACCATACAAGAAGTACATCCTACCCCTCTGTTTCACATTGTTCATGTTAAACTTAGGGGTCGACTGATTTCATTTTGAGTGGAAATAGAACTTGCACAGAAACCAGCTGTTAAAATTCATTCAGGTATTTTAAAAGTCAGTCTGAACTAGCAGTTTGAGTGTCATTAAAAACTTCCAAGCCAATGGCAGCACAGCTTATCCCACCCCAGTCATTATCACTTAGTACTGCCAAGCATCAGTGAAGAGCTCTTATGTGTGACATTTAAAAGGTATTTCATTGAACTTCAGCTTTTGCCATGACTTCTTTAGCTTCTTTTCATCTCTATGGGGAGCATAGCATATCTAAAACTGCATGACAAAAAGTCCCAAGCAAAGTCACTTCCAACTTATTCTTTGCCAGACGGGTAGAACCATGAAGACTTCTCAGAAGCTTTTGTCAAAGCATCCTTATCCATCCACTTGTTTTGTCACATCCTTATATATCTGTGTGTTTTGTCTTATGTCTCTGTATTGAATGTTTAATTTTATAATTTTTAAATCTACGCTAATATCTTTAAAGTGTACAAGGTATCTAACAAATCAATAAATATTGTTATACTAAAAAAGCAAGAGTAACACTAAAGCTTATATGTCAATAATAGTGTCTTTTGGAGGAGGAGATTTTTCTCTTGAGTATTGGAGTTTATAGCAAAACTCATTTATCAAAATCCTATTACCATGTAATAGTATACAATACTTTTCCCATTACATCTCTCTTTCTACATTTCTTTCTATATGCCTCTTTATGAAACGCCTCTGATACTTTCTTCTTTACAATGTACATATTTTAAATGCTTTAATTTTAAAAAAATGAATGCTATTTTCTTTAAAGTGCCAGAGGTGCCCAAGAAAATTCCAGAAGAGAAAGTGCCCACTGCCGTCCCTAAAAAACCAGAGCCACCACCAGCCAAAGGTATGTTGTACTACCAAAAACTAAAATTGGGAAGAGGATAAAAAATGTCTATCTTGATTATGCAGATTAGTCATCTGATTGCTTGTTTGTGTTTTCCTGTTACTTCACTTTCTGTGCCCATATAATTCTATATATGTTACTATGTTTAAAATTCTTCTCTTTTGAATCATAGCTGTAATCTGTACCAGTGTGTTAGAAATATTGATGTGGCTGAGCAGAAATGTGATTCATGCTTGAGAACAACAGAAATCTCAAGAAAAGAGGAGGAAAGAGCGTCTCTGAGATGTGAAATAGTCCTGACTGACAATGAAAATCTAGCCACAAAAGAGAGCATAGAATGAGTGATAGAGATGTCTAATACAGAAAAAAACTTGTGTGCATAGACAAAAATTGATACCGGGAAGCCATCACACATAGAAGAATGTGACAAGGAATGCAAAATGGACAATGTCAGTCCAATAGAGATTCAGGAGAAGTTTGAATAAAATGGAAAAATAATCTGATGTAGAAGAAGGAATTCCAGAAGGTGTTTCTGACGTGTTTCCTAAGACTTTACAGGGGAATAAAATAGTTGCAAGACAATAGACAAAACAGAGGTTTTATTAAGAACATTGGCAATTTCTACTGAAAAGTTTTAAACATAAACTCTGTATAATAACTGAAAATAATCTCTTTCCTAAAGGGCTTGAAGGACCCAACTAAGTAGATGTAAAACAAAAAAAATCCAAAATTGCTGTACCTAAAAACAAGTTATACTAGCTTAAGATACTTGATATTATAACAAAAGTACAGAATCAAAAAAAATCTTTTCTTTCTCTAACAATACAGAAGACCATATTCAAGACTTCTGTTAGCATTTTCTTCTGTTGTCAAAGGTTTTTCGAGTGAGCAGATGTTTTGAGTGAAAAAAATAGATCTTTGTAGTTGGTGTTTTCACTCAGAGTGATCTGCTTTTATGCTTTTGGATTGTTTAAGTAGTTCTAATAGTATAAAGTTATTGATAGATCTACTTTTATGCTTTTGGGTTGTTTAAGTAGTTCTAATATTATGAAGTTATTGATATTTTTAGACTGACTGAGGTACCAAAGGATCTGGTCCCAGAAAAGGTTTCAGTTAAAGTATCAAAGAAACCAGAAAGTACAGAGACCAAAAGTAATTGTATGTAAGGAGAGAAAAACCCTTAATTTTTAGGGTGCTGTTTTAACATCATGGTAATTTACTTTTACTATTAATGTCTTCTAAAACGTTTTTGTTGTTTTATTTGTAGTTTTTGCATCTGTAACTCAGTGAGGCAGCAGACAGAATTTTCTCTAGGGAAAGGAGAAATTCCATATTCACATTCAAAACTACTTATGCTTTTGATGTCCCTGAGATTTACTTTTTCTTAATGTTTGAAAACTGCAGAAATACATAAATAAAATTAACTGCTTTTTTTTAAGTTCCTGAGGTGCCCAAGAAAGTGATTTCAGAAGAAAAAATACACATTGAAGTTCCTAAAAAACCAGAACCTCCAGCACCCAAAGGTATATGTTCAATAGTAATAAGACTTCACACAATTTTTTATCTGTTTCTCTAAATTTTATGTTTCTTACATTTGTGTTAGCAGCTTTTTTGTATACTTTATATAATATATTTATAAGTGTTAAAGACTGTGTGGTCTTCTTCCTTGAATAGCTCTCAGTAACAGTGGCTACTAATAGTGTGTGTAAAAAATGTGGGGAAAAAAAACATCCAAATTGTTTATAAGGGTGGAATTTTTTCTGATGCTGCTAGGTTTTTTTTTTTGGTTTTTTTTTTTACTTTGGAGCTATTATTGTCTTTTTAATTTCTGTTCCTAAAATTCCTGAAATTAAAACAAACAAATATTTTTAAAGAACCTGAGGTGCCGAAGAAAGTTGTTCCAGAAAAGAAAATACCTGAACCTGTAGTTGTCCCAGAACCAGAGGCTGCACCTGAAGAACCTGAACTCCCACCAAAGGAAGGTAAATCTCTACACTAATAAAGTAACAAAAGTAATGTTTTTCTCTTTTCTTTAACATTGTAATTATCCAAGCCTTCTGTTTCCTGAAATTCTAAATTATGCTTGTTCTATTTATCTACATATTTGTGTGAAACAGACACATACGGTTATTTTTGAAAAAATAGTGGCAAATCTTGGATGTCTGAATTGCCTGTATGTTATTCTTACTATTATTCTACTTCAGTTCTTCTTACTGTTTCTGCATCTTCTTACTATTCTACATGCTTGGGCTCATGAAAACCATCACAGCTAATAACTTAAAAGTTAGGAGAAGGAAATAAAGTACCCATTCTAGTAGCTAAGGGCAGATCAATTTAATTGAAAAACCAGAAGCTCCACCAAGAAAAACTAGATGCCACACTGCTATTTCTTGAATCTTCAGCTTATTGCCTCCAGTGCAATTAATATCTTTTGTCCTGTCCATTCTGTTGACAATTATCATGGCTTTTACTTATATCTTAAGTTGTATTATTAGTGCATGTGTGTATTTCCATATGGGAGCATGAGTTTTGTGAGGCGGAGTGTGTGAATGTACTCTTGAGAGAAAAGCCAAAATTTCCTATATTCATCATTTAAGAGGCCAGCATAAATGATTGATACCTGATACATTAATATTTTCTTTACAATTGTCTTTTTATGTTTTATGGTTGGCTGAATTCTTGTATTATTGTCAGTGCAGTCTTTAAATTTAGAACTAATACCTTTTATATACATAAAGCAACCAAGACAACTTTGCCAGAAAAGAAAGTGCCTGTTCCAGTTTCTCGAGAACCAAAGTCCATTGCAGGACGTGCAAAACCAAAGCCTCAAGAGCCAGAAGAACCAGAAGTGGCTGGAGTGACCCAAAAATTAAAGTCTGTAAAGGCAGTTCAAAAACTAGAACATGTTCTGACATCTGAAGAGCCTGAGACTGTTTTGACACACCAAAAATCAGAATCTATTGTTTTGACACACCAAAAATCAGTATCTATTGGGACACAAACAGGGTACATAAAAACAGAGCAAATTGTAGTGCCTGAGAAACCAGAGTTTGTTGTGACACCTGAGGAGCCCAAGCCTGATGTGGCATCCCAAAAGCTAAAACATGGCATAGTGCCCCCAAAACAGAAGCCTATTGTGGAATCCCAAAAACTGGCACAAGTTGTAGTGCTTGAGAAACAGGAATTTATTGTGGTACCTGAGGAACCCAAGCCTGATGTAGAACCCCAAAAACTAAAATATGGTGTGATGTCCCCAAAACAGAAAGCTGTTGAGGAATTCCAAGAACTTGAACATATTGTAATGCTTGAGAAACAAGAGGTTTTTGTGGTACCTGAGGAACCCAAGCCTGATGTAGAACTCCAAAAGCTAAAACATGGCAAGATGCCCCCAAAACAGAAGCCTACTGTGGAATCCCAAAAACCAAAGCATGTTGTAGTGCCTGAGAAACCAGAGTTTGTTGCGGTACCTGAGGAGCCCAAGCCTGATGTGGTATCCCAAAAGCTAAAACATGACATGATGCCCCCAAAACAGAAGCCTACTGTGGAATCCCAAAAACTGGCACAAGTTGTAGTGCTTGAGAAACAGGAATTTATTGTGGTACCTGAGGAACCCAAGCCTGACATAGAACCCCAAAAACTAAAATATGGTGTGATGCCCCCAAAACAGAAGCCTGTTGTAGAATCCCAAAAGCTAGCACAAGTTGTAGTGCTGGAGAAACAAGAATTTGTTGTGGTACCTGAGGAACCCAAGCCTGATGTCAAACCCCAAAAGGTAAAATATGGTGTGATGCCCCTAGAACAAAAGCCGGTTCTGAAATCCCAGGAACCAGAACCGTTTATGGCCCCTGAGGAATATGAGCTCACAGTGGTGTCTGAGAAGTCAGAGACAGTTGAATTAACTCAAAAATCAAAGCGTGTTGTGGTGCCCCCCAAAACAAAACGCATAGTGCGGTCCCAAAAAACAGAGTTTGTAGCAGCTGAAGAAACAGACTTCCAGAAGTCAATGCCTCCTGGAGTGTTCACAAAATCAAAGCCTTCTGTGCCAGAACCTGTCATGGTGTCTGCAGAACCAGAAGCCGTTTCAGCACCCCAAAAGCCAGAGCCTTCCACAGCACCTCAAAAACCAGAGCCTGAAGTGGAATCCAAAGAACCAGAGCTTGTTCTGGCCCCGGAGGAGCCACCACCAGCCAAGCTGGCCGGAAAGGAAGAGCATGTTGCTGCCAAAAAGAGAGCAGCTGCACAGCCTAAAGGTATCTCTTGTGCATAGGATCTCTTTTACTTCCCTTGAGTATGTTGTTTCACTGCTCATCTTAAAGCTTAATACTCATAATTAATAGATACTAATATCTTCAAAGAACATGCAATGCCTAAAAAGCTGTCCCAGACAAGAAAATTTCTCTAGCTGTTCCTGAAAAACCAAAACCTACATCAGTCAAAACTCCATGTTATCATGAATACATGTGATAATCACACTGAATCTTCTTTTAAGTATTAGTTTAACCTCTTCTTTCTGTCATTTTTGATCTGTTTTAAATTGTGCTTGCTAAACAAATCACACTGAGTGTGAATGTGTGCTAAATTGGTATTCCAAAATGAGTCTGTTGTCCTCTGTGTTTCGGTCTCTGTATTTAACACAGTTTTATTGTAACCGTAAAATTAAATGCACTAATATCTTTGAAGTGCCTGAGATGGCTGAGAGGACTGCTCCAGAGAAGAAAGTGCCCCCTGCTCTATCTAAAAAAACAGAAGCTTCACTTCCTAAAGGTACATGTCACCACTATTATCATCATGAGAAAGGGTGTTGTTTGCTTTTTAGGGTTATTTACATGAATCTCAGTTTAAATTGATCTTTCATTGTATACTCTGATATCAAAAATATGTAGAGATGTGAATTGCTGTGCAGAGGTGTGAAATGTTTCCTCAACTTTAACCATCTAAACATTTTTATACTGGGTTTATGTCATATCAATCAGATATGATAAACTCCTGTCTACGAAAAAAAAAAAGCCAAAATCATATAGATGCAAGAGAAGGAGTTCATTAACAGTTTTTCACATTATTAGTAGGAATTGCTTCATACATGATTTAGAGGGACTGGGCAGCATTGTGTTTACAGTTAGATTTGATGATCCTAAATTTATTTCCAACCTAGATGGTTTTATGAGGAGAGACGAAATAGACAGAAACTAATAGTTTCAGTAGAGAGTAGCAGTTTTAGTACAGAGAGCAAAATAATCACAATTATCTCTATATATCTGTATAACAGGGCACAATATTTTCTTTAAACTGTTATTTATTATTTGTCTGTATATTGGTCATACATAATCATTTTCAACTATGAGATTTGCAGAGTTGTTGCTTTGTATAAATCGCATTAAGGAGCTGTAAAGTTTCTGCGAGCATGTAATCCAGTGAGCCTTTAAAAAGACATTTACAATTGAAATACAAGAACATTACTAAAGGCACACTAAACTGAAGACACTACAGTTCCTTTAGAACTCACAAGCTCAGGCCAGGAAAACATTCCCTCTGCCATCAGATTCTCTCCATCTGAAATGCAATGACATTCCTCAAGTGAAGTACCACCTCAAAGTGATGATCTAATTAGTTAAAAAATCAAAATTAATATAAGAGGAAACAGTTATAAGCAACATGTAGTGGTTAGAATGAAAGCCAGGAGAGAACAGAGGGAAAATATGAGAAGTTAATGAGAGGAAACATGCAGAGACAGAAAAAGAAAGATGAAGTCAACCTAAAGGATAAAAATAGTAACAGTAAAGTGACAAATAAAAAAATGACAATGACTGCCTAAACCACACCATCTGCAGTGCCCACAAAACTAACATACACTAATATCTTTGAAGTTCCCAAGGTGCCCAAGAAAGGTGCTCTGGAAGAGCCTGCACCTGTAACTGTGCCCAAGAAGGCAGAACCAGCAGCAGTTCGAGGTACCTGCGGCTCTGTGCATCAGCCCAAATGCAACTGTCCTTATTGTCTTACTTGTTATCTCTGATGTCTGTTGTTGTTCTGTTCATTGGGGATTTCCTGAAACTTCTGCAGCCTATGTAGAAATTCTATTAGAATGGGAAAGAGCTTTCTAATTAAGATTTTAGTGTAAACTTCTGTCATTATAATTTTTCCAAGAATATCAAGTAATATGATTTTTTTAATCAAAGTGTTTTAGTTTAACCAGTATGAACTGGCAAGCTTTTCCTACTGTGCAGTGCTAACTATCAGACACAGTCATGATACTGCGATATTAAAACAGCAAAAAAATTCTACCAAAAAACCTGATCACTTCAGTGAAAATAAGTTGGAAAGAAAGGTTTAATGGGCTGTGAAGGAGCTGAAGTTACAATGTGAAAAGAAGGCCCAAAGTAAAAAGAGGAACATGCCTAGACAGGACAATAGATTTTAAGACTTAGACATACAGACTTAGAGCCCAAATAACAAATGCTCCAGACATTTTATTAATACAGTACTTAATTAAATGTGTGGTCAGTCAGGATGGTCTGACATACCTCTCTTCTGACCATAACCTCATGGGGACCAAAGAAATTTTGTTCCTCAAATCTAGAATTACAATCCACATAATTATTGCATACAGGACCACTGATCTGTGTTTGTGCATCGCAATTCTGCATCATCCTTCCTCACTGTGCACTCTTACCCTCGCCAAATGCAAAGTCTAAATCCAAGATTGTAGAAGCACTGAAACCTATCTCAAAATCTGTCACATACACTGCAAAAGAATTGGAAAAATAGAAGGAAACTACAAGAGAGTAGTAATAATAATAATAAAGTAATAATGATAGCATTTCTGCTCCCCGCCCTGTCTGTGCCAGAACTGCTGAACACAAAGCTCCAGCAGATTCA